>PVKZ01000048.1:64241-769691 GCA_004027375.1 Macroglossus sobrinus
TTTTTTTTTTTTTTTTTTTTTTTTTTTTTTTTTTTTTTTTTTTTTTTTTTTTTTTTGCTTTTGGCTTCCATTTTGAGTATGGAACTCAATCCTGTAAATTATTTTCAGTCAGCACATTGGGTGTTTTATTCCATTATCTTCTGGCTTTCTTTATGAGATACTATACTGAAAATTGGTTCTGTAAATGCTTATCATCTTGGTGTTTTCATGCATTTAAAGTGTTTACAAATTTTTTTTGTTAGCTTCATAGCTGTCCTTTGTTGGAGGGTTGGTTATAATTATCTAGAACACCATTACTGAAAATAGCAATCTGTGACTTTAACTTTTTACTCTATATACATTTAAGCATTTACATGGAAATTAGTCATGTGCTATTTACATACATAAAAATACCAAAATTACATGTGATAAAAAACTTTTAGGGCCTCAATTCTATTATGCATATATATTTTGACATATTTATTAATCTGCAACTTATTTCTTATCATAATTATTTTATAAATAATAAATATAGAACATCTTGTAGGTGAATCTCTGAGTTCATGTTTAACTATTTCTTTAGGGTACATTTCTAGAATTAGGTTATGCCAAATTTGCACTAGTTTAAAGCTTTTGGTATACATTGTTCATATCCACTAATTTATATTACCAACAAGTGAGCAAATTCCCTCATATTATCTGCAACATTGAGTATTAAAATGTGCTATATCTGTAATAGTTTTTATAATTTTTCTGTTTTATGTGTTTCACAGGAATAAAAATATATTCTTAAAAATTTAATGATTATATTTATTTAAAAGAGTGAAAATGTACATAAATATTTGCTTTAGGTCAAATTATAAGTTAGATGATTCCATGTCTGCCCAAATTATTTTATTGTGATGGAATATTATTGTACAAAATGTTACTTGAAATAATATGAAATTAAACAGAATGAAAAAAGAGTTTGTTGATTTGTATAAGTAGTGTTACAATGAAAATGAAGTAATTATTTTTTGAAGAGATTCTTCCTACAGGTATCCTGAAGCTTGTATGCTGTGTTCTTGAAGAAAATTCTTAATAATAGTTGCTATCATTTATAGCATGGTTAGTGCATGTTACACGCTTTGAATGACTTTTCTTATTACAAGGGAGAATGTCTTACATATATAACTGTTGATGCCATGATCCATGAGATTTAGAACAATATGGCCCAAACAAGAACTCCAGTCCTTACTTGTATATTTTGAAAACATTCAAGCAATACAGTATGTAGTTTTAACACTTTAAAATGCCTAGGTTACTCTCACATTCTTAATACAAAAAAAAATAATAAACTCCTCACTTTTTATTTTCAATGATCTAGTTCATTAGATTTTTTTCTCTCCTCTTTGCCAGAACTTCTCACATGCTATGCTTCTAGCACATCACATTTCCCTCTACCTGCACATCCCCCTGGGAGAAAACAATTAGTCTTCTCTCTGACAGCTTTACTCAAGAGAATGCACTTGTACTCTTCTCTTTTTAGAGGGCAGAAGAGGGAAATGAGATAGGCTGGCAATACCCATATGTTCTTTCCCAGATGGAAAGAGAAGAAAAGGCTACGAACTACTTTTCCTCCAAAACACACACACACACACACACACACACACACACACACACACACACACGACCACCATCACCACCACCACCACCACAACCACTTGCTTTGTCCAGTCATATTTAGCAAAAGAGAAACTCCTTATCAGGGCTTTTAAAGACCCTGAAATTTAATGATCCTGAAAATGTGCTCTTTTTTTCTAAGCAAAAAGTAATGTATAGGAGTATGCACTTATACAAAATCAAATTAGATATTATTATTCACTTTATACAAGGGTACTTCACATATTCTCTTTAAATAAGTAGCTCTCTTGGTACAATTATAATGTAATTCCATATACCAAATAAATTTATCCATGATTTTAGAAACACCAGTAATAACAAAGTTGAGTTGCAACTCTAAGAGAATAATTTATAAATATATGTATCATATAGTCATGTCATACATTTGAATCATAAATTGAGCCCTACAGAATTCCTATAGTTAAATTATCATCTTCCTTTCTAGAATTTAAAATTTTTTAAACATTGAAACTTCATCACATATTTGGATTTATAAGAATATAGATAAATATAGATCATATATTTGAATATAGAACCCCTAATATCACTGGTTATATTTTATATTTAGAATCTTACCACAAGCCTCCTAATGTTCAAATGCTCAGTACAATATTCTTTCTTTCTTTCCTTTTAAACTTCAAAAATTACCTGGATCTTTTTTTTTTAAAATTACAGTTGACATACAATATTATTTTTTTATTACTTTCAGATGTATAGCATAGTGGTTAGACATTTATATAATTTATGAAGTGATCTTTGAATAGGTCTAGTACCCACCTGGCATCATACATAGCTATTACAATATTGTTGACTATATTCCCTATGCTCTACTTTACATCCCTGAGACTATTTTTTAACTACCAATTTATATTTCTTAATCCCATCCTCTTTTCACCAAATCGACCAACCCCACTCCCATCAGGCAACCATCAGTTTGTTCTCTGTATCTATGAGTCTTTTTCTGTTTTGTTTGTTCATTTGTATTGTTCCTTAGATTCCACATATGTGACATCATATGGTATTTGTCTTTCTCTGTCTGATTTATTTTACTTAGCATAAGATCCTCTGGGTCCATCCATGTTGTCAAAAACTGGTAAGATTTCATACTTTTTTATGGCCAAATAGTATTCCATTGTATATATGTACTACTTATTTTTTATCCACTTATCTGGTGATGGACATTTAAATTGTTTCCATATCTTGGCTATTATAAATAATGCTGAAGTGAATAAGGGGATACAAATATCTTTCTGAATTAGTGCTTTGAATTTTTTAGATAAATACCCAGAAGTGGAATTGCTGGGTCAGATGGTAGTTCTATTTTTAATTTTTTGAGGAAGTTCCACCAATTTGCAATCCTACCAATAGTGCAAGAGGATTTCCTTTTCTCCATGTTCTTTCCAATGCTTGTTGTGCCTGTGAGCAAGTGTGTCTGTGTATTGGTGCATTAAAAGGGCATTTGGATTTCTAGGAGCCCTTTGTCTTACCCTGATGGGATGAAATTTCCACTGATCCTCACCACCAGTTACTGTGGGGACCACTCTTATCAGCACTGGATCCCTGGGCTGGAGAGTCTGCTGTGGGGCTGGGACACCTCACTTCTCAGTTGGGATCTCTGTAACCGAGATATCCCTCCTGATTCTCAACTGCCACATGTGGGTGTAGGACCAGCTCATTTGGAGTCTCTGCCCCTCCTACCCATCTCAACATGGCCTCTTCTTTATATCTTTAGTTCTAGGAATTCCATTCAGCTAGTCTTTAAGTGGTTCTCTAGACTGATTGATTTATAATTTAGTTGTAATTTTGATGTAGTCATAGGAAGCAATCATAAGGCTTACCTACTCTGCCATCCTGACTGGAACTAGGTAGTTCTCACAATATATTTTCTTTAATAAAAGTTTTTTGAAGTAAAATTTATTTATATATTATTTACATATTTACCATTTAAAATTTGCTTTTAAAAATGTAAAGTCTTGGGAACTCGATATAATTGCTCTATTTTCACTTATTAGCAGTTTAACATTTTATACTAAATTGTTTTGATAGTTTTTACTATAGAGTATAAACTGGATATCTATGATAATCCCAGTTTTACCATAGATATCCAGTTTATACTATATAGTAATAAAATTTAGCAACACAATATGTATAAAAATTAATTGCCAAGAACTTAATTTTATCTGTTAGAGCAAAAAGTAAGAAAGAAAGTATCAAAATGATACAATAAAGGACACTAGAAAGAACTAGTTATATTTTCTCCAGTCTGGTCTTTCTCATTCCACACAAAGAAGAATGTGTTCATGGCTGCAAGATATTTTCCATATATCAAACTAAGAATTAAAATAACTTGTATTTATGTAACACTTTACAGTATAGAAAGAATAAATACCTGGCATTGAGTAGATGTTAGATTCTGAAAAGAAATTTTGAATATTTGTTTAATATAAGCTGTGTAGATGATTCCTTTGTCCCTTTGAATCATCATGTCAACTTCATGAAGTAGGCATGTATATGATTGTTTTACAAATGAATGTATGTATGTCACAGCTGAGATTTTAATTCAAATTATTGTATTCCAAAGCTCACGCTCATTTCTTTTTCTTCATCCACCCTCACTTTGGATATGCATTTTTCATAAGACAATATGTGTAAGTCACATTTTCAACTTAAAATATTTATAATATGGAATTGTAGAGATTAAGCTTCTCATTAATTTCAGTCAGACATAACAAAACACTCATGGAACATGCTAACAGGATATTAAAAAGAGTTTAATAAAAGAATAATGTACAAGGTTGTGGACAGGATGAAAAAAAGTCAACTGGTGATGATTAAAGATCCAAGGAGCTAGCCACAGTGTGTAGGAAGCTATTGGCATCTCTTGCCTGAAGGGCAAAAGTGAAAAGAGGTGATTCCATTCTTTCAGCCACCACAGCCAAGTAAAAAGAATTGATTTGAGTTTGAAGTTATTTGCAAAAGATGGAGACTGCAAGTAACTTTCTCTTGGGCATAGTATTGGAGACTTTTGTGCCTATTTGGTTAAAAAAATGTTAAATTGGAGAAATATAACAGTATTGGGACCCTATTGGAGCAGTCTGTACTCCTACCATTTACCCAGATAAAAATTGCCAAGAAGATATCCAAGCTTGAGTTGTCTTACTAATGTCATTAACAGGAGGATCACCACAGCAATGAGAGAATGTGAAAGGTACTCTAGAGTGGAAACCTGAGAATTTTTTAAAAATTCATACTTGCGTCTCAGGTAAGAGGGCCAGCACTGAAATGCAGCTGTAAACATTTGGCTTTTCTCGTAGTCCTTTTCCCTAGCTCCAATGTAGGAAGAAAATGGTAAACCTAGAAAGGGGTGGGGGGTGGCGGGGGTGGAGGACAGAATAGAAAAGAGAGAAGCAGAGAAAGAACAAGGCCCACACATATAACTCTATAGTGTAATTTCCTTAGGCCATTAAGTGAGCACAAGACAGAAAAAAAAAACTATGCTAATCTGGGAAGGAATAGAATATTGATCATTCTAGAATGAAATTGATTTTTTAATATCATGGAATGAATGAAAAGTTATAGAAAAAATTTAAGAGAATTTTAAGAGTGCTGGAAAGAGTAGTTTAATAGAGAAGGATTAAAAGTAGCAATTAGAGAAAAAATAAAATCCTTTTATGCTCATATCCCACCAGGATGACTTATTTGACAATGATACTGCAATGAGTTAACTACAAGTAACTTTCAGCCTTGTTAGCCTTACATTATCAATAAGCTTGGGTAAGAAAACTGATCACAAATCATTTAGCTTAAACTCATATTTTATCATATATTATAATATAATTATAATTTACTATGTACTATCAAATACATAAAGGCTATTTTAAAAAACATAAGTCCATCTTTATTTTACTTCCTTTGTGAATATTAAAGTCACAAATCCAGGAGTATAAGTCCTAATTTTTTTCCCAACTTCAATTTTTCACTTGTTTTCACATCTTTCTCCTATATATTTTGAATGAACATAGAAATAAGCATTTTTATTTTGGTTTTCTACAAGATTAAATTCTTTACTATTTTTCCATTTCCAGCCCTCTAAAACTCAGCAAGAGGACATAAATATATCTGCCAGCCTCTGTATCAAATCACTAAGAATAATTCAACAAAAAAACTTTTAAAAATGACTCATCCTCCTTAAAAATATATCTAATTTTTCCACTTGGAAATTAAATTGACCTGTTTATCTTCAGCATCTGAGGATTAAAATCACTTTATTTTCCACTGCATAGCTTTTAGTGGCAATACTGTAAGAATCAAGTCTGTATATCACTATATAGAACCCTTATAGTAAGATTTGTATTAATCTTTTTGAAAGCATTGATAGTACAACAGCCAACCTAAATTTTTTAGGAATAAAAACAAGAAGCTTTTTTAATACTATCTTCTCCCTCTTTTACCCCCAGAAAAGTGAATTTTTCCCTAAGCTTTCACATCTCCAGCTTTATTTTCTGTCTCCTTGATTACAGCTGACCCTTTTGGTCACCATTTCCTTGAAATCTTTATTTTTCTCTTAAAACATAATATTCCTACTTTCTCAGCTACAGTTTCACTTTTTTTCACATCTTACCTTCTTCTTGACCGATACTGTGGGTCAATCAAAGCTCATTTTGACATTTTTTTCTCTTTCTATATATTCTCTATATTTACTCATTCTTGCAGTTTCAGCTATTACATATATTGGTAATTCTCAAAGTTTACAACTTATGTCTTAACATTTCATTCTTTCCTATTATTTGTGTCAGAAGGCATGTCTCATGGAGTCTATGACATCTGAAATGTAATTCAGTCTTAAACCTAGCAAAATGACCCTACTCTTTAACTGGTACTCTGAATCTACCCTTAGTCAATCAGTTGTTGTCCCTGCCCACCTTATGCATTTGTATTTCCTCTCCCTTTCTCTAGAAACCTCCCAAGAGCAGACCTTCATCTCTTTATTGGGAGATATAGCCTTCAGCTCTATGCTAAGTCTCTAGCCTCCCAGCCTGTCAGTCTATTCTGTACACAGCTGCAGCATAATCTTTCTCAAACACTACTTTCACCATGCCAGTCTCTTAGAAGCACTTTCTCTTACCAGTGACATCTCATCTAAATGCTCAGCCTTACCATTAACAGAGTCCAGAATTCCCATATTTTCTAACCAAACATGTGATTACTCTTCAACATACCACTGTTCTAGCTTCATCTAGTAAATCATTATATCCTACATATATCTTAATCATCCCCTTTATGTGTTTTTTTGCAATCTCAAATTCCCTCCTTTGTCCTTTTACTGGCCCATGCTTATTACTGGTCAAATACTAACTTTGGCCATATAATTACTGCAGGGTTGTCAGTCTTAAGACTACAAAACTTCCTCTTCTTCTCATCTATCCTATTTTTAGATTTTCCTTGAGGGTCTCATGCTTAGCAGTAATGAGAAATAACATCTATATGTTGCTGATAATTCCAGATCATTATTCAAATGAATTATCAAACTAAATTTATATTAACTACATATTATTTCATACAAATAGACTAACCCTTTAAATGCCTAATTTATTTATGAATCCACCAAATAATTTATGGAGCATCTACCACGTGTCAGCGACTATACTAGCAGCTAGAAATAAAAAGATATACTTTAAAAACCCTCCCCAAATAAAAATGCACTGAATAATTGAAAAAGTTCTAAAAAATTATTTCCCCATCTCATGTAAGCAAGAATGAGTTAATTTTGAAGCTTGATTATCTTTGGGTCATTTAAATATATACCCTTTACATCTAGAAGGCATTATCTGATAGTTGAAAGAATTCATTTATTCAACAAATATTTGTTGAATTCCTACAAGATTCTCAATCTATGAATGAATAAACTACAAAATAAGAATTGTTTAATTGTCCTCTGTCAGAGAAAATACATTTTACATTATTAAAAAATACATAAGGACATGGACTGTTTGTTTTCAGAAGCATTAAAAATTACTTCTATATTTATAACGTATTAAATTAAAACTCTAAACTCAACTTATAATGACATCAAAGATCTAATTATCAGCTGTTACACCTTCAAAGGCAGACCAGAAATTTACCCATTCCCCACTCTCATATGATGAAATTCTCTAGAAACTCATAATGTGTTTTTTTTTTTTACTTTAAACACACACACACACACACACACACACACATTAAGCTGAAAGCAAGAATACATTATTTCTTTTGTACAGTTGAACTATTTACATAATTAAAACCATCAAAATTCTGACTGTCACAGAAAGACATGCAAATGCTTTGGATACTAAAAAACATTCTTAACAAAATTTATCACATTTTCTCAGTAAAACCTTGTGATGCAAAGGTAATGCATCTGACTCCACAATTTCTCAGTGGAGACAAAATAATTTGTACTTTGTTATGAATTAATTACACTTCTAAGTTTCTGGACTTTATAGTTTCTTCATATAGATTTGCTGCTTTCTCTTACATATTCAGTTATTAGTTTTGCCATGTGTTCTCCCAGCAGCAATAGACATGGATAGAGCCTGTGATCTATGAACCCCACATTGACCTTGAAAGTTTAAGCCGTATACCCATCTGCTGCCTGTTAGTGTGGTCTCATTTCTCTTACACAATATATATAATGACCAGTTTTTTTTTTCATTTCTTAATAGCTAGATATTACATTCGTACAATCATAACTATCAGAAGGCAGTCTCACTTTGGGGAACCTCTCCTCTGTTAGTGACCTTGTATCTTAGTTGGATTTTTTGAAGGTGTTTATTTTGATATAAGTAGCAAATATGACAAATATTTTATAAACCATCTGTTCACAGGATTCATATTTCTTAAGTATGAAGAAAGAATCCTGCTGCCTGTTTGCAATTGTGAACAAACCACAAAATCAAGATTCAATCTATATTTTGGGGGGGGGCTTGAAACTTACACAATATTGGGAGACCTTTTATAAAGCAATATAGAAATGCAAAGACAATATTAGTTAAAAAAAAAGTGGATCTGTTTAAAATAAAAAAATAAACCACCAAAAATTACTGAAGATTCCTATTCTTATCTTTGGAGATCTCTTGAGCCATTTACCAGAGACACCAGTAGAGAGACGTTTCCTGTTGTTTCCCATCCACCTAAAACTTACAATAACTTCCAAAGATCCTCAGTGCTCACCAGGTGAGAAACCCTGAAGCTTCACTTCATTAGCTGCATGGTAAATTTACTTCTGCATAAACAATTGAACAAATAAAACCTTACTACTCTTTTGTCTTTTCAAAGAGCCAGCTCTTAGTTTCATTGATCTTTTCCACTAATTTTTTCGGTCTCTACTTCATTTATTTCCATTCTGATCTTTACTATTTATTACATTCTACTTACTTTGGGTTTTGTTTGTTCTTCTTTTTCTATTTCCTTTCAGTGTAAAGTTTTACTGTTTATTTGGAATTTTTTTTCGTGAGGTAGGCCAACATTGCTATGAACTTCCTTCTTAGATGGTTTCTTCTATCTCTGTTTTGGCCTTCTTCTATTAAGCTTCTGGCCTTTGCTGGGTTTGCTTTGATGCAAATGTCATCTTTATTAAACAAGCCAGTACTTAGGATGCAGAACATGGTACCCAGGGATATTAGATACATGTTTCCACAAAGCTGGCACCACCTCCCCCATTATGCAGAGGAGGTCAATATTACAACTATACAACCCTCAGTTTCTCTCCCCTGAATTTGGTCTATGTTGTCCAGACTAACATCAGGGATTTTAGTTCTGTTTACATTTATTTTCTTGAGCTTTTTAATGTCTACCATCAGTGTGCATTCAGGGCCACATCCCCTCCAGTCTTTGACAGGTCCATTGGCTCCCAGGAACACAAGTGGTCAAGCCAAGATATACACTAAAGCCAAAAAGAAACACTTTCAAAAAATATTTCAGATGTAAAGCAAAGCAAAACAAAACTTTCCTAAACCCTCTAGAAAACCATGGACAGCTTATAAAATACCTCATTCTCACAAAAAGACTACATTGCCTCTTTCTTACATCTAAAAATTTACAAGATAGTTTGTACCAAAAGTTTATTTTCTGGTCATAAATAGCACACTTAAGCACACTACTCATTGGGCGATCATGAGTCCTCAGTGAGCTACTCATAATAATTCTAAGCTGCTATTGGAGATTATCTCATGAAGATAATGAAAATAAATTTTACTTCAATACTTCATATCAGGCTTTTAATAATACTAGCTGGGGAAAAGAATGAGACTGGGAGTTTGGCCCTATTTGTCTATTTTTACTTCCTGAAAGAAAGTACCATTAGCAGTTCACTTTAGACAATTCTGCTGAAGCTCATTAAGAAACTGCGGGGTTGTTATGGTTTAAATAAAATGTTGTTGATCTGCTTTTTCTTTTAAGTAAAAGTTTAGTTTGCCTCAATTTTAACAATTCTAAAGCAAATTTAAGATAATACCTAGCTGTCTTTGTTAGAGGCCGAGCTATAGAGTTTGCAACATGTCTGATGAGTGAAAAATAAATTTCCCTTATGGAGATATATCACTAATCTTTTAGCAGCTAAATTTGCTGGAAAAATTAGCCTCCCAAGAGAATAATGCTCAGTCTGGCAGGTACATTCCAGTATGTTCCTGAATGGATCAACCTCTTACAAATGTCTATTAGTTAGTAGGAACTTCAACATAATAACTGATAATACATGTGTTATTATTTTCTTTGTACCAATTTTTGGATAAACTCACTAAATATAAAACTGTTTCCTTTTTAATAGTGCATATAATATATAAAGAACTAATACCATCTAAACATATATTATTTTTTGATAACTTAGGACTTTTTTTGAAGGTGAGCATTTTAGGATTCTACTTTATTAATATATAAATATGAAAAGCACATTAATAAATCTGCCCTTTAAGAAAATATCTCAGTGGTTTCCCTTCTGGGAACAAATCCTTAAATCAGTGATCTTCCAAGGATGATTCAAGGACTGATATAAAGGACTTTCTTACTACATAGAATCTTATTAAGTGAGCTATTAAGATTCATTAATATTTGCCATTCGTAAACCAAAATTACTGTTGGAAGAGTTTTCTAAAGGCCTTAAGGCAGCATTCTGTAAAGGGAGAGAGCAAAATTCTGAGAAAGTTTTAGTAGCATCTAAGCACACGAAGAACTTTTTTTAAAAGGGAAAATGGGTGGACCAAAATGGTCCCTGGGTGATTGATTCAGAGACTGTTCTGAAGACAGAAACTAGATTACCAATATAACAAGTCCTTGTTCAGCTGGCAGGTAGAAATCAGTAATCTTTTGTACACAAATTCAATACCACTCATTGAGAACCAGTCAATAATCTAGTTTTGGACAATTTAGCCTAACAGATTGTCAAATTGTGTTATAAGTTTGGCACCACTTGTCAAGAATGGTCCAGTATCAAGCAAAGAAGTTTCAGTGTCAGAATCCTCAAGTAGATATAAGACAAAAAAAAAAAAACAGTGTGTCTTTCTTAGATCTTTGAAAGTTAGTTGTCCTTCAAATATATATCATGTGTACCCTAGTCCTCATCTCAGTTCTATGTTTGTGTAAGCTCAGTTTCAAAAGAGAGGCCCAACAAAAGACCATGTCATGTTGTTTCAGTGGAGACCTACCTTTTTTAAGTACAATCTGATATGGTGTTTCAGGTTTCTCACTGTCTGATCTGTTGTGGAGTTTTCTACCTACAACGTTAGCTAACAGTCAAATGCAGTTACCCAAGAAATCAATGGATTTATTATAAGGAACTGATACCAATAGAAGCTGAGTGGGTGGTTCCCATAGGAAAGTATGCTTTTCATTGCCTTAGTTTACTAGTAAATTGCAGCCATGCAATTTCTATGGGACTCATACAATGGGTGACTAAAATGACAAACATTAAAATTAGGAATAGCATTATTTAAATAATATCTTTAAAAATAGCTTTAATTCATTAAAAGAGAAAATAAAATGTCCTAAAAAATAAAAAAAAAAACAAGATATCACAAATTAAAGCATTACAATCTATAGTCTTATTCTGTGTATCCTAGGTGGAAGCTATCTATATATCAGCTAGTCATCTACTCAGTCCAAAATGCTTGAGTTGAAACTACCTCTTTAAGAAGATTATCTGCTTCTGGAGAGATCCAAAGAAGCATCATCTTACAATCTATGCTAAGGACCATTTTCCAATGATTTAAAATATTCTTTTCTTCTTTATTTGAGAGACATGGACCCAATAATTAACCCCTTGAAACTTTATTGCTGTTCTAGTTGTGAACAGTACCTGATGGGCTCTTTCTAGAACTGGTCCTATAGTTTAGGTCTTCTATGGTTTTTTTAGAAAGAATATGAGAATAGGCTACACAAACCTTTTGATAATAATACGCATGTGTTACCTAAATTCCCTGTAATATTTGACCACATCTACTATTAGGAGGTAGAATCCAGAATTGTGGGTGATATTTCTGAATATATAGGTTAGCATGTTATTAAAGATAGGAAGAGAGTGAATTTGAGGAGTTGGTCTCAATGGCAATACCATAGGTCTTAGAAGTTTGAAAGTCTGAAAGATTTGTTGATTTGAGTTCTGTTTGTTTTTTATTCCCTTCTTAGAGATTGGGGACAATATGTACAGTAAAGTTTCTAAGTGGCAGAACTTTGCAAAGCTTTTTAACAACATTCTTAGTAAAATGCGTACTCTCATTTCTAGAGAGACTAGAATTTCCTAGGTCAAGAACACAAAATTAAGTGGGGTGGTTTTTTTTTTTTTTTTGACATTGTTAGAACCTAACTCTTCATCAAGAAAATGGTTTGAAAATCCTGATAATAAGCAATGACCTAAACATATTCAAAATCTACGGAGCCGAGGAAACAGAATAGAGGGCCAGAGAGCCTAGGAATAAACCTACATATATATGTGTTCAACTGATTTTTGATAAGATTGCCAAGAACGTACAATGGGGAAAGGATAGTCTCTTCAATAAATAGTGTTGGAAACCCCATATTTCCACATGCAAATAAATGAAATTGGACCTTTATCTTACATCAAGCACAAAGTTACCTCAAAATGAATTAAAGACTTAGACATATGGCAGGGAGCTGTTAAACTCCTAAAAAAAAATAAGAAAAACTCAGTATTGGGACTATATCTAACTAAGATTTTTCTGCACAGCAAAGGAAATAATAAAGAATGTGATAAGACAACATTCAGAATGGAAAAAAATATTTGTAAACCAAATAACTAAATAGTGTGGAAGAAAATTTTGGTAGGTAATGGATATATTTATGACATAGATTGTGGTGATGGTTTTCCTGGTATTTACTTACCTCCAAACTCAACATAATGTACATTAAATATGTACAGCTCTGTGTATGTAAATCATATCTCAATAAAGTGGTTTAAAAACAATGAGGGTAGTTTTGTGAAGTCCATTTGAAAGTAGTCATTTTATCTTCGCTCTGCTGGGTAATTTCCTATAAAATGTTTTTTAAGTTTCTGTTTGAGGCCCTATGGTGCTGTGAGGCAGTTATCTTAAGAACATCAAAAGTTATCCTCATATAATTTGCATTGTACTTTACAAAATTAAGTCTGAATTTTCTAAAAGAGTTCTCAAGAAACCTATTCAAAGCAAACAGAGTTTAGGCAATCATTGCATTCTTTAAGTAAAACAAGAAGAGTACTACTCTTTACACCTCTTTAGGAACTACTCTTGAATGCTAACAGTGTTTAAGAGCCTATCTCTAAAGCCTCTGAACTCGTCCTTCCTTTGCTTACAAGACTGCAATAGAGTCCATTCATTTTCACAGGGAAGACTTTTGGGATAGCTTCCAAAGACTGTGTCTAACATTTAAAGCTTTTCTAAATTCCTCTGGCATCCTAAAAAATTTGAAATTATTAGTCACCCTCAAAATCTTCCTATTCTGCCTTCTCCATCTAATGTTCCCACTAACAAATTATCTAAGTGGTATAAAACTGGGATCCTCAAATTATACATTCCTAAACAATTCTAAAATTTTCTGCATGTTTATCCAAAGACTTGGAAAGTCTTTGACAATGGCACTCAACTCAAATGAAGACAGGCTTAAAACCAATCAAGGGATTTTTTTATTCTAAGAGAGGTTTAACTTTAAGAAGTAATTGAGTTTAGGAAGGCATCTGGCTGAACAGAAGGGAAGGAGAGCAGATTAGGGGAAGAAGTGAAGTCAGAGGGAAATTGAGGAACATAGAGTAGTAGGATAAAACCATTGAGGTGTTAGTTGTGATTTAAAGGAAACTAAATGAGAGACAATCTTATGTTTTCCACAATTCTCTTTTGCCTTAGCCAGTTATTTTTTTAAGGAAGCACTTTTGGAATCTTAATTTCTTTTGGATAAATTTGTATGCCAATAAAAATACAGACAAATGTGTATTTGGGATTAGTTATTTTTTGTTCTAAGATGCCTCTCAAATGAACAATTTTAATACATCAAATTTTCTTTTTACATATATCTATTGGTCCTTTGTGTGTCTTGTTTAGAGTAATCTCTATTAAGTTCCTTTCTCACTTTCAAATCAAATTCTTTGCTATTTTGCTATTGAGTTGCAGAAGTTCCTTATATACTTCATCAGAGTATATGGTTTGCAAGTATTTTTTCTGTTCTGTATATTACCTTTTCATATTGTTGAATATTTCCTTTGCTGTGTGGACACTTACTGAATGTAATCTCATTTGTCAATTTTTGCCTTTTTTGCCTTGCTTGTTATATTCAAGAAGTTATTGGCAAAGCCAATGTCTAGAAACTTTCTCTTTATGTTTTCTCTAGGAGTTCAATAGTTTCAGATTTTATGTCTAAGTATTTAATCCATCTTGCTTTTATTTTTGTGTATAATGTAAAATAAGAGTTCCATTTAAGTTTTCTGCATATAGATATTCAGTTTTCCCAACATCAGTTTTTGAAGAGACTATTTTTTTCCTACTGTATATTTTTGGCATCTTTGTCAAAGATCAGTTGACTATTCATGCATGGATTTATTTCTGGGCTCTCTATTCTGTTCCATTGGTTTATATTACTGTTAATATACTGTATTGCACACTTAAAAATTTGTTAAGAGGGTAGATCTCATGTTAAATGTTCTACCACAGTAAAAATAATGCCAATGTCACAGGATTTCTGTAGGATTTAAAATGCAGTATAAATACATTTCTTGGTATTTTATATCTCTGCAATAATATCTTGATTAAAAAAGAAAATCCTCTCTAGTAGTTTCTTTAATTCTAAATTATTCTTGGTGAAATTATGTCATTTAGTTACAGATATCAAATTAGAATGTTGTATGCCTGAAATTCATATAATGTTATTAACCAATGTTACCTTAATAAATTTAATTTTAAAAAGGAAATTACAAAAAAAAATGCCATTTTGGAAAGCAAGTACCTGAATTTAATTTATAGTATAAATACATGAAAGAAGCAGGAACGTGGCCCAGAGGGGAGCAGAGTTGGGTTTAGACAGAGAGGGACCCATAAGAATAGAGGAACAGGTAGTTATAAGAGTTGCTTGTGTTCTTAGTATCTTGGTGTCCCAAACTAAAGGCTAGACTGCCTCCAACTGCAAGCTTGACTAATTTAAAGTTTTTAAAAAGTGAAAAGAGGTAGAATAGATCTCTTCCAGAATCATATTTACTGAGAAAAGAAGACTAAAGAAATTTCCCATGAGGTTTTGCTATATAACTTGTCACCTGGAGCAAATTTTGTTCAAAGGAAGCCAGCCTGAGTAGAAACCTTTTGCATTTCTCAGTTTGCAGAGCTGCTTAGAGGAACAGACTGTGGGGCCTAAGCTTGTCCTCTTCCCTATAAATTTTACATTTAAAGGCATACACCAAAACAAAAAAAGACAAGGACAGAGACAAATTTAGTGGTGTCAGCAATTATTTTGGGCTCCTGGATCTGATTTCAATGTGTAGATAGGAGGCTTCTCCACACCATCAAGGTATATAAGAATTCTACTCAATTCTGAAACACTACCCAGAAATAATATCAGCTTCCACAGGTTAAGACTCAGTTCTGCAAGGCAGCCCTCCACTTCAGATGCCAATCACAAACCCAGGTTATTACCTGTGCTTCTGGCTCATCAGCTACAGGTGAGAGATTGTGATGACCCCTTCTAACTCAGGGTGCCAATTGCAAATTCAAGCAGTTACCCATACTTCTGGGGAACTGGCTATAAATCAGAGGTTCCCACAAACCTCTCTTTGGGTTTGATGAATTTTCTAGAGCAGCTCACAAAACTCATTGCTCATTAGATTTACTCATTAGATTACTGGCTTATTACAAAGAAAGTTAAAGGATAGGAGTCAATAGCCAGATGAAGAGATACAAAGGGTGAGGTCCCAAACAAAGGAGCTTCTTGTCCTGTCCTCAGGGAGTGTGAGACCAAGCAATGTGGCACTTGAAAGAGTTCTGGTTCCACAAACTGGAAGTTCTTTGAAACCCCATCTTTTGGATTTTTGTGAAAATTTTATTCCATAGGTGTGATTGATTAAATCAATGGCCATGGGTTGATTAAGTCACCTTATTACCATAAGTCATCATAAGCCACCTCATTACCATAAACCTAGCTGTCATGGAAAGAGGCTAGTTATAAATGATGAGACACCCATCATTGTTCTTATTGCTTAGGAAGTTACAAGGGTTTTGGGAGCTATGAATCAGGAACCATGGACAAAGATTAAATATATGTGAAAAATATACTTGGTCACCTAAATAACCAAATATACATTTTGTATGAAACACAATTTTATAATTTACCCACAACTCTGAATGCTCAAACACAGTAAGACCAATCACTAAAGCATTAAATATACAGTAAAGAACAAGCTTATTTTCAAGAGGCAGCCAAACAAAGACATAGGGGGAAGCCCAAATTAACCTTTCCAATGCAAAGGTCTGGGCAGGTTTTTAAGGAATTAGGAGAAACAGGTATGTGGAAGCACTAGTGAGGCAAGTTTTGAATCGAGATTTTTGGAACTTGACTGTTTATGGTAAGGGGCTTCAGCACAGAATCTTCCTTGACAATGGACCCTTCCCTTCTGAAAGGGTTCTGATGTTTAGGTTCTGGTTAAGTCCCTTAGTTCCATGGGGTGACTGAGCAGTGCTTTGGTTCCGGGTGCAGGTAGAGGTCAAATTTCTCACCTCTGCCCATGCATTGGCTGCATAATATGTGGTTTTGATCCATTGTCTCTGAAAAGCAACTTAGTATCTTGTTAGAAACAGGTTATAACTATTTTAAGCTGACTTTGCTGTTACAATATAGCAATATTAAGGCAAATTTTCAGCAAGAATAGAAGGTTCTAATGTCTAAGTAGATAATCAAAGAGTTCCTTTAAATAAATGGTTTATTTCTAGAAGATAAAATAAAGTCAGTATTTGAGAAGCTGAAGGAAAGAAAATAAAAAGATAGAAATAGAAGGTTTGACCCCATGCAATACCACTGAGTTGAAAAAGCAAAGTGTTTCAGAGGATTGCTGTGTTTCCAGATTGAGGGTCTTGAACTACAGGCAGATGAAGTTTTGATCAGATCTCAACAGGCCTCCAAGGTTGCCAAAGACTGCTTCACTAAAAATATTACCAAAATAACTTGTTGATGAGAGAAAGCTAAATTTATTCCTCCTGAGATAAAGGAGAACACTATTTTGGCAGTGTTTTGGTAGCCTTCTAAGATGGGGGTCGGGGAGCAGGCAGCAAATTTGGGAGATTTATAAGATTTTGAGACTAATTTAAGACAGTCTTTCAATGAAGAGAATTTTATTAAGATTGTGTAGGATCATGGTATAATAAATTAGAACTGAGGAACACGACAAGGTGAGGTTTTTAGAGAAAAGTTTTAAAGAGTCTTGAAGAATAATTAGTTTTATTCTATCTATAAAAAAGTTAGTCTGATGTTTATTTATTTTTTTTTCAGGTAGCTCTTGAAGCAAACGATAAAGCTCTTTGCAACTTATATCTTCTTGGACAAGAGTTTCCTAAAATAATAATAAAATCAGGTTGATAAAAATAGTGGAATAGTAACATTATGTTAGTGAAGACAGTTGAATAATAAAGACATGTTAATGTAGATGATAAGATGTGTAGGTGTAGAAGTTTTCACTTCTGTTTTCCTCCCACAGAAGAATCTGTTTTCTAGTCTTCAAGAGCTCTGAAGAGTGTGAGAGTATTTTGTTTATTAATAACTAACAGCTGTTAATAGGAACCCATAGAGATCACCACCTCTTGTCTGAAACTCTACAATAGCCTCTTAATTGGGCTCCCTCCTTCCACTCTTGTTCTACTCCAGGCGACTTTCCACATAGCACCTTGACCGAAACTTTGAAAATGTAAATTAAACACTGCAATGTCTTCCCACTACCGTTACATTAAAAAACAAATCCTTACCAAGACCTGAAGGATCAGCTGGTGCCATTGTTAGAACCCCACCTGCTTAGAGGGCCCAGCTTCAGACTCCCTGCGACTGCACAACCAGTTGCTCCCGCACACCCACCACCAAGATGAGGAGTCTCCAAAATACTGGAATACACACAACTAGAGTCTTAAACTCACTTATAAAACATACCCTAGTTCTCCAGAAGCCCAGGAGTCCATGCTCAAGTGTCTGTAAGCCTGCTTCCAGGATTGCAATCTATCCTTCTATATGATCTATCTCTCTAGGGACAGGCATTGCTGCAGATATATGCACCCTAAACTCAAATTGTAGCCAAGAAGCTGTTGTTTGCAGGAGTGGAAGTAGAGCTTGGGTATAATGTTCTGGGAGTCCACACATATGTGTAATCTCTCAAAATATAGAATAGAGTGAAGGTGGAAAGAGAAGGGAGCAGACCAAGGACCAGGGGCTAACTCTTTGTTCATCAACCTGGAATCATGAGTGCAAGAATTTTACATTTAAACTTGTTCTTCTAGGTGTTATAATGGTTAAAGAAGGAAGATAAACATATTTTATTTAAGAGTATGTTAACCTGATTTACAACTTCTAAATATTCAGATATATTGTACATGGGCCTTCATTCGCTTTTGCCCTTGGTCCCAAATATATTTTGTGCCAGCTGCATCCTAGTTAGTGCATCTCCACCACTCTCTTTTTCCGTCACCCTGCTCCTGTGAATACCTTTCTGTTACTGAGTCACAACTGGCATGCTTCTGTCTTAGAGCTTTTATAATTATAGTTTCTTCTGTCTGGAATGCTCTTCCCCAGATACGTGAAAGTGCTGGTCCCAGACTTGGTGTCCTCAAATATGGCCTCCTCAGAGAGGTCATCCTCCTTCACCACATCAAACATCTCTCTATTGTCTTCTGTGCCCTTACGCTGCTCTTCATAGCACTTTTCTAACATAGCACCACCTGGCCTTTTATTAATAGTGATTTGTTGATTGTTGGTGTTCCCTCCATTAGAATTAAGTTCCACAAAGGCAGGGAGTTTTATCTATTTTATTTATTGATATAAAGCATGTCCTAGTACACTTTTTGACAAGTACTTGGAGTTCTCTCTCTCTCGCTCTCTCATATACACATGCACACACATACCTCACCACCACCACCACATAAAATAGTAGTGAATGAATAAATTAATTGATAATTTGCTCAAGATGTCAACTTTAGTTAAGCAGAATTAGTAAAGCAGAATTAGTAAAAATTGCCATAATCTTTAACATTTTAAAAGTGTTTCATATTTCAGTAATTAATAGATTAATTATTTGGTTGATTTCAAAGTATATTTGTTGACAGTGATATAAGGAATTTGACTTTTTATAGTGATGTTTATTTTTGATGCATTTAAAAATCCTTCAAACTGACAGTGTAGCTTCTACAGAGATATACAGAGATTGGTTAATGAGAGAGGAGAAGCCATTTGCATGAACTAGCATCTTAAGTACTTTTTATGACTTAATATATATTATGTGGATGAAATAAAGCCATAAAAGTTAAAGAGGAGAAACAGTCTCTACCTGCTATAATACATTATTTAAAATACAGATCATTATATCTATATCTACATCTATCTATCTATCATCTATTTATATCTATACCTATATTTATATCTATCTATATCTATATCTATATCTAAAAAACTAAGACCTGTGGTCTTTGTCATTTTTGCATTTTCTATTATTTTAAATTTAAGATAAGGTGTATTTTATATGAATATAAACTTTTAAATATACTAATATATTTAAAATTTGAAATCATAATGTGATATTTATATTTATAATGTTATTTATTTATAATATTTTTAATGATGTTCCCAATACTCATAATATTCAGAATATGCATACAAACATTTAAGATGGTTTAGGTATTTGAGACAGTACTTCAAAGTTTTAAGGAAATATGGAAGTTGACCTAAATAATAATAAAGAAATATTTAAATTTTTCAAATCCTTTCTGATAATTTATTGCAGGTGTTATGAAGCTGCCTTTGGTTTTTCAAGTAGTGTTTTTTAGCATCACAATAAAACATTTTTTTCTTTTTAACATTTATCCTTTGTGCTTAGTCAATAATGGGCACTTAATAAATATTTTTTGAATAAATAAATGAACTTGACTAGATTGATCAGGATTCAAAAAAAGAGACAAATTTAGAGAAACATAGCAGAGACAAACAGTGAAAACTACAGTAGACAACACACACGACTGATTCATTTGCTAAAACAAAGAAAAAAATGAAGAAACATACATCAAAATACATAAAGTCAGGAGCTGGAAACTGAGATTATAAATTTTTTTTCAAAATTGTGTTCTAAATTGATCAATACTAAATCATTTTTTTGACTTACTAACATTTATACTACTCAGTTCAGTAGTATAATTGCCTGAGGTGGTGACATTTAATTCATGTAGGTTATAACTTTGCAAATATTATAACTTAGAACCATTTTATCACAGCTTCCCTATCATTGCCTTCTTCTACAGTTGGCCATTATCTTTCTCTTTCATAAGAGAAACACTCTTAAACCAAGTCTCAACTTGCTTCAAGACTGCAGAAAGATCCTTTATGTGTTGTAGTATATCAAATACTGAGGTATGTGCCTTGAGGATTTATTTTCCAACTCCAGATAAGTTTAGACTTGCATCAGGGATTCAAAGGTAGAAAACATCCTCATTTTTTTTTACAGCAATTGGCACACTGATTGTATCTCCTCTGAACTGCGACTCATCAGTCACGAGAACAGGAACAGTTGCTCCGTTCTGGACAAATAATTCAAAAGACCCATCCTTATCCATCATGAATTCTGCCCCAAAGCACAGTCACTGTAAATACAAGATGTAAATACAAGATGTTTGTAACAAGAAAGTACAGGCCTAACGCCTGTGAGAATAACCTCCTTTGGTCAGGGAAGTTTCAGGATGGATCCAATGCATTATGCTTCCAAAATACCAGCAACTTCTTCCCCACCCATTCAATTCTAAATGCATAGAAATCCCTTTGGAAAAATGAATGAACTATCACTTGACCAGAAATGATAAAACCTGGCATTTTTCCTTTTTCCCCTCTACCCAGTAAGTAGGGACTATGTCTGTCTTATTTACAATGTACCTGGCATTCAGTAAATATTTCTTTTTTGAAATAATTAAAAACAAGAATGAACAAAAGTTTTCACTAGCAGTTTTTATAAAATGGCAAGAAGTATTATCATACTTAAATATAGCAAATATATATTCTCTAATTGGTAACCACGAATTGAGAAGGAACAACATGGTACTTGCTACATTTCTTTGTACTTAGGCAGCCTGGGTTTTTCATCTGCATTCCATGACAGCACTTTCTCTATGCCATAAAACCTCAGAAAGAAGAGTCATACAACCAGTGTATCCATGAGCCAATAGAGAACCCCTAAGACTCTACCTGTAAAGTGATAGTCAGCATTTGGGAGGGGTGGGGGTGAGAAGTTACAATGTTCTCTTATTTCACACTGTAATTGATTTCTGAATAGCTGGTTTCAGATACCATCTCACTATATATATTTTATATACTCATATTAAAACAAATGTCTGAAGTTTCCCTCACAACTTCATTCAGGGTAGCCTAAGCTTTTGAAGGCTTCAGTTGTCAATCATCCTATTGCTTTTGGTCAGCACTTTTCCCAAAGTGCAATCTCTGGAGTGCTAGTCCCAGCAGATCTTCCTTAGGAGTAGAAGAAGAAGAACTTTTTTCTTAGAGTGCATGGCAATGTACATATTTAAGGTCACAAAAACCCTTTCAGTTAAAAGAAGTTTCATTTTGTTACGATCAGCATTTCCCACCCAAATTTATTTAATCTGGAATTTTTTAAATCAAATAGCATGAAGCTATTGTAGATCATTTTTAAGGAAGGAACACTATCACAGACTGCTCTATAACGTTCCATATCTCTAAAGTCTATCTCGTTAAATCTCATAACAATTAGGGTTTTGTTGATGTTTTTAAAAAATACTTGCTTTAGAAATATAAAACTATTTTGTTTATTCTGAATGTTTGCCATATGTTCTAAGAGTCTTAAGCTATCTCCCTGTGGGCCAACTGGAAATCTTAACAGAACCCTAGCCATATTATTAAATACCAAGAGACGCACTATGAGATTATAATTTAATGTGATCCCAAATACATGAAAACACCATCAAATAAAGGACAAAAATTTCTGGGAATTTCCTGGGAAACCCAGGGAAATGCAAATAAGCTTCACTTCCTTCTCAAGAGAAATGACGTGAATATCCAATCAAAGTGTGTTTAGAGATAAAGGAAATTGTAGAAGAGGCCTTGGGTTGTACATGTGGACACAACCAATGAGCTGCCTATTAAGTGCCTACCAGTGAATGAATCTATATTTCAGGCTCCTAAGGAAACCACTATATAAACCAGTTTATGATTTTCTTTCTCCCATCATTGCAGCTGGTCATTACTAAAAACGATGATCTCAGAGTCGGCTGTTCCTGCCAGAGAGCTTGCACACAGAGAGATGCCTTTGTGAAGCCAACCATAGAAACCTGCATAAAATTGGCCTTCTTTTCTTAATAGAACCACACGAACAAAGATGAGTTTGTTGCTGACTCAGAGCTGAAAGCTTTGTTTTGTAAAGCCCTCTGAATGTTTTGCACTCTGCCAAAGGAGAAGGGCTCCTTCTTCCAAAAAAAAAAAAAAAAAAATGAGGAAGAACAGTAAGCGGAAACCAGACAACAAATCAAAGTGCACACCCTTCGGTGGATGTTTGTGACTAAAATGGCTTGAACCTTTCTTTCTCTCTCTCTCTTCTGTCTTTCTCTTTTTTTTGTGTGAATACTGGTCACATTTCACAAGCTGAATAAAAATGAGAGGAAAGGGAACTTTAATTAATGGGATGCCTTTTGATTTGCAGAGCAAAACTGCCAGAGCAGATGTAGCAGCAAAGAGGATTAGATTGTCCCTTCTATGATGCACTGAAATTTTCTTTTTCCCCTGTAGTGACCCCATTGAAGAGAGGCTGTCTTTAGTGTCTAAGATTCAGCACTGCAAAGAAACTGTTGTCCATGGGTACAATGGGCCGCTCTCACAAGACCAGACAGAATATGTGAGGCGAGAACTAATATCCCTTTAAATCTTGGCAAGACAGTTTCAGTTTTACTATTTTTAAAAAAAGATGAAATAAAAGGGAAATTTGTGATGCATTCTGAGTTAATAAAATATACATGAAAGTGAACCTTTAAACATTCATGACTCCCATCCGTCATTTTGAAAACTCAGACTGAATCAAGGACTCACTGCTAATTTGCCTTTGTTTTAATTTAATCAGCCTAGGGTGTTTCGAAGGTTTTTGTTTGTTTGTTTTGATTTGTTTTTTGATTATTATTGAGCTCCTCATATAAAAAGATAATGCTGCCTCCACTAAAAGAAAACGATTACCAGAATGTTAACTTTAATTGCCATCAGAGAAACCAAAATGATCTGTAAATCATCTAGATAGCAAACGGTGTGCTTACGTGAGTCTTAAGTGAGAGGAAGAACAATGTGTTGCTGTTATTATTCTCATGTATGCTTGTGGGAGAAAAACAAGAATTAAAGAAGTGCATTTGTTTTTCATATCTCGTTCCAAGTCATTTGTATATTTTTAGTTCTGGGGAAAAGGTAGAAGGGCAGAATGCTACTCAGCCGGGGTTTGATTCCACTGAAAATAGCTGTGGGTTTCTGTATAGCTCAGGTTGTAGAAAACCATGAATGCTGGCACCATGGCAGATTCACTAATTCAAGAGAAAAGTGAGGTCAACTTACTGAGGAAGTGAAAGAAAGAATCCTCTCTCCCCATTAAGGTTTCTTAGTGATGATTTGCAAATCTGCTCCAGGGTAGGAAAAGTATTTGTGCAAATGATTTTCCTCCCTCCACACTAACCTAACTCTGGGGTCGGTCTATCTCTTTTGCAGCTATGAGGCTTTGTCTTCTGACAACAAATAAATATGCAGTTCACACAGATACACAACCACACAATCACAACAATAAGCCTAGCTCTCCCTCCATTTTAATAGCAGAACTATTTGTTATCAGTTACTACTTCTTAAGACAGAATTAATACTCATATGAAAAGAACTGTCGCATTCTTGTCTTAGTGAATTTTCCAAGTAACATCTAATTCTACTGATAGCAGTGCAGGCTGATCAAACAGCTGATTAAGGGTGAGCCACATATTTCTCTCCTCTCCTGAGTGATAGCGACCAGCCTTTTCATTCTGATAGGAGGAGAAAGTTCTCAGTATTCCTTTATCATGTTCTAGATAATTATACAATACTTCACTGGATTTCTCTTTTTCTCATCTAGAATCGACGACAACATAAAGTGTCATCAGAACACTGCCACCTCAGGCTCAGTCTAATCATGATCATTAAACATATTTATACAGAAAGCACAAATTCATAAGAGACTGGTGGGACCCTAAACACCTAACAGACCAGATAATGGCACCCTAGGAGATCCTCGAAAAGTAATGTCAACACCAACTATGGTTCGAATGAATTTTAGACAATGACCTAGATCTTAGACAATGACCCAGATCTGACCAACCTTTGTTTTAACATACCAGCCAAATGAAATTCTAATAGCCTTTAAAATGTCATTGTTCTCTTTGCTTCTATAGAGTTATACAGAAACATTGTATCCCTGATGTTAAGAAATACGTGAAAGAAATTTAGACTGTTTTGTAATCCTCTTGGTTTCATCTTCAGTGGAGCCAGAAGACAGCTGGGAATCTTCACTTAACTATTTGATGCATATAATTAAAGCCTCTTATGAACTCCCCTAAGTCCTCTCATTTCAATGCCAAACCATCCCAGTTTCTCTGACCTTTTCTCAATGATCTTATTTTCCAGACCTCTGATCACCTTTGCCTGAACACTAGATCTCCTCTAAATTTTTTCTTCTTCCCCAAAGCTTGCCATTATTTTCTGGGAGTATGTTTCATAAATGCAACTGTGCTCTCTTCCAGGCTACTAAGACCTCTAATTCATATCTTTATTTCTTCAGTCGAGCAAATAAGTACTTATTGTAAAAATACTGAATACATTAAAGAAGATGCTGTTGGGAAAAATAAAGATCTTGAAAGTAAAAATCCAGTGTTCAAGAAGTTTGCAATTCGCCAACAGATATAAATATGTACCCCAAAGCCCTTGACTTGAGACAGAATGAAATAACTGCTCTAAAAGAGGTGCAAGAACTATATCTTGAAAGGGCAAGAGATTAGTAATGTTATCAGACTAAGGGACAGTGGGATAGAGTTCAGAGAAACACTGTGGATATGTGGCATTTGAGCTTATATTGGAAAAGGAGCAAGATTTTAGTTAGGTAATGAATGATCCCTAAAGGTGGGTCAAGTTCAGCCTTCTAACATTACCAGGTGTTATGCAACACCCTTTTGTAATTATAATTTCTCAGCAGAATGACTGGTAGAAGCTTGCACTTTGGGTACAAATGGGCCTTTAACCTTGTCAGTTCACAGGTAATAAAGTCTCCCCGGGTCCTACGGCTAAGAATGTGACTATATTGATATTTTTCTTGACCTCCCTTCTTTCCCATAAATAAAAGAAGGTTTGGTAGATCAACCTGTTCAGGAATTTTAGAAAAGTGACATAAAAACAAGCTGAATGTTCAGAGCTTAAGTGTCCAGTGTGAACAGTGTATAGTCATTGGAAAATTAATTAAATTGATTAAAATCCTACCTATCTGTTCACTTATCAGGCATCCTATTCTTCGGCCAGATTTCCCAAATGGGCATTCAAAAAGTGAGACTGAAACAAATTTCTCATGATTCATCTCTTTTTGGTTTCCACATATTAATTTCATACTATGAAGGATCTCCTGCCCTTCTCCAACCCTCAACTGATTTTTATAAAATTAAACATTAAATTTTTTTAAAGATCTGGCTGCAAATAACATGTTTGCTGTGGTGTCTATCTCAAACCAAATCCAAGCAGGAATTTCATTAGCTCCACTGTGCTCTCAAAGTACTTTGTACACATGGTGGTCTTTTAATCAGTCTTTACTTAACAAATTTGCAGCAGCCTGCTGAATTTACCAACAACATACTCTCATTCCCTCCATAAGCACATGAACTGTAGGCTACTGCCTGCTCAAAGCTCCTGGCTAGTAATCACTCTCCAGTGTGCCTGCATTCTTCTGCTTCTGTCAGTGAGTTATATGCTTGCCTAGAGGTAGTTTATTTGTTCTCAAACTCCTTTACACCATTGTTATTTAATACTTTTATTATTTATAGTATTAGGCCAGTAAAATATGAATGAACGAAAACTAAGTTACTTGTAGGCAATACTCTAAGAAAAACTTTTATTGAGTTAAATATGGATTGGACAATAATAAAACATTAAGGAAAAAATATACAGAAATAACAGGATTCTGTAAGTGTCATTGCAATCTTGTCAGTTTCCCCAAGTGTCTTTAAGTTCTCATTCTACTTATAAAAAGTTGTAATTACTAGGAGTTACACAGAATGTCTTATAGGTATGGTTTATAGAAAAATCAGGAAGTTGGAACTTCAATCAGTAGACCTATACTCAAAGGAATTACATAGAATATTAAAAGATTGACAAGTTACATATGTATCAATCAGGTGATAGTCTACTTAAATTCACTTTTTTTGACAACCAATCTTATTCAGTCTGAATCAAATGGGTAAATGGGTTTTTATTGTATATCAGTTAAAGTACTTATTATGATGATCAGCCATTATTTCTGTGTCTGGCTCCCTACCTAAGGGAGGGGACTAAGCCTTATTCATTGCTGTACCATCCATACCCAGTAGAGTAACTGACACACCTTGTTCCACAATGTTTCCTGAATAAAATATTTTAGATTATCTTAGTTGATTTTCATAACAATTGATAAAGTAGCTCATGTAGACATTATACTCTTTTTGGGGTGAGGAAACTGCATCTCAGAGGTTGAGTGACTGCCTAGGAGCAAGAATTGGAATGAAAAAGCCTCCTGACTCCTGGCCAGAATTCTAAAGAGCATATGGAACCAGTAAGCTTGATGAAGGGAGTGTGCTTTGGTGATTTTCCAGAGGAAGCTGGATCTTCTTTCTCATAGGCAATGAGACCCCATTCAGTGGCCTTTTCTAATCAGAGTCTTATAGATGGCATAGTTCTCTTGATCACAAAGTCTACATAAAATGAGCAGATTGGGCATGGATGTCATAGTTCCAGAAAGATTAGATTGTATGAATCACTGTTGTTGCCCCCAGTCTTCAAAAGCTCCCTGATGGATATCTCAGAAATCGACTGAGAGATTATGCAAGCTTTGCCTTACTCATTCTACTTGTGTCCTCACTTAAGAAAATAAGGGCATGGAAAGAAACAATATTAAGGAAGTTGAAGAGTCTCCTGAAATAAGTAGATCAGAGTCTTCGGTTGGCAAGCATCTGAGGAAATGTTAGCATTGAGGAAATCCAGAGAGTTTACCGAATCAGTGGGGAGCACTCTTAGTGACTGAACAACCTGGATCTGAGTAAAAAAAAAAGGGAAATGAAGGTTGTCTTAGGCTGAAGTGAGAAGAAATTGGCATTGCTTTTCCTGCTGTACGCCTGCCTCCTAATCAGTACCTGGAATCTCTATGTTCTCTTCTCCATATCAAAGACGGATCTGCTATTAATCATTTACATGTCATGTGAATAGTTATAGAATTAGAAATGATAAAGAGAAAACCACTTAGGGCTTCTTTTTAAGGGTTCCTGAGTTCTCACAATAAACTGTTGCTCTTCATTTACATGTCAGATACCTGAGCTCCCCTGGTTGAAGAGATGCAATGCAATATTCATCAGGAGACTAACCCCTGCTAATGTGTCAGCTAGCTAATATGTAATTCTAGTGTTTGGAAAATAAAAATCTTCATTTATTTAAGAGATGTGTATCTCTAGGTGACTATGGCAGGAATTTCATATGAAGTAAATATGAACAAAATTTGTATTCAGGTTAACCTTTTGAGGGCCCTCAAATTACACAAAATAGCTGTCTCATCTGTTTCTTTATAGAACCAGCCCTGCTGAAAATATGCTCAGAAAGCAGAGTGTCTCAGTAACCTTGGCAATGACATGTGAGCACCCTGCCCATAGACTCTCTATGACTCACCAGGAAGTGCCATTTGGGCAATTTTAGTTGAGGAAAAGCATCCAGTTTCAAGCCCAACCCTTGCACAGCCTTTCCTCTGCCAATAGCTGCAGAACTGGATTTAGAAGACATGTGCCTCTAAATATTATGTAACTGGCTATAACAGCTTTTTATAAATGGTAGTAGAAAACCTAAACACTAGGGGCAGCTATAATGCTAGACATAGAAATTCAAGCACTCTCTCTTCCAAGCCTCCTCTGGCCCCATTTATAGCAAGACATCTGCTACAAGAATGTAGTAGAAGAATAAGCATAGAAATATTTTTGAGGAAGAAATGTAGTTCATAGAAAATTTAAAAGCACTGGATCTTGAAAGCATAGGTCTTTGTTTTGGAGAACTGGTACTTTTTGGGAGCTAACTTTGTCATAAGAATAGACCAGAAATAACATAGGGTACTGAGGAAAATTTAGGAAGAAACAGAACATACAAAAATATTTTGAGTCAGTGAGTAAGTGGGGGTGTGAAATTTCAAAAGGGAGGCCAGGAAAGTCCTTGAAGAGTTGACATGTAGGCAGAGTCTGGAATAAAGTGAGAGAGCACATCTTCATGATCACACTCTCCCAAATAGGTATATCATTAACAACACCAGTAAGACTATAGTGACAGGTTATTAGAGGAAGCAGTGTAAAATACATAATTGAAGAAAAAGTGATCACTTAGCAAGTCATCATAAAAGAATGGCAAGAGAAATAATTTTACATATGATGACACTCTCTCTAATCTAGAGCAGCCTGCCCCATTCCCAACATTAGGACATGCTTCCAGGTAAGGTTCCTGTGTCACTCTGATGTTGCTGACACCCGGTTTTTCAAGTGCTTTTCCCAAAAGCTGATCCCAGTCAGCCTTAGTCTTTCTTCATCAGACCTACTCTTGGGAGCTCTTGATTGGTGGGAAGAGGGCATCATTTTTTTCTCTTCGTGAGTGTAGGTGTGGCAGTCAGGATCTTAGTACACCTGTCATATCTGCCTAAGGCTGGTTCCAATTAGACTGTTCTCAGTGGAACCAAGGAAAAGTTAATGTTGTTGGTCGTTTCCTCTTTAGTAGTTCAGCAATTATTCATTTTATGCTGAGTGCTTGAATGAGTGTCCTCCCTGAGTTACTAAGCACTGCTCTGATGTCAGGGGATTTATGTTTAAGGATACTTTTTAATTTTGTAAACTCTTGTCTTGAATGACATTATGTACTCTGTCTCTATCAGTTAGTACTGTTTTACTAGCCTTTAAGATAAAATTATTATGAATAAATGGACTATTTTCCTGAAATTGCAAACTTTCGAAAAACATCCAGGAGTACATTTAGATGAGTGACCTGTGAATGATTTTTATCAAGTAACTCCAGCCATAGTCAAGTAGAAAATTTCAAAAGAGGAACCTATATGTGTTCTGGAACTCTTCAGGATTCATTGAGTCTGAAACATGTTGGTTTGCTTCTTCTTTAAAGTATTTAGCTTATGAAAGCTAGATACAAAATTTTATCACCTTTAATAAATTAATATCCTTACAAGTTATAAACTGTGAAGCTTCATGTGATCCTTTTTCCCCATAGAATACATTTTCTTCCTGCTCATTCAATAATATCTAGAAGATCTATAATTCATTTTAGTGTTTGATCAATCAAGTACTTTAAAAAGTACTTTAGTTTGATACAAAAGAATAATAGTTAACATGTATTGAGTGTGCCATATGCTGCATGCTCTATATCAGCAGTCCCCAACTTTTTTGGCACCAGGTACTGGTGTGCCTGTGAGAACCTAATAATGCCTGATGATCTGAGGTGAAGCTGAGACAATGATGCTAGTGCTGGGGAGCGGCTGCAAATACAGATGAAGCTATGCTCACTCACCCACCACTCACCTCCTGCTGTGCAGCCCAGTTCTAACAGGCCATGGACACATACTGGTTTGTGGCCCTGGTGTTGGGGACCCCTGCTCTACATGAATGTTTTATTTAATCCTCACAACAACTCTAAGGGGTATGTATGGTTATCATTACTCTTACTTTATAGATAAAGAAACTGAGGCTTAGGGATTTTATATTAACCACCTGAATTTGCACAGCTGTAAAGTGTAGTCACTAATTTTTTTAACCTAAGCAGTATAGCATCATACTCACACATATAACTGTCATGCCATTCATACTGCCTCCCTTTAGATGGTCCCCTAATTAGATTCTGAATCTCTAGAACTTTAACACAAATACAGTGTGTGATATCCAGCACATTATCCTCCTCATGTTGTCATGCTCTCTCCTGTGTCAGAAGGTACTTGTGAGCTCAGTGGTCTCTGACTCATAGCAGATGTGTTTGTCCAATTATATATCACCTCTACGATTTTGACCTGATACGTTTTTTTAAAGCTTCTACCTTCACATTATTTATTGAGAAGTTATTCCTTCTTCAATATCACTAATACTGTTATTATTCGAAGTCTTAATATCTAGATCTGTGGCTAACTCAAGTGTCAGAGGTAGTTCCTACAGGATTTCCTATATCAGTGCTTTTCAAAGTGCAGTCTGCACACCAGCTTCCTGTCTGTGAACTGTTTTGTTATCAGTATACGATGAAAGAAAGAGATCATGTCGGAATGTAAATCAACTATATCACTGTCTTAATTTGCTGCTATAGTAAAATACCATAGACTGGATGGCTCCTAGATGACAGAAATTTATTTCTCAGAGTTCTGGAGTCTGACAGTCCAAGATTAAGATGTGGGAGATTCAGTGTCTGGTTCTCAGATTTATTCTCAGATTTATCCCAGAAAAGACCAAAACTTTTTTTGAACTGAAAACTCCTATAGAATTTTCATATATAAAATATATAAAGGTATAGCTTCTTAACTGGAGTGAAATCAGGGGAACTGAAATCTCCAACCAGCATCCCCAGGTACCTTCACAGAGACCTAGAATACTTTGCAACACATTTTGAAAATTATTGTTACATTCACCAATTTCTGGAATGTCATTTATAGACTATAGCTATCTGGAATCATTTTCATCCTCATTTTGAGTTAAGAATGGACCATGGAAATGCTTGTTTTTCTCCATGCTTGCAACTTTAGGGTTCAATTGCCAGAAGTGACCATGTACTGTGATAAAAAGCTTATCAATGTTTGAAACATGAAACTTCATGAGGCAAACTCCCTACATATTCCTAGCAAGCATTGCCACTTCTCAGTTCTATAATATGCTCCAGTTGGAGTTCAAGTGGTTCTTTTCCTCATATATTAACAAACAAGTTCTAAAAGCAATATTTATCATATAGTAAAATATCAAGTCAACAGTGCTATTTATTCTTTCTAGAATATGCTCCAGAGTTTTGACCCAAAAATGTGTTCCAAGTCTGGTGCTTACCAATTTTGCCATAGTTTTCTCTTCTTTCTATGGAAAGAAATAATTTTTCTTAAAAGTTATGCTGAGCCTAGGTGTCATTTTTCCATGTATTCTTCCCAAGATATTCATTTCTCCCTGGGTCTAGAAGGTCATGGAAGATGCACAGGTCAACATTTGAACTGATCTCCCTCCTGAACACTACACAAGAGTCTCTATATCAGTTTACATAAGACTTTCATATTTGCCAACTATCATTGCAGTTTATTTATCTTTTTAAAATTTTATTAAATGTATTGCAGCAATATTGGTTAATAAAATTATATAGGTTTCAAGTATATAATTCCACAATACATCATCTGTATATTGCATTACATGTTCATTAGTTTATCCATATCCTTGATAGTCCAATTTTTTCTCTCAAAACACAAATCTCACAATAGTTTTGACTTTTTCTACTGCATATCCTGTCTAAATGACACCATTATCCAAGTAGTTGATGTTGGTTTGCATGTTGCTTTTCACAGAAAGCATTAAAGGAGTGTATGTGTGTGTGTGTTGTTGTTGTTGTTGTTGTTGTTGTTGTTGTTGTTTGTGTAAAGGATGAAGAGAAGACATAAACCTTACCTTATCTGACATTTTTTTTAGAGTTTGATTAAGAAGTTGTACTGAACTCTAAATTTTCAAAACTTGTGGTAAGTTAGATGGGTCTCATCAAATAAACTATAAACTCCTTGAGGATAGAAACCATGGCTCATATTTGTTCAAAGTTGCTGACAGTGCCCTTTATAGAACTTTGGAAATTAAATCAAATCAAGTAAGAGGGTTAAATTAAGCCACAGAGTAGTTCCTATATTATTCTTAAATCTTGTGAATGTCCTTTTGTAATTTATCAAGTTTAGTCCTGACATCTAACTTACTGTATGGTCTTATAATTAAATGATAAACACACAGAATATCACCACTGCCTACATAGTTTTTCCACTCCTTTGGTGGACTACTGGAGTAACATAAGAACTTAAAAAAAATGATTGGAGTTCTTCCAGGAGTAAGTGTAGAATGGAGCAAGAAAAGATATTGTGAATTTAAAGATCTTAAGTGAGCTAATGCCTGATAAGGGTGGTCAATTTCCCCTCATTGTCCCAAATAAATTCCTATTTTTCATTTTTTAAATAAATTTTATTGCACTGAATATAATTCTGTCAAATAGAGATTGAAATGTACTTTCTTAAAAATGCAAATGTCAGTTATAGGATATCACTAATTAAGAACAAGCTTACAAATTGGAAATTGGGAATTTTAGTTATAGGCAGGCAAAAGTAAAGGGCGGGGGATGGGGGATGGATAGGTAGTAGATAATTTTGGAAAAGGAAGAAATAAGGGCATCCAAGCAAGTTTTATTTTATCTCTCTCAAAAGTTTTTCTGAGTTAACAAATGGCAAAAAATAATCCTCATTTTTGCATTCATTTGTTTATTTACTCATTCATTCTTTTAGTTAAGAAATCTATATACATTTATGAAGTATCTTCCCTGGCCCAGACATACTATGAGGCACTTAACAACCATGCTGCCATATTTTCTTTCTCAACCTCCCTTCCTTTTCTCCATCTATTTTGTATAAAAATATTTGCTACTGTGTGGAACCTCAGATTTCAACTCAATCTACTTCAGCTATAGTTTAAGCTAATGGTGAATATATTTTTAAATTAACTAGATAAGGTGACTCTCACAACAAATATGAAACAAAAAAATGTCAATTCTTAAAAAATTTTTGAAGCTCACTAACTTATAGCTTGCAAAAAATGGTAAAAACATAGCTTGGTAAAATTATGCTATCCAAAATTAAAGCATATTTTCATTTCAAAGGTCTTCTGGTTTGTAACTTTACCTACTGGTTTTCTAGTTATAATTGAGGTTTATGGTAATACTACCCATTTACATTTTAATTTCTTGTGTTCTAAGCATTTATTTGGAGATTCACATTATCAGTAATAGTATAATTGTTCTATGACCATTACAAAGTCCTAAGTGTGGTGGTATCAATGCTTTCTTATGCATTAATGATATATGAAAAAGCAACAAGCAAAGCAAAATGAGAAATGTTGTTGATAATAAATGAATGTCAAGAAAAAATCAAGTTGTATAGATTCACATATAGTTATAAAATATATTGATTTATCTTAAATTCCTTGTTTGAAGCCTGGGTTTAAAGGTATACTTTTATATTTTAGTCAGCCTACACTTCTCAAACCAAAATATAGCAAACATTTGATAAATGTATGGCAATTTTAATAGATTGAGAATTATTTTTATTGTTATAGATTCTACAACTTGATTAATAGAGAACATTACCAATTTGCTCAACCCACTGAACACTAATTTCCCAATCTGAAAAATGTAAACAATATTACCTGCTTCATAGTCTCATATGGAATAATATAGGCAATAGCCCTCTATAAGTGATAATATATACTATAAACTTGTAATTAGCAACCAAAAGGAACATTTTTAAAAAAAAAAAATGTGACAAAAATCTACAATTCTTCAAACATCTGAATGATTTAGATTGGTATTAACACTTTGCAAGGGCAGAAATTACAGAACTTAAATATAACATTATACATTACACAACTGACTCATACATGATTAAATGATATCTGTGGTATTAAATAAAAGCATAAATGTCAATATTAGCAATTATTTTTACATAAAGACTAATTTATTAAAAATTTAATGTTAAGATGATCAATTTCTTTTCATCCAAAATGAACATAGCCTTATAGCATTCCACAAAGGGATAATACATATATTTTTACAATTTAGATTACTTCTCAAAAGATTGAAGAATTATCAATGAGAAAGTTGTCATTTCTGTTTAGTGGTGAATATTATTCTATGGGCATATTAGAGAAGTAGCAACATGGATATAGTTCTCTAAATATTCACTTTAAAATTCAATCAAAGGCTGTCTATTTACAGTAAGCGACTATGGATTACTTGCCATTGACTTATGTAAAGATCACCTAAATATTTGTTTTATATTATAGTGTTAAATTTGGATGTTTTAGATATTATTTTTTACCAATTTCTTGCATCTCTTTTTGACTTATTTATGTCTTTGTTATATGCTGGTATTTTAAAGGAGGAGAAATTTTATCTTGCCTTCAAAAGCTAAAACACAGGCAAAAGCTAATGCCTACCAGGATTTTATATATCCATTGTTATGCAGTCATTGTTGCTTAGCGACACATGACTCTTCCTATGGAGAAGTGCAAAAAAATTATATATAGATACATATACATAAAACTCTTAAAAAATAAATACTATTGAATGAACTGCCCTATAGTTTTCAAACACTAAATATCTTTGCATGCTGATATTAACATGTAGCATATGATTAATTAATATTTCATACAAACACTTAAGAAGAAATAGTGCTTTAAAATATACTCTAGCAAAAAAGTTTTAAGAAAAAAAGGGCAAAAAAACTGAAAATCTGAAACAAAACTATCATCTTTGCTTTATCTATCAGTGCTAATAAAAAAACAAACAGGAGAGAGTTTCTGGTCAAAAAGGCCGAGTAGGGAAATGTTGACTTTGCTTCCTCTTACAATACATCAAAATTACAACTAAACTACAGAACAACTATCATTGAGAGTCACCTGAATTCAACTGAACAAAAGTCCTACAAATGATGTCACACAGAAGAGGCCATCTCAAGACTGGTAAGAGGGGTAGAGACACAAAACAGCTAGCACTTGCTTGTGGCAGTTGAACATCAGGAGGGACTTCTTGTCTATAGAGATCCACTCAGAGAAGTGAGGGGTCCCTGCTTCACAGAGAGTTTCCCTGCCCAAGTTTCCAATGCTAAGAAGAAACATCCCCGAAACTTCTGGCTATGAAAACCAGTGGAGATGGTGGCTGAGTGAGATGGAGAGCAGTTGGATTTGCAGATAGTTCTCTTAAGGGGCCTGCATGTGCAAACTTACTTGCTGATGGACTCATTCACTCTGAGCTCCAGCACTCGGGTAGCAGCTTGAAAAGGACATACAGAGAAGAACTGAATTATCTGGCTTCAGGGCAAAGGCTAGAGGAGTAGCTTTCTGCCAGACAGAAGTGATGGCAGAAGCCATTATTCTTTTGTTGAGTCCTCCCCATTCCTGGTGTGGAGAGGCAGGAGGATGCCATATTTGAGTCTCCATCAATCTAACTAACATTGGTCATCTCACTCTGGTGATTCACTGAGACTCCAACCCCATACAACCTGCAGGCCCACTCAAGTTGAATCTAGTGGATTTTCCATACAAATGGCCTGATCTGGCTCATGCTGCAGAATTTACTAAAATCTCTCAAAGATTCATAAAACCTAAACAAGCAGCATCTGGCCTTGGTGTGCCTTGTACCTCTTGCTGAGGAGCCCCAAGCCTGGCACTAATGGCAGCTGGCCTTGGTTTATGGCTAAGCTTTTTGAGCCCAACATGGATAATGTTCATCTGGGTATTGCTTGGTGACCCTTGTTAAGTAGCCCCATGCAGAGCATAGGCTGAGCTAAACTTGGCCTGCAGGAGAACAGTCTCAGGAGGCCCCATGTCCAGCATACCTGGCAGTGGACTTGAACCTAGCCAGAGGACCACTTGAGGCCACAGTTGAGGATGACACCTATCTAAAAGATAGATTGGACAGGCACCAGAGCTCTGCTAAAGCAAATCTTTTTCCATAGGGTCAACTCTTCAATGGCCAGTCCTCATAACCAATCATCCTAAGGTCAATCCCTCCCATTTATTTACAAATACCAAGGCTCAACTACACCAGGAGAGTTCACACAACCCATACAAAGGACACACATAGAGCAACTGGTTCAAAGAAGACTTGGCCCAACAGGACACCTACTACATAAGGCCAGGAGACATATTAACTCTACCTAATACATAGAAACAAACACATAGGGCTAGCCAAAATGAGGAGACAAAGAAACATGTCTCACATGAAAGAACAGAACAAAGCTCCAGAAAAAAGAACAAAACAAAATGGAGACAAGCAATTTACCAGAAGCAAAGTTCAAAACATTGGTTATAAGATTGCTCAATAAATTTAGAAGAGTAGATGAGCTCAGTGAGAGCTTTAATAAAGAGATAGAAAACATAAAAAAGAATCAGTTATAAATGAATAATACAATAACTGAAATGAAGAATATATTATAAAGAAATTAACAGATTAGATGAAGCAGAGGATTGAAACAGTGATTTAGAAACTACAGTAGCAAAAAACACCCAATCAGAACAGCAAAAAGAAAAATGAATCCAAAAAACTGAGGAGCCTCTAGAACAACATCAAACATAAAAACATTTATATCATAGAGATACCAGAAGGAGTAGAGACAGAATAAGAAATTGAAAACCTGCTTGAATAAATAAGGACAAAAATCTTCCCTAACCTGGTGAAGAAAATAGACATACAAGCCCAGGAAGTGCCAGAGTCCTAAACAAGGCCTATACCAAAGCACATTATAATTAAAATGGCAAAAGGTTAAAGAAAAAGAGAATCTTAAAAGCAGCAAGAAAAAAGCAGTTAGTTACCTATAAGGGAGCTCCCATAAGATTGTTAGCTGATTTCTCAACAGAAACTTTGCAGGCCATAAGGGATGACATGAAATATTTAAAGTTATGAAAAGTAATAACACACAATTAAGATTACTCTACCCAACAAAGCTATCATTTAGAATTAAAAAAAAAAAACAAATAAAGAGCCCCTCAGACCAGAAAAAGTTAAGAGTTCAATGACACCAAACTAGCATTACAAGAAATGTTAGAGGGACTTCTTGAAGAAGTAGAAAAGTATATGAATAATAAAATGGCAATATCCATTAACAATTACTTTGAATGTAAATAAATTAGATGCTCTAATCAAAAGATAAGGTGGCTGAATAAATAAGAAAACAAGAACCTTACATATCCTGCCTACAAAAGACTTACTTCATATTGAAAGACATACAGACTGAAAGTAAATAAATGAAAAAAGATAGTTCATGAAAATGGAAACAGAAAAATAAAAGCTAGGGTAGAGATACTTATACAAGAAAAAATAGACTTTAAAACAGAGGCTATAACTAGAGGCAAAGAAGGACCCAATAATTTCACTTCTGGATATTTATCTGAAGAAAGCCAAAGCACTACTTTCAAGAGTCATGTGCATCTATATTTTTATTGTAGCTTTATTTACAATAGCAAAGACACATTGTATTAAAATTATCAAAAATCAAAGACAAAGACAGAATTCTCAGGGAAGCCAGGGAAAAGAAGATGGTAACTTAGAAAGGAAAACCCATTAGGTTATCATCAGACTTCTCAGCACAAACTTTATAAGCCAGAAAGAAATGTAATCAAATATTCAAACTATTAAATGAAAAGAACTATCAGCCAAGAATAACATATTCAGCTAATCTCTCCTTTAGATATGAAGGAGAAATTAAGACCTTCCCTGACATAGAAAAATTAAGGGAATTCTTCATTATGAGGCCTGTACTATAGGAAATACTGAAAGGGGACAGCTCACCTAAAACAAAATGACAAAAAGAAAGAAAGAAAGAAAGAAAGAAAGAAAGAAAGAAAGAAAGAAAGAAAGAAAGAAAGAAAGAAAGAAAGAAAGAAAGAAAGAAAGAAAAAACATGATTAGGAGTAAGGTGACTAGCAGGCTGATAAAAGCAGAGGAGTGCAACCTTTACTAAAAACAGGGCATTATAAGCTTAAAATAAGAAGAGATTTGCTATAGCAAGATACTAATGAACGTTCAGCATGCTTAGGGACATTTTGAGACAACAATGACTAAAAAGGAACTTCAAAGATCCAAATTAACAAAGGAGAATAGAGATAAGAAATGCATCAAAGAAAAGGGACAACTGTATAAATATATATAACCGTCCTTTACATAATCATAATAATAACCATATACCAAAGATTCAGAATAGAAGTATATAACATAAACAAGAAGGACCAGAAGGAAAATCCACAAAAGCCAACCAAAATAAAGAAAACAGAAACACAAGGACAAAGAAGCAATGGAAACACTGAGCTACTAAAAAGCAAATGATAAAATGGCTATAAGAAGACCTCATATTCCATTAATCTCCTTAAATTTAAATGGACTGAATTCACCAATAAAAACATACAGAGTTGCAGACTGGATCAAAAAACAAAACCCAACCATATGCTGCCTCCAGGAGACACATTTCAGTTCCAAAAATAAATATAGACTCAAAGTGAAATGGTGGAAAATGATATTTCAAGCAAGTGGCATTCAGAGAAAAGCAGGAGTAGCAGTACTAATAAAATAAGAACAAGTGCAAATAAAGTACCTAACACTTCATCTTAAAATACTAAAAAAAGGAAGAACAAATTAAATCTAAAGTCAGCAGAAGAAAAGAAATAATCAAAATCAGAGCAGAAATCAATGAAGTTGAAAACAATTGAAAAAAATAAATACAACAAAGAGCTGGTTCTTTGAGAAAGTTAATAAAATTGACCAACCCTTAGCTGGACTCACTAAAGAAAAAAGAAAAGACACAAATAAAATCAGGGATAAAACAGAGAAAATAATGACAGACACTGCAAAAATACAAAGGATCATACCAGAATACTATGAAAAAGTATATAACACTGAATTTAATAACCTAGAAGAAATGGACTAGTACTTAGAAAAATACAACCTTTTTAGATTGAATCAAGAAGAACTAGAAAATCTAAATAGACATATAGCAATGAGTGCAGTCAGGCAAAAGAAAGATATAAAAGGCATCCAAATAGGAAATGAAGAAGTCAAACTGTCACTATCAGTGGATGACATGATTCTCTATATAGAAAACCCTAAAGACTCCATCATAACACTACTAGAAACAATAAGCAAATACAGTCAAGCTTCTGGATACAAAGTCAACATTAAAAAATTTATAGCATTTCTATACTCTAATAACAAAGTGTCAGAAAAAGAAGTGGAAAAAATAATTTCTTTTGCAACAAAACAAATAACATATCTAGGAATAAATCTAATGAAACATGTGAAGGACCTATATAATAAAAACTATAAGACTCTATTAAAGAAATCAAAGAAGAGACAAAGAAATGGAAAGATATTTTGTGTTCTTGGATTGGAAGAATCAACATAGTTAAAACAACTTTATTACCAAAAGAATTATACAGATTTAATGTAATCCCCATCAAAATTCCATTGGAATTTATTAAAGAAATGGAACAAAAAATCATCAAGTTTGTATGGAAGTACAAAAGACCCCAAATTGCTAAAACCATCCTGAGGAAAAAGGATGAGGCTGGAGGCATCACTCAGACCGACTTCAAATTATACTACAAAGTGACAGTAATCAAAACAGCATGATATTGGCAGCAAAACAATTGACCAATGGAACAGAATCGAGTCCAGAAGCAAAACCATATTTACATGGGCAAATAATTTTTGACAAAAAAAGCCAAAAACATACAGTGGAGAAAGAAAAGCCTCTTCAATAAATGGTGATGGGAAAAATAGAAAGCCACCTACAAAAGAATGAAACTAGACTGTTGTCTATCACCACACACCAAAATTAACTCAAAATGGATTAAGGACCTGAGTATAAGACCTGAAACAGTAAAATGCATAGAAGAAAACATAGGAGCAAAACTCAAAGTCCTTGGGCTGAAAGAGGATTTTATAAATTTGACCTCAAAGGCAAGGGAAGTAAAAGCTAAAATAAATGAATGGGACTACAACAAACTAACAAACTTCTGCTTAGCAAAAAAACTGTCAACAAGGTAAAGAGACAACCATCCATATGGAAAAATATATTTGCAAGCAACACCACCAATAAGGGCCTAACATACTAAATATACAAAGAACTCACATTACTCAAAAACAACACCAACAAAATGATCCAATCAAAAAATGGGCAGAGGACCTGAACAGACACTTCTTGCTAGGGGACATACGAATGGCCAACAAATATATAAAAAGATGTTCAATATTGCTAGCTATTAGGGAAAGAAAATCAAAACCACAATGAGATACCAACTCACACCTGTTAGAAGAGCTATAATCCACAGAACAAATAATAACAAATGTTGGAGAGAATGCAGAGAAAAAGGAACCCTCATATATTGCTGGTGGGATTGCAAATTGGTACAGCCACTATGGAAAACAGTATGGAGTTTCCTCAGAAAACTAAGAATTGATCTACCATATGATTCAGCAAACCTTCTACTGGGCAATTATCCCAAAGACTTGAAAACTCATATCCAAAAAGATATTTGCACACCGATGTTCATAGCTGCATTATTCACAGTGGCCAGGACATGGAAGCAACCAAAATACCAAAGTGTCCTATGTTAGATGATTGGATAAAGAAGCTGTGGCATATATATACAATGGAATATTATTCAGCCATAAGAAGGCATGAAATACTGCCATTTGCAACAACATAAATGAACCTTGAAATAATCATACTAAGTGAAATAAGTCAGACAGAAAAAGTTAAAAATTACATGATGTTACTTTTATGGGAGATATAAACCTAGAAGCAACAAATGAACAGGACAAACAAACAGAGACTCATGGACATGGACAATTGACTAGTGGTTACCAGAGGGTAGGAGGGAGGTGGGAGGGGTTAGATAGACCAGGGTGGGAAGGAATTACATCTTTACTTCAATTAATTCATTAAATAAATAAATAAATAAATAAATAAAACTAAACCATGTTGATAAACATAAAATGTGTAAGTGATCTAAGCACTCCAATTAATAGAGGTTTTTCAATTACATCAATAAACAAGGCACAACTAGATGCAGTCTATAAAAAATGCACCTCAAATATAAAGACACTAATAGTTTACAAGTTTGAGGATAATAATAGATACGCTAACACGAATCAAAAGAAAGCTGGAATAGCTATATCAATATCAAAGTAGATTTCAGCATAAAAATGATACCTGATATAGAGAAAATCATTTCATAATGATAAACAGGTCAATTCACCAAGATGACATAATAATACTAGACATTTTTACACATAAGAGAATTTCAAACTACATAAAATGAAAATTAACAAAACCTCAAGAGAAGTAGACAAAGCCATAAAGTAGTTGGATGTTTCAATATCCTTCTCTTAATAATTGATTAAGCAAATAGAAAAAAATCAGTGAGAATATGAACATTTTGAAAAAGATTATTAATCAACTAGGCATAATTGACATTCTGAAGCATTATGACCAATCACAGAATACATATTCTTATCACATGCACACATATTTGCCAGGTCATGATAGATATCCCAATAAATTCAACAGAATTCAAGCCACTCAAGTATGTTTTCTAATTACAATAGCAGTAAATTAGAAAATAATAACAGAAACTAAACACAATTCTAAATAATCTATGGGTTAGAAAAAGAAATCAAAGGGAAATTATAAAGTTTGAACTGATTAAAATGAAAACACAGCATATAAAAATTTGCGGGCTATTTCTAAAGCAGTATTTAGAAGAGAATTTATAGCCTATATCAGGAAAGAGAAAAGGCCTCAAATTGGTGACCTCAGCTTCCAATTTAAAAAACCTAGAAATGAAAAATAAATTAAACATAAAGTAAATAGAATAAAATAATTAATAAATATCTGTATGAAAATCAATAAAATTGGGAACAAAAATAATAGAGAAATTAATGAAATCAAAAGGCAGTTCTTTGAAATGATAAAAACTGATAAACCTCTAGCCAGCCTTACAAGGGAAAAAAGCAAGATAACACAAAATTCCAATAATAGGAATGAGAAAAATGAAATGACTACCGATTTTAAAGATATTAAAAAGATAATAAAACTGTTAAGGAAAATTATATGCCAATAAATTTAACAACCTGGATAAAGTAAACAAATAACTTGAAAGAAACGAACAAATCTCACTCAAAAATAAGGTTGGCATATAATTTTGTCCTGAATAGCCTTCCTATGTCTGTTAAATAAATTGAGTTTGTAGTTACAAATCTTCCCACAAAGAAAATAGGCACAGATGGCTTCACTGGTGAATTTTCACAAACATTGAAAATAACATTGAAAAATGTTATTTTACACAAACTCTTCCAGAAAAATGAAAAGGAGTGAATACTTCCTAGCTCTTCTAAATGAGGCCAACATTACTCTGATACCAAAACTAAAAAAAAAAAAAGAGAGAGAGAGAGAGAAGAAATCACAGATGTGTATCCCCCATGAACAAAGATGCAAACATCAGCAAAATAATAGCACGTCAAATATAACAAAATAAAATAATAATACATTATGACCAAGTGGAGTTTATTTCAAAAATGCAAGGTTGACTTAACATTCAAAAATTTATCAATGTTATTTCCTGTATCAACCAAAAGAGAAATAAATACACAATTATCTCAATAGATTAAAAAAAAGCATTTCAAAAATGCAACATTCATTCCTGGTTTTAAAAAAATCTCTTTGCAAAGCAGAAATAGAAGAGAACTTCTACAGCATGTTATGTATGGTGGTTAAGTTTCCAGGGTAGCTGGAAACAAATCTATTATTATATCAATACAATTATAAAGAATTGGAGGCAGCACTGTTAAACAGTAGCCTGGTATTTCAGTTACACATATTCTTTCAGCAGTAGGGTCCCTTGGGAATGAGCTGGCTGCTCCCTAAGCAAGCCTGAGCTTGTCTATAAAACTCAGTCACACTAAGGTGTAAGTAATTAGTACCAGCTCAGTCTCAACTTTGTTAAAGGGGTGAAGACAAAAGACCATAGTGCATCTACAGAGGAGATGGAAGAGCAATTGGAATTTCTGACCTTTTAAATACTATTACAAGCTTACATTGTCCATCTCTCCCAGAATAAGGGTACAGATTTAACAGGTGTTCAAACCAGATGAAACAAGAGAATACAAAGGAAAAAGACTTCTGCAGGCTACACCAAACTTGAATAGGCTAATATCTATAGATATTATAGATCTGAAGGAGAGAAGAAGATTCTATCACAGGATTTTCATCTAATTAAGCAAATCAATTCTTGTACTCTGTAGCCTGAAGCCAAAGCTGATTTCTCCTCAAGCCCTATGCTGTCCTACAGAATCCAGGCTCCACTGTCTTGAAGTTCCAAAACCAAAATGAAAGGAATCATACTATTTAGCTCTCAATAAAGGCCCTCATAGTCCTTAAGACTTCACAGAGTTAGCCTAAAATGAAAGAGAGAAAACTCTGAAGGTATATTTCCTGTTCATTTCTCTTAAGTAAGTGCCTGTATGTGAAAATGTGATCCACGCCCTTACCAAAATTCATATACACATATGTAAGATTATTTCTGCTTCAGCTCTGGAATTCCATACTGCCATTCTTTTCACTTCTCTCCAGAAGTCTCACCTCTCCCTGCCGCTGATATAATTGGGTGGAATAGTAAAAAGTCAATGTTGAGTGTATCATTTATCTACTACATAAGACTGAGGTAGATTTCTGATTCCTACAGAGAGAGGGGATGAGAAGGAGGATGAGGAAGGTACAGGACCAAGATCCCATGTAAAGGAGTAACATGCTTTACTACAGGCATCTGAGTTGTGGTCATTGTTTCCAGACATGGGTCCCAAGTATGGCGTTAGACAGAGCCAAATAGGTAACATTCATTTTTTCCCTGCCTGAGCTAACAGTGAGAAGAGCTAGACAGAGAGAATGCAAAGAGAATAGGAAAAATATATATACCACCTTTAATACCAGTAAGGTTGATCATAGAGAGAGGATAATGTCAGAGCCACATAGGCTTTGCAGTGCTGAATCACTGACTTAAATGGATTTATACATCCAATACTAGGTCTTGCTGGGAAACACCAGAAATGGAAGAATCCTCCAGACAACTGTGAGCCCACTTAGAGGAAGACTCTCTACCTAATCTTAATCATCACTGAAGAAGAAGTGACATTGCAGAAATGGCAACGATGTTGGGTAGAGGCTACAGTGCTACACAGTGGTATGGCAACAACAATGATAAGGATGATTGTTACCAAGTAACAGTAAGGCATGGGGATGAAGAGTTCCACCCATGTTTAAGAAAAGGTATTTCAAAAGTTTAGGGCAAAAACATACTGCTATACAGGGATGGGCTTTGTGATAATAGAGACAATTTAGAATGGTCTAGAGGAAAAGAATTTTACCTATGTAATCATTTAAAAATGCTCTAAAATTTTAAAAAGGGTGGCAACTTAAGAAACCTTTGAAAAGGGACTAGATAAAACCAAGGAACGTGTTTTACATGAGATCTTTGTCCTGTATCACCCTCATCCTCCTTCTCATCCCTTCTGTATGTAGGATCCAGAAGTCTACCTCGGTCTTACGAGTTATGTAAATGATACACTCAATACTGGTTTCTCACCATCCACATGGTCGAAGTTAAACCACAAGATTAGTGAGAAGTTGTATGAATAGAAGTTGTATGAATCAGGAATACAAAAGTCCTTACTGAACAAGATGAGACCCAACATTTCTAAACATAAAAGAACTTTAGAGCTGTGTTGCAATTAGAAAGAATGAGAAAGTCTCAGGGAATGTGATGTGATGTGCATGAATGACAAAGGCAACTGACTCAACCTTACTCTTGGGCAAGTCATTTTATCTCTCTGCTGATAGTTTCCTATTTTCTGAACAAGTGAAAAGGTATTAGAAACCAAGGTCTCATCCAACTTAATTTTCTTTTCAATATTCAAAAGGGAGAAATATCTTCAAGCTAGGAAAGAGACTATATATGTTAAACAGTTTTAATTATAATGATAACACAGTGAGAAAAGTAGATTAATAAATGGAAAGGCTACTATAAGTACACTAAAGGCAAGGCATGTCACACTAACTTCATTGACATAAAGTTTCTTAACTCAGCAAAGTGTGTATGAATCCTCTAAAAATATAATTTCAGATAAAATATTTTGAGAGTAAAGAGGAAAATGAGGGTGGAATTAAGTATGAACGAAGGTAACAGTATATATCTTTAGTATTCTAACTGTGTGACCTTGTAAACAGTATTAAATTTTTCTGGGTCTGTTTCCTAATTGGTTGAAAAAAATAAGCAGTTAGGCTATTTAATCCTGACCTGATTCCTTTGAATTTTAAATTCAAAGATTCTAAAGTTCTAGTAATTTGATAGCAGCATGTAAGGGGACTTTAGTAGATTGCAACGAGACCTTGTTTTGGTTGTGCACTATTTGGGATTTTTATCAGAGACTTGGATGAAGATACTAAAGTTCTGTTTATAGTATTCACAGATGACACAAATTTGGATTGGGTAACTAAAATGACATGGTACAGAAACAGGATTTTAAAAAAGTCTTAAAGATTAAAGCTTATAGATTGCTTTCGTACTTAAATGAGGATACCTAGTTTAGCAGCAGTTTATACATGTGAGAAATCAAGACTGACTTGAAATTTAGTATGAAACTAACAGCGTAATATGAATGTGTGTGTGTCAGAGAGAGAAAGAGAGAGTTGTACCTTATTGTCAATATGTATCAAGAGCCTTAAAAAAAGTGCATACCTTAGCCACAAATTTTCACTTTTAATAGTTCATTCTAAAAAGAAGGAAATCAAAAATATGTCCGTAAGTACCAGCTACATAATATTTATTGCTGAGCTATTGATAATTACTTAAAATTTTTAAAACCAAATATTCAATAGTAAGAAAAGGGTATGGTTAAATAAATTATGACAGTCACTTCAACTGATTCTTATAAAACCAAAAATATATATAATTATATATATGAAAAGATAAGCATGAGATACTGTTGAAATTTTTTTAAAAAATAGGCTTATAAAACAATGCATCTAATATGAACTCATTTTTGATAAATAAAAATGTATATGTAACAGATCGTCTCAGAATTCCAGGTATCTGTATACGAGACACCTTTCCAGGTATAGACTGACAATACCCCACTCATTTGTGTTTTCTCCAGTATAACATGGGACAAATGGTAAATAGTTGTAGTAAATATTTGTTAGGTTTGAGCAATTCAGCATCCATTTCCCATCCTATTGGTAAGAGTGATATAGTTCCTTCCGGGGCCAGACTTATGCTATGCTCTAGGGGTTAGGATGTGACCCAGTCTAAGTTAATTAGTACTTTTTATTCCCCTATGATAATGATCAATTCAGGAATTGTCAAGGGACTGATTTGAACCTAATAGTAACTTTCTGATTGAAGCTGGGAGACCAGCTTTTTCCTTAATGTGAACTTAGAAAGATATTGATCCAACCTATACAGTAACAAACTTTCCACTGGCGTGAGAGAGCCTGTCTGAAAGTGGAAACAAGGTAGTAGAGCTCAGATGTGCAGAGAGAATCCAGGTCTTGAAGCTGTCATTTGAGTCCCTGTACACAATTCTACTTATAATCAGTTTATCTCACACTCCAGAATCTTCAGCTTTTTAACCTAATGAATTCCTATTTGGTTTTCCCATCTGAATGAGGCTTTCAGGGTTTAACTATAGGTTTGAACTTAAGATCAGATACTGATATGCCTTAAGACGAGCCCCACTCACTAGATGAGAAAGGGAATCAGTCAGCGGAACTCCAGTGAGCTGGACATTCTCCATTAGAGGGTGACACAGAAGTATCAAGGTGGCCTTCAGAGCCCATTTCTCTAGGAATGGGGCCAAAGGGCAATGGTAAGACCTGAGTCAAGAAAGTGCTCAGAGGAAAAATTCAAGGTCAGTGTCTCCTGGAAGAGTAACTGGGTTTCATAATGACATTAATCAGAAGTGACAAATGGAGTTTTATGTCAGACATGCAGGTTCCCTGTGCAATGGCAAGGAGTACAACTAGTTTTTCCCTAGAAACACTTTCTCACAGCTTGAGCATGACCATATGACTGTGAAAGCCATGCAGGTAGCATATGATATAGAGGAAACCCATTGAAAGCTCTAGAGAAGAGTAGCAACTGCCAAGGGACCCTAGAGAAGGGTTGCAGACAGTTTCTTCAAAGCCAGGAAATGAAATGACAGGGGCAAGCAGCACCCAATGAGCGCTGAGCAGCAAGTCAACACAGACAGTGGCAGCAGCCTAGATCTGACAGGAACATCTAAGACTTGGGGAAAAGTAGAAGGAAAGGCACAAATAGCAACTGATAGACAAGAGGCAGTTCTAAGTGTCACCCAGGAATCTCAATATTGTAGGAAGGAGTGGAAACCTCAGTCCTCCAGTCATGTAGCTGCTGGATGTAGAAGCTAACAAGTTTCTAAGTTAAATGACAAAGTGACCATTCTGTATCTAAAAACTGGAACATGGGGTGTGAAACTTTATATCATTTTGCTTTTTAAAAACTTATCTCTATTTTCTAATTTTTCTATAATGAAAATAAATTGTGTAACAAATAAAAATTGTTTTGTTTTGTCTTGTTTTTCAGAAAATGACAGCATAGTGCTGGCCCCAGAAACAATTATATCACTCTTACCAATAGAATGGGAAATGGATGCTGAATTGCTCAAACCTAAAAATTTTTACTACAAAAAACCAAACAAACAAAAAACAGTCTTTGCTTGCATTAATGGAAAGATAATATCCTAATCTGAGGAATTCTACCACTGGAAATAATAGCAACACTTCTGTCTTTGCTGATAAGCTTACTTTTCTGCACATAGTACTGATACCACATGTTAAAAACATTGATAAATTAGAAGGAGAATGGGAGTAGGTAAAAGGATTTGACACCACCTTTTAAAAAGTAGTAGTTGAAAGAACTGAAATGTCTTGCCTGGACAAGAGACTTCTGAGTGGAGAGAAGAAAAGCTGTACCTCAAACAGCCTAGGTGATTACTTCATTTTGTGAATAATCAGTAATTAAATAAATGACATTTTCCTAACTAGATTATAAACTTCTTATGAGAGGAAACTATGAATCATACTTCCTCCTATCCCTTCAGAGCCTATTACTCTGCTTCGCATATAGTGACTGCTCAGTAAATATTTAGTGGTTGATATATTCCATTTCTAGTTCCCACTGTAGTTCTAGATAAATAGCTAAAAGCAGATCCCAGGAGCAGGGAAATAGGTAAAGAATTCTTTTTTATCTGCCTTCTCTTCTGGCTCACCCTTCCCTCTGTCCTCCAGACTACTAAAGAACTTCACCTTCTTATCAGCAATGACCTTCACCTCCAATCCACTTGATCCATCCACTGCTTTTCATGTTAGTATTTCTCATTATCTTGCACCGTTCTATTACTAAGATTAAACTCTAAAATTCCAGTTGTATTGTGAAACTTTCTAAATAAATGACCTGTAACCTAACATGACTAAGACAAATTTCATCATCTTGTCATCCAAACTTTTTCATCATTGGGTTCTCCATATTTCTGGTAGCAGTACCACATGGACTATTAACTAATAATTAAAAACTCCAAGTCGTCACTCTCCCAAATTCAAATGTTCCTCCTTCACCATACTTTATACTCTTATAATCTACTTTCTGGATTATAACACTGGATTAGTGTTCTAATTCAATTCCTTACTTCCCTTTCCACACTGCGACAAATCTTTCCTACTGCTGTCAGATTAGTCTTCCCAGTTAACTTACTCTGATCGTGATACTTACTCACTTAACAGTCTACTAGCTCACTTTTTGACTAAATAGAATCTAAATCCTCTAGTTTTGTTATACAAAGCTTGTGATAAACTGATCCTAATCTGTCTTTTCCAGCATGATTTCCAAAAACTTCCATAAATCAGCCTTCTGCTTCAGACAATTTGTTTTACCCAAATATCTTCGATACTTCTCAGCCCTTCAACCTTTCTGTTGCTCTTCGACTTCCATATCTGACTTAAACACCAATCCTGCCTTGTAGCCTGCTTTAATCTCCCCTCCTCTGCATCAAAAAAAAGTAAATTTTTCCTCTTTCAGACTTCTGTAACACTTTCTCTCTTTTTACTCTTCTCCTTCCTGATATTTTTGTAGAAATGTAAAATTTTGGTGCATTTTTCATAACAAAGTACATAATATACTGTGACATTACATTATACATCTTTGTATCAGTCATTTATCCACAGAATTGAAATATTTATTGAGTACCTTATATGTGTTAGGTCATGCAGTAGGTGAACAAGATGGATTTGTCCCTACTCACTCAGGGCTTTATTTATCATGGAAGACTCTTTATAAATGACTAATAAGTAGCTAGTTAATTAAAATCATGATAAATACTAAAAATAAAAAATATTCAAATATATATAAAATGAACATATAAGATTTTTTTTATAGTTTGGAACACTCTTTCAAAATAAAGCCATATTCAATCTAGCTTAAAAATATTTGCCAGTTCAGTAGAAACCATTTTTCTTGATTTATAGCATGATCTGGCTATTATGCATAAAGATAATAATATCTGAGGGACAAAACAGGAAACTAAATTTCCACTCCTGGGGAAATATAACTGACTAGTTTAGCTACAAAGCTAAGGCAGAAGTATAGTATTGCCTTTTTCTTCCTGTTGTTTTACTCTAGAGCAGTTATTTTCTGCTTTTACCAGTTGCATTGTAGCCATCAATCAAGGTCAGTAATCTTCAACAAAATAAGAAGAGCAAAAATATAAAGAGGCAAGTGATTCATCACTAAGCCTGATGCCAGCTGGAAGCAAAAAAGCCATTTCTGACTTGGAGCTAGCAGGCACAATAGCACATTATTCCCAAAGAAGCTATGACTTGAAATTTCTGAATGGGCTTACCACCAGCCTCAGCTGGCAGCCTACTATGCATGCAGAGGCATGTAAACTCTTTAAATACACTTTTTTTGTTTTGGTGTTGGGACAGTTCTTGATATTTCCGCAATCATCAAAAAACAAGATTAGATTTTCATTTTTGTTTATTCCCACTGAGTTAATACTTTTAACTATGAGAGTTTAAAATTCCCTCTGACTCTTTAAACAAGGTTTTTTTTCTCTCAAGCACAGGGTATCATATATATTTTGGCATCTCTGATTGTCATTACTGAGAATAACAAATTACTGGCAATTAATAGTCATATAAATGGAAGCAAGAAGGCCACCAACATGGTCACCTTTATAATGTGGCATGTGGATGACAGAAGGGCCACTTGAACAGAAAGCAGCATTCCAGTTAGAGACTGCCCCACTAGGAAGAAGACCGCCTAACAGATTTACCCGCACACAAAAGGTTACTAGGGAGAACTAGTTATAATCTGCCCCTTAATTGAAAGGAAAATGCAGTTTACTAATAAAAGCCATTGTAATTGTGTCTTATACTTAAATGTTATTTACATGTCCTTTAGGACTATGAAGAACACATTGTCTCTATAGGAAAGTTTTCACAATGAGCCATGAATGTTGCCCCTGAAAGGAGGGGAAAAGGGGGAAAGGAAAAAATAAAATGTGCTTTTCCATGCATGTGCCCCTTTTCCTAGAGAGAAAAAAAAGAATTTTTGTGGCGAGCATATTGGAGACATTGTTGAAGAACGGTTCCTCTTCACATAAAGGTTACCTTTGTAAAGCTGCCAAGGTCGGTGCCCTGATGGGTTATTTGCCAACTAAGTGCTGGTTATGGAATCTATACTGTGGCAAGCATGGAGGCAGGCTTCGCTCTCACATCGTCCTTATGAATCACCGTTCTTTGTGCCTTTGTCTCAGAGTTGCCACTTTTCCCATTCTTTGCCCTCCCTTCTCATTGGAGAGATCTTTTTTCCTCACATATGAGCTGAATGTTCCGTTGTTTGCCAGGAAGCCAGGCTTGCTGAATGCTGATTTCATGGAAGTCACACAAGAGAGATAAACAATAATTTTCCAAGTAATCTACATAAAAAGTGACCTTAAAAGGCATAAAGTGCTCTACTTGGCCCATGATGTATCATTTGTGCTACTTTAAAGGAAGAGAGGAATATATAGTGTATGCATGTAAATATGTGCATATATAATGTATGCATATATAATATATAGAGAGATTTTTCCCTTAATAGATACATGTATACATATATATGTATATGTTTTTTATGTGTATATGTTTTTGTTTCTACTTTTGGTTGCATATTTTAAACACCTTTGTCTCTTTTCATCTAATGACTAATCTTTTGTCTTTTGAAATGTCATGAGAAAAGTGTATCCTCAAACTATCCCAAATTTTAAATCTCTTCTCTAGTATTTTCAGACCACTTAATAATCAATTTTTAGGATCTTATACAGTAGAAAGTTATGTTTAATTTCTTTTATATTGAAATAGAAGATGAAAAAGGCAATTAAATAGGTGAACATAAGATTTCAATGAAGGATATTCTCCTAATATACAAGATATTCCCATAGTTATGTAAATATTGTATTACATTCTATAGTCCTCAAAAGTAAAAAAAAATTAGCAGATATCATCTCTCTAACTATTACCCTTGTCTCACAGGACAAACATTGATTGACAACTATGATTCATTTATATAGGACAGAGAAAAGAATTTCACAGTTGTATTTTGAATAATACATGTCATAAGTACAATTCTTCAAAACCCTGGAAACAGAGATTATTTATAAGAAAATCTATCCCTTAGTATATTTAATATCAATTAATTGTCTATATTTTGCTAATGCAAAACTACATCCAATTTTTCTTTCCCAGATGTCACACATATTATTAATGATAAAGAAATATTATGCTTCCATGTTGATGATATTTTCAAAAAATAATCAGAATAAACTAATTTAACAAAGGGAAAAACATATTTGTTGAAAATCTCAATACCCAGTTTACAAGGAGCAAATTGTGACCAAGACAGCTATTGAGACATGAAATATCAATGTTCATGATATAATTCCACTATAAACATTTTTCATATTTTTCTCCGTATTTCCCAGTGCTTTCACTATTGAAACCAGTAGAAGTAATCAAAATTAAATCTGACAGGAAGTCTGATCACTCAGAAACTGTATTGGGAAATAAAGACTCAGTGTGGCCTGCCTGTTCAACTCAGCCCAAATCAACAAACAACTCAGAGCGCTTTGGCACTCTGGTGGCAATCTTGGCAGAAATTCTAAAGATTGAATGGAGATGAATTCTTAACGACTTCTTAACATTTAAGTGGGGGGCTCTTTCCAGAGGAGATTGAGACACAAGAATTATAATTACAGAATGAGGGAATTGGGTACTTTGAGGCTTTTCCTCACAATGAAAATATAGGAAGTTAGTTCTCAAAAAGACATGATATTCTGTCATTTGATTTAAATGAAAACAAAGGAGTTCTAAATATACATTTAAAATATTAGTTTCTTTTGAACAAAGAGCTTTTACATTGGTCTTCTGAGACAACTTTAGACATTTAAAGATAATTATGGTGCTTTCTTGTGTGTCCTCAGGTCTAGAATATGAATTTCCCTTTCAGAGAAATTTCCATCAGAAATTACATCAATATTTGATATTTGGTCTTAATGCTATGAATCTCTAGGTGGTCACATTTTGAGCTTTAAAGAGCTGAAATATTGTGTGTAACCATGGTTTTCCCTAAGTCAGATTAGTCATATGCCCACTTATTATCCAATATGGAAGCCGCTAACCATGAAAGTTTATTAAATACTTGAGCTGTGGCTTGTTTGAATTGATTTGCAATATGAATAAAAGATTTTGAAGATATATGAAAAAATAAAAATATCTCAATAAGGATTTTATATTGATTACATGTTGAAATTAAAATGTAGATATGCTGTATTAAATATTGTTCAAATTAATATCATTTGTTTATTTTTACTTTTTAAAAAGTGTGGTGACTAGAAAATTTGAAATGACATATGTGGCTGACACTGTTTATCTATTAGTTTATCTATTAATTCTGGTATATATAACTATAGTTAATAGTTGATATAGCAGCATATCTTGAGCATTACTTTAATTTCTTTTGCCGAGCCCAGTTTGTATGTTTACACAGCCTACAGAGATATATCATCTGGGAGAATACATGAGGGTCATGTTAGGTAGAGTTATTTGACATCCAAAAGATGGCCCTTAACATCAGCAGTTTCTGTGATAATCAGGAAAGAAGGGTCCTTAAAAACTAAGATGATAGACATAGTCATTTACTTACCCAGAACCCCAATTTGGAGAAAAGGTCGGGGACCACAAGTGCATTACAAAATAAGAATGGAATTTATTATATGGAAACATTCTCTTTAAAATGTAACACAAAACTATAAAGTTATTAATATATAACTAATAATTTCTTGCTGTTATTAGAAAATTTTGTCTATTTTTGGATTCCATAATTTAGAATGAAGAAACACAATACTTTTAATTGGTTTGGTGCACATGTCATTAAATGTTTAGTAAAGTAGCTAAACTTCAAAAAAACTCATCTTTTTTTATTGAAACATCTCTATACTTCCTTAGGCATTTTATTGTCTTCAAAATCAAATTGATATTCTCCTGTTTTATGTTCCTCTAATGGTCATTATATTAACTAGCATCATTTACAAAATATATTAGACCAGGGAAGAAATCCTTCTTTTTTATAAGAATGGATTTTGATTAATGATTCCATTTTTCTTTATACATAAGTAAAAACTTACCCAATTACTAGTTTATAGATAAGTGTTATCCTCTTTTTACAGTTTAGAAAGCTGAAGATCAGAGATGGCAAACAATTTGTCCATATTCACACAGCCTGTGACAAATAAAGGTCCAACTCCAGATTGGTTTCTTTTAGTCGTGTAACTACACTGCCTTTCAGTGTATGAATTATGTACACCAAAACCAGATGGTGCATATGTTCTAAATTTACAAAACATTTTATATGCTTAGTGGAAAGTGTGAACAAGAGGAGGACATGATTAGTCATCCTTTAAAATAAAATGTTGAATTGCAGTAGGGGTGCTCTTTTTCTTAAACATAGAACAATAACTTTGACAAAACTATGTAGCTTAAACAAACTTTTTTAAAACAAAATAAAAAATCTAAAAACCAAGAGAATATAATGCAGTTAAAAAATATGGAACTATAGGTCAGTTATCAATTAAAAATTTGTCTTTTCCTATAATTATCAAGTTCTTTGGAAAGTATTTATACACTTTAAAAATATTTATATGTGGTTCACAAAGACAAATGTATAAATTTCATATATGATTTTTGCCTTTAAATATTCCTTTTATGCCTTTTTTTGGAATTTCTACTAAAATTGCCTTTAAAGTGCATAATTTTTTTCCTTGCTTCCATGGAGTTCATCTGTGGTCTTGTACAAAACCAGGGGTAATTAACATAAATGACTAGAATAAAATTTCATTGGAACGAGTAGCTAATACATCTGATCATTTTTTGAATAATTCTCTCTTTTTAAACAAATATACCTGGCTTAATATAAATTAATAGCTTGTCAGAGGATGACATGAAATAATAACAACTTCTACCCACAAACAGATTATATTTTAGGTATTGAAAAATGCAATCAAATTTACTAATTAATTTTTTAATGTCGGAAAAATAATTTTAGCATCTTTTTAAAAGATTGTATTAAATGTGTTTTGAAGTAAGTAAAATTAAATTTGACGTGCATATTTTATTATATTAATCTAAAAGAGTAAGTTTCTTCTGGATTCTAAATGGTTTTCAAAAGCTTCATGTTTATTATCTCCATTCTCCATCTATCCCATCCTCTGCCATTAAATTATTTGTTCCTTTAATGTAGAATCCATGCCTTTTATCTATTTTTTTAACTATCTGTGACATAAGTCTTGCTATAGAAAAATCCACTCAAAGAATACAATGTATGAAACTAAACATTATAATCATTTTTTTCCTTTCAGTCCTTTAAGACTTCATACAAATAAAATTTTTATAACCCAGTGTATAAAATGGTATATTAAGCTATTAAAATAGTTAACTACTTTTCCATATTCTGAATTATCTTAGTATTTTTACTTGTTTTTAGAGTGCTTTTTCCTGAAGTCTGACCTAACTTCAGTACTAGAGAGTGGAGTAAAATGCCCTAACCCTCCTACTCGGTGGAGTGGAGGAAAACAATCAAATTTTTTTATTTAATATTGCTCATGATTTAGTATTCTATGTTTTACTTTTTTCAGATAATAGTGGTTTCATTAAATGTCTATATTTTTAAATATTGGATCATTTTTCTAGGTTTTTTATTAACTCAGGGAGAATCAGCATCTTTATGAATTGATTCTTTTAATCTAGAACATGGTAGAGCATTTCCATTTGTTCAAAAATTGTAGACTTTCTGGGTATGAGTGTCTTTGAAGAGTTTCTTATAATTGTTCAGATAAATTGTGCATATTTTATATTAAATATATTCTTACTTACATTATCATTTTAGCTGTCATTGAAAATCTCTGTTTTCATTTTGTTCGTAGTTGCCTCGATTTCCATTACCCATTCTTTAATTAAAAATTTTAAATCACTTGGTTTTAGTTATATGTGTAACTAAATATATATAATATTAACAGATAATATTAATCAATAATTAATAGATGAGTTAAAACAGCTCACAGGTATCAATATGACAGATACAGATGTTCTCAGTCCTGTTAAATTATTGGATATAGATCCTGTTTGTATATCTTTAAAAATTATTCACTCTGTTTTCTTTAATTTTGGTGTATATTTTTTTCCTGAAAATTGAGAAGTGTTATATTCTGTACTGCTGGTTACCTTTATATTTCTAAATTTCTTTTTGAAAAATATTAATATATTTTATTTGTACCTCCCTATTTCTTTATCCATCTGATTTTAGTTAATTCTAATATCTCAATACCTTTCTTAGCTTTTTCATTCCTGCTGATAAATATACTACATTCAGTGATTTAGCAAATTTACATATTTTATCTTCCATTAATAAAAATAAGAAAATTAATGCATTTACAGATCCCCTATTTTCTTTCTCCTTTGCCTCCTAATGTTTTTTATTACATCATTTGCTTCCCTGCCTTCTAATTTTTCCTTTGATTATGTGATTATGTTGTGGTTAATCAACACTGGCTGTTCATTAAAGTCACCTGTGAAGATTTTGAAGTATACCAATCACCAGGCCAAGTTCAGAACTATTAATGAAAAATCTATGGACATGGATTTGGGGCACTGCTCTGCTTTCCACAGATGTTTCTATTATAAGGTTAGGCTTGAGAATCTTTGATTCACATAATGATTTTTGGTTACTATTTTCATTCATTCTGCCAATCATACTCCATCATCCATCATGTCTCACCATTCCTTTCCATTACTCCTCCACAAAAAGAAAAATGTTTCAGTAAATTTTCCTTTTTCAAGTTTTCTGCTTTCTATGGTGAAAGACTGACAAATATTCAATGTTTCACAACAACATTTTCTGGTGACAGTTTTGCTTTTGTGAATTTGTTCTGTCCTATTCTTTCCATTTTATTGTAGTATCCCCTATTAAACCCTCTGTTGGCTCTTCTTTATTTGATATTTTAAAGAGGTAAGTGCTTTTTTTCCTTTAAATCCTATAGCATGATTCCTATCTAATGTAACATTTTTATTCAGAAACAAGTTTTCTCTAGTTGTTTACTAATCCCACAAATTAGACATGATTACGATTGAAAATTTGTGGCTAATCCACATGTTTTAAAATTTTTAGCTTTTCATTCCTATTTACCTCTTGAATTTTCTTTAACCTGAGATAGCTTTAATTTTTTCTTTCTTTAATATTTCTTCTTAAGAATGTATACTTGAATAAACTCTTTACTTTGCTTAAAGATGTCTTTCTTCATCTTGAGATATTTTGCCAAGTGTATATATAACTCGAGGCTGATAGTTATCTTTTTTAAAGCTCTATTAAAATATTACTCTATTAAGCTGACTGGTTTTTCTTATTGCTTTTGAAAGACCTGTAGTGACATCACATTATAGCTAAATTGTCTTTACTCTAGTTGTTTGTGATGTCTTCTCTTTCTCTTCAGAGTTTTTGCAGTTTGCTAAGTATGTCTTAAATTGGATTTATTTTTACTTATCCTTATGGGATTTGAGATGCTTTCTAAACTTGAGAATTCATGTCTCACTTCCATTCTGGAAATTCTCAGCCACTAACTTTTTAAATATACTTATTTTCATTTTTGTCTTTCTACCCTTCTAGAACTCAGATTATATGTGTGCTACTCTCTTTTATACTAGCCTCCATATGTCTTAACTCGTCTTTTCTGTTTTTCTTCTCTCTGTTCCTCTGCATTGAATTCTGAATAATCGTTTTAGATCTATCCTGCAGTTTCAGTGATTTTTTTTTTTTACTTCTGCATTTCTGGTTTGTTTCTCAGGTTAACTTTGTTATTTTCAATCTTATTGCTTGCTTATTTTTGTGGTTGCATATTTTTATTTTCTTGAACTTCATTTATAAATTATTTTATAATCCACTGGATCATTACTACATCTTGGTTCTTCAGGGTCTAATTATGTTATTTGTTTTTCCTATTGACTCTTGTTCATAGTAGCTTATTTTCTCTTCTGTTGCGAAATGTTGAATTATTAGATCATTTTTTTCTTCTGGACCATATCTAAAAAAATTGTGTTGAACTATAAATGACAATGCATCATTTCAAACAATGTTATTAACCTATATTTTTCTTAAACTATCTTTCGTATTTTTTTCATCTGTTTATTTCTCTGTGTGATTCTCTCAGAAATTTTCTTACATCTATTTTCCAATTTATTAATACTTTTTTTGGCTATTTATTCTGCTCTCTAATCCATCCATTGTTTATTTTTAATTAAATGACTATTATTTTTCATTTATAGAAATTCAGCACTATGTTTCAAATATTCCTATTCTATTTTCACACTTCCTAGGTCTTTCATTTTGTTTCTATTATATTTTAATTCCTCTATTTCACTTTTAATAAGATACTAGTACATACGTTTATTGTAGATATAAATTCAAACACTGGAAGGTACTCCTGAAATATGGCTGTCTTTGTCAGTGTGTTGTAACCTGCTGTTATTTAAGAAATCAAACAGAAGAATTAAATAACAGGTGAAGAATTGCTTCTTCTATTACTATACTTTCTTGTATCATTTAGAGTTTTGACAAGAGTTATAACAGAAAACTGAATTACTTTATAATAATGTTTCATTTATCCTCCAGATAATATTCAAAATCTTTTATCTGGATTTATTGGCCAATTTCTAATTGTAGAACAGTGGAATTATTTAATCTTTTATTAACCAAGCTGGATACTGTGAAGTGCTGCAATCATGCATGGATACAGCTTTGTCATTGCTCCAGTGTCTCTGATGTCAGTTATGATGTCACTGTGAACAATTTTAGATTCTAATTACAGCCTCTAAATATCTTTGCAGATGTTAGGAATGAAGTCTCTGACTTCATGCATGGTGCTATATGTTAATGCAAATATAGAAAATGTTTCTTTATCTGACTGATGAAAAATTACTCCCTTTTCTGCATGAAGTTCTAAAAATTAGCAGGCAGTGTGTCAGTCTTATAAAAATTATGTCTCCTTGATAAAAGAAATTTGGATCATTTTTGACAATGGAATCTGGATAATTTATACAATAGGACTGTTTTATTTTTTAGATGCGAAAGGCTTTAGATTGTGTGTTCATTATCTGTTATATCTTCTTTACTGCTGAAGCTTGTTGAATGGCCTCCATTTTTATTGGTGTCCCAGGAAATTTAGTATTGTGCTACATTAGAGCTATTCCCTTATACAGCAAGCTATTTTAAAAGCCATATCACCATTTTAATCTTCAGTCCCCATTAATTCTGTCAAAAAAATGATAATATTCTATTTTATCCTCTTCAGTCGCCTGCAGACACCATTAAGTCGCTAACAAAGAGGTGGCTTAATACCTAAGATGGCCCATGGCTGATGCAATCGAGACCTCACATTGCACCAGGGATCTTCTGGGCATGGAAAGACCTTAACCGCGGGAACAGAACAATGGAACACCACGCTCAGCATATTCGGGACCCAAAAAGCCTTTAAAAACAACTTTCTCACCCCTTGCATGCATGACGTCCCTGGCCTCTAACCCCAGGACCAGTGAACCTCGCCCGCAGACCCCCAATAAAGCCTATCCAGTACTTCGCTTTGGTACTCTGTGCTTTTTATTTGATTCTGGCCGATCATCCTCCTTAGGAGAGTTTTTGGTAATTAATCACATTGCTACACCTGCAACAGCATATGAAGTTGGAACCCCTTGCATTCATGAATTCCAAACTTTCACTATAGGGCAGTGCTACTGACTTATACTACCTAATAGTATAATCATTAACTACATATGGCTATTTAAATTCAATTTCAAACATAAATAAAATTAATTATTCAGTTTCTCAGATATACCAGCTACATTTCAGAAGCTCAGAGCCCACATGTGTTTGAGGGCTAGCATATAGGACAATGCAGATATAGAATGTTTTTATCATCACAGAGAGCTCTGCTATCGAACAGTGCTGTAGATGATAGCTCATTTTATTCAAGGAGCTCAACTGTGACTCTCAGTGAAAGCAAAATCTTTGTGAATAACAGTAAGTAAAGCTTTATCTGTCAAAGCACCGCATTCATGTTCTCTTCTATTTTTACAAATGACTTAGTCAATTTCATTAGTTGTGTAAGTAGGAACCTCATGGTGAACATAAAACTTGTACTTCTTAATCTGTTTATATCTACTGCAATAAAATCAAACTTCACGGTGAATTCTAATGAATCAAATGTGACCATGCAAAGTGCCAACAATTGCCCTCTTTGAAATAGTGCTGATCCATAAAGAGTTTTACACATATCAACCTAACAGTTTATATTATTTAGTATAGTCATCGCAACCATCACACTTCTTGTAATCATTCAAAATAATACTTTTAAAACCCTTCTAGAAAATGATATTGAGGGATTCTATTCAGATGGAGTAACCTTTAGAAATGTTTCCTTTAGTTGCCCTCGGTATCCAGTATTATCTTGTTGATAGCTCTATCTCTGGAAATGTTTTTCAATGTCTAAAATTAAAACAGAATATTCTTTCCAAGGTGAGTGTATGACAGTATTTCAGTTTCTCATAAAGCATTAAATAACATCTGACTTACCTGCTTGGTAACACCAATTTCTTTCCTCATTGCTGTCTGGCCTGACCTATTTGTTGGATAGACTTCACTGCCACTTTGATATTGTGACAGGAATATTGATGCCCCACATTTTTTTTCAGACCCTTCCAAAATAACAGTCTGACTTTTTGGTGTTTCAGCACGCATCATAAAGCATAAGAAGACTTTGTTTGCATGTGTGTATTATGTTAACACATTCTCCATATAATCATCCCTAATTATATCACCCCAAAATACCCATTCTAAGAAATATCTCATAACAAGAGTGCCACAAAAGCTCTGTTGTTTGCTAGGACATCAGGTTTATCAACACATTCTATTGCAACAAGTTGCAAAGGAACTGAGTATTACAAAACTAGTCGGCTGGAAAGATGTTTAATTGAATCATCTATTATTCACTTGTAACTATTTCTTTATCAGAGAAACCAACCTCTCTTTTGAGAGAGTATGTGGAAATTCCACCTGCTACATCACTGATCACTGTGACCATCACTGTAGTGTCATCTGACTACTACAATAGAACCATCCACAAATCTAGACAATTTTCTGATTTCCTCTGCCTTTATATCACAGCCACATCTCTAGACCTTGCCCCCATTTCCTACAACATTGGTATCTCTATAAGTAGGTATACAGGATCTCACTCCAGCAGGCAAAAAGTTGGTCCCCATAGGGTGGAGTCACAGGAACATCCTGATAATTCACGTTAATATAATGTTAAAGGTCTTTTGAATTGTTCTGATATTTCTAGTTCTTGAAGTAATTTTTTTCTATTTTTTGATAATGCTTTTTTATAGTATTTTTTATTCTGTTGTGTATAATTTTTAATTGTGAGCATACATTGTGTGTGTGTGTGTGTGTGTGTGTGTGTGTGTGTGTGCGTGTGTGTATGAAGGAGAGAGGGAGGGACGGGGAAGAGAGAGAGAGAGTGACACAGAGAAAGAACCATAAAACTTGAATTATTGCCATGTTTTCATAAGTCCTGTACCAGTTTTTAATATTAATTTTCTTTTGATTTTTAACATTTTATTGGAACCACTCCTACTGTTCTTTAAGTTGCTGATTTTAATTATGAATTATCTTCAAGCTTGTGGCACACAGGAATTAGATTTGGCTTATAATCAGATATAGGCACTATTCTAAAAAAGAAAGAATAAATGAAAGAATAGAAGGAAGGAAAGAAGGAGGAAAGAGAGGTAGAAAGGAAGGAAAGAACTGGGAAAAAAGAGGAAAGAATGAAGGAAAGGATTTCATAATTTTTTTTTCATATAACAAATATGGCCTTATGTTGAGATCTACTCTTACTATGAAGACTATATAATTGAATTAGCTTCTTTGCTCCTGTAAATTAAGGATTTATTTAATAATAGCCACTAATTTATCTTACCTATTAATGAATAATCACTCTAATAGGTTCTAGATTTCTCCTGGATAGAGGCAGAGATAATAGGAGCTGTTTTTTAGATATTGTGGGCTTTAAAGAATAGGTTAGTTCTCACTCCCCAGCTCAACTTTATCCCAGGTTTTATCTCTTTTCCCCACGTAAGAATTACAACTCTCACCCCTTGCTTTATAAATCCCACAAGTCACATTGGTATCAGCACCTGCTTATTGCTTTGCTTTGATTTCTCTCTCTCTCTCTCTTTCTTTCTTTTCCTTTCTCAGTCTCTCTCTCCCTCTCTCTCTCTCTCTCTCCCTCTCCCTCTTTCTCTCTCTCTTACTGATATTCACCTGCCTCTCAAGAAGTTAACAACACATTTTTTTAGTTTTCATACTTTACTATTTTTTTCTAAAATGAATCATTATTTATCTACTATACAATTTTTAATAAAAAATTTTAGCATTAATTATAGATTTATTTATAGACCTTAAAGTTTTCAGAATTCATTGATATTAGAGGAGAAAAGTAAAAATCAGTTAAAAACTAAAATCAAGCATTGTAAAACACCATTATATTTTATAATTTAATTACATCTTCTGCTTGTTTACAGAATTTTTCTTTAATGACTAATAAAAACAGACATTATATCAATTATTTTAGAATTAAAATAATTCTTTCATTAGATCGGATCTAGATTGCAATTATGTTCAAATAACTCTCACCAATTAGGCTGCCATTTTGTCTTATTTTAAATGTTTTTTCAGGCTTTCCACTTTTTCTCATTATTTCTCATATTTTTTTAGCATGTTGCCTTTTTCATCTATGAATCTTGTCAGTCTTTTGTGACTATTAAGTTCACTTTTAAGTCAACCTAATAATTATTAAAAGTTTGCCTTTACTAACTCTGTATTTAACTCTGACCAATTTATGTCAGACATCCAGAAAGTGCAGGACAATGAGAGAACTGTGGCACAAAAAAAAAATCAAACCTGTTTCTTCAGTGCATATACACACCCATATGTGCACACTTACAAAGAGCAGTATATAAAAAAGGCCTGTTCAACTTAACTTTGAATTTTCCATCCATTTCACTCAGACAAGAAAAAATAATAAAATCAGTAAAAAATTAAAAGAAAGTTACTACTATAGATAATTATAAGTCATCAACTAGCTACCTCTTATGTGTTTCCTGGGCCTATTTCTCCATCTATAAAATCAGTCATACAACTAGAGAATAGATGGGACTCATGAGGTAGGTACTGTAGGAACATAGCAGGAACACCTATTTAGTTGTATCTCTTTAGGTTAAAGCATGAATTCATTCATCTCTAATTTTAAATTATGCCATCTTAATCTTTACTCAAAACTCAAAGAATTTCCTATTCTTCTCCTCCAGCTCCTTCCTTCATTATCCTTTAAAAAATTTTTCAGCTCCTTTTTCTACAGTAACTCCTATTCAGACTGCAAAAATGTTTAATTGTTCCTGTCCTAATAAACAAAAACAAAAACTTCTATTAACCATTTCCCCTGTTGTTTTTCTATTCTCTCTTTCCTTCTTTCTAAATTTCTAAAATTCTTTGCAATGGTCTACATTTATCCCTCTATTTCCTTAACTCTGCTCTACTCCCCAGCACACTGGAATCTGGCCTCTACTTATCAATGTTCTACCTAAATTTCTTTGTCAAAGGTCAGCAATGATATGTTAAATAAATGTCCCGTGGCCTCTTCTCAACCCTCCTTGTGCTTGATCTCAGGCAGAATTTGATTCTGTTGAAATTATTTTTTCCCTTGGCTTCTGGCTCACAACTCCAATCTATTGGGCCACTTGGGGGTTAGAGCTTGGACTAAGCCAATTTAAATCCTTTGCTTAATAGTCTATTGAATTTCTAGTGTTTTTCTTATTTATTTGAATGAGCTCTGAATATATTTTTAAAATAGTTCTTAGAGTCTTACATATTTCCCCTGTTTTGTTTGTCTTAATATTTTAATCATAAAAAGTTAATTAGCAATATTAATATTAAATGTACTTAGCTTTGTTGAATAGATTCTAGGCTTTGGCATCTTGATTTCCAAGGCTAAAAATAATTATATTATTATTTCTCCTAATACTGTTATGATATCAGTTTTTGCCTTTAAAGATTAGTCAACCAAGAATTCAATATATTATACCAGATGACTAACCACTGATTAGAAATGCCATCTGCATTATGTGTTGAATTCCCATATGTATTTCACCTATTTATGAACTTCTAATTAAGTTCCATTGATCTGTTCATCTAATCTTATGTCAATACCAAAATTTTAAAATTACTGTAGCTTTATAATACATTGAATAACTGGTAGGGCTAATTCTTTTTCATTATTCTTCCTTTTCAGACGACTTGTTCTCATTATTCTTAAACAAGTTTTTTCATAGGAATGTTAGAATTCAGTTTGTCTAGTTTTAATAATAGCGCTATATTTTTTTGTCTTACAATAATTTATAATAATCTGGGAAAATAAGACATCTTTGCCCTACTGTTTTCAATCTATCCCAAAATGGTGTTTGACCTTCTACTTCTTTAAGTTCCTTTCAAGTACATCAAGTTCAAGTCTCCAACGTGGAAATGATTGTTTCTTTGCCACAACTACCTACTCTGTTTACATAATTTTCCAGTTGGAGAAAATAAAATGGTAAGAAATCTGCTAGAAGTATTGAATGTAAAATTGGCTGTGTACACTGTAAAGCATAAGTCCCAGTTCTATTTGTTCTGTGACATTGGCAAACTGTAATTTTTTCTGTTACAAAAAAATTTGAATAAAAACCTATAATCTCTTTCTTGGCATTTACTGATGATGACACTACCAACATACAATTTCTACTTAATGACTTTCTATTGCCTTTTTAAAAATTTTTAGTTCATATGGACAGATTAACATATCACTCTTTGTGCAGAAATTTGTCATATTTATTTGACTTTTCCATCATAATTATTTTTCTCTTAATTATTATTATTAAACAATTATGAAACATAATGAAAGCCCCTTTTTTTCCCCTTAGTATCACCTCCATTTCTAAACTGCTCTATCAGCTTTTGATCTTTCTTCTTTTTCTCTTCCATATCCCATTGTCCCATCTCTCTTTTTCTGTCTCATAATTTCTGAGAAGTTATCAGAAGTCTCTAGCACCAAAAGAGCAAGAGAAACAGCCAGACATAATGTGAAACAATAACCCAAATGTTGAATCTTCCCTTCATCTCTTTTTTTCATCTGCCAACTGAATAAGAAAAATCTCTTATTATCTGTAATGAGAGAGAAGTAGCTTGGATCTCTGAATGAATATACAGAAGACCTTCTGATAGGGAATATGCCCACATTGGACTGTAATGTGAAAAGAGATATTAACTTTTATTGAATTAAGCCATTGAAATTAGGGTTTTATGTGCTATAGCAGCTATCATTATTTTAATCTATCAGAGAAGAGAATAAAATTATCTAGAGAAAGAGAAGTAAGTCAAGAAATTGATTATTTTATAGTTAGATAGTAAAAGTGGAAAACCCAAAAATATATGGATTAATAGTTGCCATAGAAATAAGAGTGAAACTGAAAGAAATTGCAATATTACTGGCATCAATAGAAAAGAGCACTTTGACAGAGAGAAAATAATTGATTGGGTTAAAAGTTGATAGAGCTCAAGAAAAACTAAAATGTTATTCATAGGAGTTAACAACATTAAAGATACTTAATTTTAGCAAGAGACAATTCTGTAGAAAATGGATGTGTTATGAATGTATTAAAAAATCTAGGGGAGAAAAAAATGGATAAAAAGAGATTCATGATTCAAAAAAAAATTGTTTAACTTATTTGAAACCTTGGGAAAATATCCCACACTTAAAATATTAATGGTGAAGAAAAAGTATAATAATAATGGAGATGTGGAAGAAACAGAAAAGCTAGATGATAATTGATGAGCTGAGAACCTAGACTGACAATATGATCCATGTGTATGCAGCAGTATTAGTCTCTAATAGGAACAAAGCAGTGCATTCTCTTCACTAGAAGGAGATAAAAACAGAATGAGAATAGCAAGAATTACATTTGGAAACACAGTGGAGAGAAGTTGAGGAAGCTCTGGCTGATGGCCTCTATTTCCTTTTTGGAAGTTTTCTGCTAAGGGATGAAAGTATAAGGATGGAAACAGGTAAGATATTTAAGAACAGTGTGAAAAGAATGCAAAAGTGTAGTTGAAGAACAAGCTGACTTGGAAAATGAGATCAGGTTTCTGGCACATTTGGGATATATTTGAGTTGAATGATTATAAATTTATAGTGAAACCCATTTACTATTTTGGAATTCTCTTGCAATGCTCTAGCTGTCACCTAAGGGCATACAGAAATGACATAGTTTGGTTCATCCTAGACTGGAGTTTTGCCAAATAAGGGAAAGTAAATTTGAGATATTAGTAACAGGAAACTTAAAATGATAAATTGTAGAGACTAAGAGTATAGCGAGGAAAGTGGAGATAGGAGATCTGACAAGTAGAAAGAAAATCTGGAGATAAATGAACTATAAATCAAAATAGTGTTGGAGTAAAATCCTTATATGATTAGTTAAATAATGAGTTTGGAAATATCATTTGTGAATAAAGAGTAGATTATTTAAAATTAATGTATTTGAAGGTAAAGAGGCTTTAGATGAGGAAAATGCCTATGATCTGCATGGAGTGTATGAAGTGAAAATCATCAGAGAAGAGAAATATGTTAGTTGGGCTAGGCATGCTTCTTACTTACACTTATGGAGTTAGATAAGCACCTTGAGCATATTGAGGAAATACAAAATAATGTGGAATATGTGAGATACTCTGTGAACTTCTTAACACAGTTTTAATTACTGCATTTACCTGGTGCTTCTTTGTCTTCATGTATGTAGAAACTATGTCAATTTTGCATTTCTGGTCAAGATGGTGGAGTAGTTCAATGTTGTCCTGGCCTCCCCTTCACAGCCCCATCAAAATTACAACTACACTACAGAACAACTGTCAATGAGAGTCACCTGAGGTTTAGTTTAGCAGTCCTATAATTAAGGCTATACAGAAGAAGCCACCTTGAGACTGGTAGGAGGCCCAGAGACAGGAAATGAACTGGTCCTGCACCCACATGTGATGGTTGAGACTTGGGAGAGATATCTCAGTTGTGGAGGCACCCTGTGAAGAGTGAGGATTCCCAGCCCCACACCATGCTCCCCAATTCAGAGCATCAGTGCCGAGAAGAGAAGTCTCCACAACCTTGGGCTGGGGAAAAGAGTGAGGATTGTGGCCAAAGAAGAGGAAGGGCTGCAGGGCTCCCAAGTGCTTCTCTTCAAGGTACTGTCCACAGACTCACTCATTCTGAGCTCCAATGCTGGACCAGTAGTTTAAAAGGCATCAGGGACATACTAGGAGAAACTGAATTATTTGGCTTCAGGGCAAGGTTTGGAGGGGTAGCTGTCTCTCAGACAGAAGTTCTAGCAGAGGGTATTGTTCCTTTGTTGAGCCCTCTCCTGTACCAGTGTGTAGACTTAGGCAGGCACCATATCTGAATGTCTAACAACCTGGCTAACACTGCTTGCTCTGCCCTGGTAATTCCGAGACTTCACCCCACCCAACCTGCAGGCCCACCCAAGATGCTTCCAGTGGCTTTTCTATATAAACAACCTGTCTTGGCTCACACTGTAGACTTTCCTAAAATCTCTCAAAGGTTCACAAGTCCCAGACAAGTAGCATCTGGTCTTGGCATGCCTCATACTTCTTGCTGAGCAGCCCCAGGCCTGGCAATAGCAGAAACCTGCTCAGTTCACAGCTTAGCCTCTCCCAGGCACCTCCAAGCCCAGCACAGGTGTAAGTCTTCTTTAGATTGCTTTGTAACTCATGCCAGGTGGCCCTAGGCAGGGCACTGGCTAAGGCTAAATTGGCCTACAATAGGGCCCCTCCCAGGAACCCCCTCTGGTAAGACTTGTGACTGCTTAGGACCACTACCTGCCTCCACAAATGGCACACCCAAAAGGTAGACTGGGCAGACACCAGAGTCCTGCTAAATTGAATCCTGCTCCATAGGCTCAGCTCCAGCATAACAGCTCCTCCACTATTGTTGTGGCCAGTCCTCACAATCAATTAGTCTGAGGGGCATTCCCTCCTGTTGACATACAAATAGTTAACAATGGAGGGCACAAAAGGGACACACACTTGGAATCTCCGGCTTAAGTAACCAAGGACACTGCCCTACTGGGCCTCATAGAACACCTACCACATAAGGCCACTCTACCAAGACTGGAATACATAACAGTTCTACCCAATATATAGAAGAAAAAAAAAACACAGAAAGACAGCCAAAATGAGGAGACAAAGAAACATGTCTCAAATGAACAGAACAAAGCTCCAGAAAAGAAATCAAAACAAAATGAAAATAAGCAATCTCCTGGATGCAGAGTATAAAACACTTGTTATAAGGATTTTCAATGATCTCAGCAAGAACTTTAACAAAGAAAGAACCTGTCAGCAATGAAGAAATCAATAACTGAAATAAAGAATATATTAGAATAAATCAACAGGGGATTAGATGAAAGAAAATTATAGAAAATTATGTTGTGAATTGGAAGAAAACACCCAATCAGGACAGAAAAAAAAAAAAAGAATCCAAAAGAATGAGGATAGTTTAAGGGGCTTCTGGGACAACATCAAACATAACAACATTCTCATAATAGGGATAACAGAAGAAAGAAAGCAAAGAATTGAAATCCTACTTGAAGAAATAATGATGAAAAACTTCCTAATCTGGTAAAGAAAATAGACATACAAGTCTAGGAAGCACAAAACAAGATGGACCCAAACAAGATGGACCCAAAGAGGCCCACACCAAGACACATCATAATTAAAATGGCAGAAGTGGAAGACAAAGAGAGGATATTCAAAGCAGCAAGAGAAAAGCAGTTAGTTACCACCAAGGTAACTCTCATAAGACTGTCAGTTGATTTCTCAACGGAAGCTTTGCAGGTCAGATGGGATTGGCATGAAAGATTCAAGGTGATGAAGAACAAGGGCCTATAACCAAGACTACTCTGCCCAAGAAGCTATCATTTAGAATCAAAGGACAGATAAAAAGCTTCTCAGACAAGAAAGAGTGAAAAGAGTTTCTTACCACCAAACCAGGATTACAAGAAATGCTAAAGGGACTTCTTTAAGAAGAAAAAAAGTTGAAAATAAGAATAGTAAAATGCCCATAACAACATACCGAGCAACAATTACTTTAAATGTAAATGGATTAAATGCTTCAATCAAAAGACATAGGGTGGCTGAATAGATAAAGAAGTAAAAACCTTACACATGCTGCCTACAAGAGACTCACTTCAAATAGACACACACAGACTGAAAATGAAGACATGGGAAAAGATATTTTATGAAAATGAAAACAAACAAACAAAAACTGGGGTAGCCATGCTAATATTAGGCAAAATGGACTTTAAAACAGAGGCTGTAACAAGAGACAAGTAAGGACCCAGTAATCCCACTTCTGGATATTTATTCAAAGAATCTCAAAGCACTACTTTGAAGGGGCATGTGTATCTTTATGTCCATTGCAGCACTATATACAATAGCCAACCTATGGAAGCAACATGTGTATTCATCAGTGGATGAATGGATAGAGCAGAGGTGATACATATATACAATGGAATATTGCTTAGTCATAAAAAAAGAATGAAATCTTGTCATCTGCAACAATACAGATAGATCTAGAGGATATTGTGCTGAGTGGAGTAAGTCAGACAGAGAAAGACAAATATCATCTGATTTCACTTATATGTGGAATCTAGAGAATCTGATAAACAAACAACAGAAACAAGCTCATAGATACAAAGAGCATTATGATGGTTGCTGGATTGGAGGGTGGAGAGATGGATTGGAGGGTGGAGAGGGTGAAGGGAAGGGAGGATTAAGAGGTATAAATTGGTAGCGACAAAATAGTCATGGGGAGGTAGAGTATGGAGAATATAGTCAGTAGAAATGTAATAACTATGTATGTTGTCAGATAAGTACTAGATTTGTTGGGGTGATCACTTTGTAAATTATATAATTATCTAATCACAGTGTTGTATATCTGAAACTAATATAATATTGTATGTTAATTATAATTGAAAAATATAAAAATATAAAAGTTAAAAAATCAAAGCAATAAAGACATTTTTATATGTTTAAAAAAAGAATCTATGTTGTTTGATTATCGTTGTATCCTCAGGGTATAACACAGTTCCTGCCACATAAAAGGGGCTTAATGAATGTCTACAAATGAATGAATGTGTAAATAAATAACTGAATGAAGTGTGGTGTGATAGGCACCCTCCAAGATGAGTTCCAAAGAGTTTTGGCTCCTAGTATTCATGTCCTTTTGTAATCACGTCTCATATGATACCAGAGATGGTCTGCATGACCAGTAAACTATAATAGAAGTGAAATTATAGTCACTTCTAAGGAGAGTTTATAAAAGCCTGCAGCCTCCATTTTGGACCACTTGCTCTGGTCAAAGCCATGTCATGAGCAGCACATTAGTGAGGAATTGAGCTTCCTGCCAATGAGCCATGTGAATCAACTTTGAGGTAGATCCTCCAGCTCCACTGAAGTCTTCAGAAACTAGAAGCCCAGCCAACAGCTTGATTGAGATCTCATGGGAGACCCTGAGCTGCTCCTGGATTCTTAATCCTCAGAAACTATGTGAGATAATTATGTTAGTTGCTTTAAGCTGTTAAATTTTAGGGTAATTCATTATGCAGCAATAGGTAGCTAATACAGATGGTAATACTGTTTTTACAGAAAATTTTGGAACTTGGTCTCCACTTTTATTCCATCAAGAAGGAGGATTCCTTGAACTTCCATCAAACTTTCTGCCCCTACTTGTAATTTTGAATCCACAAAGTGAAGTCTTTTCAGCCTGTAAATCTGGGGAAGAATAAGAACAAAACAATTGCTCCCCAGTCTCAGGGGATCACTTACATTTCCCCTCATTTGTGCATTGAATCATGAACAATGTCTCCCCTCTTTATAGCATAGCAATTTTAAGACTCTGATATTTCTACTTTAGTAATAAAACTATTACGTGAGTATAAATGTTGTGTTTAAAGGCATAAAATACTACTAAATTATGGTATAATGACTTATTTTCTCATTTTGTGAGATATCATGTAGGTTGATACAAAACGTGTAAAGACTTGAAATTGCAAAGATTGCCCAACCCACGTTGATTTATTGCCACATTTGGCATGTTCTCAAAAGCAAAAGCAAATCACTGTACTATGTCACAATTGACACTAACCACAAAATGCAGTTTTAGCCTAAGATGACTCCACTAAAGCTGTTTTGTTCATCCCATTTCTAATTCTATGTAATTAAAATTTTAATAATAATAAATACAAAAATAAATTGGAAATTTTATTTTAGAAATAATTAATATTAGATGTAACACAATTCACGCTCAATTCAAGTATCATTTTTAATTTATCTTATTACTTTAAAAATAAAGCATTACATAATAAAACCTATTTTATCATTCCATGATAATAAGTATTAAAGATAGTTTAAAATTTTGTTATATTTGTTAGAAAAAAAGCAGTGTAATGAATTGAAAGGAATACTGCCTGTTATTTTGCAGATGGACATGTCTATTTTCAGTGGATAATTTAAAAAACAATTCTAGAATAAAAAATTTTCATGAATATCAATTTGACACAGTTAATTGATAATTTCCCAAATAAAATTTGTTAAACAAAATAACAACTATTTTATAAAAATATATCCTTACCATATGAGGTTTCTCACCTTATCTGTATAAAAATAGTGACATTTAACAACCAAATTTTTAGATAATACATTTTCTTCTATATATATAATAAATGTTTACTTTATATCTTACTTAAGGCTAATAAATATTTAAAAACATGGGCTTATCTTCATCTATGAGATTGAGTACTGCAGAATTATTACATATTTTTGCCAAATTTTTTATATTTATAAAAGATAGGATGAACATAAAAACTTATATTTTATGCAGCATAGTCTAACTTATATATCTCATGTTATGAAGCATTACCTATGTCATAGTAATAAATTTCAATCTAGTCTATATTTGTTGTATATAATAACTAGATGACATTCAATTGTAACATTTGACTTGTAAGAGAGATTACTTTGAAGCACAATTAGCGTTGTCAAATTTGCTTTAAAATCATTTTGATACACATTTAAACTTGTTCTTGATCACCCACAATGTACTCATGTGTCATTGCACTTTGCAACTCACCTATTCTCAATTATAGCTTCAAAAATCAACACATTAGACAGGATAATATAGGGCCAATAACTCTTAATCAAAAATTCATTTCCATAAAAAAAGAGAGTCTGCTCTTGGGTATATCCAACAACCATTCTTATAATATGTTCAACAAAAGCATTGCGAGAATTAAAACTGAAGAGGAATCACAACTGCTTACATGTACGCATGTTTGCACTAAAGACTTCAACACTTCCACACTATATTTACAGAAAGAAAAAATGTAACAGATGCATGCATATGTAATATGTTCCCCCTAATATCCAACTGGCTAGTACCAACCAGTACTCATTCCATTAGAGCTTGATAGTTCATTGAATGCAGGATCAGATATCTCACATGCTTTTTGTTACCTACCTCTTTTTCTTACCCCCATGTTGGGGTACACTGTACAAAATAGATGATTAATAAGTATTTTTAGTTGAAATGACAATGAAAACATTTCTTTCTCAATCTGATAGCTTTTTATCTGCTAGTAGCCTTCTTTTGAGTTAACATCATTAGAGATATATATGGTTGTACTTATTTGTGTTCCCAATACTATTATTTTAGACATTTTTGTTCTGCCAAAAATTTCATAAAGATAGACACAAAATAACTCAGCCATTAAGTTAAGAACACTAGTGTAAAAAAGAAAAAATATATTATTATTGGATTTTAGTTCCGTTGGGCATGCCACTTTGGTAGACATCACCATGGTGCTTGGTTGTTTGCACAAGAGAGCTCTCAATTTCCAGACATCCTTGACTGAGGCACTAGATCCCAGGCTCACACATGAGAAGGGACCAGCCAGCTCACCTCACGAAGCAGCCCACATTCAGCTGTGTCCTAAAGAGTAGCACTGTCCCCCACATCCTTCCTTTGCTGCTGTTCTCAATCATAAATGCATCCCAAATAATTCTAATTATTTTACTGAACATTAAATCTTTGACAAGGATTAATGATTTAAAATGAGAGGAAATGTCAATCTTTTTATAATTCTATAAAGATTATACATTCTATAAATAGTTATGCAGTAACTGTTTAATTCTAAACAGTTATCCAGTAACATGTCTGTAGATCCTAACTTCTCAGGGCCTGCATAGAAGCCACTTTGAAGTTTTATTCTTCACTTTTACTTCATGCAGAGGAAAGTCTCCCTAAGCTTCCACCATCTTTCCTGCCCCTACTTTAGATTGGCATCATTCCATGAAGACAGTAAGTCTGAGGAGGAATCAGGACAAAACAGTGGCTCTCTAGTCTCAGGGGATCATTTATATTTCTTCCAGTTTGTACATACAGTAATTTCTCTGTCTTCTGCCCAGAAAAGGCCCCTATTCAGGCATTTCTTTATAATAAAATCCTATAAGAGTAAGCATGTTCTTCAGCTCACAATCTCATTTCTATTCATTTTTCCTCAGGAAAAAAATTTTTAAAGGAGATAACTTTATACATTCAGATTTTCAGTACATTATTTATAATAGTAAAAAGTTGGAAGGAATTAATTAAAAATTCGCAATAGGGAAACATTTAAAAAATTTTTATTTAGTTATTCAATGAAGACCATGAAAAGATAGTTATAATGAATGAATTATAAAATATAAAAATCTTTTGTCTCTGATTCAATTAATACTCTGTAGAATGAGGAATTTCTGAAAAAACTACCAGTCCTAGAATTCTGCCACCACTACTGCTATTTGTATCAGTGAAAACGGTGGACCACATATCTGACCACATTCACTTCAAATAGTTCTCCCTCAGGTCATCTGATGAGTAGCTTCCATCTTCAAGTGAGTCTGAGAAAAGTAGATTTTAGCTTCCTAGCCTCTGCATCCTACATGGGGATTGAATACATGATGAAGGAGGTAATCCGTAGGATCTGTTACTGCTCTTAGGAAATCACCAATTGATTTCATCCAGCAAATTTAACAATTAGACATGTGGGAAAGAATCAACAAGGAACAAGGTATAGGAACAGTGGACATTTTTAGGGAGCATAATTTCTAGAAATAGCATGATTTTAGGGAGCATAATTTCTAGAAATAGCATGATTTTAGTAACAGAATATTTGTCAATGACCAATTATTCTAAAGACCTATCAAATTAATGAAATCATAAATGATAAAATTGACAGCCTGATATTGTAGAAAAGGATTAAGTTAGGGATCAATAGATTTAGGTTTTAGGACTGGTTTTCTTACCAACTAGACAGATTACTTAGAAATTTAGTCTAAAATTTAAGTAAATAACTAGTTACTTAAATGAGATCTATGAGTAATCTTAGTATCATTGAAATATTTTTCAAAAGGATTTCTAAATTTCTATTCCTAAAAAATATTAAACTTCGCCATTATTATTATCATGATCACTAAGCTATTGACTTATCATGTAAATTTTAGCTTAATTTTATTTTTAAGAGAAGGAGAAACTACTTGTACCATATATTCCATATATGTGTGAAGTTGCTACTTTTTATAACATTGATAATCCTTAGAAAATTATTTTATGAACTATAGAACATTTCATGTAATTGTCTCCCCCACCAAAAAAAAAAAAAGTTTATATTATGCTGTGATCTCTACGGTGTTTTATAATTTCTCAGTACTAATGAGAACTTTTTCTTTCTCTCTTTGATAAAGAAAGGAGCTACTATTTGTTGAGCATACACTACCTCAGTCACTGTTTTTGAAAGTCTTACAATGCAAATGTAAACCACCATTCAGCTACAGAAAGCACTGAACAATCATACCAGTTGAATTTCCATGGCATTTTAAAATTTACAAAGGACATGCACAAACTTTATCTCAATTAATCCTCCAAAGAATCTTGTAAGATAAATAATACTATCTTTATTTTACATAGGAGGAATTTGGGGTTTAAATAAGTAATCTGCCCAAGCTTACACAGCAAGCAAATGACAGACCAGAGTCCAGATGGGTCTCTCTGTCTCAAAACCCACATTGAGCTTTAACTATAAAAATCTTGGCTACCATGCCAGAAGAAAAATCTTCATTAATTGACACCATTCTGCTAGAGTTCATCCTTTCCTTTTGCCTTAGGCAATATGGCTCAATTCCAGGCAAAGCTGGCACTTGCTCCCATTCTGTTACTTTCCTGATTGACTGTCTACAAAATGTAATTATCATCACCTCAAACAGATTGAAGAGTCACCTTGCTATGTAAGCACCCTAATATGAATGATCAATTTATGGAGTACAGCACCATTTTACTTTATTTTCTTTCACCTTGATTGAATTGGCTATCGATATTACTCCTAATCTGCTTAAATTTTTGTAAAAATGTTATTGTAAAATATTGTAGCAGGTATGTAGGATATGTAGGATGAGGTAAATTCTCTTCTCTCAACATCACACTTGGAATACGTTCGTTAAGACCAAAAGTAATGGTGAAAATGTAATCTAGGCACTAGGCACAGAAGCTATGGAGTTATCTTTTGGATAATCTTGTCATTGAGGAAAATCTAGCAGTGCCATACTGCCAAACGAAAAAAAAGTTTTTAAAGTGGGAGAATTAAAAAAACAATAGGAGACTTTAGTGTACAAACATTAATAAAGCAATAAGGCTATTTTTCATTATATAGAAAAATATGCTCATATTAAATTTACTTCATAATAGAATAACATAAGATAAAAAGATCAATGAGTAGAAAAGACAATTATTATTTTAAGACATAGATACAGTTTCAGGTTAAGTTCCTTAAATGAAATCAGGGAGCATTAAAAAGAGAAATGGTGTTACAGAGTTGTAAATCATTGATTATGATACCATTTAACCTTGCCTCCTGAGAATTTATGATGTGTGGGTGTGTGTGTTTGTTCAATAAACGAGTATTAAAGTTCTTTTAAGTCATTAAATATTTTTAAAAGGTAAGAAGGGAAAAATGAAATGCTTCAAAATATAATAAGTGTGATCTATGTAATTTGATTGATGGGTCTTATATAAGAAATTCTCCTACAAGTCTTAATTGAATACTGCCATCTTTATCACATAAAACTTTGTTATGAAATATACCTAATCATATCTTCATTTAGGCAGACATATGCATTCTTGACACTGAATAATTAGTGTTGAAGACCTGCATTAGTATATGGGAACACAAAAACAAATTCTGTTTTTACTATTATGTCTAAGGACAAAGATATACATTCTCAAAAGGACAGGTAAAATAAACCTAACAAAAAACTATTATCAACTGTTTGATTACTCAGAACAACTCTATAATTTAACTTGTGTGTGGGGGGGAAGACTTCTTAGAAAATAAATAATAACCATTCAATAGAATATAATAGAATATCAAGTAGAATTTTTCCTATTATCTAGAATTTTAGCTAAGGCCCAAAGCCAAAAGTTAAATGCCAAAATCTAAAAAAATTCACCCCCCAAACAAAAACTTGGATGAGACCCTTAATGCAACGTTTTCTAAGAGGCTGTAGAACCTACTCTGGAACCACCAACCGGGGAAAGGTGGAGAGTCCTCAGTCCTCTAAGAAGTTCAGTGTTTGTGATGAAAGAGCTTCCTTTCTTTGTAGCTGCCTCTTTTCCACCTGCCCCCAAAGCCAGGAGATTAGTTTGGATAGGATGATTCTAAGTGAATCATTCTTGAAAATGTATGGTGCTAACCCAATTAAAGACATGAAATACGGTGGGATGAACATACACATTTATCTCTACTTCTTAGAGAAACCCTACTTAAATGAAAATTAGGAAATTTTTAAGGAATGACAACCAAGAACAAAGAAAACAAGAGAAAAAATAATTACAGAGGCAGACAAATGGAGAAAAATTAGAATTTAAAAATCAGGGTGAATGTTAACAGATCTACCAGCCCTGAGATAGCTGAATCTTTAGCTGCCAGTGGTGAAAACCAATAAGCAACCCAATTTGCACTGCTGATCCCTAAAAACACTCTAGCTAGAAGCTCCAGGTGCTTTTGTAAGTAAGGGGAAAGACAGTTTTTAAAAACAGCAGATGGGCTGAAAGTCTGTTAAAGTTGAAGTTAGAATCCTAGATCCTCTCACTTCACACATTCAGATTACCACACCTTCTCCAACCTGATGGAGACTGGAGGTTTTCATCTCTGGAAAGGTAAAATAGATGACACAATGCAGCATTTATGGAAGAGGGATATAATACTACTTTGAAAGTATACTTAAAGATCAAATAGAGTTCTTGAAAATGAAAAATATGATACAAGAAATAATAAACTTAATAGATATTTTGGAAGAGAGTTGAGAAAACGCTCCCAGAAAACAAAGAAAAATGGAAAGATATAGGAGAGAAAAGAAACATTAATCTTAGTTCATTTCAGCTGCTGTAACAGAAATACCAGAGACTAGATGGCTTACGAATAACAGAACTTTGTTTCCCACCATTCTGGAGGTTTGATATCAAGACACTAGCAGATTTGGTGTCTGCTAGGACTAGCTTCCTAATTCATAGATGACCTTCTTATCACTATAACCTCATGGGAGAGGGGGAAGCTTTTGTCTCTTCACTTTTTTTAAGGGCACCATTTTTATACATGAGACTCTATCCTGATGACTTAATCACCTTCTGAAGGCTCTACCTTCAAATACAGAGTTAAAAATTAAAAGATGAATAATGTCTATGTGTAGGGAAAGTAGGGAAAGTGGCATCTTGTTCCTCAGTTACACGCCTGCCTAGGCTGTAGAATTGCTAGTCTGTACCTTTGTCTGCTTGAGTTGAGGAGAGTAAGTACAGGGCTGAAAGAAGAGGAAGCAGCCAAGTGGGGCAGCCAGCAAGGATACTAGGACTGCTAGTGTATTAGTTTTCTAGCTGTCATAACAAACTACCACAGATTTAATGGCTTAAAACAAATGTACAGTTTTTATTTACAATTTTCCAGTTCTGTAGGTCAGAAATCTGACACAGGTTTCACTGGGCTAGTCAAATTGTCACTATGGCTGCTTTCTCTCTGGAGGCTCTAGGAAAGAATCCTTTGCCTTTTCCACCTTCCAGAGGTCACCCACATTCCTTGGCTCATAGCCCTCTTCTTCCATCTTCAAAGCCAGCAACGATCAGTTGAGTCCTCTTCACATGACACCACTCTCAACTCATCTTTTTCCTCTTTCACTTTTAAGAGCCCTGGTGATTACATTGGATCCACCTAGGTAAAGATAATCTCTCATTTAAAGTTAAGATGATTAGCAACCTTAATTCCGTCTGCAACCTTAATTTCCTTTTGCCATGTAACATGACACATTCATAGATTCCAGGGATCAGTATGTGGAAATCTTTGGAGGGACCATTATTCTGTTCAACACATCTAAGGATGGAGTGGACAAATCAGAAAGAAGATAGGATTCAGTTGTCTTGCCAGTTCTTCACCTAGGAGGGATTTTTACTGGTAAACTAGAGGATAACTAACCGCAGGTGTCTGTAGGAGAACCAATGGTTTTACATTTTAATGGGGAAAAGCTGGAGACAACACTGGATCATACATATCAGAAAATTTTGTAGTGAAGAAGCTCCAAACACTGTATATTTGCCAAATCATCAAGAGTAGAATTGGAATATCCTCCAAAGGCACGGACAGCCAATCAGTGATAGAGAAGTGGCAAGAATCAATCAGAAAAGGATTGTATCATCATACAGTTAAGTGAGATGATATTTGTCACTTTTCTATGATATCTCTACCTGAAGACTTAGGAGCAGGAATCTTATACAAATAATGCACCATCAAAGAGCTACCTGAATCTATCTATCCCTGGAGAAGAAAAGGAGCTTTGAACCCACACAGTATTGATGATGTAGACTTGACTGGAATTTTAATAAACAAAAGTATCTGAAAAATTTACAGACTCTGACCAAGATGCAATAAGAAGTGGGAAGAGTAGTATATAACATAGTAAATGTTAAAGAAAGTTAGTAAAAAAATTCAACTTTCTCATATTTTTACTTCTATGAGTCCATATTCTTCAGTAACCTGTTACAAGTGTATGAAAATCTGGAAAGCCAATTCAGTTTGTATGTAACCTAGTTTACATTAGCTCTGGGGAGTACAGCAGAGAGGGACATGATGTGCCAAAGCTGTGCTGAAGGACCATGTTCTTTCCTCCGGCTCTTTACTTATTTCTAGCAATAGATCTTTTTAAAACTATATTCTCACTGTAAAATGGAAAAATGTGGCTCGAGTTAAAAGTGGTAAAATTATTTTTTACTTTCTAAGCAATGTTAGAATGATCGATGCTATTATAAATCTGTGATGAGTTTATACCCTCATGATCTTAAAATATATCAATGTAATAAACATTTCTCTTATTTAAAAATGTAGAAAAAATTTGAAGTTAAAAATGTTGGAAAATATCAAAGAAGTGATTTGCTTTTATTACAGTGATTTGCCTTGGTGTCATATTCAGTCTCTTACTTTTATTCATTCAGCCTCTCCAACCCCCTACAGACACCTTCAGGGATGGAGTAGCATCTCAAAGCTTGGAGGGTAAGAGTTAACATTTTATGAGCCGACTCAACTCTGACAGTGGAAATTTACATATTTTTCTCTGAAAGACTTCAGAATAGTTTTTAACATTGAGAACCAAGAAAAGATAGCAAAACTATTACCAATACAGTATGCAATCATAAAACAGTATACCCTATTGATTTTGAGTTTCTTTATGTCTTTCTATTTCATATTCTCATTTTCTCTCCCTCTCCCCACCCTACTCCCTTATCTTTCTTTCTGTTTTTACTCTGTGTAGGAGATATCTCTATTACTCATATTTGCTTCTTGTTTCCTTCTAAGCCATTGGAATGCCAATAGATTAGAAGGGAAGTGATATATGTTCTATCTGTGTGGAGATATTTTGGTTGACAGTACAAGGCTCACCAGTATTTTCTTTCCCTAAACTGTGAAAAACACATGTTGAGAAAGAGATACCAAAAGCACAAAGCAGCCCTGGATTGTGAACAATCTCATTCAAGGCAGCTTCTGTGGCAAGTCGTTTGAACTCTAAACAGGCGTCAAGTGAGCAAGAAATAAATTTATGTCTGATTAATCACAGATATATAAATCTTTGTCACTGTCTTCCTTTTCCCCCATTTTTATTTTCGTTATTTCAATTTACCCTCAACTTTAGATACTTCTTCATGTTATTAAACATGCTTAATTGATCTTCAACTTTTAATTTTCCAGGTGTACATATATAAAGGTTTATAAGCATAAATGCTATGAAGAACCAGTTTCACTGGAATAAGAGCATAGGCAATGGGATCAGAGAATTCAGTTTTTAATTCCAATTCCACTACCACAAGTTATTTGACTCTGAGGAATGCTAAATTCTTTCTGCCGTAGGAAACATCTGCAAAATGGGGAAATGATATATCTAATTTGGGGTTTGGGAGTGATTAAAGATAACAAAGCAAAAACATTTGGCATAGAGTTGATAGTCAATAAAGGATAAATACTATTATTATGTTCTGTTTTCCTGATAAGATTTTTGGACATCAACCAGGTGCTAGAAGCTTTAGGGAAGTAAAGAAGAATTCTATTAGTGCCCCTTTGTTCTCCAGACTTGATGTCCCTTTTCTGTTCAACTCTTTTATATTGATTATCCAAAATCTTTTAGGGATTAGTTCTAAAATATATCTACTTAGGTATCTGAAGAGAAATACAAGTCAATATTCTCCTCAGGCTAATAATAATCTTATTTGGGCAGACTGCACAACAAGCTTGAATTCCTGGAATGATGTTTATTTCTCACATCACACACTGTTCATTGTACTGACATTTGACAACAAACTTTGTAAAGTGTACTATGTATCAGGAAAGCAAAGTAGAGACTTGTTTCCACTGTGTAAAGCACCTGTTCTGAGTTTGGTACGGGATTTGTAGGTGTAGAATCTCTTAAGTGTCTCCAGGAAGAGGCAGTACAAATTAATAATTAAGTATATGGATTCACACCTCACATCTGTAACTTAACGATATGGGTGACCGGACAAATCTTTTTTACCTCAGTTTTCCTATGAGAGTAGGAAGATGGCAATATTACCCATATCATAGGTTTGCTAGAGGATTAAACAATTATATAGAACAACATTTAGTGCTGTGTAAGTGTGACTATAATCACTATTATGATAAAAGGAGAAACAGTAGTGCATCGATAATTAGTTTTCTAGAACTTTGATTTATGCCAGCTTCTCAACTGTACATTGTCTATGTAGTTATATCTTTTTTTAAGAGAGCAATAAGAGACTCCTCCAGGGCTAAGGAACTCCTCAGCTCCTATTCCTATTTTAAGGAACAGGAGAGGCTATCTAAGAAATAATGTAAGTAAAAGTGGACACTTAGAGAGAATTTGGCCAATGGCAAATTTAGAGTTTTGCAACAGCTTCTTAACTCTCAAAGTTTTACATAACTAAAGGCCAAATACTGCTGCTGGAAATACAGGGAAAGTTTGAAGTCTCCAGGCCCCAATGGTCCTCTGCTTGAATGGAATTAGTATAAGGGGAGTTAATTGTGAAGAAAAAGAAGAGAATAAGATTACAATAGTCTGGGGATGCACTGGAGGTATTCTAGGCCTGCTAGCAATACTCTCATTGAAGAACAAAAAACACTGAGTAAATTCTAAGCCAAGGCCAATGTTTCTAAGTACATTATCACAAAAGCCAGCCAGGAAGGCAAGAGAAATGATGCCTCCTTACTCAGAAGGTTAAGTGTCTAGGAACTGATAGGGCCCATCGTTTATCTGAAGAAATAATAATAAAAACAAAGTAGAACTTAAGTGTAAGTTGTAGGATTTAGTGACTGATTAGAATAAAGGTGATGAGAAGGAAGGGGCCAAGGAGGCTTCGCAGGTTTTGTGGACCACAGAAATACCAGTTCTGGAGGAATGATGAGTTTTTTAGTTTCAGGTGCACTGCACTTGCAAGACCATTAGAATGTGGTTTCTTTTTTAACTTTGAAAGACCACTATCAATGGGAAAAGGAAAGCAGAACCTACCGTCAGTGGTTTGAAAACACTGGGAGGTGAGGAAATGGAGATAATTATAGTCTAATCTTATAAGGACATTATGAAGGAAGACACACCTGGTACTGTAATTATAATGGGGAGAGATTCAAATAAATGATGAATCATTGGCTCCAGAAGAGTCAATGGGTTCAGAACAAACTTAGAAGAATGAGCATTTAGCAAGAGAAAGAAAGCTTCATTATCTAAAATTGTAGCAAAGAAGAAATTCTTTCTAGACTAAAGGGAAGAGAGTTGTTCTCAGTCCCTAAAATCAAGTGGATGGAATTATACAGAGATAATATTTAGGCTAAAAATAAAGGTAAACATAATTTTTAATGTTGTCAAAAGTATAATGGATCATCCAGAGTGGTTATATGTTATTTTTCATTGAAGGTAGGCATAAAAAACAAACAAAAAAACCCTCAAACAAAACAAAACAAACAAAACAGCTCAATGACTATCATAAGTGTTTATACATTCGAAATTGAGCAGCTCATTCCAATGACCCAGTACAGGGCTGATTTTCTGATTTTCAGAACTTGTTTTACACATTTGCTTTCCACTCCAACACTATCCTAGATATTTTTCAAATCCTAGGGAGCAGGCAAACATTGATTTTAAATTAAACTTTTAAGAAGACTAAATCCTGTGCTGGCCTCTGATAGAAAAGAGAAAAGACTGTTTTCACTTTTAAATGGCAAGGAAATGGAAGTAGCAATAAATCTAAATTTGGCCATATAAATCTTTGTAGTGCAATGCAAATTTGAGGATACATTCCCTTAGAACTTATCTGAATAGTGGAGTTTAGGTTGTGGTTGTTGGGAGAAAAGAAAAATATGATTCTGCTATCATGTTTTATAATAGAGTTGGTAGTGGAGTAGGGAAAAGGGGACAGAATGTATAGATTTTGAAATATCCGTCATTAGCTTATGACCAGCACAATGTAAAAGAGAAATTATGTCTCCCATTCTAAAGAATATGATTCTCTTAATACAACTAACAATTGTTTTAATACAACCAACATTTAACAATATAGCACACTGCTGACTTATGTGAGCTCCTCAATTAAAAGTTCCCACTATAGATACTGATTAATTTTTTTTTTGTGTGTGTGTAATATGTTTAAATCTTTAGAAGCAATCACTAATGCCAGTTCTGATTTACTGGTATGCACTTCATATTAGACATTTATTTTAGAAAAATTACTCTGGTACTGAGCTTGAACTAAAAACTAGAAAGGCTAATAGCGGGACACTCCGTAACAAGGCAGGTGCAATATTCTATCCAAGAAGAACAGAGCCAGTAACACATGAATGAGGGATGGAGGGAGGGAGTTATATCTGAAAATAAACATTCTCAAAATCAACAGCAACCATTCCAAGGAAGCAACGTGGATTGAACATGGATTATTCTTAAATAATATGAGATCGCTCCTCATAATCACTAACTCCATTTCAAAATGATCATAAATTATGCTGTTAATAAAATATTTTGAATTAGCAAAGCTTCTTTGATAAATTCAAGAAGGCACAATGTCCTCTATATGGTTGGTGAAGCAGTTTAAATCAGTCTAACTACTTTGCCAAGAAGGTCTTTTTAGTTTATAGATACGGATGCAGATATATATGTAGATATGTAGACACAGAAAGAGAAGAAACAAAAGAAAAGAGAATTATAAAGGTAAAATGTTAACAATTGAAGAATTGTAGTTCAGTGTAGGTTCATCGATCCTAATAAAGGTACCACTCTGGTGTAGAATATTGATAGTGGAGGAGAATATATGCGTGTATAGGGACAGAGTTTATCAGAACTCTCTATTTCCCACTCAGTTTTCTGTGAACTTAAAAATGCTGTGAAAAATAGTCTATTTAAAAGATCAAAATCATTTTAAAATGGGTTAGTTAATTAAATAAAAAGTTTAGTTCAGGAAAAGGAGAGGCTCGAGAAGACTTTAATACCCTTAATTTTAAACATACAAAAATGTGCTTATCCACAAGACAAATGAGAATTTACAAATCAAGATAAAATTATAACAAATTAAATATTTAAGACACCTGAGATCTTTGCTATAATGTCATATTTTCTTTTTGAGAGAGAAATGGACATTTAAGCAATATTTATCCACAAATAATTTACAAAGTTTATGGTTAATCTTTTCAATCACTGTTTTAGATATATTTTGAAAATATCTGAAATATAGAAACAGATTATTCTACTAATACATTGAGGAATAATTATCCTGACTCTCACACTATATTAAATATTCCTGACATAGAAAAAAATACTTCCTACCTTTTGTGTTTTTAATACAGTTTTAATCACTAAATTATATACTTCCAATATAACTAAATTATTTTATAGTCAATCATGATAAGATACTAAAAGGCTAAATATGTAATTGCTGTGGTTTTCTCTTAAACATAATTATCTCTTCTTCCGATAGACTCAGAGAACCACATCACACTCAGTTCTCGATCCATCAATGAGGATTCACCTACTTGTTTTATGCCTGATTTTATGAAAGGCAGTAATAAGCAATCTATTTAAATTTCTAAGGGCCATCAGGAAAAAAGATGCAAATCTCAGGTGGTCAGAAATAACTGCTTTTTAGGTAGAAAGTTACTAGTAGGACAAATCCAAATAAAAGGTTTGACTGTGTTGCAAAAAGTAACATATGCTTTCTCCTTTGCAGAAATTCCACTACAAGAATACTGAGTATCTGCCATGTGGCAACTGTTATGTGAACAAAATATGTGAGGTGCAAAACAAGACAATCTATCCTCACAATCTAAAATACTTGGTTTCAAGTAATATAAGATCTCCTGACAAACATCTTATTATGATAAAAACTAAATTTTACTTCTAAAAAAATAACGATTATATTCTCAGACTTACATTCTCAATAAATATTGAATTGACCCAAACTAATAATTTCTGCACAAATATATTTGTCAATGACAATGGATAAAATTGAGCGATAGTGTATGAGCCAAACAGATATGACTTATTACTGTCATAGTATATGAAGTACAGATATTTTACTTGTCCCTTAATCTCATGTTTTATTCAGTGACTATACAATATTTTATAGTTCGAGCCACAAAGATTCTGCAGGAAAAATACGCTCCTTTCCCATCTGCCTCTATCTGTATTCATATTAGCGACACTTTGAAAATAATTTGCAGAGTAGAGAAACTTATGAGAGACCATAGACATTTCACAACCACAAATGAGTAGCCCTGACATCAGACAATTCCCAGACAGTCAGATTTAGCAAATAGTCAGATTTAGCAAATAAAAACACAGGACACCCAGTGCTCACTTCAGCAGCACATACACTAAAATTGGAATGATACAGAGATGACAAGCGTGGCCCCTGCACCAAGGATGACACACAATTTCATGAAGCGTTCTAATTAAATGTGAGCTTCAGATAAAAATAAATTTTCTAAACAATATAAATATGACCCAAATATTGCTTGGGAGTGCACTAAAAATTAATTTGTACTAAAAATTATTTATTATACTAAAATATATTTCTTAAGTTTATTCATTAAATTTAGTACATTAAAATTATTTTATACTAAAAATTATTCATTGTTTATCTAAAATTCAAATTTAACTAGGCATCCTTTATTTTGTCTAGAAATCCTCAGCAGAGATATTTTGTAGTAGCAATACCTTTGACTCCTTTTAGACTGTGAGTTTCTTTATGACGTAGTGATGGAGGAATTCACACTTGAATAGTCAGCCCCTAAAGCAATGCATGATGCATGATAGAAATGTGTTGAATAAAAGGTTAAATGTAAAGAATAATTTTTAAAGAAGTGATGCAGATAGATGGATGGATGGATGGATGGATGGTTGGAAGTATGGATATAGATATTTACTCTATAGCTTATTTTGTTGGTGTAGCTTCAACAAAATAATTATTACTTGTACTAGCAAAGAGTGAAGCCCCGTAAGGGTTATCCCTTTAGCAACTAGTAGGAGCAACAACACAGCTGTTGTTCTCTTTTGGCTACAGCTGTGGCTATGCAGTGGCTGGAAATGGACACAACCTTCTTTTGACCATGAGACCTCTAAACACCTGCTGAAACTTCGGTTACACATGAGTTAACCACAGTTCTGGCTGAAAAGCAAGATGAAGAACCACTAGAAGATCCAAATCTTCACTTAAATATTTAGAAATTAAACCCCGAGTTTATGGTGAAAAGCGAAGAACTCTATGACTTTCTCATAAATTGCCATTGGCAGCCTCTGGATATGGTTCAGTCTAAAATCCCAAACAAGTAATATGTTTATTAAGCTACCCAACTATCATATTAATTGCATATCATTTTGCTTTTGTTTTTGAAAAAAAAATTATTTTCCCCGGAATGTACTGAGCTTTGTACATAAATACAAACTTCCAGGATTTAAATGTGATTGACATGTAGAGCATAATGTAAATAAATGTTACCAGCACACACACACACACACACACATAAAAAATAGAATATATATCTAGAATATATATCAAATCTATAAATATATAAAGAATATAAATATAAAATATATAAAATATAAAAGTATATAAAATATATCTATCTAGCCCTCTACATCTATCAATCTATATATGAATAAATAGGTAGATAGGTAGGTAGGTGGATAGATAATAGATAGAGTCAGACTCTGATGTGGTTTTACAGGTTTCTAACTTTAAGTCACAGTGTCTAATGTACAATGAGCAGGTAAAATATCTCAGAAATGACTGTGACCTCCATAAACCTGAAATGTGAAATACAACATGCTTTTTCTGTTCTGCCCTTCTGATGCCTTGTTTTCTCTCACACCTGGGCATTTGCAATGACCTAATTTCCAAGAACCTGAACCACCTGAGCCTCCCACTCCATCACCCTTCCCACCCTTTTCATTTCTGTCACTCAGTCACACAGAACTGGTTGACATCCTGCTCTCCACAAAGACCTCAGTAGCAACTGGAGTGCTCCCTCTTGTCTTTCCTGCCTTCCCAGGTCAATGACAATAACTGTGAGAAAAGGATTAGCAGAGATCACAGGATCCACCTGTCCTTTATAGCAGGGTAACTTTGGTTTCAACAGTGCTATGTTTTGTGATCTAACTCAGAAGAGTGGCTAGCGATGTGACTTGGCCAAGTAAGAGGGGAGTTAGGGTAATTTTTGTTGTTGTTGGATTCTTCTGCCAGGCTAGTGAGGTAGACTTGATAATTGAGACCTTATGGAACATCGTACATGGCCCTGAGCAAAGCTAGCTTTTAAACAGCTGAATTTCTTGAAAGTTTCTTTTGTGGTTCCCTCTTGTTTAGTATTTCAGGCATAAGCTCCTCCACTAGGAAATCAATGTTTCCCATCGTCTGACCCCACTTAATCTGATCAATTTTAATTCACACTATTTTTATAGCATATGACTCTAATTCTTTCATTCTTGTCCCTTTTTAATTTTAATTTTTTCCCTGGTAGTTCTGGATTAACTATATCTCTGGGTAATATCCTCTGCCTACTCGTTCATACTGAACACTTTCTCTGTGCATTTTTATTTTATATACACACTTCTTGCCATGTCAACAAAAATTTTCTTCCTAAGGGAAAGTTGAGCAATCACCAATCCCCACTATAATTCTTTTCAAAGTTGCAGTATTTTAATTTTTCTTCATGGGAAGAATAAGATCAAGGGTCAATATCTTAATATATATATGTATGTATTTTTGGATAAACATTCTAGATCGATTTGAAATTTATTACATGACTACAATCAATTCCTGAAGCAAATTGCGTCACTGGCTCTGCACACTTAGCCTGCGGTTCAGAGGCTGTGGATATTAGTGAGGACAGGTTGTAACACTCAAAATACATTCAGAACCCAATTTTGTATGCAATAAGCTTTCTTTAAAATTTTAAAGCTAAAATACTATTTTGAGACAAGAACAGGACACAAGAGCACATACTATACAGGTAACCTACATCAAATGGATGCTAAGAATACCAGAGATAAATCCAGAACTTGATTTTCTGTGCTTTAGAGTGGACTCCTAAAAGGATACAAATTGGGTCTCATGCAAGCAGAAAAATGCTCTTACAGTTAAAGGATATATAAATGAAAATCTTTGAAAAGTGCATGAATTTTCAGGGCTCAGTGCGGTCAGGCTCACGGAAGATAACACTAGTTGCCTTATCTTTTCATTTAAGCTTTAAATTAATTCAATGTTCATGGAACACGGTACCGACTATTTCTGCCTGTGTGCAAGGGTCTGGGTTATAATAATAAATAAGGCACACTCCCTGCCATCAAGACGCTCAAAGTCTAGTTACGAGACCATCATGGAAACAAGCTTGTACAACGAGACATTTGCAGCAGAAGGAACGTATTGTGTTTCTTTTGTACATCCTTCAATCAAGCAATTAGAAAATCTTCCTGTGCGTCCCGTTGCAGAGTTGAAAGTTCTTCCAAGCAGCAGTGGGACAATTTGATTCAAGTTCGGAGAAGAGGCTAGGGTCTGAACGGTCACAACCAGGGTTGGAGATTGTTTGCGGTCAACTGCCCTAGAGGTAATAGTGTCTGGAACCCTTGGTGATTTGGAAAGTGGTAAGGAGTAGGGGATAGGAACCCAGCTTCCCTCACCGCTTTCTGATTGGACCCACTAAGCATCTGCAGGGAGGACAACAATAAATTGGAAAACATTTCCAGGAGTGAACCCCAAAGGTCAGTCTCTAGCTGCGCGGGACAAAGAGGGTCTGGTCTCTTTTCTTCCAAACGGATGAAAGAGTCTTAATGAAGAGACCTTTTCTCTTCGAAGGCTCTAAACCCCAGCGGGTTCCGCTAACTGGCAGGGACTGGGGGGTTGGGAGGATGTGGCCACGAGAATGGCTAAGCTGGGACCCGGACCCTGGGCGCGCGCCGCGCCCCTTCGGCCCCCGCCTGCAACCCCCGGCGGGCCGCACGCTCCAGGCTGCTGAACGCTGCGCCCCCGCCCCCGCCCCGGCCCCCGCCCCGGCAGCGCCGCCGCGCGCACCGCCCGGCCGCGCGCGCACCCGCACTCGAGCGCCGCTGCGCTGGGAGCGCTCAGACCGCGGCCGCCACTGCACGCCGAGGGGACCAACTCCCGCCCTCCTGCCGACATGCACCTGGGCTAGTGGCTCCGGTGCCCGCGACCACCACCATCCCTCATCCTCTCTCTCTCTCTCTCTCTCTCTCTCTCTCTCTCTCTCTCTCTCTCTCTCTCTCTCTCTCTCTCTCACACACACACACACACACACACACACAATCACGCTCACACTCACACGAATCTATACACTGGAGAAGAAAATATTTCCTTCGCGTTCTCTCCCTCTGCACCCCGAGAAGCTGAGGAGCCGCGTGGCCGGGGCCCCCGGACCGTCTGGAGATGCGAATCCTCACCCGCTTCCTCGCTTGCCTTCAGCTCCTCTGTGTTTGCCGCCTGGGTAAGTGAGGGAACCTCGGTGGCGGTTCCTTTCAGGGATCTTTTGGGACACGGGCCGGGGGATTTCAGAGCACTAGGTACTTGCTGCCGCGGGCGCCTTCAACAAGGAGAATAAAGAGACGGTGGACTGGGAGCCTATGGTGTCGGCGGCGGCACGATGGGTGTCAGCGGCGTGGGAGAATGCGCCCCCTCCCCACCTCGCACCTCCGCCACCTTCCATCTGCGCGCCCGGATGCGAGCTCCGGCCGCCACAGCGGAGGGGTTGGGCAGTCACGGTCGCTGTCCTCACAGCTTCTCTCTCTCTTTGCAAAGTGTAGAAAGAGCCTGTTCGTTACATATAAGAATATAAATGCCACCAGAAATACAATCGTGGTGCGGGGCCGCCTTACTACATCGCGTTTCGGCTGTAAAAGACGGATATTGTGGGCTTGAATGAAAAATACACGTGTCTGATGCGAATTACACACACACAGACACACACACACAGCCCCCGAAAGGTAGCTACAGGAACAAGCACCAACCTGACTTTTCTGTGTTTTTTAGTACTTTCAATTTAGTTACATTCAAGTCTGGGCAGTTACTTTAAAAAAAAAAAAGTTTCAATCAAAATTTCTATCAGCATCCTGCCAGTGCTGCCAAAGTCAGAGAACTGCGGGTTGATATGTTCATGGCTCATTTTCCATCCCCCACCTTACACATTTAAAACGGAAATTGAATTTGGATATAGCCAGTTAGAATATTTACCGAGGATGCAGGTTCAAGTGTTCTGGTCGTTTTCCAGAACTGTAAGATTGGATTTTTGCATTTTATTAAAGAAATGTCTTTAAACCTTCAAGAAGGTTTGCTATTATAGAATATAATAGGTTTGGAGGCATAATCCTGAAAGTTAAAAAATGTACTTTCGTTTATGAGTACACATATTTTACTCATACCAGTGGATCCCCTTTTTTAAAAATTTTAGATCGCTTATAATAAAATAGATATTAACGCACATTTTTATCCAATAGATGGTGCTGCTCTTGGCAGTCACCTTTACAAAGAGAAATCATTTTCATAGTCTAATGAGAATTGCATTGCAAATCTGATGCTAATTGCCAATAGCCCCCCAGATACAGAGACTTAATTTAAATTCCAGAAGCTTTATGAAAGTACTCAGGGGGGATGTGATGTGATGCACACGGTGACATTTAAGACTTGCAGAGGAATCTGGTCCAGATTTTCTCCAAAATCATACAGTTGATTCTGGAGAGGGGAAGACATTTTTTGAAAGTGTCGTGGTCATCAAATACACACCTGTTGAACTCACATTTCTATTGTAGATCTGTTTTAACAACAAAGCCAGATCTTCTGGGTACTTAGATTATTATTTAAAGTAATTCTCACTGGAGTATGGAAAGAAATAAAAGAATACTGCTTTGTATGCTATCCAAACCACATGCCCTGAGTATATTGGGATTTTTTAAAATTGTGCTATAATTCACATGGCATACAATTCATCTTTTTAAAGTGTACAGTTCAGTGGTTTCTTGGTATATTCACAAAGCTGTGCAACCATCATCACTATCTAATTACAGAACATTTTAATCATACCCCCATAGGAAAAAAAAAAAAAAGCTCTATTAACAGTCATTTCTCATTCTCTTGACCCCAGCCCTGGCAACCAGAAATCTACTTTCTTTTTTTATAGATATGCCTATTTTGAGCATTTTCTATAAACAGAGTCATACAATGTGTGGCCTTTGGTGTCTGGCTTCGTTCACTTGCCATAATGTTTTCAAGATTCAGCCATCTTATAGCCTATATCAGTACTTCATTCCTTTTTGTGGCTGAATGATATTCCATTATGCCACATTTTACAAAGGCTTTTCTCAATAAAGCATTCTTTGTAGATTGCTTTGGGTTATTTAGGGTTCCATTTATTGAACATTTTCTTTAATGCTTTGATAATGTAAAACTTAACTGTGAAAAATTAAATTAATTGTTTAAGAGTATCACAATTTTACTTGATGATATTGGATTTTGAGGCTGGCAGGTGACTGCATTTGTACCCCTTCCCATTTTAATGAAATTGGCCTTTCACACTGTTGCCTACAGGCTGACCTAGGGGTCTTGACAACTCAAATGGGATGCATGTCTTGATCTCCGGGTAGAATGTTTTGAAAAATGGAGGCTCATTTTCTACAAATGAAAAATTCAACCACAACTTCAGTTATCTTTCCCTCAACATCTATAGTATTTGTGGATGTGTTTATTACTCATCTTCAGTGTCCTTGGAGCCAATGAGTGGCCTGGCACATGTAATAGATGCTCAGGAGAGGTCTGTCTACTGAACACTAAGGTGTTCAGGTTAGCAGTTAAGAATATCTTAATGACCTTATTACTTTGTATGTCCAAAGTATCCTAGTGTTTTGAATGAAATTGAGGATCAATTGCTTCTTTCAAATAACTTTCCAAGAGAAAAGAATTCTGAAATTATTTGGACTGAAACAAATCCTTTCTTTCTAAATTACTATGAGGGACAAAAGAGGAACATTATGGGTTTGTTGTTGTTGTTGTCGTTGGGGATGGGGGGTGTTACTCTGTTAAGACTGGCCTGTGGCCTCAACATTTTAGCTAGATCACAGTTCTCAAACTTTAGAGTATATCAGAATCACCAGGAGAGCTTGTTGAAAGAGATTTCTGGGCCCAGTCTGAAAAGTTTCTGAGGGTGAGGCCTGAAAATCTCCATATCTAACAAATACCCAGGATATGCTAATGCTATGGTCGAGGTCCACACTTTGACAGCTACTGAGCTAGTTTGACATTTAAACGTTAGCAGAGTTTCTGGATTATTAACAACTTTTTACTGTGGGCTTGATTTCTGATATCTAACAATGTTATTTGAAAAAAATCACATGTGTAAAATAGCATTTAATGTTATTTAGCTAAAGGAGACAAATTAAAGATGATTCCATGATAATTCCTTGAGTGAATTTGGACCTTTTCCAAAATAATTGAAAGGTTTCTTAGTAGGTGGAGAATTAATGTGATGACTGTATGACTCTAGTTATTATTTAATCTTGACCCACTGAACAGGTAATGGGAAAAACTGCAGTGGTTTTTCTGTAAAGAGGCTCAACTATGAGTTAGAGAAGAGGTAGGTGTTTTAAGAACTTTTAGGAAATAGTTTCTTTCAGCTAATGAGAATTCAGGATCTTTGAATTAAGTGAATTATGGCCCTGCAAGGGAAGCGAGATTCAAATGTTTAAATATTACTATTAAATATGTCATGAATCCGATTCTGAACTTTTAAGCCATACTTTACTGCTTTAAAGGCCACATTAACTACAAATTATACCCAATTCCTCTGCCAGAAATAATTGCTGAATTTATTCTGCATATGGAATGAGTAGAATCCCGTATGTTGTGACTCTCAGCTGGTCTATTTATCCTCTGAAAAACTGTGACCTGGAATAGAAAATATTCATGCTTTTTCCCCACAAATAATAATGTTTCTTTTTAAGAAATTAATTACTTTTGATTTGCAAAATAGCAATTTCCTTTATTTCATCTATCTGTCCTTTTTAGGTAGACTATGGTTGTTTCTATAAAGGGAAATTTGCCAGGATAAATTATTTCATTGATGAATCTATTTGTGTTCTCATTGTCTGCACTACAAATTTGGGAACTTGCTTAAAATTTTATGTTGTGAGAATTTTGCTTCTGGCAAAAATTCAGATTTTTCTGGAAGCATGAGCTATATGTCCCCATTCCCCTTTTTCTAAAGAGATGTGAGTTATGTCTAACTTGGTAACTTTGCTTGATCAACCATTCACCAACTGTTCAGACTGTGGAATAGAAATGGACCCCCCTCGTTCAGAACCAGAGGACCTCAAAGAAAGGGCCTGGTTAAGATGATGAGGTTTTATTTCTACTTACCACTGGCTGAGCATTTGCTGGGTGCAGGCCCAGTGCTGAACATGCTGTGTACAAGTTCTTATTTCATACTCCCCCAAACCCTTAGAGGTAGGTGTTTTCATTTTCCACAATTTATAGCAGAGGACACTGAGGCACAGAGAAGTCAACTGACTTGCCTAACATCACACAGCCTGTATCAGCCTCTATGTTCCTTCTGACTCCTATGCTTGATTGAGCCTTTTTCTCTTTCATTCCTAGAAGATGCTCTTTGGAATTTACTCATTTGCTTCATATAAAATGTGATGCTGCATTTCACGTTCCCTGTTGCTTTCTGCAGTTCTCCATTCATGACTTTTCCCATGCACTCCCATAATCCTTTTCCCCCCTTTCAAAAAAATTAAGGCATAATTTACCTATTCTAGGTCTTGAAAGTTTTAACAAATGCCTGTGGTCATGTAACAACCACGTAATCCAGATGCAGATTATTCCCATTTATAATGTTTTAACTACTTTTATATGTTTACTAAGTGTCTCACATCTGTTAGGCACTAATTAAGCACTACTAAACATACAGAGCCCTACAATCTAGCTGATTTGATTCAAACTTCACATTGAAAACCTTTAAATCTCACTTTTGGGATACTTTCTTTGCTTAGAACTAGTTGAGAATAATAATCTTTCTCCAATATCTCTTAGCGTGTTAAGTATCTTAACTTTCAGATATTTTAAGACATTTTCTACTTCATCGTGGTCAATGGTAAAAGTCAGCTAATTTAAAGAAGACATGCATATACTTCAATTATGCTTTAACATATAATATCTCATTGGAAATAATTCCTAGTAGAAACTTCAGGTTACAAAAGGAAATCAGTTTTTACCCATGTTTGTAATTCTTCAGAGACATGTAAACATACTGTATAAACATTAAGTGAAAAATTATATCATCCTGTACAATCCTAAAAGACTTCTATTTTAGAACTGTGCTGTCCAATATCATAGTCACTAAGCATATGTTGCTATTTAATTATAAATTTATTGCAATAAATTAATTCAGTTCCTCAGTCAAATTAGCCACATTTCAAGTGCTCAGTAGCCACATGTGGCTAGTGGCTACTGCATGGGGCAATACAGATATGGAACATTCCCATCGCTGCAGAAAGTCTATTGGACAGTGCTCTCTTAGAGTCAAAACAGCTGATAAAGTATTGCTAGTGCTTTTTGATAGTATTGATTGACAGTACTAAATAGAAGTTGTCAACTGAATAGGAAAATCTTCTGAAGTTATTTAATTATTTGAAGTGTTGATGTATGTGGGATATTACAAAAATCACACAGACATTCTGGTGACCTTAAGTAGGGGAGCAATAGATAAAGAAGTTCAGTGGCTACTTTGTGGCCTTTATTGACTGATGTTGAAGGGGAGAGATTAGCTGCTAGTTCAAGTGAGTGTCCTGTTCCCACAGCCATTGTCTATAATTTGTTTTAATATTTAATGTATTGTTTGGCAATGTGTCTATCCGTCTCCCCGACTAGACTCACTACTGAAGGCAAAGACTATATTTCATTTATCCTTGAACTTTGTATTCTTGGACTTAGTACCTATAGTAGGTGCTTAATAAATAATCAGTGCACCATGGGCCAATGTCATCTGACCTTTCCTGTTTTTGATTCTGATCCCAATCCAAGAGTTAGTTCAGCTAGCCATCTTTTTTAATTTAATTAATTAATTTTAATTAGTTTCAAGTATACAATTCTTTGGTTAGACATCTACATAGTACGTAAAACAATCCCTGCAATTGCTTCCTCCTTCCCCTTATACTCCACCTAGCTAAATATTCATGCTAACTGCATTCTCTCTGCCACGCTCCCCATCCCTGTGACCATCTATCAGCTACTGATTTTGGAATTTGTCTCTAGTTTTATCATTAATCCCAGAGATGATGTACTTCACCTAGCTTTGCCTCGCACATATCAGATGCTCAGCAAATATTTGAAGTGAGTTGAATTCAAATGGAACAGGGCATGGGAGAAATTAGAAATCCTCATAAGAGTTAAAAGTGGAAAAAAAGTCCTTCCATTAGGATCTTCGCTTTATTCTCACTCACCTTCTTTCCTTCCTTTCTTTGGTTTTGTGACTATTCTTCTTTAACTTCACTTCCTTTAAGCATGAATATAAGATTAAAAGCCCCTCAACATTGCTCAGTGTTTTGATGAAAACTTAGAGAGAGCAGGCACTAATGCTATATGATACTATTGTTTAAAAATATTTTTACTGTAATGCAATTTGGGGAGCTTTGTAGTTAACATAATTTTGAAAGTATAGGTTAACATTTCTTTCTGCTGAAAAATTATAGTGTGTTAAAATGGGCAGGTTCTCTCTCTTTTCATATTTACACACAGATACTAAAATAAATGAAATTATTCAAGGTCTGGGTTAATGTGAACTTTCCGGTCTCATTCAATAAGCACAAATCAATTTATGTACACATTGACAAGATAAATTTTTTATAATTTCCCTTGGAAATATAGTCTTTATATTTTTGAAAAAAATAATTTATTAGTAGGAAAGAAGAATTTTCTCTTAATATATTTGTAACATGAGTACAGTTACTTTTCCACTTTTTGAGTCATTCTTTCCTTCTCTTTCCCTGTTTTCATTGTTAGCATTTACTCCATAATTTTTCTGTTCTTTCACAGTTACTGACTGAACTGCTTATCTCTTGAATCCTAAAGCTCAAATGTATTTACCTAAAGATGAGGCTTTATACTAGACTTTTTCTTTCTCTGAACTGATAATTCAGAACCTTGAGTGGGAATAAAAGAAAATGTTTAAAATAACCTTTTTCAACAGAGATCATGGTCACCACCAGAGTCTTGATTTTGTGCTTAGAATAACAAAATTCTGGCCAGATATAAGGAACTGTCTACATTTTCTCAATGGTTTTCAATCACATTTTCATTAGATTAAAAAATATTTCCATAATGACATTTTCACTCTCTTGCATTCCAATATATTATCTTGAATGGGATACATAAGGGTAGCAACCTGGCTGGCACAGAGAATTGTGCAGAATCTTGGTGTTCACAGGAGTATTACACGTGATATCATTGTCATGTTTGTTTCAGGGCACAAGAAGTTTGAAAATCATTGATCTAGGTCAGTGGTTTTCAATCACCATTGCACTTTGGAAATGTCTGGTGTTATGGACTGAATATTTGGGTCCCCTCTCAATATTCTGATGTTGAAGTCCTAGCCCCACAACATGATATTTAGAAGTGAGGTGTTTGGGAGGTAATTAGGTTTAGATGAGGTCATGAAAGTGGAGCCCCATGATGGATTTAGTGTCCTTTTAAGAACAAAAAGAGAGACCAATACCAGAGCTGTATTTTTCTATTTCACTTGAGGACACAGTGAGAAAGCAGCCATCTGTGGGCCAGGAAGAGAGGCCTCTCCAGCCCTCTTCAGAACTAAATATGCTGGACCCTTAATCTTGAACTTTTTATTCTCCAGAACTGTGAGAAATAAATATCTCTTGTTTAAGCTACCTAAATTATGGTATTTTGTTATAGCAGCCCACGCTGACTGATACACTTGGGGAACTTTTAAAACATACTTATGTCCAGCCCCCCCCCCCCCCCCCCCCACTGGATCAAATACATGTGTGGATGCAGGGCTCAGACATGGATATTTTCTTAAAACTCCCCAGGTAATTACAAAATACAGCTAGGATTTAAAGCCACAAATCTAGGTCAGCCTTCTGATACTACTAATCTTAGTTCATTTTTCTTAAGCAGAGATATTGGCAAGTTTCATGCTATGCTAAAACAAAGCTAGTAACATAGAACCAAGGCCCTGGAAAACTTCCCATCCCTTTCTCCTCTTCTTAAGGCAGTTTTAGTTTCAGAGTAACCCTAGAAGGAGGAGTGTGGACTTTAGTGGTTGACCTCATAATCTTTGCAAGCTGAGGAACTTCAGTAGGCCAGACAGTCTTGGAGTTGGTCCAAAGATTCAAATCTGTCAGCAGGTGGGAGGATAACTGAACCAGCCACTGAGATGGGAGTCCCAAGTATATTTACCAGGGAATAGGCACATAATATCTTTCATTTTTTCAACGACATATTCTCGCTTTCTTTTGCTTGCTTATTTTTTCTCCATGCATAATTTGTTTGAATCAGAGTTATTGTTTTCTGTTATGTGATAGAAGATACAGCTATATTTTTCATTTAAGCAATTTATTTGTGTATTTTTTTTAAAATAACATTTTCATTTTTTATCAGACCTAGGCTATTTGTTTTTATTATATTCAAAAAGCACTGATAGCTCCATTTAGAAGTTAATGGAGAACTTTTTCCAATGGTCCAAAAACTATTTTAATATTCTTAGTCATTAATGATGAGGACATAAGCACAAATCAATTTAGTGAGTCTTTATTGAGCATCTCCCTTGTAAGAATTCCCCTAGAGAGAATATTCCTCTCATGGTTTGATAAGCCTTTGCAAGAGAAAGATCCATCATAAATAGCTCTCATACATGGCAGAGTTTGCAGAATATGAAAATGTGAGTTGTATGGGATTGTAAACTAAATTCATGTCTGGGAAGGTTTCTAGGAAGAGATGAGGTTGGATGTAGAGCCTGCAAAGTGGGTGGGTAAGGCTTCAGGGGTCACTATTGGGAGAAGGGGCATTAGTGGCAAAAAGGATGACATACACAGAAGCATGGAATGAGAATGAGAATGTGGTGTTCAGAGAGAGGAAAAGTTGAGGCGGGCAGGTATGCCTTCGTGGAAAAATATCAAATAGCTGGTATGATTTCCAATGACTAATTGAAGCATTTGCAGTTTGGAATTTGTCCACTATCTAATAAGAAACTATTAAAGGATTTTGAGCAGTGGGAGGACTTTGGTAGATCTCTCTATTTTAGGAAGATGACTCAAATGGCAGTGTATAGGGTGGACCTGCAAAAAGTGAGACTGGGAATCAAGAAGCTTACATTGTTACCTTGTAGGGTAGCATTCAAAATGGAAATTTAATAGATCATTATGAGATATAATAATACCATTCTTTATATAATGCTTAAATTTTTAACAAGTATTCAAATACATTACCTCATTTGATAGTAGTATAATTGATATAATTTCTAGAACTTGGTGCCATTCTCTAGAGAGTGTCATTGGTGGTCCTCAAGGGAATGAAGATGTAGCAAGGACCATATAGAGTCCGAGAAATAAATATTCAGGAAGGAAAAGTGAAGGCAGCTAATACATACAATTACTCAGACTTTGATCATTGGAAGGGAAGAAGAGAGAGAGACATAGAAGATGGTATCTTGAAGACTGTGAATGGTGGAACTCCAAAATTAAAATGAGATGTAGGAATTAAAGCTGAGCTGATTAACACAGTGCCTGGAGAAGTAATGAGAAGAAATGCTGCTGCTTAAAATGGTCTATATTTATCTATTTTAGTAGAGATCTCAGTCACAACCTAACCGAAAAAAAATTTTTTTCCCTGAGGATTGGAAAGATTTGAGTACACATATTCTCAATGTCAGGCTAATTTTATCAAGTCTTAACTTATAAGAACTATTAACTTCATTCACTTTTAAAATTCTTGTATTTGTCCTTTTTAAAATGAGCGTAGGTAGTCTTGTGACATTTCAGTCAGCCATCTGTCAATTAATAGGCTTTCGTACTATGATTTCAGATTGCTTGAAGGCTATCGTATTCATATTGCATAACCTACCATCTTTGTAATTGCTTGCAACTCATGTTTTACATAAAAACAGTGCAGTGAAAAATAGTCCATAGAATAGGTTTTGAAGAATTTCTTTTTATATTAATTTTAGCAATTTTTTTTAATTCATGAAAAATACAATAGGACTCTGTTATCTACTGTGTATCTTTGTAAGGTGCATTAAGAATGCATAAAGTAAATTAATGAGTCAGTAAGTTTAGGAAAGGGCTGCTGACCAGGATAGAAACTAAGTGTATTTTTCCTTTTGTAATCAAGAAATATAGCTATATAGTGCGAGTTGGATACAAGACTTCTGTTTTTAAGAAGTAAGGCCGAATAGCTTCTTCATGAGTAAAATTTGGTTATAGTGAAGCTTACTTTGATGGCTTTCAGAATGGGTAAATAACATGTAATATGCATGCATATAATATATTTATATCAGCATTTTATATATAATTACATTTATGTGTACATATGCATAGATACAGTACACATATATACAACACAGTAAATAAAGAGATATATTTACATATATATCTGTTTTTCTGCTTCTGAAAACTGATATTGCCTCATTTTGACTGTTAAAAGATTGTTTTTTGGGAAAATTATTTAGTTGAATAGTAGGAATTATCCCGGTTATTTTGAGCATGACATTTTTCTGCCTCCAACATAAAGAACCGGGAGGAAGAAGGTCTGCTTCTTCTTGTGACCTGAATACAGTGAGTGCTCTTCCTCTCCAAAGGGGCTGAGTCCAGTTGAGATCAATGGAACTCATTTCACCAGATCTTCACTGAACAGCTACTGTTTGCTGGACTTAATAGTGTTTCTCTTTGAGGAGTTAATCTTGTTACAGATATAAAATGAACCTGTTGGGCACATACCAGAATAGAGAATCATGAAATAAATGTTATGTTTACGAATCAGATTTCAAGTCTGTAAAAGCCATAAAAAAGGGAGACAAAATAAAGTTCTGAATTAATTTTTAAAATGTCTCTGCGAGAATATGAGCAGCACTTTCTTTTTTTGAACATGGAACATGTACTGTTTCGTTCAATAATTTAAGCCTCTTTTGTGTCTCCCACTCTTTATTTTTGCTATATACAGAAACAGAAAGAAAAGCCTATGTTACTCATTTCAGATTATTTACTAAAAGAGAAACTTGAATACAGAGATTGGTTGGGTTTTGCATCTCTAGTTTGAAATGCATTTAGTTCTGTATATTCTACCCCACCACATTCAAAATAATAGTAGAAGTAGCAAAATACATAAGCAAGATCTGTGTATGTTAAATACTCACCTTATGTGTTCTCTTCAACACCTATTGCTAAGAAGATGTCACATAATTTTTATAGTTCTGTCTGTGCCAATTTGAGGCTTAATTTTGGGTCAAGATAGATGCTATTTTGTGACAGATAAACGCTTTGCACTAAGATTTCAAAGAATGAGTTGATTTGCATATGATTCTTGGCTAATATTCTTATCAAAATTGGACAAGAATTTTGGAAATAGATGTCAGGCTGTCTGAAAAATGGGTTCCTGGAAAGAAGCACAAAGAATGAAATCATTTTTAATTGGCCAAGAATGGCTAGTCCATGTTGCCTTTAAATCCTTTAAGAGGCAGCACAATCTGGGCATCATCCATCCCACATGAGAGTATCCCATTATGCTCCTTACTTGCCTGTGATTCCAATTTATTTTCTTCGTAATCTTTTATTACATTTTAGCTATTTAATATTCTTGGCAGAAAAAGTCAAGATGATTTTTTGTTCCTCAGTAATTTATTCAAAATTATACCAATCTCTCTATCCCCCCAAAATGACAAAATATTCACCTTTAAAAAAAAAAGTATTACAGCTCTCTATTTGGTGGGAGCTTTTCAGGATGGTGGGTCCTCCTCTTCCTCCACATTTTTGAATTAGAATCCTACAGCATCTGTTGTTATGAAAAAATAAAACAACTGTCAATTTTTACAATTATGATAAGCTATTAAGTTGAATTAGACTCAATGGTGTTTAGGCAGATGAAGATAAGAAAATATTTAGCCAAATAATCTCTCTGCTAATGGTAACGGCATATAAACCCTTTTACACTGAGACAAGTTGGGTCTTCTCTGACTGCTGGCAGAGAAAGTGTACCTCCATGCAGATAATTTTCCCTTATGAATACATGGGGTGGGCTGACTTTTTTAATGTGAGGCTTTGAGACCGTAGTACACAATCTGCTGGAGATTTGTTTGGGTGATTGCATTACTGGAGAAAACTCACTGAAAATAGGTCATCAAGAAAAGATTGATATAGACTTTTTGTGTGGAAGTAATTATGCATGTTTATTGCATTCTGCTACAGTTCAATATGCCAGACTATGCAGTTTTAGTGAGAAAATATATTTACATGTAATCCCACTTAGGATTTGTAAACTGGAGTATAAATCCCTATTGATTAGCCCTCTAGAGATCTTTATATGGTATTCAGTAATAAAGAATAAAGAGTTATTTGCATACTACATATTACATGTTCTTTCTCAGTTACCTATAAATCCAAAATACATGAAATACATGTATTATTTGATCAAAACACACCTGGAAAGTTTCACTGCATTAAATAACATATACAGACACACATACACCCTACTCCCACCCCCCAACACAGATCCATGAAGATATCAACACATGCACCCCCTGTTAACCTAGGAAACCAACCTGTTCTCTTACCAAAATATACACAATTCATTAAATACTCTATAATCATTACTTACTTAATATAGATTATTGCTTGTCTAAGGCCAAGGTTAAAAAGCCTTTGCAAGTTGTAGCAATGGATATCGGAATGCTTTTAGGAACTTGCATCTTAAGGGAAGGACTTTCTTTTTACATAGTATGTTTCTGTAATTATCAGAAATAAATTATTCTGCAACCGACTTTAGTGATGAAACACAGTAGAGGAATAAGGGTACCCATCCATGGAAACCATTGAGAAAATATTAGATGGGATTTTGTGTTGTTCCTACTCATTATTGGTAAGGACCCACAGGTTCATGTAAATCTCGATGTCATATGGGGCCCTCACTGGGGCATTCAGGGTGCTTCAAAACCTGAAGTCAGTCTACTTGTCCAACCTGACCTGACCCTCTACATCTGTGCCCCTTCATTTTGGTTCAAGTGTTGTTTCCTTTGATAGCGCATGACCTCTTGCATTCCAGTTATCTTTGATGCCCATTTGAAAGCCTTCTCTAACACATCACTCTTTCTTCCTACAGGGAGGGACACATCAATCACATTGTATTTCTGTAGATTCTGTAACTTTCCCCCTTGAAGGAGTCTTGCCTCGAGACATAGGAACACTGGGCTCTAGACCCCAGGCCTATATAGGAGATGCTCAGTAAATACTTAAGACATAAATCAAGGAAGGCAATTCCTTCCAAAGTAGTTATTTTAAAAACAGAAAATAGAATAGGATCTATTCAGTCAAATGTTAAATACTATCACCACCACAACTCATTCAGCACACTCTTCACAGGGGAAGAAACTTGGGATCACACTGCCAGCATTCAGGATTAGAATTCACTTCACCGTCAAATCCACTCAATCCCTCTTATTTAAAAAAATAAACTAAAAGTAGGTCAATCAAATCACATTCTCATTTTAACAGGTCCAAGAGTTTATATAGATTTTGAACTGAATTGGCATACTATCATGGACCACTTTCTAAGGGCTTTTACTCTTGGCATTCAGACTTTTAAGAAAGAAAGTTAAGTGATTGGAATCAAGTACAATAGTGAATGCAGAAGAAGGGAAGAAAGATGACTGTGGCCAGAAGCATGAGAGAAAGAAGACTATAAGTTTCTTTATTCTAAGTAGCGGTGGGAGAATCTACTTGTTGGCCTGCACAGCGGATGCGCCATTTCTATGGCTAAGTTTTCCCTATGCTTCCTGTCAAGCCAGGGTTTTAATGAAACAAAAAGATACCGGATGCCTCTCGCTAACACCTCGTCATCCCTCCAGCACCCCAGCCAGTGCCAGCCAAGAGCATTTCTCTCAGTTCTTTTTATCCCTCTTTCCTTTTTTTTTCTTTTTAAACCAAGAATAAGATCTGAGATACGTGAGATCCTGTCCAATTCAGGCGTGCTGAGAGCTCTTTAGGTTTTACAGCCACTGGTTGGTTACCTGTGTCTGTCAATAGCTGTATTGTCAGCATTGTATCATGGATCCAATGCTTTAAAATATTTTAGTGGAATTAAGCTTTGGATCTGTAGAGTTAAAGCTATTTTCCTTGGAAAGGAGAGATAGTATTCTTGATATCCTAGAATCAAAAAATGTGACAGTACTAGAGTTATGTTCTGTCCTGCTTGGGAGGCTATGAGAAACATTATAAAACATTTTGTAACAAGAATGAGTTTCTTCTCTTTTGAATGCTGCCCTGGTTTATGGTGTAACTGGAGAGTCCATAATAAGACACGTAAAAAATGAAGAGATTATGAAAAAAATAGGTTGCTGAAAGCAAAAATCTATCAAAATGGGGCAAATATTTAGTTAAACTATATAGAATTTAATGTTCTGTTCAATAAAAATAGATAAAATATTTATAAGACTAATAGACAAATAGAAATTTTTTTACATGTAACCTCCCAACTCTGATAAGAAAATTCAATTCAGGAAAACTTTATAGTATAAAAGATCTACTAAAATACATAATCATTTGTAAAAAAAAAAAAAGCCATTATTTTACCTTAGTGTGAGTTGTACTAATATTGAATAATAGATGATTTAAGAAATTCTTTTGGAATTTTTGTTTTAATGTGTCCAGGACAAATGTAATCATAATTTAAGAAATACAAAAGTAAGGGAAAACAAAACATCTGAAAAAAATATAATACTTAGATGTTTAATTAAAAGACACTGAAAAAGAGCATTTCTTGAAATAGCAATGCTTGGTAGAATATTAACTAGGTTATTAAAAGTTTGAAAGCTATTATTTTATTATGTAATAGCTAGAAGCAGCAGTATGTGATCTGATGATGAATTAACACATGGATATAAACAATGATTAAGGTTCCTGTGGGATTTACTTTGGGAAAACCAGGTTTTAAAATAATTATGTAGGAAATAAATCAAATTATCGAACATTTAAAATTATGAGCTCAGAGAAGAATTGGGTAGACTTAACATTAATTTTTAAGGGATGTAATATTTTCATCCTGCCCTTTAGAGAGACATTATTTTAGTTATTTAAAATGAGGCCTGAGTTAAACATTCAGTGTAAGAAGCTTGCACAAAATTCAACCATATGGTTTTGGTCCTTTGGAGGTGATATTAATCATAAAGTTATGTGTAGTCTATGTTTTTGGAAAAGCTTACTATGACTTCAGAAGTTTTGATAAGAAATAATCTTTGCAAAAGAAAAAGGGGCAATATAATGTTATGAAATATACGAGTTCTGTAGGTGACTTGGAAGGGCTTCCTGCCATCTTGAAACAAGGCACTTTTTCTTTTTCACATATGAAACCTGGATGACCTAAAATTATTTTATCACAACTATTTTTCTTGCAAAATGGATAGGTTCTGCTTTTTTATACTATAGCACTTAATGTTATTGAGAAAAGAGTAAAAATTCCATGGAAAGCCACTCCTTTTCTGCCAGAACTGGCATTTTTAATGGCTGTAAAAAGAAAGCAGGTGTAATGGGAATGGAGCAGTACCTTGGTTTCTTCAAAACGCAGTGCCTACCTGGTAAAAGGAAGGGATGTAGACTTCTGTTGGTTGAGACATCAGACATACAGAATGTATCAATTTGCTCTGCATAGTCAAAATAATTAAATACATTAAAATTAAGTATTTGCAACTATAATGTTTAACATAAAGATTCATAAGCATTAAGTTCGTCTTTTTTATTTCACTATTTAAAGGGCAAAGTCATTCTGCCTGATATGTCTTAGAGTTCTGCAAGCATTTTTCATACATATACACAGGTATATGTAAGTGTTTGTGTATATATGTGTGTGTGTGTGTGTGTGTGTGTGTTTCATGTAGAATGACTCTTAAGCAAAAAAAAACAATCTTTCTGATAAAGCATAGAGGATTTGCCAAATAAAAATAATAATAATTCAAGACTTTTAAAAATGTGTATATACAGCATTTTCTTCATCATAGTGTGTTTCCTGGTTCTTTGGAAAGATCTTTTTCATGATTAGAAAATTATCATTGCAAATATTCATAAATTACACCCATAATTCTATCAGAGATAAATATTTTTAACATTTTAGTTTATCTCCTTTTTGACATTTTTCTAAGTACACACACACACACACACACACAAAGGGAAAGAAGAAAGGGAATGAGAGAGATAAGCATACATTTTTAACACATGTTGGCCTATACAAATAGCTTATTGATCTGCCTTTTGAATTTAAAGTGTAGTGAATAATTTGCCATGTTATTAAACACTGTGATTTCAAGTTGCTGAATTAGTTAGAATATAGCTTGATTGTATGTTGAAACCCTAAATGACTGTATGTCTCGAGTAGGAATCAAGTTCATTTCTCTTTTGCTTTTTGGTCCAGATCAATGGAGCTCCCTCCTACAGAGTCAATGCTGATGGTCTACATTCAGAAATGTCAAATATCAAAGTCCCTTTACGTTGTTGTTCCACCATCTCTGGGGGATTATCCTCTACCCTGTGTGTCCTGGTTGATTCACAACCATGTCAGTGGGAAGAGGAAATAGGGGAATGGCGCAGCCTACATTTTCACATTTCATTAAAGTTACAACGCAGAAGTTGTACTTTGCACTTTGCAAGAACTTATTCATGTTTCTGCAAGGAAAACTAGAAAATTTAGAGACTATTCTGGATATCCAGGTGCCCAGCAATTAATAATCACTGTCAAGTAGCATTCCATGAAACTATGTTCTGACCACTTTTTTGCTGTTATTCTCAATGTGTTAAGGAACATCCTCATACTTTCATATCTATTCCCTTGTGATATTAGCTTCTTAATGATGGCCAAGTGAGTATTTATCAGGTGCCAGATAGTATGCTAATATTTTATGTATATATTCTCCACTAAATATAATAATCTTATTAGGCAGCTACTCTTCTTTATCCTCATTTAGGGACATGACAGAAAGTCAAGACATGAATCATCTTTAAAAGGATTAGAAGGTTAAATAAGAAAGTGTTAAATAGCTTAGTCACATTCACAGGCCTAAAAAATGGTTGCTCAACATGAGATTCAGATGTACGACTGTCTGACTTCCAAGTTCAAGTCCTAACTTAAACTATCTAATTATTATTTTAGGGTAAATAATCAGAAAAAAAGGTTCTGCCACAAGGGTGTGCATACCTCCAGGACTGTTGATTCAGATTGTCAAACTACCCTCTGGGAAGCAGATATCAGCTGATGCTCCTATCAGTGGTAGGTGGGAGGGTCCCTTTGCCATTATATATTTAAGAGGCAAAAAATAAAATAATAAAATAAAATAAAATAGAAAACCCACTGATTTTAGTTTGCATTTAGTTTACATTTATTTGTTGATAAATAATGGGTTAAACACTTACATCTGTGTTTGTTACTATTTGTATTTCTTTTGCTATGAATTACCTTTTATACAAATTGCTTGCATCAAAATATTTCTCTCTTATTTGGAGCTCATCAGAAACCTTTATCTTAAATAAAGATTTATATTTTCTATTTCCCCCCACGTCCTTGAATTTTGATATAGTTTATTGGATTTGGGGTAAGACGTATTGTTTATGTTCGATGTTTTCGTCTTATGAAGCTTTTTGAGATTTATCACTCTGAAAGTGAATCAATTTTAAAGGTTAAAAAATACCTTAAATGTCATGATAGTTAACTCTTGCATGAAAGTATCACACTAATTTTAAAAATAACAATTTCTTTCCTAGAGTGTAGAGGACTTAAGAGAAATATGTTCTCTGATGACTTTTATTTTCATAAATTGATAATCTCTTTTAAGTATCTTTAGTTATTTTGAGATCCAAATGCTTGGAAAAGATATGTTGTTTCTCTTCTAAACCAGAGGTTGCACCCATGGTTTTAGGGCCCATAAAAATAGAGGTTGGCATAAAACAAGTCAAGCTGTGACCCTAATGAAGAAAATACATAAGCCCTGTCTCTCCTCTGTTCTCTTCTAGCCTTGTATTGCCCCAGTCCTGGCCTGCAGGTGTGGGATAAGCGTGGTTATATATATTTTTAGAGACAGCTATTGGAATTCTAGTCATTTAAGAAAATGGGGACACCTAAGAGGTTGACAGTGTTGGATATGATTGATCCTATAAGCTGCTTAGAATTCTTGCAGACTACTTGCACCAAAAATAGCAATGCTCCTTTTTAAAAAAGATATTTATTGAGATATATAAAACAATAGTATTTTAAAGGAAATGTGAACTATGGAGAGAGTAGAGATTTTTATATAACACATGTTTCAGTGAAAGCTCAGCATATATGTTATTATAACCATTACTACACTTTTATAAATCTTCTGGTGTTATACACTATTAATCTCAGAAATAAAGAGCTTTGTCTTAAAGGATCGTTTAAGAGTCTTCATGATGACTCAAATTGGCCTTATAAGGAAAGGATAGAAAAGAAATTGGCAACCTACAATCTGTATACCAGTTTAGGAAAATAATTTTCAATGAGATACAAAAGAACCAGTCTTTCAGAAACCAAGGCAGATTTCCAAGAAAAGGAAGCTTAGCCTAGCATCTTCCCCCCTTTTGATATGTTCTTCTCCCACCTTCTCCAGAGGCATAATACTTTAGGCTGCACGTGGAAGGCCAGCATTTGCTCTTTCTATGCTCCTTCTGGATCCTGCTTTTTGGCAAGTGTTCTAAGCTCCCCAATTAGTTAGCTGTTCTACCTCTTGTCTCAATCAACTTTCCATTTCTTTATTTTGACTACTCAGTTGCATATTTTTTCATGGATTGTCCAGTCAATGTAATTCATGCTTGGTTGTAAATGGCCAAAATTAATAAGAACACAGATACATTTTAAAAGACAAGCACATTAATACCAGTGATTTTGTAACTGGTGTAAGTACAGAGTAGATATTGGGGGGGGGGATTGGAGCAACAGGCTCTCTGGAGTAGGATGTTTTTCATTGCTTCGTATCTGTGACTTCAAACAATTTTTTCCTCTCCATTGACATATTGCCTTAATCTCTATGTTGGCAGTAGTTTTATCTAATAATATGCATTGCTGGTTCAGTGAAGGGAGACACTAGTTTGGTTAATTTCTTCATTATTAATAATAACCATTTGTTGAGACTTTTTTAGTAACAAACACTTCATATTTGTGTTCTCCTGTAATCTTTATAATGTTAGAACAGATATTATTTTTCTTATTATTCATTTTTTAGCTACCTTAAAGTCACAACTGGAAGGTGGCAGAGCTGAGATTTGAACACAGGTCTGCTGATTCCAAAGCCTGTGCTTTGAATTCCTGTACCATTCCATAAGAAATGCCTTTCTCAAGATAGTCTTAGGAGTTAAGGTTTGACATGTCTTTTCATTGCACTTATTTCTTTGCATACACATTTTAAAGTACTAACCTCTTTGGGGGAAAAAATGCAACATGTTTTTTTCCAAAACCAGAATTTCAAGTTTTTTACATTGCTATTTTTGGTTTCAGTCTTCCTGCTGCCATAGTGCTTTCAGAAGTATGGACATTTGTCTCTGTCATTTTTCTACCCCCACCCACACACCTCTCCCCACCCCCACTTTGTGAATTCCTGTTTCCAATGCCGTCTGGTTGGTTAGCCTGCCGGCTCTGTCACTACTTGTCTTAATTCTCATATTTCACCAAGTTCCCCACCTTTAGCTAGCTAGAAGGTCTTCTTTTTCCCTCTGTGACAGAAACCTGAGCCACGGTCTTTCTGTCCATCTCACAGCATTTCTCCACCTAGCACTGTGCACCTCAGCTTTCTCTGACGCTTTTTCCAAGAAACATGCAATAAATACACTTTCTGCTCCATGGGCAAAAAAAGAGCAAGTGATCAAGAAACTGTAAGTGACTGTAGTGGTCAGAAACACAAAGTAGAATGATGGGATATTAGACAAAGTTATTCATTTCTTTTATTTATTACTCATTTAATCATTCAATTAGAGTTTCTTGAGCATTCCTTATCTCCCCTAAAACCTTATCATAATGGATCCATTGGTTGAGCTAGCTTACAGGAAAAAAAGAGTACAAACTTTTTTCCCTAGTCAAGTAGGAAAGTAACATCTATTTGGTGGTATATTTAAGGTCTATAGTATGAGAAAATGATACCTGAATATGTATAGTGAGAGGTATCACACTTTCTGGTGCTGAAACAATAAACCATATAAGCATTTGGAGCCATTCAAGAATATGTGCAGCTCTCGTAGATTTCACCCTAGTAAGTCAACTCCCTTCAGAGAAGATCTCTTTTAACCATGGAAGTATTCGATGGGTTTTCTCATGTCCTATTCATGGTGTCAGTATGAAGGAATTTGAAAGAAACAGGATATAGATATTTCCTCAGTCCAAAAATGATATTGTTAGATATATTTCAGAAGTTGTCTCTGCTATAAAAGGAATTTCTTTAAAGTCTTTTCATCTGCTGTCTGGGGTAAGTATAATATAAAAAACAATAGGTATCATCTCTGTTATATTCAAATAGTATTTTCTGGAGAAGGGGAAGCTGAAGTTTTCTGTCAACACCTTCTGTTATTTAAAAAAAATAATAATGTTTTTCTTCCCTGCAAGAATAGTGACAAATTCATTTGTATTACTACACTTTGGGTAGATAAAAGAATAATCTTGAATGTGTTTCTTTTGAGTAAACTGCCCAAGAAGTGCTGCTGAATGCTTTGTTTGCTGATTTATACATCAGAAAAAGGTGGATGCTACTCTAAACATAAGTACATCTTGCTGCAAAGAGAAATATTTCACATACTTAGACTCTACCAAAGAGTACAGGGGAGCTCTTAGTAAGTGGTTCAGGTTGATTAGCCTCAGGGAGGAAACTAATGCCGAGTGTATATGTGAGAAATAAAAGAAGGCATAGAACAGAGAACAGAATAGTTAATGATAGGAGTGCATGAAGAATTGATATGAGGTGACACAACAGAAAGAACTCAGCAAATTCAGTCTAATACTTCTGTTCATTCATTATCATAAATTCTAAGATTATTGCTGTATCTTAAATATTCTTAAACACCTGCCATCATTATTTTCTTTCTACCTCTTTCTCTCAGCTTGTTTTAACATTTAAATCCCAGGATATTAAAAAAAAATTAGCTTCAAAGCTTCAGTACTATTGGTTTTTATTAGACTAAAACAGTAGTGATGACAACATATCTCTGTTTTCCTCTTTGCAAATCCTATCAGGCATTGCAGTGATATCCCAATTCAAATCAGTTACATTTACTTTCAGTCATGACTCAAAATATCTAACTTCTTGGAGATTTATTCATAGATGATTTTAAGATCTTTGAAATACACTTCCTGCATCTTTCTTGCTTCATTATATTATTATTATTTTACACATATCACTGAATATGTGAAAGATAAATTCTGCTATCTGTACAAGTTCCTATCTTGTTTTCTACATTATCAGAAGTTTTGTTTTATCTTTAAAGTTACTGAAAGTTTAGATTTCATTTGAACAGAATGGTCATTTAGGAACTGTATCTAGTTTCTTTCAGACTGTCTCTCCCTCCTGAGAGCACTTGGAACTGGAGCTGGCGCTAGAAGACAGTGGGTGACTGTGGACTTGGGGAAAAGGGAGACTCATGCTTCAGGCCCAGGCAAGGGCCAGATCTGATTGGAAGGCTCTACAGCTCTGGGCAGACCAGGCTGGGGCGGTGGAGCAGCTTTCAATGGGAGTCTGACACCTCTCAGGCTGTTAATGTGGCATGTATCGATTGAGGGTGCCTTTTATGAATTATCAAAGACCAAGTTCGGGGCCTGGGATGAGAGAGTTTTTAAAGTACTGGCATATTCTGGGAGTATCATTTGTGGCTCAAGACATGGTTGTGTAATAGCAATGACACTGTTTTCTCAGAAGGTAAACACTGGCCTGCATTGTTCTTGGAACAGACCCAGATCCATTTTCCGAAGAAAACTCTGGAGTAGTCAATAGATACTTTCATGGCCAAAGTCTGAGCAGAGGTGAGACAGCCATTCACTAAGGTAGAATAGGACACAAGAACAGCCATTGCAACCTGAGATATGGTTGTCAAGAGTACATATTTTGTTTTAAGAGTAAAGAGGTCAAGTTTGGGAACTGGAAGGAAGTAAGAAACATGACGTGGGAGAGGGTAAACAGAAAGGGTGAAGAGAAACTAGATGCCAAAGACATGGTCATAAATGTGAATCAGGGTCAAAACCCTGACTGGCAACTCAGGAGCAACTCAGGAAACCAGTCTAACGCAGAAGTGGCCTCTCAAACTTCAGAACAGAACTCAAACATCTCATGTCTGATGCCCTTTCACTGTTCGCAGAGGATCTGTCCCTCTTCCATGAAATCGTATTGTTTAGATGTGTCTCTCATTGCTTAGATCCCATCTTATGGTACTTGTTTATACATTTCTCTTCTCAATCTCTAGTCTGTGAGTACCTTGGTGCCAGAAACTAGCTCACTACATGGTACATAAATGATGTCATTCTGGGATACAGATAAGGGTAAGTCACATTACCCCAAGCCATTCAGTGCCTCTTCTGCTTGGCTCTAAATCTTTATGTTGGTCAGAAGGCACAAGAATCTATGGATATACCTAGAGCCAGAAGTTGTATTTATGTATTTTTTTATAAGCACTGTGATTAGTTCTTATAATGCAAAATAAAGACAGTGAAATCCCTACCTGCAAGGTATAATATTAAGCATAATGACCGCTGCTTCTTGCACAGAATCTGTGTGCCAAGCACTGCTGAGTGTTTTCTATTTTTCATGTGATTTAACTGTAACAGCAACCCTATAAGTTTTGTTTTCTCCATTTTACAAATGAAGATGAAGTATAGAGAAGTCAAATAACTTTCCCAATATTATGTAGCTCGTAAGTAGGAGAGCTTGGATTAAAGTGTCTGAACCCAAAGAAAAAGGAGGATCCCAGTAGTATTTGTCCCTATATGTGTGTCCTATTCTCTGTTTCTGATATTTACCACCATGAATGCCCTTAGATTATGAGTAATAGTGTTTCCTTCTTGAAAACAGTAGAGAAATCACTTTAAGCATTCCCATCCATAATTCAGGCAAAGACATTACACATGCCAGAAATCTTATTTTCTTATTCACAATTTACTCAAAGTATGAAAACAAAACCAAAAAATAGAGATGAGGCAATGTAAAGTTTCTGAGCAAATATTATTGGGAAAAAATGATGTATTTTGTTAAAATGGTTAGTAGTTGGGGAAACAGAACAATGAGAGCTTAAAATTTTTCTATATGTCTGTTCCAGTACATAATAGGAAACATAAATCACTTTTAAAAATTGTTCAATGAACATTATGGAATTATAATGTTACCAAACAATGTTTTTTTGTTTAGCATATCCTAAAATTTGATGAAGGAAATATTTTACAAATCAAACTTGAATTTGTCTTTTGGTAGTTCATTGCAGGAGAGTGTTTTTAAAAATATCAGTTACTTTGCTTTTAATTCTATTTACTGAAATTATTTCAGGAGTTTTTTCACAAATGCACCTCAGAGCATGAAGGATTCTTTTGTTCTAATAACTTGTTATCCTGAACTTTCTTTCACCTATTATAATCCAATATCATAAAAAAGGTTTTTAATTTTTATTTAGTTCATTTATGAAGGTTTATTTTTAATCATCTTGAATGCCCACAGTGAAGCAAAAACCTTAGACTATGATATTTTTGTATGTCTTCTGGATTCCATGGCTATGTAAGATAATGTGGAAAGATTAGCAGATTTACTTTTTAGTGTAGGAGAGAGAAAAAAACAGGTGACTGCTGCCTGCCTCAAATTCCCTACTTTGAGTACTTCCCACATTCTTTTAGTATAGAGCACTTATTATGTGTCAGGTACTAGGCTGAGTTCTGAAAATATAGAGGAGAACAAGACTGTCCAGTCCCTTGCTCTGTAAGATACTCTTGTACGTACTTAGAACTAATGCAATACCAATTATGAAAGCATCTTTTAAGGGTAGGCAACTCTTTCTTGTAGGTAATTATGCATAACATATTGTATGGTGATTTCAAAATAAAATTTATTTAATTTCATAAAAATGCATATTTTAATCTGGCAGGCATGAATTTGCTAAGAATTCTCTGATTACAACACATCAATTGCAATATTTTATTTACTTAAAAAGTTATCTTTGTTTTTAACCATGAAAAATGATAGAGCTTAATTTCATCATAGACTTATATTATTAAAGCACTTGATTTCTCTGCTTTGACTGGTCAAAGATTATAGATTTAAAGACCAGTTGAAGGAAAATGAGGGTTCTGTTGTTCTTTTATGAGAAAATATGTACACCATTGTGGAACATCACTCAGTAGATTACAGATATAAAACTTTTTATTTGTACCCAGTCATCATGTCCACCTGGTTGGGTTGGATTCCACTTTCCCATCATGTAATGGCATCCTGGGCCAGTCCCACAACTTTCTGGTCACTTTTGGCTTTCAAAAATTCAGTTCTGTTCAGAAAATCAATCTCAAACCTCATATCTCACCCATTCCTTAGCTCAGGCCAGAAGAATTTGAAGTATAGAGAGGTAGTTAATTTGTCATTTAGTTCCCGCCTTCTTCTTAGACACACCTCTGATTTGAGAGTCATAGAAGAAGAAAGCATTGCTGTAGTGATCCTAGCCTTGTCGGTTGGTGCTCATTCTTTGGTTAATGTTCTCAATAGGTGAGGGCCAAAGGATGACTTTCCTTGGGGTCTTGTGTTTGCTTTCTTTGTTATGAGCCTGTTCTCATGACATGGATCCCTGACATAGGAGATATGGTTCCAGACTGTCTTTCTCTTTCCATCTCATTCCTCACCACTAGTGATTCACCCCATACTCTCTACCTCCTAGAGTACCTTCAACTGACAACAAGCCTTTTAAGTGGGATACCTGAAAAATGGCTCACTCTCCCTTTTCTGTCCACTTCCCTTTTCCCCTACTCAGGGAGAAAGTGAAAGATCACCTCACTCTCTTGATAAACATATGGCCAACTAGAATGGGAAATTATCTGGAAATCCATCAGTGAAGGCTTCAGGCCATACTCATTTTGCAGAATAATGTACAAAAATGAATTTATAGCCAAAAGAGTTTTTCACTGGAATTTTCATTTTTTCTTTTTTCTTCAAACTCTTACATTCCAGATACCTACTATTTTTTTGTAAGACTGAAACAGCGTCCTATATACATTTCACATTAACTTATAGCAGATCCTTAAATTTAATTTCTTATGTTTATTTCATTTATTTATTCACTTTTTCAGTTGACATTTAGAGAACATCAAGTATGTATAATATGTTTCTTCCTGTGCTGGTTCCATTTTCTCAGCATGTTCTTAGATGTCCATAGTTACTATAATAATTATTTTGAGTTTTAATAGTTTGATTATTCTACTTTAACACAATAATTTTCATACTTTGTTATCATTCCCATAAATCAGGGAATATATTTTACTTCCTTTTTAATAAAATTTTAATGGGCTTCATAATCAGAAGATACTCAGATAACTTTGTCAAATAAGCTTGAAAGGATTAACTTCCAGAGTTTCTAGATTTTGAAGGAATAACTTCTGTAATTTCTAAAATGTATGGTTTGATTTCTAAAAATAATGAAAACTCTGAATAAAAAATGTAACTTTCATGTCAGCACTACTTTAATAAATACAAGCACAATTTTCTTCAACTACCTGGAAAAATAACTCCATTGAGTAAACTATAACAGTGGTCCCCAACCCTTTTAGCGCCAGGGACCAGTGCTCCTATGAGAATCTAACACCTGATGGTCTGAGGTGGAGCTGAGGCAGTGATGCTAGAGCTGGGGAATGGCTGCAAAAACAGATGAAAGCTTCACCTGTTTGAATGCTGCTTACCTTCTGTGGCCCTGTTTCTAACAGGCCACGGACTGGTACCATTCTGTGGCCTGGGGACTGGGGACCCCTGATCTATAATATTTCAGTTTTCACATGGACCTGAGAATTATAGGTAGTTCCTTAGCTTGAATTTAATAGATTCATATTAATTCTATATTTGCTACCTACTAAAGTTGTTTAGTGTATTTAGTTAAAGAATTTTTTTAAGTGAACTAGTGTATTTAGTTAAATAATTTTTATGTAGATTTATGTCTACTTTTAAAACTCTTAATGCCCTTTTACTGATTTGAGCCTTAGGTTATACTTTACATGTTAATTGAACCAAAGGAACTACAGATAGTTTCTGGAACAGAATGTGGAGGATGATTTTTTCCATAGCCTTGGAATTTTTGATATTTGTCCTTGGCTGAAAACAAAGGCACCTAGGAGTTCCATGTTCTACAGAAAAGCACCAACAACTGGAGGCAGCACCTTCCAATCAACTGTCATCCCTTGCACTACTTGCACTGCTTCCTAGACTTTGTGAGAAGAGTCCTAGAAAAGAGAGACATAGAATGACTCATTAAGAGCAGTTGTCTTATACAGCACTTATGGTAAAGGGTACTTCTCTCCACTTCCCAACTTCAGCTTACAACAATGCATGTAAATATGGTATTAAGGGATGAGAATCATTAGAAAGATCTGGGATTTCTACAAGAAATGGAAATTGACATTCCTAAGAAGACTTGATATCCATAAGAAAACTTGAATCTGAAGTTTTGCTAGCAGTTGCAGATATATGCAGGGTACGCAGTGATTTCTTTGTTCGTCTTTATGCGCGCGCGTGCACGCACACACACACACACACACACACACACTCAAGTGGTGGGCATCTAAGCTTCAAAAGTGTATGAAAAAACATGGATCTATGATATGAATTCAAATTTAGACCTGCTTTGAAAATACATCGCCTTTTCTACATGGTCCTGCCATGAGTAAATCTTCAGCATTTTTCTAATAATTTTAATCATTTACCACTACCACTCTTTCACTCTCTTTTTCCCCCCATGATCCTGTTTACTCCTCTCCTAGATTTTGGCAAAATTTGCAAGAAGTACTGATCATAGTACAAGTGGTTTCCTTCCTATTTCAATTTTGTCCACTATAAAAAGGGCATAAGGACCTTGATTACTTAAACCATTGCTTCTCAAATGCAAGTTGTGGTTATCTGTATGTGTGGTTCTCACTGTAATGTCTTAGTGGTATTTATTCTAGGAAACTTCTATTTCTGAATCTCTAGTGTTAGAAGTTAGCCTGGTGATAATAGTTTTAAAAAGGCTCTACCTCCATTTGAAAGAAGCAATTATTCCAAAAGCATGGGGTCTGTGGGTGACTAAATACTATATCAGAACTTGAAGATTAAGTCTTGAATGTTTCTGGCACAGTGAACCTTTGGATTTAAAACATAAATTTCAGAATTAAGGAAGTATGTGGATGAGTATTAATCACTCTCTAATATCCAACATGGTTATTTTATTTTTATATTTAACAGCAGTTTTTTTTTAATAAAATTGTATGGATTGTCTTCTTACTAATGCACTGGAGGTTAAGTAAAAGGAATTTTATATTTTATTAAAATGTTGTCCATGCTCCCCTTTTCCTGTGACCATCTAATCAACTACTTATTTGTACTTCTTTAACCCTTCACCTCTTTCTCCCAGCATAGGGAATACAGTCAGTAGTAATAGCTATCTTCCAGAGGGAAGATAGAGTTATCAGGAAGATCGTTTCATAAGCTATATAAATGTCTAACCAATGCCATATACACTTGAAACTAATAATAAAATAAAATTTTTAAAAATGAAAGTAAAGAAAAGGAAAACAAGGCCTTTGGATCTGCAGATTTCTTCATGTAGGAAGCATACCATTAAAACTATTTAGTTTCAAGCATGAAAATAGAAGAAATATGTAAACAATAGCTACAGAATTAGAGGGAAGAACTAAGACTCCAGAGTACAGCGATATGAATCACAGAAAATATTTTTTAAGGGAACAAGCTTAAGTCCTAATAAAGTAACTAGTGACATGTGTCTGGCTGGATTTCAGAATCATTATGGAACAGTGACTTCTGTGTATTCAGTTTTCTCCCCTTTAACAGGAGTTTCTGTTACAGTTAACTTTTATCCATTTCATCATTGTACATTGGGTATGTATGTGTGCCTGGGGGTGGACAGAGTCAGATAATCTATGTCTTTAGTTCACTGATTTTCAGGTTTGGAGGGACCGTATCTAAAGAATCTCATTAGCTCCTGGACTTTGTATGAAGAGATCCTTGACCTCAAGTCTGAGCTCAAAATATAATGGGATAAACTGGGAAGAGGGGGATCTTGAGGAGGAGTGAGTATATTTTGCCTTTGGAAGAAATGCAAGTAATTTTTAGCCACAAATAAATTATGTTGATTTTAAAACATGAAGGAAAAAAAAAAAAACAACTGTTGTCCGTTTTATTCAACCTATAGCAATCTGAGATATAGTCAGTATTTTAGATCCAGTGTCATGAGGGAAGTTTTTATGGTTTCATGGGTTATAAAGAATTCTGATTAAGTTGAAGATTGTTATTTTTCGTTGGGTGCCCGACTTGGTATTAAGCTTTCAAAATATGAGTTTGGTGTTTGAGGTAGTTGCTCTTTTCCCTCCACTTCAAGGACAGGTCGTGGTTGCAGCATGGGAAATGGGCAAGAGTTTTGATGACACTGGTCAAACCATATCAAAAACATTCTCTACCCAGACATCATCTGGAGAGTAGCTTGCTTGCTCTTCATTTCTTGATGTCAATGAAAATAGTAAATTTGCACACTATTAAAAATGAAGTTTATGACCCATACTTTTAGGAGTTAAACTTTGGTTATATTCAGTATGCATATAGAATATTGTTACTATATTTTTAAGATAACAATTTGATGTAGTGGCATAATTTTACATTATGCTTACAGAGAAATTTTCCACAAAAATTGTTCTTCAATTTTAATTCTATAATGCAAATATTAGAATTGAAACTTAGGTCTTTGTTTGAATAATTCATCTAAATATCTTATTATCTAAATAAACTATTCACAAAAGTTCAGTTTTGTCAATAATTAATAATGTGATTATTCAATAAAAGGATGAAAGAAAAAATAATATAGGTTATATAATTTTATTTACATATGCAGAGAGATTTTCCACAAAAGTTGTTCCCCAATTTTAATTCTATAATGCAGATATTAGAATTTAAAAATTAAAGTCTCTATGTGTGAATATTTTATCTAAATATTTTATTACCTAAAGTAGCACTATTCACAGGGGTTCAGTTTTGTCAATAATTAATAATACAACTATTCAATAAAAGGATAAAAGAAAAGTAATATAGGTTTTATAATTTTTATCACAAATATTACCTTAACAAAAAACTGGAGTAATATTATTTTGCCATTGTTAAATGTACAGTGATAGGTCAAAAATGATTTTTAAACAAAGTGACATGTTTATTAAAAACCTTGTTCTAAAGAACTACACATCATAACAAACAACTTACATATGTTCAAAATGAATTAAATGTGAAAAATAATTTTAAGGTATTTATTTTTATTACCATATCTGGCAAACAACTAGAAACAGATGTTTTATGAATGAAAATCTTATCTCCCATTATTTTATTAGGAGATATGTATATGCTGAATGATTATACATTTTAGTCGTGATGGGCCACAGCTGTACATTATAGAGTGATCTCATAATTTAATTTAGTTTTCATATAATTTAATGATAGATTTAAGAGAATATTTTAAATGGTTATAAAATAGCATCAGTTCTCTTATAATTTACAGTGTTTATACATTTAAATCTATGGAAAAGCCTGAGGTCAAGTTGTTTTGAAAATATAGAAATTAGCATATTTAGCAATATAATTTAACCCATTTATATTATCTTTTCAACTTAAAACTTCACAAAATTCAAGAAATTACTTTTTCAAATGTCTAATGAAACAAAATTTTGAATTTTCAGATCATATTTATAAGACAATATTTTCAAATGCAGATAAAATGAATCATCATCCAAAGGTTATATGCTCTTGGTTTAAACTGATTCATCTACTCATGTGTCTGCTTAATTACAAAATGATAATCAAATTTAGACATTCAATCTTTGGGTACAGAACAGGGAGAAGTTAAATGAGTGATGTGAGAATTGAATCAGTGACTTTGGCCTTGGTCATGTCAAGCTCTAATCATGTGTCAACTGTTGTCAAATAAGTATAGTAGAAAAGGATACCATGTTTTATATTATGAATAGTTAATCATATTCCTGTGGAACAATTATGGATAATTTTAGGGTTTTGGTGAAATGTATTGGTGATAGTTAGCTATAATCTGACCACATAATCACAACCTTTTATGTTTAGCTACATGGTATTTGACTGCATATCTGTCCAGCTGAACCACTTCTATAATAGTTGAATTCAACATTGTAAGCAGCAGATCTAATCAAATTTGTGCAGGTGTATTGGAAAAGAATAGCAACTATACAACATGTATATTTTTAATTTTTATTCTGTTCTTTCTTTTAAGAATGCTGATACTTCCTTTCTGTCTGTGTCATATTTTAGTTTCTGCTTTAGATTTAATCTGCATTCAGTCTTTCTAGTGGGACTTCAGATATTATTTCTCCCTAATCTTACAACTCATATATGAACCATATACTTCTGCAATGATTCTTTCTAAACTTCCACTACACTTTAATTACAAGTGACAACATTTTAAGTAATCTCCTTTAAAAATTAAAAACTTGAATAAACAGATTTTAAAATAGGTTACTAAATAGCCATTTAGAACCTAAAAATGTTCCCAATAACCAAATTTCAGGTTAAAATAACATTGTGTATGACACTGTACTGATAATGCTACTCATCTTTTTGAAATAAATGTCAGGTAATTTTGCACAAGGATTGGCAAAGTGCCTATATAGAGCAAATTATTTTTGTAAGTGAAAAACATATGCATTGTTGAATTTTTACTGGAATAGTCATTGATGCCTGAGGATTTCATGGAGGGTTTTTTTTAAAGATTTGCAGGATATCAGCAGACATGATATTTATAAAGACAGTATTCTTTTACCAAACAAATATTATTGTGACATTTCTAACTGTTCTATATAGTAGGTATGTACACTAAGCTTATTTGGAGTAATTTGCTTGCTCTTCTGTTTTAATATTAAACTCTCATCCTGCCGTTTGCATCTTTCCTTGGATACCCATGCATAGCAGAGGGCAGAAATGAGTTATGGTAGTGAGAATAGGGGAATTAACTGAAAGTCTGAGCATCAGATGTGATGCATTCCTGCATTCTGGTCCCAGAAGGCCAAAAGCTCATGGACAACAAATATGGATATTTGGAACTCCACTATGAAAAATCTACCTTATATTGTGATCACCATACAGTGAAACACATCATCTGACAATCTACTCACCAAATACATCTACTCTGTATTATTTAGTATGTTACATAAATAAAAAATATAAATCTAAGATGACCATATATTTAAGGAAAGCCTCTAGCATGAAAGTGACCAACACAAACAAATAAGCAGAAAAAGAGTAATGCAGAAGAACCTGAGACAAAGCAGAAATTAGAATAAAATTTTATAAAATCCATATATATTTAGAGAGATAATAGATTTTGCATTAGTAACATGAAAACAAGATGGTTTTAAAATGGTATAATAAAAGAACAAGAAAGAGCACTTAGAATTTTTTTTAATATGAAGTAATAATTAAGGAAATAAATTCAAATATTCAGTAGAAAATTTTCCTAAAAATAGAACAAAAATTTGAAGTTGTGGACAATATGAGAGAAAAGATGATATAAAATAGATTATCAATCCAGAAAACCAAATGTCTAATAGGAGTTTCAGATAAAGAAAAAAGAGAAACAAGAGAAATTTATAAAGGAAATATAAAGACAATATTCTTTTACCACCCCCCAAAATAACTCTCTAAATTGGAAGAGCCATAATAGAGCCATAATAGTATTGTCAATGATAAAAGATCCAAACCAAAGCATATCATTATGAAAATTCAAAACACTAGAAATAAAGAAAATATTCTGAATGTTTCAAGAGGGAAAAAAAGGACTCAGTATGAACAGGACTGAGAATAAAAAAGGCATTAAATTTCTCAGTATCCCCACTGGAAATTAGAAGATGATGAAGCAATACATGCTTTGAAAAATAAAGTTGCAAAGTTATTTTGAATCTAGAATTATGGAGATAGAACAAGACAATCTTAGAAAAGACAATCTCAAAACTTTTGCCTTGTGAACTTTTTCTCAGAAGCTGCTTGGAGGATGTGCTTTGGTGCTCCACCAAAAACAAGGTAATAAACCCACAGCAGGATTTGTGGAATTTGGTGTGCAACCAATGAAATAGCAGTCGGAATGAAGAAAACCTGAGGGTACCACCGAGGTAGCAAGTTGTGGTACCACCAAATTGGAACAGAAGGATTCAGGAGAAAAATAAATAAATAGAAATGCTGAATTACTTAATTTCAACATTTCATTAACAATATTGTGTCCCTCAATATTGTGTCCCTATCCACTGTTCTTTGAGATCTGTCAAGTATGGAAACAGAGATTTTTTTAAAGTTGATAATGGGTTTAGCACTGCTTTGCAATGTTATATTTCCATTGACCCTTTTAATTTACTTTTTTTGTGTTAAATATGTATTGAGCACTTACTCTGTGCTTGGTTTGAGAGAGGATCCAAGATTCACTAGTTTCTGTTTCTAAAGTGAATCTTAGAAGGAAGAGAGACAGGTGTCCATTTATTGAAGGAAGATAACAGCTGCCATTAGAAAAATGTATGGAAGCAAAGGTGCTTAGTGCGTTTGGTAAAGAGAGATAAAGGGAAAGAGAATTTTTAGGGTTCCAGGCTTGAATGTGTTACAGGGACTAAGGAAACAATCCAGTGAAGAGAGAGATATTGAAGCCAAGTAAATCCTGGAGGATATAGGAGGATGGAAAATTGCGGGGACACCTTTCTCTGTGAGATACAAGGGGAAAGAGGTCCTTGAGTGAAGATAAAAGGTAAATAAAATGTAGAGAGGAAGGGAATTTGCAAAATTTCCTGTGCAATGGCTTCTGTTTTCTTGGTGATAATAGAATATTGAGTCAGCGCCTCATAGTAAAGGGAAGGATTTAGCACAATCACTGATCTGGAAGCGTTGATGACCAGAGACAGGTAAATGAATTATACCTGGTGGGGAAAAGTGCTCTGAGATTGTAAATCCAAAATTTGTAGTTTATTCAGTCAATGACTATTTACTTAATATCTACTTTGTCTCTAGGTTAGGAGTTGATTATACAGTGAAACAAATAGACACATTTTGAATTCTCAAGGAGTTCACAGCCTCGTACAGTAAATATCAAAAATTATTGTACATGTTATTACTTAATTATAATTGTGAGAAAGACTATGTAAGAGTCATAATAGGAAGGACTTTTGAAGAGGTAGTATTAAGATACACTCGAGGAATGAGAAGGATTGGGCATGAGTTAGGAGTCAGAGAAGGGAGAGAATAAAGATATCCAGGTAGAGTAAGGGCTCTGAGGTAAGAAGTTGCTAGTGGGTGACAGATGTGTCTAGTAATCATCTACTCTTACGTATCAGCCCAGGGCACTGCAGAAATTATCATTTTCTAACTGAGTCATGATATGAGAAGTTGGAGAATCCCTGCATTAGGAGAACTAACACTGAAAAGTTTTCATCTGTATCCATAGCAAGGTGCCTGGAGTACATGAGATCTCTGGATGTTTACCTTCATTTGGCACTTCTCATGTACCAATTTGGTCAATACCGAGATGTTTTTATAGCTCCTGTACCTACAGTCATTGAATCAATTTCTTTATTTAGCAAATATGCATTTGATATTTGCTAAATATCAAATGTTCTCATTTTATAAATACAAATCAACATACGGATGACAAGTAAAACCAAAGTTTATCTTGGGATTGCTAACAGAGAGAGTAGAACAATGCTCTTACCTTAGACGGCAGGTACAGGGGAAGGTTTTCTCATTCCTTTTTTTATTGAGTATTGTCAGTAAAGTAGAATGAAATTGAGTGGAATTTCAAATTATGTAATACTCAACCAAAAGAATTCTCAAATTATTTACACAGACATATTATATAATTCAGGAAATTATTTACAAAGCTTAGGCAAAAATAATTCATGTTAGTTGTTCAGAAAACTGGAATTGCTACCTGAAATTATCCAGCTACATAGACTATATTTATTTTTTAAATTTCATGCTCATACTCTATCCCTAACACAGTGCCTGTTTAAGAGAAAACAAAAAGCTCACATTCAACTGTAACTTGAAAATAACAGTTATTTTTAAAAATATGTAAATATGCAGTAGGACAAATGCCAGAATAGTTTAACTGATCAAGAATGTGGATTAACCAATGAAAGACCTTAAAAATAGCCAGGAGCTCATATTGAAAGTATTAAAGAACCAATAAAGGTTATTTATTTTATTAAAACAAAACAAAACAAAACAAAAACTTGGCATTGCTTTTCTTAGCTGTGGCTTGTTATACTTTTGTGAAATATTTGTGTTTACCACTGTCTTAAATCATCAGTTTGTGGTCACTTGATATTATCTGAATTTTTGAAACATTACTTTTCTAAGTTATGTAGAAAATTTTTTAACATAAATTTCTAGTAGTGATTTGTATTATCACTTACAAAAGTGTGTATTGTTTAAAGTCCTAAGTAAACTTTATGCACACAAAAGATCCCACTGCTCTTTCTTCCGTACACAAATGTAAACTTCTGGAGTTCTAGAGCGTGAAAGGCACGGGAGTGTGTGTCCATGGCAATCTGCAGGAAGTTACAGCAGCATTTAGCCATGAAAAGGGTCAATTGTTTTTGTGAAAAATCCTCAAGACATGTCTTGAATTCAGAGAAAGAAGTTCATTAAAATCGTAAATCATCTATTAATCTTTTTTTTTTCTGAAATGTCCTTGGTCAGTGGTTTTTTAAACACCAAAATAAAAAATATAAAATTAAAACATTCTAAGATTTTTGAAGACCATGGAATAAAAGCCTCAAAGCTTTTTCTTCTTGAAGATTTTTTACTGGATACTTACTATGCCTCTCTTGACTATAGAAATGAACACAATGTGAGGTTTATAACTTTCATTCATTTATTTACTCGTGTGCCAGGTACCATGCTGGTTTTACAGATAACCACATCCCAGGGTTTTCTTGTTATATCCAAAAGCATTGCCAGGTTTCCCATAAATAATTTGGTGGACTGGGCATTAAGGACAACATTATATGAGGGGCTAATAAAATTACGTTCATTTTTGTTGAATGTGCCAAGGAAATGGGGCTGGTCTTTCTCCCTCTGAGGAGAGAGGAATAAGCAAGGGCCACTAGAGAGTCACAGTGTTCTGCCCCCACGTGCCTGCTGACTGACAGGGGCCCTGTGGGAAAAGGAGAACCAAGTCCAGGTGATGATGTGACCATAGTTCTGCTGCTGTGGAACACCACCCCAAAGTTACCATACACTCCCTGAACAGGAGGGAACAGTGATAACAGTGTAGTAATTAGGAGTGCTCAGGTAGAAAATAAGTGTGTAACTTTAAGGGGCTGACAGGAATCTCCTTGGGCAATGCCAGATCTCTTGGCCTAGTAATGCACTTTGCTCTGATACTAAAGAGGCTTCTGGGAAATCCATCCTCACAGGAAACATATCTTTCATTTAAATATTATATAAAGTAAAACATTTCAGTTGGAACTACATAGATATTTAAAATGGAAGTAGTTGACAGTTTCTGTAAGCTATTTTTTTGAGATCTAAAAAGGTAGTTTAATTTGTATTTCTGTTGTTATTATTTTCTTAGCTTGCCAATGAATGACATGTTAAAGAATTTTACACATTATGCTGTTAGTTTATGAGCTACTTAAAGAGGACTGTTTTAATAGTGTGTCCTAGTACAAACAGTTTTAAAAGGCCACAAACTGTTAAATAAACCCTCTATGAGCATTTCGTTTTCCACTATTGTGATGAAACTGGGCATTCCACAGAATTAAAATTTTTAAGTAACTAAAATATGTCCTTTAAAGCCCAAAATATTTATTTAAAAATCTCTGCAGCTTATGATAAAAATATTTCTAAAATATAAATAGATTTTTCTATTTTCTTAAAAATATCTTTAATATAATTTAACTTCTTAAATGACTTCTCATATCAGTATTCTCATATGTAATAGTTCCTTAAGATTCTGTTAAAGAATGAGCACCCTTTTTCACATCATTATTGCCCATTGCTATCTTTAAGTTTCTTTCTGATTTTTAGTGGTTATTTGGTCAACTTTCTCACCTACCCACTGTCACATTTTGATACTATCGGAATTTCCTACCTCAGATTTTCTTCTTTATGTTAGACACAATTGCCTATCTTAGGTCCATTACTATGGGATAGTGTTTCTGACTCTTATTTTCTTCTGGATCCATGATAAGTTGTATGTTTGTTGAGGATGTCAAAATCTAAACTATGGGTATTGCTAATGTAATATAAGAATTCCATGTACCCATTTGCTTTGAAGGTCTTTCTGAATAGCTTTTAAATAAATTTATATTAGTTTAATTAAATTAAAATTTATTGATTGCTTACTTTTTTATATCTTTTCAATTACATAAAAGTATGTTATTGAATCTGACTATGAAAACATAGGTTAAAAAATGTGTATCTCTCCTTGAATTGGATGAAATTTAGTGAATATATTCCTGAAAGTATCTTCATGTGACTTGCTACTCCCTACTTTCAAATTAACTTTTCAGTGTTGCAAAGAAGTTAATTAATCAGTGAAAGTGCTGAAGGTGGGGATAAAGCAATAGCAGGATGAAATGTAAACATTAAATAAGTGTGTGTGTGTGTGTGTGTGTGTGTGTGTGTGTGTGTGTGTGGATTAATGTGCTTTATACCAAGCATAATTGATATAATTATTAGGCCCTTTCTATAGATATGAGAATTGAGACTTAGAGACAAACATGACTTGCCCACAGGGATAGTAAGCAATATAGGAGCCATTTTTAACAGTATTATTGGGTCAATATCTCATATGGAACATAAAAGAAAAGCTAGAGAAAACTCCTGCCTCATCAATACATGAAATAACCTTGTTCATTCAATAAAACAATATCTAAATAGAGTTCAGTTTACTTCCCAGATGAAAGCATTATTGCTTCTGTTAATATATTGTCTTATCCTTTATAAACACATTCAAATGAATTAATTCATTGGATTCTATACCACTTCACCAGGACAGGAGGACCTTATGTTTCAGATAGAAGAACTAGGACTCACAGGAGGCAAATGACCCCTCCAAAAGTCCACAGCTGGGATGTTTAAAAGCCAGGATTTACACCTTTAGTTCTTCTGGCCCTGTCTCTAGTCTCTTTCCATTATGAGTCACAGCCTTTCAAAGAATCATAAATAAAAAATAGACTTTACTTTTTTGAGTGGCACTCTTGACTGGAGAATTTGAGCTATTGTCAGAGACAGGTAGTGATGAACTAGATAACATGAACATAAAATTTTTAATGAGACATTTGTGTTAAATACAAACATATGAGATCACTTAATATTTAGCCCTTGCCTTTTCTTCCTATAAACTATATTCAGTATAACCATTTATGTAAAGGGTAAATGTGGGAAAAAAGTATTATTTTTAATCAACAATTTACCATTTTTATATTTAATTAGCAGTTAAACAAAAAAAACCCACCTTTTTGTTTAAAGGTTAACTTGGAGTAGATATTGTAGCATTTCTTTTTCATCATAGATCTGTTCAGTCACTCTAATTTTTTTTAATTATAAAACTCAAGACATGAATAAAATAGCATTTACTTGAACACAAGATGCATATAAGATTTTATTTCATAGGTTGAATCAATGTGTCTTTTGCTAGACATATGATAGATTATCAATTAAACATTTGCCACCGAAAACAAATTAATGGCAAAGCATAAACTTCAGAGAGGTATAAAGTCACTTAGATGTTTAAAAATGTTAATGAAAATGTAAATTCTATTTCAATATCTTAAGTCTTTAATATATATATAAATTTTAAGGCCTAAATCCCTTCATAAAAAACAAGTTTTCTTTTTTCTTGAGGTACAAAGATGCTACCCTTAGTCTGTTGTAAGATGCTCTTTTTCATTTAACCATTACCATGATCACATTAGACACTGCAGGAGTGTGTTAATTACCTTGAGGTGTCCCAGTGGCCCAGTAACTTCAGGGCAAAGTGCCAAGAGAGTCCTGGTTACAGTCCAGCTTGAAAACGCTGCATTGACTCATTCAGTCTCTTGACATCCTCACAAACAGTAAACCTGGGGAGAAAACATATTTGTTCCAACTGAGTTAACTATTCCAAAATAAATAATATTCAACCTCTGGCCAACCATTTGCGATGAGTGTAAGAAGTAACTAATGAGCTGTATTCTCCAAGGTTATTAATGATCTACCAAACAGGAATGCTTTTTAAATATTGTTCCTCTGAGTGCAATAAACCTGGGTTATCTAGTCAATCTAATGAGCAGCTTTGAGCATCTGCCGCTGCAGAGAGCTTTTAGGCAAAAGTTGGGAAAAAACTATTTCATCAGTAGGCCTGTACCAGTGCTGTCATTGGTCAAGATAGATCACCAGTGCAAGACTTGAAGATAAGTATGTTGTGACTGATAACTAAACTGACTACTCTTTTCTTAGAGTGGACTTTGGTAGTTCACAGAATTAACATCATAGAGACAGCAGATTCCACGGAGAATAGACATGTCTACATGAGAAAGACAAGATAACAGTGGGATGCTTTGCAAAGAATGGAGGCACAGGAGTGGACAGTATCAAGCACAGTAAAGTAAATAAAATTTTTCTTCTACCCAGAGAGACATCCCTGCACTATCCCAATCAACTGAACTAATAGAATTTGAGCAGTTTCCACTCACTTCAAATAAACTTAAAACAAACTAAGATAATGAATAATAGTTATCACTTGATAGTCTATTGGCAGTGAAACATCTATATCAGTAAAGCAATACACGTAATCATTTTAACACAGTTATGAACAAAATCATTGCCTCATATAGGCACTTCTCAACAATTGAAAGCCAGCCAATTAAGGGTATAATTAAAGCCTTTAATTTCTTGAAATTGCTAGTGAAGAAGGTTGTTCTACAATAAACTTCTTTAAAATGTAAATAATATGAGCTTTTAAATAAATAATGATCTTAAATGCCTTAAGTCTTCTGAAACAAAAAAAGCTGTAAATGTTCTGACGATCTTACTTCTAAAATGTATTCATTTTGGAATATGGCTAGGAAATTAGATAAGAGTAGTCCCCTAAAGTTGAATTAAAATTGAATATTATATTTTTTTAGTGTTCACATTGTTCTTGAGACTCAGTTAAACATTTGAATATATGGATTTGTATATCCCATGTACATCGAGTATCCATACTTATTTGTAAGACTAAAAAATATTTGTCTAAAAATCAGACAGCAGCAATAACGTAGTGACTGACTGAACAAGGATGTATTATGTACATGATATAAATGTCACATTATTTTTTGGATTTTGCTTCACTATTAAAAGGAAAAAAGTACTTAAAAAACAAATTCAGGAAATAATATGAATTGATATAAACATATTTTTTTACAGAGCTCAAAATAGTTTAACATATGCCCTATCTTTCGTTATAGTATTCTGTAATTAAATCAGAGATACCTATCTCCACTTTATAATTGTAGCAATACCAGCAAAGACATGTGACTTCACCAAGGGAAGATCTAGATATCTGACCCCAAGAATTAGTGGAAAGAGGCACAAAATATTGATAGACATTTATATTTAAATTGGGCAAATCTACCATGCTCACCCTGATTTCTTTTTGAAATATTGTGTCTAAGCCTATGTAGGCTTAATGAACAGTAGCCTGTGGTTTATTAGGCTTATAAAATATATTAGCAAATCAAAAATATTTAAAAGCGTTAAAAATTTATTGAGAAATTATCAGCCTGTTTATTATAACGGATATGCTTTCTATAAATAAAGTTTTTTTTCTGGACAAGTAAAAAATAAAGTCTAAATGAAACATGTGACAAAAATGAATTTTCAGTCACTACTTTGGAATGAAGTCAAAAAAATCATTCTGCCTTGCCCAGACATAACCACATAATGAATCAGTCAACACTCTGGCAGCAATTTTAACATGTGATCCACACCTATTTCAGAACAGGTTGAACATTTATCAGATCTGTCTGCTTAATGGATAGATGTACATTTGGGCTTAATTTTAGCTAAGCAAAAATTATTGTTTTAGAAATAAGGGACCAATTAAAATAAGACGGTTTCACAGTTTACTCAAAAATTGTCATGGCTAATAAGATGATCTGAGAGTTTGCTGTGCTGCCTATTTTGCTATGGCTCATGTTCTTAATTTCTTGGTAGCTACAATGCTCAGATTGCCTACCATATGTAGGCTTGGCTCTGATTTCCTAAACTTAAAAATGCTGTAGATGGTAACTGGTGAATGCAGTCTCTTGTGAATATAGAAAAGCTTTTATTGTAAAATCCAAAATAAGAAATGAAAAATGAGTTTCAAGTTTTTTTTTATCTAGTCTTCAAAACATATTTATAAATTTGTCTGTAACCTATTTGGCTGCAGAATCAGAGGTATTCTTGTAGAAGTGCGTATACACTTTAATTTTGTAAAAATTTAATTAATACAGTGTCTTAAAATGCATGGAAAGCGTAAGAGCATATTAAAAAGTTAAAATTACTCCCAATAGAAGCACACAGAGAAATTTACATTTTTGAATATATAGGTAATATTTAAAAAATTGTTTCATAACTGTTGATAAGGTTTTATATAATGTGCATTTCTCCACATAAATACTTTTGAAACATCGAATTCACATTATTTCATATTATGAACAGTTCATAATTTATTTAAATTTTCCCCATTTTTTATACATCAACATATTTTTCAGTTGGTCACTATTAGTTTCAGTGCTGTAAGCATCTTGGTACATAGCACTTTGTTCTCTTCTCTGTTACTCTTTTAAAATATATTCCTTGAAATGAAATTGCTACCTAAAAAGATATGAAGAATTTTAAGAATCTTGATAACTCTTGCCAGCTTACTTTCCAGAAAATTTATACTAGTTCATATTTCTTTTTGTATGTAAAAGAACATCTCAAGATATCTTGGGTATCATTAAATATTATAAAATAATATTAATAATAATAATAATAATAATAATAATAATAATAAACCTATCCCAATTTGATAGCTGGAAAAGGCTACTCAGTATTATTTTAACTCATTATTTTGATACTCACTACTCTCTAATTGTTCTTTATATATTTATTAATTATATTTGCATTTTAAAAACTCATCTGCTAATATATTTATATTTATTGGTATGTAAGAATTCTATGGTTTGAACATATTGTTATGTTTGCTTAATACATTTAAGTAGCTATAGTAGCTTAACATTTATAATTTGCATTTCCATAAACAATTTTTTGTACAAGTTTTGAATATCATATAATGGAAGCTATTTTTAAATTTGTTTTGTTTATGTGTATAAAGGCCTTCTCCATCTTATAATAAATTAAATATTCACTTCTATTTTTTCTTATAGTTTATGTGAATATTTTTTTAATCAATCTTTAATCCACTTGAACTTTATTTTGACGTATGTTTGAAGTGTGACTTAACTTCTTTTTCCAAAGAACCAGCGTTCCCAAAATTGGTTGACTTTTCCTACATTTCTCAACTGACTGTGATGTTTCCATTATCATAGATTAAATTGGTATCTATACTAAATCCAATTTTAGTGCAGTATATTTTGCTCTATTGATCTGCCTGTCAATTTATCTTTTAGTAACTGGATAACCAAGCCAGTCACTCTTTTTTTTGAACTTTCTTATTAATTATTATTTTTCATTTATATCTTATCAGAACTTTAGAATAACTTTGCAAATTAAACACATTTCATTGAGATCCAACCTACTCAATGGTATGGAAAGAATTGATATCTTCCCCAAATCCAATGTTCCCATTGAAGGATGTTATAGGTCTCTATTCACATTTTCTTTTATGTTAATAATAGGTCATATCTTTATTTATTCACCTTCTTAGTGGTTTATGCTTTTTATGGAAAAGGTAAAATGAAATTCTGTTGTATCCTCTAATTGGGTATTTTAGTGTCCTAGTTGTTCAGAACTTCCAGAGTGATTTTAATCATGGAATGACATAGACATTCTTGCTCTACTCCTGATTTCATTGAAAGGACATGGACATAAGACTTCATAACAGAAACATTATTTTGATTGCTAAACATTATTTCGATTTCTGAACACACTATTTTTCAGATAATAATATAATAGTATAATAGTGTAATAATACAGAACACAAATGTAATAGTGCAGTAGTTTTGTAATGTTATGGATTCCATGTTTTCTACTCACTTTCATATACTTTTTTTTATATAGATTTGGTTCTCTTCCCACCTTTTGTATTATATTTAGCTCCTTCTAATAAGTATTTTTATGCATGTTGTTATTTCTCTCTGTGTTCTCATTACTATTATTTCATCAACAATTAGGTTTTTCTCTTATGGTGGAATAAATATATTGTTAATAATGGTCATGAAATTAGGTACTTATAATAATTATAGCCCTGTACAATAACAATGAAGTTGTGTCATTTCAGTGTTTTCTTGATGGTGTAAAAGAAGGTCGACAGGGAAAATAAAAAGGGTGCCTAGGCTTCTGGACATGATATTAGTGTAGGAAAATGCTGTGTGCTCCTCCTCCCATGACAGCATCAAGGTTACAACTAAATTACAGAAAATCGTCGCTGAGAACCACCTGAAGTCTAGGCTAACCGAAGTCCTTGAACTAAGGATATACTGAAGAAGCAATGTCAAGACTGGTGAGAAAGGTGGAGTTATAGAACGGTCTGGTCCCAACCCATGTGTGGCAGTTAAAAATGGAGAGGAATATCTTGGCTGTGGAGGTCCCATCTGAGGAGCAAGGGGTCCCAATCCTACACCAGGCTCCCCAGCCTGAGGTTCCACATCTGGAAGAAGTCCCCACAACAGCTGCCTGTATAAACAAGGGGAGATTGTGATTGAGTGAGATGGAGGGTTGCTAGAGTCCTGGGCATTTCTCTTAAAAGGCCTGTGCACAGACGTACAAACTGATAGACTCACTCACTCTCAGCTCTAGAACTGGGCAGCAGCTTGAAAGGAGCCAGGGATATAAACTAAGGAACTGAATTGTCTGGTTTCAGGGCGAGGACAAGAGGGACAGCTTTCTCTCAGACAGAAGAGCTAGCAGAAGCCATTGTTCTTTGTTAGACCTCCCCCACATCCCTTACCCTCACCTCCACTCCCCTAAGGGTGCACACACAGGTTGCCAACATATTTGAGTCTTCAAAACCTGGCTAACGTTGTATTTCCCTGCCCTAGTAATTCTGTGAGACCCTGCCCCACCCAACTTTCAGGCCCACCCAAGCTAATTCCAGTGGTTTTTCCATATAAACAGCCTGTCTTGGCTTGTGTGGACTTTCCTAAAATCTCTCAAAAGTTCACAAACCCCAAACAAGCATCATCTGCCTCAACATGCCCCATACCTCATGCTGAGCAGGCCCACACTTAGCACTAGCAGCAGATGGCTCTGGTTCATAGCTTAGCCTCTCCCAAGCACCTCCAAGCCCAGCAAAAGTGGCAGATGTCTGCAGGTCACTTTGGAGCATATACCAAGTGGCCTGAGGCAGGGTATAGACAGTAGCTTAACTTGGCTCAAAATAGAGCCCATCCCAAGAGACCCCAGGACCAATACACTTGGTGGCCTGCTTCAGACCACACCAGGGATCACCCAACTACATTTACAAAAGACACATCAAAGGCTGGGTTCCACAGACACCAGAGCCCTGTTAAAGCAAATCTTTGTCCATAGGGTCAGCCCCTACACAACTGCTTTTCCACTGAAGTCCTGGCCAGTCCTCAAAAATCAATAAGCCTGAGAGTTAGTCCTACCCACTAACGTGCCAACAGCAATCAAAGTTCAATTACAATAGGAGGACACATATAAACCTACACAAGGAACACACCTGAAGAATCCTGGCTCAGGTGATCAGGGAGGTTGTGCCACTGAGTGCTATAGGACATCAACTACATAAAGCCACTCTACCAAGACCGGGAAACTTAGGAGTCCTACCTAACACATAGAAACAAATGCAGGGAGGCACCCAAATGGGGGAGACAAAGAAACATGTCCAAAATGAAAGAACACAGATCCAGAAAAGAAATAAAATGGAGAGAAGTCTATCAGATGCAGACTTCAAAACACTGATTATAAGAACGCTCAATGATCTCAGTGAGAACTTCAACAAAATGATAAGAAATGTAAAAACAGAGACAGAGAACATTAAAAAGAACTGGTCATAAATGAAGAATACAATAACTGAAACAAAGAATACATTAGAGGAAATTAACAGTTAATTAGATGAAGCAGAGGATCAAATCAGCGATTTGGAAGACAAAGTAGCAGAAAAAACCTAGTCAGAACAGGAAGAAGAAAAAATAATCCAAAAAAATGAGGACAGTTTAAGGGGCCTCTGGGACAACATCAAGCATACCAATATTCGCATCATAGGGGTATCAGAAAGAGGAGAGAAAGCCAGCAAGGGATTAAGAAACCTATATGAAGACATGATGACAGAAAACTTCCCTAATATGGTGAAGAAAATAGACATACAAGTCTAGGAATTGCAAAGAGTCTCAAACAAGATGAACCTACAGAGGTGCACACTAAGACACATCATAATTAAAATGCCAGAAGTTAAAGACAAAGAGAGAATCTTAAAAGCAGCAAAAGAAAGGCATCTAGTTACTTACAAAGGAGATCCCGTAAGACTCTCAGGTGATTTCCAACAGAAACTTTGCAGGCCAGAAGGGCTTGGCAGGAGATATTTAAAGTGATGAAAAGCAAGGACCTACAACCAAGGTTACTCTATCTAGCAAAGCTATCATTAGAATTGAAGGACAGATAAAGAGCTTCCCAGACAAGAAAAACTAAAGAAGCTTATCACCACCAAAACAGTATTATGAGAAAGATTAAAAGGACTTCTTTAAGAAGAGGGGGAAAAATATTAAAAATATGGATAATAAAATGTCAATAACTACATATCAAGCAACAATTACTTTAAATGTAAATGGATTAAATGCTCTAGTCAAAAGATATAGAGTGGCTGATTGGATAAGGAAATAAGACCTTTACGTATGGTGCTTACAACAGGCTCGTGTTAAATCAAAAGACACAGACTGAAAGTAAAGGGATGGAAAAATATGTTTCATGAAAATAAAAACAAAAAGAAAAAATTGTGGTAGTAATGGTAATCTTAGACAAAATAGGCTTTAAAACTAAGGCTATCACAAAAGACGAGGATCCAGTAATCCCACTTCTAGGTATTTACTTGAAGAAATCCAAAAAACTACTTTGAAGGGATATGTGCCTCTTTGTGTTCATTGCAGTGTTATTTATAATAAGCAAGATGTGTAGGCAACCAAGGTGTCCATCAGTGGATGAAAAGATGAAGAGGTGGTACATATATACAATACAATATTACTCAGCCATAAAAGAGAATGAAATATTGATATCTGCAAAAAATGAATGGACTTAGAGAGTATTGCGCCGAATGGAATTAGACAGAGAAAGACAAATGCCATATGATTTCACTTACATGTGAAATCTGGAGAACAGGATAAATAAACAAATTAAACAGAAACAAACTCATAGATACAAACAACTTTTGAAGGTTGACAGATGGAAGGGAGGTTGAGGGGCTAGGTGGAAAAATGAGTGTATTAAGAAGTATAAATCGGTGGTTACAGTGTAGTCATGAGGATATAAAAAGTAGCATAGGGAATATAGCCAATAATATTGTAATAATCATATATGGTTTCAAATCAGTACCAGATTTATCAGGGTGATCAGTTCATAAGTTATATAAATGTCTAATCACTATGTTGTATATCCAACACTAATAAAATATTATATGCCAACTCTTACTGAAAAATAGAAAATTATTTTTAAAAAGTGGTACTTAATCTCCAGACTTTATTTTATATATAAAACTCAAATTAGCTTGATGGAAACTTGTCATGCATATTATTTAAGCCCAAGAAATAAATTTTCCAAAATCACCTTTTTATTTTAATATTCAAAAAGTAAAGAATGTTTTAAATGAATTCTTAAGTCTGTAAAACCATATATTTTAATTTTGAGAAGATGTCAGTGATTTATTATTATTATGTAGAAAAAACAGGTCACCAAATAATGAAGTAATGTAATTCAATTTATGTAAAGTATAAATTTATTGTCTATATATAGTATAATTAGAAAAATGTGTATACTTGTACAAAATTATAAAGTGTAATTATTCATAAGGGATGTGATTATAGATGATTTTTAAAGTTATTTTTATTTTTCTAATTTATCTGAAACAGGCATGTATTATTGCTAATGTATTAAAAACCAAAATTATTAATATGTGTTTGACAGAAAAATACCTCAACCCTAGGAATAGGTGAAACACATATATCTAAGCATAAGAAAATACACTAGCTACTTTTCCAAGACAAGCCTGCAAATAGTTTGAGCTTTCATTGAAAAGTTTTAAATAGGTTTGGTAGACATATTGCTAACATACAGATCCCCTTTGGGGAAGCATACAAGGTCCTTAGTGTCTAAGGAACAATAAAATGTAATTGCTCACCTCCAAACTCTTTCTTAGTCCTATGAGAAATATGTATTTAATTAGATGAGTACTAAAATAAGCATATAAAAGAAACGGTTCCCTTTGTGCTTTTACATTATCCATTATGTCCCATCCATCTCCCTGGATAATTCTACTTTTTTTTTTAATGCAGTATCTCAAGGATTTACTTTTTCATCTTGTTAACCTTATCCTGAAATAAAAAGGTCATCTGGATTCTAGTAACTCATCTCTTTCCAGAATTTCCTATCTTTAATGATATGAATTAATGTAACCTCCTATTTGGCATTAAGTTGAAATTTTAGTTTGAGACTACAAACAGTACTTTTAAAGGAGAGGGGAGAAAACCAAGGGAATTCTTTGTAACACTGAAAAACAGCTGAAAATGGAAAACAAATTAAGGTAAAAATTACAAATATGTATAAAATCTTTAAAAGCAGTATGTTTTTAAGGAGTTTTGTTGCATTCGAGTATTTAACAGTAAGTGTTATGTTTGAACTGTAACTATATCCTAAACAAGCCTATTATCTGATCAGAATTAGATATATTATGTTTCAAAAATGTCTTTGCTGATATACCAGATAAAATTTATATTCCAGATCGGTAAAGACGGGCTATATGCTAACACAATTTGACAGCAGGTCAGTCTTTAGCATTGAATGACAAAAGTCTACAGAGAAAAATCTGTCACGTATGATATTATAGAATCTGTACTATACTCATGAACAAATTTAATTTTACTTGGAACGTTTGCCTAGTTAGCTAATAAAGATTTTGGTTTAGATCACTTGGATCATGAACTTGCTTTCTTAGCAAATAAACAAACAAACAAAAAAAGGCATTATGATAGAATATCTGAAGAAATAAAGACTTTTTATAGCCTGGGGATGTGTTCACAGGTATTCTTTAATCAAAAACTAATTATCTTTTAAAAAGAACTTATATTTCTGATTTTATTTGTTTCTCTTCTGAGAGGGGATTTCTCTTGTTTTGTTTCCAATACTAGATGATTTTGACTGCTATAATATTCAACTTCTATCACTTCCATTTCAGACTGATGCAAGTTGGAATTCCAGATTACTCAGTGGGTGGTAATTGCTCTGATAATATTAGACTGTCCCTAGAGGTTTCAGGGTCTTTCTTCAAGCGATTTCCAGCCACTTACCTTTCTTTGCCCACCCACCTCCAACCTCTTTAGATTATTTATTTTATTATTACATACTCTTTCTTAATATTTTTTTAAATATACTTAATATATGAAATATAGTCACACTTTTCAGTCAGCTCAGCAGAGTTCCTTCTTATACTTATCTAAGTATAGATAAGAGGGGAGAGTTGGATAAAAACAAAAAGTGTGAACATTGATGCAACCCTTGTACCATGGTGAGCCATAACCAAGAATAAGTACCTGCCAAGAGACTTATGCAGACTTTCCATGAGAGTACAAGTGGCCTCTTTCAGTTCCAGGATTTCTACTGCTTGGTGCTCATGCCTTTCCTCAACCTGAATATGTCATTCTCTGCCTCCAAGTCTCTCCTCATCAGAGTCTTCCCCAAGGGCTTTAAAGATTCATTTCTAACTTATTCCTTCCTTCTCCTCTGCCTTTCCAGATTTCTATCATCAGTGGACTTCCTTTTTCCCTCCTCTGAAGTTCCTTAGTGATTTTCTTCTAAAGAATGTGAAGTATCCTAGAATTATTTACTTTGGAAAAGTCCACTAAGGAAATCTAGTCTTAGAATCCTAGACTTTAAACTTATATCTGTGCTTATTTCCTACCAAAAATTTCTTTTTTCTGAGGACCAATCTATTTCTTCTCCCTGTCATATGTTTGGCCACTCTATGGCATTAAAGTATGTGTGTGTATTTCGTCAAAGCACTGCTGGTAGATTATGTAGTTGGATACAGGTGATAAATAGAGTATGTTAATCAACATAGAGCAAAGACTCTCTTCAGGATAGGGCAAAATTAGAGGCATTTTTATAATTTGAAATATTTATAATGATATTTAGTAGGAAATGTTTTTTTCTTTTTAAAACATGAGGAAAAAATGCTGTTTATATATTTCATATGGTGGTTATCAAAACTGATTCCTATTATCTGAGTCTAGAAAAGAACAAAGGAATATACAGATATACACACACACACACACACACACACACACATATATATATACATATATATATATATATACATATTTGTATATATATAGGTGCTCAAGGTAAGTAAAAGATGGAATATGGAATATGTTGAAACAGAAAATCCCAAGGTTATCTGAAATAATATAAAGCAAATTTCTCTCAATTTTTGTAGTAGGTCATAAAGCTACTTCATAAAGAATATTTTTAAGGGCAAATTTTAGAGTAGTCTTTAAGAATATTTACTAACATATTTTTTGTTGTTGTGTATCATGTGTACAATTCATTCCTAAAATTTCTTAGTTTTATCACTATAGAACACACCAGACAGATCTGGCAAAAACTTTTAAATGGAAAGAAACAAAATATAAAAACTAAGAAAAACATCTACAGAAACAGAAAACATATATGTATTTTATTATTTTAATTGATTTAAAAATGTATAAGCACTTTGATAGATTCTATTTTGCATAGGATTTACTGGTTTTTAAAGTATATAATGCATCAAAAACAGTGAACCTAGTTTCTTTTTTCTTGTTCATTGGAGCTATCACATCTCATCTATCAGACCTCTAAGAAGAATTTTAGAAGTGGGGTACTCTCTCACGCCCAAGCACCATGTAATTAGCATATGAATGCATAACAGATTGTTTGAAGTTAACAATTAAGGAAACAATACATAAAGGAAATTGAAGAGAGCTCCAACACCTGGGAATCTTGTATTGAAAAAAAGCTTTCTTGATGTAAGTAATTAAAAACCAAGGACAAATGCTCATTGTGCATTTGTTAAAGCCCACAAGGAAAGCTAAAATCTGCTATTTGCTGTCATTGTTTAGACTAAATCATTAAAACAAGAACTTACTGTTTTATTTCAATATAATATTTGTTAAATGTAGGTTTTGTGTGGTATTTGATCTGAAATCATCAAAATGCATTTACAGGACAAAATATCTTACATTTAAAAATATTTATGTTTAAAACATATAATATATGACAATAAACCTTTTTCCTAGTGAAAAGTTTCAGAAGAAAATTCTAACAGCTGGCCAAGTCAAATTAAGGATACAGTTAATTTTCAATAATTTGTATATACAAATAATTCCAGCTGGTAAAGTTTTAGGTGTATTGTTTTACTTTTTTTCTCTTGAAGGTATACATGCTATAAGGGTTTCTGCTTAAGCAAAGCATTAGAAGAGAGTAATGAATAGCTTAGGAATCGTAGATGTTGGGGAAGGCTCAGTGGAATAGGAGGCAGGAGCCATGCATAATTGTTTCTATTTTTGTCACTGCCTATACAAACCACTTCTATTTCTTTGGCATAAAGTAGTTTATCTCTAAAATAGGTATTATTTTTTGTAGATTGTTAAAGTCTGAGTCAAATGACCTTTGAACTGCTTTCTAACATTTAATTGGATATATTCCTTGATCACGAAGAAATACTTGTCCCCAGAATTTAACCATAAATGACCACCATTTTATGGGACAACTCAACTTGAAAAATAAATTATGAACCTAATATTTAATTTTTAAGTAGAAAAACAAATATATACATGGATATTAACATCAGAGTTGTTTATAATAGCCAAAAGAGAAAAAACGTAAGTATCTATCAGCTGATGAATGAGTAAATAAAATGTGGCATATTCATTATGCAAACAAAAACTGCACTGGACAAAGTTAAACAGCAAGGAAGACTTTATGCAAGGCTATTACATTTGGGAGAGAAGCCAGAATTAAGTTTGAACGCAACTCCAATGAAGCAGTGGGGGTAAGGGGGTAAAGTCTCTTCAAGGCTGCAGTGAGCCCCCGTGGAAAAGTACTGCAGGATATTCAGGGGGAATCTGTGTTCACTAATTGAGTGTATCCAAAGGAAAAATAAATGCATATCTTTCTGATAGGAGATAGTTTTTGCAACTTGGAGCAGGCATCCCAATGAAGTTAGGCTCCTTCACTCTCACAGAAACTGGGAAATAAAATTGTTATTTCCTTTGATGATTGCATGTCAAAGAGATGATTCCCATATTCCCATGTACTTGAGAAGTATATTTCTGGTACTAAAACTGTCATGTGGTTGTGAAAATGATTTATATCTCAAAGGGGCAGAGAGAGAATTTATAATTACAAGTTTTATAAACTCTAAGAAAAGGTAGGTCAGAGGCCTAGAGTCAGGAAGAAGCCAGTTCGAAGTTTGTTATTCATGCTGAGAGGAACTTTAAGGCCATTTTGGTCACCATACAATATTATTAAGCAATAAAAAGTAAAGAACCTTGAAAATAATTATTAAACTGAATTAAAGAAGCCAGTCACAAAAGGCCATATATTGTGTGATTTTGTTTATATTAAATGTCTAAAATATCAAATCTATAGAGATGAAGTAGATTAGTGGTTGTTTAGACCTGGGAGATGTGGGGATGGGGTTCTGGGCAGGAGCTAAAGGGTATAGGGTTTCTTTTTGGAGTAATGAAGATGTTTTAAAATTGTAGTGATGATTACACAACTCTGGAATATCCTAAAAGTCATTAAATTGTACTCTTTAGTGGGCGAATTGTATAATATGTAAATTATATTTTCATGAAGCTGTTACAGAAACAAATATGTGTTGAAATGTGGTATATGGCCAATGGAATATTTACCAATATTTATGGGCAATAAATTTTTTAAAACAAAAATAAAACATTTATTTTTCCAATGTATGTTTTGATTAATCTATGGATCTAGAATGTGTATATCTGGTAGCTGGTCTGTTTTTCAGTTTTTATAAAATAGTTTAGCAGTTATTTATTATCATGCTGTACTAATCAGAGAGTATATGACATGAAAGAGAGGAAAATTATTTCTACAATGCCCTTCAGATATTTGCTTCCCTGAAGTTGTGAACTGTAAACAAAGAGAAAACAACTGTTAATCAATAATAAAAAAATAGAGTTTCTTTTCCGAACTGATGAGAAAGATCACTATATGTATGGTATGATATGGAATGGTATGATTTAAAATGGTATGGTGTGATATGGTGTGGTATAAAACATTATAAATAAATCTTTGCACTCAAATGAAAGCTATATTCAATTTAGGAATAATGTTTCATAAGTTCATTTGTAAACAGCTATTTGTAGCCATTTCTATAGAAACAGTTTTGTCAACACTGATTAGGTTCCAAACCTAACTCCAAAAGATTTATTGTACCCACAATATAATTGAAATAGAGTACTCATGTTAGTACAGTCTGGAATTAAGGGACAATGGCACAAGAAGGAGGAGGATAAATCATAACACCCCATTCCCTGGGTACTGGCATGACTACATGAAAAATTTTGAATTATGCAGTGAGACTTTGTCTTTAAAAGGTTTTGGGACCAATTTCTACTTTTGGGGCATGGAGCTTTTCCACACCAACAGTTCTTGGACACTAACGGGGTGTCTTGTGATTCAGCTCAATTCAACTATCTACATGGAGGTGGCATCAGATCCCACAGGTTTAGGGCTCAGTCCTACAAGATTATTCCCACCCCTCATACACTGGTCTCTAAGTCCATGTTGTTGCTTGTGCTCTGATCAACTGGCTATAAATCAGAGGTTCCAACAACACCCTTCCTTGGGTTTAATTTGCTAGAGTGTCTCACAGAACTTTGGGAAACATTTTACTTCCTAGATTATCAGTTTATGACAAAATGATATAACTCAGGAACATCCAGATGGAAAATGCATAGAACAGATATAGTGAAAAGGCTCAGAGCATCCATGCCCTCTCTGGACGTACCACTCTCCCCAAATCTCCACGTGTTCACAACTCATAAATTCTCCAACCCAGAAGTTCTCCAAACCCTCTCCTTTTGAATTTTTCAGAGGCTTTTAATAAAGGCATGATTGATTAAATCATTAGCCATTGGCAGTTGGTTCAACCTCCAGCCCCTTCTCACTCTCCAGAGGTTGGGGAGGAGAGGACCAAAAGTTCCAACCCTCTAATTACACAGTTGTTTCTGTGTCCACAGCCCCAACGTTTGGTAGGTTTGGTAGGGGGCCAAAAGTCACCTCATTAACATAACAAAAGATACATTTATGGCTCTCTGCACTTAGGAAATTCCGAGGTTTTAGGAGCTCTATGCCAGAAACAGGGACGAAGACCTCTCTCTGTAGTCCAGAGGCAGACACTACTGTTATGATGCCCTAAGCTTCTCACTGTGTGACTCACTTCGTGCATCTCTGTTCCTCCAGGGGACTCTAACATAACTTTAGTCCCAGCTGACATGCATGTATTTTAATTCTCATTTCCTCAAGACGCTTCATTTTAATTTCATATTGTAAAGAAAGCACATTTTGAAAACATGATAATGTCTATTTCTCCTCAAAATATTTACAGATGAAACTTAAGTTTTGTAAATCAAAAATATTGCTAATCAATAGAATTTTAAACACTAAACTAGGAAATGGTAAGAAAAATTTTTAAATAGGACAAACTTTTTCTGATTTCCATCTCCTGTTAGGATGAACCCTCTAGGTTGCTCCTGCTTTACCCAAAATATGTGCTTTGTCCCTGCTTGAACTTCAGCATTCTTTAAATGTGCCCCCTAACATTACACTATGAAAACAGGAACAGTGGAGTCTGCAATCGTGGTGGTTGGAGTTGGGAGGAGACACTGGGAAGGTGACATGGAAAAGAGTAATCAGGAACTATTTATGGTATGGATGATCTGGACATTTTGTATTTTTAAATTTAGACACATATTTTTCTACATATTGATTCATGGGTTTTTCTTGCTTACAGATTGGGCTTATGGATACTACAGACAGCAGAGAAAACTTGTTGAAGAGATTGGCTGGTCCTACACAGGTAAACATCATTGTATAATGAGATTCAGCAGAAAATTTTATTGGCTTTCTATCTATTTCATATGTAAGAAGAAACTTTGTAACTCAATATATTTTTTAACTCAGCCACATAGATATTTATTTAGATTAATTAGTAAAAAATATGTTATATGCAAGAAGATTTCTAGTGATCTTTCAATAAGCGGATTTGTTATTGTAGAGATAGTGGTATCAGATAGAGCTGGATGTGAATCTCAGGTCCACACTGGCTATATCTCCTTGGGAAATACACATAAACTACCTGAGGCTCATTTTTTTTTCATTTTTGAAATGGAGGATTATTCTGAGCATTAAGTAAGATAAATGAAATTGGCACAGTGCCTTCTTATAAATAGAAAGCTCTCAGTAAATATTAGCTGTTGTTGTTATGATCACAGTAGTGATTTTTTTTTCATTCATTTAACAAATTTAGGTGGGATTTTTGCTCTAGAAGAGGCTTTCTTCTGAATTACTGTACTGTGTTAATTAGACTCAGGGTCTAAAATGATTTTGCAGGATTGTCAGACTTAGCTTAGAGCATCATAAATATCTGAAGTTGGCTTAAAATAGTTAAAAATAGAAACTATGATCCAGAAATCTTGGGGGAGAGGAGAAGCGCTAGGCCTGATGGGAAGAACATGCATGGCATTAGATGGACCACAACATGCCTGCTGGCCACCTGAGACCTACTTGAGTAGTAGAGTTGGTTACTCCTTAGAAATAAGGTTGGATTAATAAGATGTAATCATATTCAAAGGGCTTTCACCTGTGCCTACCCAATTTGAACTTTATAAATGAAAGGCAGCAAGTACAATGAATTTTGTAGATAGGTATGCATTTTATTTCTTTTTTTGTTCTTCCTTTAAAGGTAGTAAATAGTCATTGTAGAAAATTTAAAATTTTAGAAGAATATAAAAATCACTCTTCGTGGTAAAGTAATAGTCCATCATATATATGTACGACATCTTTTTTATCAAATTGTCTATTGATGTGCATTTAGGTTGCTTCCATATCCTGGCTATTGTAAATATTGCTGCAATGAATATAGCGGTGCATATGTTTTTTAAAATTAATGTTTTGAATTTCTTCAGATAAATATGCAGAAGTGGAATTACTGGGTCATATGGTAATTCTATTTCTAATTTTTTGAGGAACCTCTATACTGTTTTGTTTGGTGTCAGCACCAATTTGCAATCCCACCAACAATGCTTGGCTATAAAAAAAGAATGAAATATCATTTGTAACAACATGGATGGACCTAGAGGATATTGTGCTAAGTGAAATAAGTCGTGTGATTTCATTTATATGTAGGATCTAAAGAACAAAATAAATGAAAAAACAAAACAGAAATACACTCATAGATAAGAGAATATTCTATGGTTGCTATAAAGGAGGGGCGTAGGAAGCTGGGTGAAAAAGGTAAAAGGATTAAGCACAAATTGGTAGTTACAAAATAGTCATAGGGATGTGAAGTACAACATAAGGAATACAGTCAATAAAACTATGTATTGTGCTAGGTGCGTACTAGACTAATCATGAGGATCACTTTGTAAATTACATAAATGTCTAATCACTATGCTGTACACCTAAAACTAATATAAAATAATATTGTGTCAACTGTAATTGAAAAATGAAAGATTTGTAAAAATCATTTTTATTTAAATATAGCATTCCAATTGAGAAGATTTTTCTTTCTGTAAACCTTATAAGAAGAGTCATTGAAAATCACAGAGAATAAAAATGTTGATTACTAATAAAAAAATCACTCTTTACTACCTCCAGGGATATCTACTAAAAAATCGGTATATTCCTATCAGGCAGTATTTGTTCTATTATGTTTATATATTTTATACATAGAGTTATGCATTCAATTTACTCTAGAAATTATTTTTGAACATTTTCTCATTTCAGTGGCAATTATTATTGATCATGGTACTTTAACATCTGCCTAATATTTCATTAAATAAATTTTTTATTTTTAATCATCCATTATTTTTAGATATTTATGTTGGTATAAAAGTGACAATAAATTAATAGACATTGACATATGCCTTTATTTGTATTTTATCATTTCTCTATTATAGAATAGTTCAAAATTCTTAATATACACAGCCTAATTGTTTTACAGAGAGGTTACATAAATATATATTATAAATTGTGACTACCCAACTGAATGCTAGCTAGGATGATGATTATCTTTTTGAAAATCTTTACTAATTTGATAGCTTTAAAAATGACAATTTGCTTTAATTTATTTTGTTTGATTACCACTGAAGTCAAATTTCAATTTCTATTAGCTATTTGTATTACCTCTTCTGTGAAATAAGACATCCATCAGAGCAAGAAAAATAAACAAATTAAGGCTTACTTATGCTAAGTATGAGGCAGATCTGAATGATTTATATGGAAGGACCTGCCATTAATTTACCCTCTTATAATTTTGACCAGTATATCTAAGGAATATCGAGTATTTATTTTTAAGATTTTAAGTCCTGAGAAACATATAAAAGCAAAAATTTTATATAACTATACATCATTTTTATTACTTTAATGTAGTTCTTTTTTCTGTTTTGTCTACATTTTTGCTATTAGGAATAATAGATGTGAATAACTAACTAGTATTTAAAAATGGATGATTCATTTGTTTATCTTTAAAAAATCTCACTTTTTAATTAAAAGTGTACATGTTATATTCTATTTGAATAAATTTGCATCCTATTTTCTTTGGATTTGATTCTAGGCCCTGGACCAATTTTTCTGTATTATATATTACATTTTTATTTTTAACTACTAAGAATATCATAAGCCATCTTTTAAAAATTCACACTATTATTGTTTACATGATTTTTGCTATGGGTAGAAAGTAATATATACAATAAAAATCATCCTGGTTTAGTTTTTTAACAATTAATTTTCTCATTTAAGACATAGAACTAAAGGATTATTTTTCTTTAGACAATAAAACTTTAACCAGAGAACTCAGATATTCACCAACTCTGAGTGAAATGAAAAACAAATTTAAATACATCCTTCGTTCTCTCTAAGCCTAGAATCAGAAAATGAAGGACTTATATTCTAGGGGGAGAGAGGGTTACATTTCTCCCCACCAAGGGCCGATGTGTGTTGACTGGTAGAGTGGTAGTGCTGTGTGTTTTCCAACAGACCAGGGTCCCTAAGCAGCTGGTTGTGCCTTATCAGATCAGAAGACAGAAGTTTTAACATTGAGTTTATTATTTACACATTCTGTAATCTTAGGAGGAAGCCATGGAGTTCTTTTAATGGTCTAAGTGTGTATAGCCATGACACCAATAGAGTGGTCAGGCATTCATGGAAGGGTCTTTGCCTAAACACACAGTTCTTTGCTTCATAACCAGGTTACATCATTCTGCTTATAACTTAAGGCCTGGTGGCTTCAGCTCCTTTAGGAGACAGTCTAGAGATCAAAGGGATAGATTCATTAAAAAAAATGTCATTTGCTGTGGAGGGAGGTGTGGTAGGTCTCAAAAGGGGATGTTCCAGAGTTGGGGTGAGAGCAGAGTTTCATATGAAGGCACTTAACAACTGACTGTGGATTGATTATTTTGGCTGAATTTGTAGAGTATCAGAAAGAAAACAAACAAAAGTCTATTCAAATGAATGTAAATAAAAGCAAATAAAACCAAAACCAAGCATTTAAAATGTGGATTATTCACTATAAAGTTTATTATCTTTTTAATTTTTTAAATTAAATCTATTGGGGTGATATTAGTTAATAAATTATATAGTATACAACAATAATACATCATATATATATTGCATTGTGCTTTCACCACCAAAAGTTAAATTTCCTTCCATCACCATATAGTTGACCCCCTTTACCCTTATCTACTGCCCCCACTCCGAACTCTAACCTATCCTTCTGGTAACCACTAAACTGTTGTCTGTGTCCGTAAATTTCTGTTTGCCTTGTTCATTTGTTCTTTTCAGTTTTATATCTCACATACGAATGAAATCATATGGTTCTCAACCTTTACTGTCTGACTTATTTCACTTAGCATGATCATCTCAAGATTCACCCATGTTGTTGCAAATGGCAGTATTTCATCTTTTCTTATTTTATGGCTGATATATTCCATTGTGTATATGTACCACATCTTCTTTATCCAGTCATCCATCAAAGGGCACTTTGGTGTTTCCATGTGTTGGTCACCGTGAATAATGCTGCCATGAACATCACGGTTCATATATATTAAGAATATATGTTTTCAGAATTTTTGTGTAGGTACCCAAAAGAGGGATGCTGGGTTATATGGTAATTCTATTTTTAATTTTTGGAGGAACTTTTCTACTGTTTTTCATAGTGGCTGTACCGATTTATATTTCCACCAGCAGTGTATGAAGTTTCCTTTCTTCCCCCACAACCTCTCCAACACTTCTTATTACTCGTCTTGTAATAATAGCCATTCTAACAGGTAAGAGGTGGTTTTGATTTGCATTTCCTAATAGCGAGTGATGTTGAACACCTTTTCGTATATCTGCTGGCCATTTTTATGTCTTCTTGGGAGAAGTGTCTGTTCAAGTCCTCTGCTCATTTTTAATTGTATTGTTTTTTATTGTTGAGTTGTATGAGTTCTTTGTATATTTTGGATATTAGGCCCTTTTAAGAGGTGTTGTTTGCAAATATATTCTCCCATTTGAATGGTTGCCTCTTTGTCTTCCTGATGGTTTCTCTTGCCGTGTAGAGGTTTTTAGTTTGATATAATCCCATTTATTAATTGTAGCTTTTATTTCTCTTGCTATGAGGTCAAATTCATGAAGTCCTCTCTAAATCCAAGGCCCACTAGTTTAGTACCTATGTTTTCTTCTATGAAATTTATTGTTTCATGTCTTATATTTAGGTCTTTGATCCATTTTGAGTTAATTTCAGTATATGGTGACAGCCATCTAGTTTCATTCTTTTGCATCTGGCTTTGCAATTTTTCCATCACTATTTATTGAAGAGGCTTTTCTTTCTCTATTGTATGTTTTTGGTCCCTTTGTCAAAAATTATTTGCCTGTTGATATGAAGGTTTATTTCTGGACTCAGTTCTGTTCCATTGGTCTGTGTGTCTGTTTTTCTGCCAATACCATGTCATTTTATTATTGTAGCTTTGTAGTATATTTTGAAGTGAGGCAGTGATACCTCTGGACTCGTTCTTTTTTCTCAGATTTACTTTGGTTATTCAGGATCTTTTCTCATTAATACAAGTTAAAGATTGATAGTATTTTCAATTTCCATGCATATTATTCCACCTAGAAGATGAAAAGCTATACTAACTGGATTAAAAATTAAGAATAAATTAATTATAAGATTCTTAAATCTAACAAATTGATGAATGGCTGAAGTAAATTGTTTTTGACCATGCTTAGTCTTAATTTCATTCATAACAGCTTATTTTATTAAACTACGGTTTTCTGTCCCTTCTTGTATTGTGTTAGCATTTAAATTTGTCTTATTAGCTACAATCTCAGAAGGAGTTGTCCTTGAATGCTTGTACATATAGAGTTCTATTAATACAAATTACTGAGAACATCAAAACATATGTCTGTAAGAGAACTCACTGCTTTACCATAAGCCATTTAGAAATATACAGAACATCAAGCATTATCAAAATGAAATCACTTTGGTTACAGTTGTTTATGAAAGATTATGCAATTATAATATGTGAAGAAACAATAGAAATCCCTGCTAACTACCAGATTGGTGGAGAAAGAAAAGATGTTAGAAAAGAAGTTATTACTCTTTCAGTTGTGTGCAGTTTTTTTCATAGGTTAAAAACAACTTTCTATTCAGGATGTAGGCTATAATTATGCTGAGAAATGACAGGGTGGTAAATACAATTGACAGTCCCATTTTTAAAGTTATTATAAGAAGGTGAGCTAGGTGTGTACATTCACTTTGAGACAAAAGAGCAAATTGTAAATCTGGGAATATCGGTACTAAACTCCAATTTTTTCCTTAGTAACTTCAGTTCTTCTAAGGGTTCTGAAATTCATTTCAGAAAATGAATTTTCTTCTTCCTGTTAGCCTTAAATTTTCTATCATAATGCCTAAACAAAGACAATTTGGTGAAAATAAAAACTAAATTATTTGGTCTTTCTTTGATGTCATGAGCACTTAGCCCATGATTATCATGTAAGATATTAAAATATTCCTTCTATTTGAGTTGTGAGACTCCCACAACTTCACATAATGATGAGACCATTGAAAATGAATGCATTTTCACTGCTCCATTTTTAGAAGTATTACTATTGAAAGCTAGTCTTTATTTACTGGATGTTTTAATATATTCTGTTGTTTCTCTTTCATTATACTTTCAAAAAACTTGAAAATGAAATTTTTTATATTGAAATATTCCCAAGTTCTTAAACCTAGACACCTTTAAAGTTTTAAATAAAGAATTGCATTAGATACAAGTAAGAAAGCCACACAGGAGTCACTATTGGACACTTGGCCGAATACTCCAAAAGGAAGGAGGCTTTAAATATTGAACTGATTGTTTCTTTAAATAGAATATTTGTTTAAACAATATTTCCATTCCAATAAATATATAGACTAGAAGGTACTACTTACAGCAAACTAAATGTTGTATATAGTGTCACTCGATGTTTGGCATTGAGTTTTTGATTCAGTTAGGTCTAGCATTTTACTTCTTAACCTAGGAGAAAGTAAGCTAAATGTACTCAAAAAGTAAATTTCAACCCATGTAGAATAATGGCTAATTTCTGGCTCATCCAGTCCTCTTTTTACTTAAGAATCTGAAATATCTTTTTAACATATTATATTTTCCTTTTTGATTCATCACTCCTTATATTAAACAGTTCACTTACCATTTCCAACTTTGGAGTAAAAAAGCAAGTTCCAGAATTCTATGTGTAGAATTATTTTATTTCTGTTAAAAAACACATACACACAATTGTACATGAGCATAGAAGAGAGGCTTGAAAAGATACACACCAACCTGTTGGCCATAGATATCCCTGAGAAATGGAATCATGGAAGGTCACAGGAGGCAGAGATGTTCACCATTTATTATGTACTGTTTATATCATGCCAATTTTTTTAAACAAATATATTGAAACAAAAGGTTTTCAACATACTTAGATTTGTTTTAGCTAAGAAGGGCAAGGTAGTTGGATAAGAACCACAGCTTAGAGTTTTCACCAGTCAAAACATAGGGTCTCTGCTTGGCTGAGTTGCAATGAGTTATATCACACACATCTAACCAGAGCAGAGAGAGAAGTTAGTATCAGGCTTTCTCAACATCGCTAACACAGACTGACCAGTCTGCTGAACTGCTTTGCATTTCAGTTTTTGTATTTGTAGAAAGTTTTTTAATAATGTCCTATTTAATTGTCCATGGATCAAATAAATGTTGTAGGAAAGCTCTTCAAACAAATTCACTGCAATCCAAATGATTATTATTTGGCAATGTCTTGAGTCCAAACAGATTAAACAGGTCTGGGCGTATCTGATAATCTACAAAAGGATTTAGAAGGAGTTGATTTACTTGAATGCATATTATAGATGCACGTATTTTCTATTATCTGTATGTTTAAGACTTTAGCTAAGATTTATGTTCTGGGAAAAATTTCCTATGCTAAATATGATAAGTAGAGTATGGCTTATTGTAGAGATGAAACAAGGTTCAGTTAAATGATCTAAAATTCAGTTTGCCTGCAACTATCATTTAATATATAATTCAGAAGATAAAGGGTGGCTGCAAAATAGTATCACAATTAAATGATGGTTGCTAAATTTATCTAACAGTAATACTATATACTAATGAGTATTCTACTATGAGTAAAGTTAAAATTGTATACGTTCTCTAGTCCAGCCTTCTGGCAGCTAAAGATGAGAAAATCCAGCTGTTCTTCCCCAGTCTGGGCTTACATTTCTGGTTTCATGTCTATGTATGTTGTTCTGCCCTTTTCTGGGACCTCTTTATTTTACTCTCTGTGTTCTTTTCTCTGGAGCTCTCTATATTACATGAGAATAAAAAAAAATCTAAGATTAGGCCACAGTTTGTGTTGTCAGAGAAAATTAATTTAAATATTTTCAACTTTTAGGCAAAAATAGCATTGCAATTATTTTAAATTGACCTATATCACCTTCCTATTTTATGAATCACTAAAGACTGAATGCAATGCTTATTTAGTTTCCTGTGTTTCCTGGATGATAATTTTGACTCTTTAAATCAAAGGTTTTTAAAGAGTAAAAAGATGAAAGATATGTAAACTACTCACTTAAATTTAGAAAGATTTCTTATTAACTGTATTTTCATGACTGAAGCATAAAATTACAAAATGATTCTGAAATATATGCAGATATATTTAGATCTGATAGATTTTATTTTATCACTTGAATATGTACATGTGTCAATATGTCTGTCTCTTTATTCTGCTACTTATGAATACCACATCTCTGTTTTAACCATGTACTGTGCTTTGTTTGGATAAGAGAGCCCTTTTTTGGGCCCAACCTAGGACTTTTTCTGGCTGGAGTGCAAAGAATCTTAGAGGTCCTTTGTGGCTTCTGGCACACCAGCCTTGAACTGTTCTAGACTGGGCAAGAAGCTTCTTAATAATCGTGAAATATTCCACGACGCTTATAACAGCTGCCCAGATTTATTCCTCAAATTGTATAAGCCTAAGTTTTCATGAAGAGGGTAAAGAACTTGAACTCTATTTAGAGGTAAGTTCAGAACAGTGTCTAATATCCTCCGGAGGTGGGCCTGATGGAAGCCGGAACTGAGAGAGAAGCAGTAGGGAGTCTCTGGGAGACAATTTTTTCGTGACTGAGGAGGAAATCGAGGAGGAAATCCGGCAGCAGTAGCTGAGCGCAGAGAAGAGCCTGGCATCAGCTGGAGCAGGTTCCAGATTAAATGTGATGTTTCTGGGCCACTTCCCACCCAGAGCCTTCCTTGCTCTCAAATGCCTGCACCACACTGTGCTGGAAACAAAGAGCCCAAGCAATTCCACAGTTGGGCTCCTTCTCAAATAGTCAGAAATGAGAAGAGGAAGACCCTGGGCGTTCCAATGCTGATGCGTAGTGCAGGCCAACAAAAGTGCAGGCATCCAGTCTAGTAAAGAAGCTGCCCGTAGCTGAGGAGATGATAGACAGTCTCCAGGAAAGAGCAGCAACCTTGGACTTAAAGTCAGATTCTTGTCCACGTGGGCTAAACTTTATTTCCTTAGAGGATACTATTCAGCTCTCTAATTTAACAGAAAGATTTTTAATGACAGATGTCAAAAGAGGAGACCATACCCAGGCTGAGGAGATTGTGATTAGACTGTGTAGATGCCTTTCTGATCCATTTCTCCCAATGAAACTATGAATCTAGGAAGTGGAGAGGTCTGAGTTATTATCATGATGAGTGTCATGGGGGAGGATCTGATATATATTTTTCCCTTAAATGAATATCACTTTACTTTTATTATTAAAAATAAGTATTTATAAATATCAAATATATTTATTTATATAAGTATAAAATATACTTATAAATATAACTGTATATTTATAAATATAAAAATATATTTATAAACATAAAAATATATAAATGTAGTATTTATAAGCATTAATACTTATATAAACATTAAATACTTAAATTTATTTATATATGTATTTCATATAAATATGAAATGACTGAAATTTAATGTCTTCCATTGAAGAAATATAATTAAAAATAAAATCTCCCAACACAGAAAGTCTCTTTATAAAAGTAGTAGAGAAAAGAAATGGTTTTATTACTGAATAAGCATTAAACCAGGATGTGATACACATCAAGACATTCCAATGAGATTGCAAAGACAAAAAGGAATCTAACTCCTTTATATAATCAAGTGGATATAACCCATGACATACATGTTTTCAAGGTAAACAATGAGTGGTCCTCAAGTAAGGACTTTACAGCAACTTTTGTCACAACATAGTTCATCCTCTATTTACCTGGTAATTGCAGTGACTTCCTGTATTGGCTTATTGGCTTTATCTAGAGGGAAAACAAATCTCCCATCTTCCTGAGAGGAAGTAGGTTTGAAAATTGAACATGGTTACCCCCCACCCCGCCGAGTTAGGCTCCTACCTTCCCACAGAAACTGGGAGATGGGCATTATATTCTTTCCTGTTTACACTTCATTAAAGATGGCTTCCCGGTCCTTGAGAGACATTCCTGGGTCATAAAGCTGACAAAAGTCCTGTGGACTTTTTTTTGTTTTTGTTTTTGTTTCCAAAAAAAGATTTATATATTTTCAAAGAGAGGAGAAAGACTTGCAATGATCAGATTTCTAAAGTAAACACTCTAATAAAAGGAGGTAAAATTGGTTCCCTTTCTTCAACAGGAGAATTGTGTACTATTTTTAAGATTTGTTTATCCTTATACTTTCTAATTATTATTTCAGACATTTTTATGACCTCTTACTAAGTGTGCTGCTCTGTAATTTGCTTTTATCTCAATAATAGTTTATGACTGTCTTTCTAGGTAAATGCATTGTAAATGAGTCAGGATGGAGGAAACAGAACTAAGCTTCTAAGGCAAAGCTTTATTTTCTTCATGGTGCCTCATGCGTAAAGCAGAGTCTCACAAATAGTAGGTGTCCAATACATATTTGTTAGTTATTACCTTCCTTTCTTCAGTCTCATTGGAACATAGAACTAATTTTACCTGGGAAAAGTTGTGATTAGTAATAACATAATTTTAGGGAGCCAATCCAAATCATTTTGCAACAAATAGGGACATACAAAAAGTATTGTAGAGTTCAGAACAAGTTTTAGTATACAAGAAGTAGCTATGAATCTTAATGAAGTGGGAAACAGGAAAGGCTATATTTTGTAGCCCTTTGACACCTGGAAACTGAAAGTCACCCAGAATTGGTATCAGAGCAAATTCAAAATTGAGTATAAACCACACTAGGTTATCTCTAAACAGGGAATGGCTAATCTAACTTTTTTCACATGTATGATTCTTATCCTTTCATGAGCACCCCTAGGAAGTAAGAGCTGCTTACAGTGATTTTTCCATAGATAACATATCGCTTTTCTTTTTCAAAACCCCAAAAGTTATTTCTTCATCAGTTGCTTTTATACTTATAGCACCCTCATAAATCTTTGAGAAGATTTTTAGATTCGGTTAATCTATGCTTTAAAGTGAAGGAGTCAACTTCTTATCACTTCCCTGGCTTTTCCATCTGAATGTTATTATATTTTCCTCTACAAAGGAAAAGTTAGTCTTGAGATTATTTGGTTAATAAACTGATATGTACCAAGTGTAAAACATGAGCCAGACTCTGTGCTAGGCTCTGGGGATGCAGTGAAGAATGGAAACCAACGCAAGCATGCCACACCAATGATTAAAAAGTGCAATAAATTCCCAGTGGTAGATTGTGGTGACATAAAATCTAAGTAGAGGCCCCTTCGCAGCTTTGGGAGTTCAGGAAAAGCTTCCCAGAGAAAGGAACTTTAAATTGAAATAAAGCACAAGTAAGAGTTAGTGAAGCCAACATGGATGAAAGATTGTTCGAGGCAAAGGGAGCAGCTGTGCTTACTGGGAGAGAAATCACTATGCTCCAGCTGCTGTAACACTCTTCCTGCTTTTGGACAGAAAACTAAGGAAAGTGATGAGAAAAATTTCTCAGAGCCTCATGAATTAATTCTGATTTAGCTGCTATCCTGTTCTATCCAAAATTCTAGATAATGAAATTTTTACCATATTTTGATTGGCGATGACTATACTTTTAGTTATTGACTTACTTTGTATTAAGGGATGTTAGGCATGATTTTCCATCATTACTTTAGTTCGTAAACTAAAGGAAGAGGAACCAGTAAAAGAGACCAAAGAAGAAAGGTTTGAGGGAAGGGAAGTTTTACAGAATCCAAGTGTAAGAGAGTTGCAAGAAGACAGGACCAGTAGATGTTGTCACATGACTTCACAGAGAGTTCACAGTGAGAAAAAGATTATGGACCTGGCCACATTCTAAGGAAGCAGTTTTTAGTGGGGGCTGTTTTACTAGTTTGCCTGATGAGGGATGAGCTCTGGGGTCAGATTGTCTAACTGTTTATCTGCACTTCTTTTTAGTTTTTCTGTAAAAAAAGCTAATATTGGTAGCACCTGCCTCAAAGGGTACAGCAATGATTGAATGAGTCACTATTTACGTAGCACTTAGAATAATGCCTGGGACATATAAAGTGCTCAGTAAAGACATTACTTAAAGTTAGATAAATCTTCTCTAATATTCAGAGCTTACTTTGTACCAGGTTTATATGCATCATACTTTTGTCTTCATAAAGAAGAGATATGATTACTCTTCTGTTTAAGTTCCTTCAGTTGCTCCCCATCACCTACAGAATGAAAAATGGACTCTTTAGCATAGCATATAGTGACTTTTGTAATCTGGTTCCAGAACACCTATATCAGCATTTTCCAAAGCAGGTCTCTCTGATTCTAATTGTTCTTCACTGCATTGCCTGAATACCAAATCTTTGCACCTCCTTTGAGAAAGTGAAGCTTTCCTGATTCCTGTTGCCTCCAGACCAGTGCGAATTCCTCATTTTCATATACTGTCCCACACTCTCCTTTTTGTTGCACATAACATAGGGACATGGCAGTTCCCCTGTTCTATTAATTTTTTCCTTCTCAGAGTGTGGCACATGGTATATACTCAGCAAGTGTGTGTGGCATGGATGAAGAAAGCTGAGAGGCAGAGAATGTTTTCATTTTACAAATGGAGAAACAGAGATGAAGTCACTTGTGCAGAGTCACAAAGTGAGCAGGAGCCTGGAAACTTGAACCTTAGTCTTGACTCCCAGCACTCTTTCCTGATGGCTACATCTGATTCTTTTGTTTAAGTGATGTGAGTAAGAATATAAGGCATTTTTAAATTCTTATGTAGATATAAAAGATGCTGGTTCCAAAGCCACTACATTTGATAAGGTTTTTTTTTCTTTTTGCATGTATCTTTTTTAAGGAATGTGTTAAGAGCACTTTCTTCGGAAAAGTGAGGTCGTGGGTGCCTTTTTACTTTCATCTCTTGGCTTGTCCATATCTTCTAGGTTGTCTATACTAAACATGTATTTGTTTTATAATTAAGTTGGGGAAAATGTGACTTAAGTGTCTATTTAATATAATATAAAATTATTTAAATTAAATTTTATTCTGTTGCATCACAGAGTCTTCTGTCCCCTCTCACTTCCTCACTCTTTAATGGTCAAATGGTTTATGTACCTGAGCAGCTGGATCTGGGCCCATTTCTACTTGACTGTAGCAGACAAACTTCTTTACTGATCGCTAAAGTTAGCAATATTATAGAAATCATTTATACCCTTAAGAAGTAGGTGATAAAATGTAATTAGTATAGAAATGAGTAATATTTCCCTAGAAAAATTGCCATATCATTATACATTTGCATTTCACCTGGACTCAATCTAGCCAGCATTCCATCGAGGGCACTAAAAGTATCACACAACTTGATTTTCTTCTCTGCTATGGGGCAATATACTCACTTTATATTCATTTCATAATCTGGGATCATTATCCCAGCTCAGTGAGAATCTATTTCTCAAAGTTGATTGTCTGAAGCACTGCCAGTTCAGTCACATTTTCTACATCATTTACCGGAATACAGTTTTTAAAGGTATCAGGACAATTGTGCAGGTAACCTATAGCCTTGAAATGCCCTCAAAATACGCTTCAGAGCTGTCACCCACCCCTCAGCTCATATTCTTCTGCAGATTGATGGACAGTGTTGCTGACCTCTAGAAAAAGGATTCCCCATTCCAATTCACCATTTTTGAAGTGAATCTCTATTGACATGAAAGAGTTCATTCTCTTTTGAAAGGAGGGCAGTTCATCTTTAGAGAGCGGCCTCTATTGTTTCCTTTTAGCAGAATAATTACATCTTTAATTTCTGTATTGATAATGAAGAAAGCCAGTTTGGGTATGTGTATGTGGCTTCAGAGTAGATTTGGGGGGAAGAGGTTCTGTGACTTTTAATTATGATCCTTTACTCCCAAAATATAGATGTTTTGGTAAGTTATAATTTTAACTTCTACTTTCATTTATAATGATTGTTTGTTCATGCTGAAGCACAAGAAAGGCTTGTTTAAAATCCAAGTCCTATTGAAGTGTTTTTATGCCATCAACATTTTTAAAAGTAAATTGAGTAGAAAATTAAGTTTTGGCATCCAATGCAAATTCCTCTAATATATCTGGCCTTTGTTTAATCATTTATGAGTTATCCCTGCAAGACATTTATATAGATTAGATACCACAGAGATCTAAGGAACTATATTTATTTGATCCTAATTAATATTTGGCCTTAAATAATAGATAATCACACTGCTTTCTAATTTCCTAATGTTAAGTAATTAAACAAGCAGCTGTTGGCCAGATACATATTAAACTTTGCCAAGTAGATATGTCAACTTTTTTTTTTTACCATATTTGGACTATATTATAATAGATTACAAGACACATTGAAATTCACATACCTTAGGAAGGTATTGATTTTATCCATTATCAATTATATAATTGATATCAATTTATATTATTTATGCATTATCAATGAAAATTTATCTGCTTAATAATCTTAAGATTTATGCTAAATTATCACCAATAGTTTAGTATCTGATTGCTTGTAGTATGTGAAGATACATCGAGTAAAAAAACCTTTTTGTGACTATGTTTTATATTTAACATTAAAAGTAATAAAATACTGGATTAGTAAGAAATTCCATTGTCTTAATTGAAATTTTCTCAAACTTTACATTTTGCCATTTTTGGAAAATGAAATTGCAAAAAGAAAAATTACAATGGTAAAGAATAAAGAGAAAGCTAAGTATAAACAGTTTTTAATTTAGACCAATGGTTCCTAAACTTTAGTGTGCTTCAGTGTTACCCAGAGGACTTACTAAAATAAGATTCCTGGGTCTGACTTCCAGAATTTCTGATTCAATAAATCTGAGGTGGAGGCTGCAAATTTATTATCTAACAAATCTTCAGGTGATCCTGCTGCTGGTCTGGGAAACTTCATATTGTGGTATCCACTGTCTAAATCAGTCTCTGCTTATATTGCCATAATTTGTGGAATGAATGAATGAATGAATGAATGAGCAAAAGAGATAAAGAATATCCATGAATACATTTATACATGTGAAAGTGCTTTAGCTCTCCGGATGTGGTATATTGCCATTGAAAGAATATTATTATTTCTTCTATTTAAAATGTAATAACATTTTCAATATAATTTTCAAAACATGCTATCTACACCCATAAAGAGATAAGGTAAGTTTTGAACAGTTGTAAATACAGTTCGCATCAATTTACCCACCTAGGGACTTCTTTACCTACAGAGGGAAGTTCCTGGCATAGATGGCTCCGGTGGGAATCCCTCACTAGTGAGTCTTGCTGAAAGCCACCTTTATCTTGAATTACTCTCAATGTATTTATCTCTAGCATTTTCCAAGGAATGCTCTTTTTCATAACTTTTTTAAAATCATTTTTTATAGACTTGTCTCCGAAAGCAAAAGAACCTGGGCTCTGATGATTTCAAAATTGTATTTTCAATTCCTGGATTATTTTTTCCTTTCCTTTTTTTAAAGTTCTAAATTCTAGGATTTTATTTATGATAAACTATGTTGTTAATAATGATTTCTTCCTATTTTTTTTTTGGCTATTGGTAATTTAGTGCCACTTTCAAAACTTTAAAAATAGAATATAAATATTTCTGGATTTTTTTAAAGTAAAGTTTGTTATTCTTTTCTTTCTTCAGTAGGTATTTAGAGTTAAATAATTTGTGTAATTGTCACTTTCCACATCACTAATGTCAACTCCACAGGATGAATTATTTTACTGTGTGCATTCATATATGTACATATGAATTACATTTTCCCTCATCAGACTGCATTTTTCTTGGAATTTAGTTTCTAACCCTGGGGCATATGTTTGAAAATTTGAATAGTTTCAGTGGAAATTGAGGGGAAAAAATCTGTTAAATCTCATTATTCTAGCAGAGGATTTGTTTGAAAATCTTACAGTGGACAGTAGAGCCCGAACTTGTTAGATAATAATCTCATTTATTCAATTCATTTTAATTAAACACTTTCCATCTGGCAGCAGAAAAGAAAAAGACTAAGTGCCCCTCTTAGAGCTTGCGTCTTAACACAGAACAAGTGTCTACAGGTAAAGGCAATGGCTCCTGGTGACGTGTTAACTTGCTACATCAGGATGCCATTCCATTCATGAATGTTGGCCATCTTAGTCTATTACGATCTGGAGACACTCTAAAACCCTCACCACCAGCACACAAACAACTACAAGATTTCTAAAGGCAAGCCATTGTCTTATTTTAAATAAATATTATTTTTTGATAAATTTCAAAGTTGAAAGTTTTTGCAAATTCTTTTTTTTTCTTTTAATTTCATTCAATTCTGTTTTGCCCCTTGGTTTGAGAAGATTTATAATATACCTCCATATTATATGAAGAATCCCAATTAAGCCATGCCTAAAAATGACTCAATGTTGGAAACTCATGAAAACCCGCTACGTATGTCCTAGTTCTTGCTAATATCTCCAGCCAGCATGTCTACTCCTCCTTTGCATCCTGGACCCCCTTCATCTATACCCTGTGTGCCAAGCATAACATCTCAATCCATGTCCAGCATAAGGAAAGGTAATTTTCCTCCTTTGTTAGCCATGGAGTATCTTTATAGGTTAAAAACAGCTTCTTTTCCATAACCCTGAGATGAATGTCAGACTTAATGACAGGATCATTTTTCTTAAAAGTTTGTATGAAATAGATTTTCATTTTTGTTTAAATTCTTATCATTAAGCATAACCAAATACCTTCAGAGTAGAATTCAGTAGACTCCATGCCCTGACTGTGACGTCTCCTTCACTCACAAAAAGTTTTGTGCCCCACCCACCATGTATACTATGAGATATTTGTCAGGACTCTAGGTCATTAGTGATAGAGAAGCCTGAAAACAGTATTCTGATCTGATTATGAGTGGGAACCATTGTTGAGTGTCCTGAATTTGAAACAAGTATTTTACTTCTAACCAAAGAAATGGAGTAAGGACCTAGTGATTATCTACAAATACTTATGGAACTCTTCAATTATATAGAGCCACTGTCAGTCAGTGTGGAGGATTTTAATTATCCCCTCTCCCCAGATATTCCTGTATGAGGGATCACCTCAGACATGGTTCCCATGGGAACCTCTTCTGGCCTCTTTAAGACAAAAGAGTCCTAAAATTATGACAGACAACTTAGCATTTCTCATATAGAACCCCTAGAATTTCTATAGAAGACCTCTGAGAAATGGAAGAGCCAGGTCCATCTTTCATTTCAAATCACCTTTGGAAGCTGTGGGGCCATTGAAAGGCTAAGGCAGCCTGGTGGGGCAGACGGCATTATTCTTGAAGTGTTCAGATACCTTCAGCTTACAGTCTCAGCCTTCGACCTCAGCATGGCGAGGCCTGTCTTGCATACCTCACTCACCACATACCAGCTCTGGATGTATACTGTCTTTGTCCCTCCTGGGACATAAGTGGGGGGCAAGTAACAGAAAGTGGGTAGTATAAATTTTATTCCCTTAGAGTCCGTTACCAGCCTTCCAGGAACACATGATTCCCTCACTTTAATTATGAAGAGCCCAGTCCAACCTGTCCATTATTGCCAACCCCAGTCTCCTTGTGTGTCTGCTTGTGTGTCTGCTTCAGTCCCTGTAACCTAACACAGGTCATTTTCTTTCTAGCCTCTCACTTGCCTGTGTCTTGGTAACCTTGTTAGTTACCGATTTCACCCCACCCTCTTACCAGCTGATGAAATCCAGAGTAAAACAAGCCTTTTATTTTTTGTCCTACAAATGTGGTAGTCTGGTTGCCTTGGTTAACTTATTCTTAAAGGATGTTAGATTTTACAAAATAACATAATTATGATTGATACTTTTTATACAATTTTTCTTGTAAAAGAGATAAAATTAAAAAATTATTTTTAAACAATGGAGATGTCTCTATTTTTAAACATATTTAGAATTACTTGTTATTTACTTAATATAATTTCTTAAATATTATATTGACACTGGCATGGCCCTAATATTTCTAAAAAGCACTTATGACTTATGACTGCACTAATGAAACTGATAGTGTAGTTTTTATTCAAGTAACATTGCTGAAGAATATTGGATTGTATTTATATTTCATTCGTGTTAATCAACTGCATTTGTTTTATTTGATTTCATAATTTCTTATTTTTACATAACTCAAAATTGTAAAAATAGAACAGAGACCATTTAAAAAGTAAACTAGTTATGATGCCATCTAAATTTTCAAACTTGTCATCTTTCTCTATGCCCTAAGAGACCAGGTGTGCTTTGACTTAAAATGAGCCCCTGAAATTGCTCCTTGGGTGCCATTCTTCCCTGGCAACCTCCCCCAGTCCTCAGCCACCCCACATACAACTGCAGCCACTACACTGAGTGCCTTCTTTTTTGTCCCAGCAGGACCTGCCCTTCAGGCCACACCCCACTCTCAGGAATTTGCCAGATGTCTGCTCTTTCATTTGTCCAGCTTTCATCTAAAGTCTAGTGTCAAGCTGACTTTGTCCTTGGCCACTTCATCTCTCAGTACTTGTTCTCGAGTAGTTTTACTGCTCTCAGGAAAGATGTTCACCTTTAAGAAGACCTCTATAAGTATTCCTTAAAAGAATAATTTTATAAGAATTTCAGGCACTGTGCCAGTTTATGAGAGAGAGAGAGCTTTGGTCAGCAAGCTTTTGTGTGCCCTTCCAATCCTACCAGACCAAAGAATAGGTTTTTTTTTTTTTCCATTAGACAAGATTGAACATTTTGCTTGTTATTTCATGCTTTAGCAGCCTCCAGATGCCATAAATCAAAGTGATTTTTATTTCATTATAGTTTCTCTAAAATTTGTCATTCTATTTTAATGTGATGAAGATTTCTATAGTGAGATTACAAATATTGGTGTACAAAAATGTTAATTGGTTCTAATAAGTAAAATTGGAATCAACTGTCCAAGAATAAGGGAATAGGGGGATGGAGAACTATATTGCATGTATAACATAAATTATAGTAAAATATAATATATCCATGCTGTGAAATACCATGCAGCCATTTAAAAAAAATATGTAGCAGAATTATATTTGCTGACATAGAGTGATTTCATAGACATTATTGTTTAGACACAGCAAGTAAGTCATATTGACATATATAACATGCTCCCATTTATGCAGAAAAATAAGAAAAAAGATTATGGATATATGTACATATATATAAATGTTAATACATAGACAAATGATTAGAGCATTTTCCCTTCTTTTCTCTTCCCCTTCCTTTCCCTTCCATTTCATTTCTTCCTGACCATTTCAGGCTTAAAGCTGTTAGGAGAGGCCAAGCTAAATAAATGTGCCAGTGGATTGGAACAATAATGACCCAAAGCCACGTGGCAGGGTTTAAGCATGGTGAGCAGGGCACCCAGAGAGAAGGCTACCCAGAGAAGAGTGTCAGATGTGAGAGCATGACCATGGCCTAGCACAGGGAATCAGAGCCCTAGTCATACAAGGAGACTGTCCACACAGGAGAGCTGCCTGGTGTGGGGTGTTGGAACCCACATAGGGTAAGGAGGGTGTCATCTGGGGTGGCGGCTATTCATTATGGGGTATTTATCTATGTGAAAGGAGAAGGATGGTCACATTGAAGGCAGCTTCAGGTGGGATGTCAGAGCAAGGTCATGGTGAAAAGAGCTGTAGGTCCCAGGGCTACCCCACAGGGGCTGTCAGACCTAAGAATGGAGATGAGGGCATTTGCACAGAAGCACTGTCCTCTTAGATGGTCCAAGGGGGGAAAAATATCTTTCTTCTGTACTTGAACGTTTTCTGTAAGTTTAAAATTGTTTCCACAGGAAAGGTTACACAATAACGAGTTAACTAGACTTACCTTTAAAAGAGGAGTAGAAGGAGAGGGAGCCTGGTACTATTTTGCCCTACGGGGATATGGGTTGCTCTTTCACATTGAGAATACACGCAAATTTTAATTGTTTAGTAGAAAAGAAAGGGAAAAATAATATCACAGAGCCTGCAAATATGTGCCCACCAAAGCAGAAATTCCATTACACTAGTTTCAAATTGAATTAACTTCTAGTTTTAATTGAAAAACAAAGATAATTCACTTGGTAATTCTATAGTGAGCTTAATGTTTTTTCTATAGAAGTAATTTGGATTAGAAAACAATATAAGTGTTTCAGAAATGCATCATTTAATGTGAACTCTGATTTCAAGTCTGCAGGGAATCTAAAATAAATGGAAGCTGGGTGTTGCAGTGAGAATTTGTTTTGTAACTCTTTAAGGATTTGTTACTTAGCCCGTAATAGAAGAATTTTGTTTCTGAGGCCAAATCCAGACTAAATTAAATCTATCATGGTAACATTATCATTTAGGGCTCTAAATAAGTGTTTCCTTTTAATATGCATACTGAAATTTCCCAGTATCACAAGCTGGGGCATATAAAATGGAGTTTGACACTCCATTGAACTAAATTCTCTGTCACTGCCTCGAAATGCTTAGAGTTGTAGTGGATTTATTCAGTTTAGTTACCATGTTTCCCCTTACATTGTAAAGTGCATTTTGCTGTACATTTTACTTATTCTGGAAATGCAAGTTCATTTATCTGCCTGCTTCAGGGAGCACTCATGAGAATAAAGAGAAATGATAAATGCTAGTAAATACAATAGCAATAATAATTATAGGTAATACTCATCAATTTATTCATTCAGTTCTAGTCTTTGTAGATACAATTGACAGAACAGATAAGGTATCTGCTCTGACAAGCTTACATTCTACTAGGGTGAGAAAGATAGAGAAACAAATAAGATAATGAGAAGTATCGTGAAAAGAATAAACAGTGATGAGATAGACAATGGCTTAGCTGAAATGGGGATATTTCAGATATCTTCCAAGAGGGTGATATTTCAACTGAGATGTGAAGAAGAGAAGGGACCAGCTGTTTAGGGGTAGGGGCTGAATATTCAGGCAAGGGCATGGTGAGTACAGAGGCACTGAGACAGTAAACGAGTGGCGTAATACAGAAAAAGAGTGGACTGGTAAAGTGGAGAGAGTACATAATCTGTTATTTTGTGTCAAGCACAGTGCTAATTGTTTTCCCTGTATTAGCTCATTCTGAGCCTCATGGTAATCCTGTGAAGTTCATCATAATATGGCCGTATTTTTAGGTGGTAAATGCTGAGTAACAGAGAGGTAAAGAGATTTACCCCTGATTAGTTAGCTGATAAAGTGATAGGGACAGGGTTTTCCACCTAGCAATCTGACTTCAGAACTTTCAATATTATTTCATGCTTTTCCCAAAGAAAGTACAGTACAAATTGGAAGTGCAGTTGTTATTATTATGCTAAAGTTTTTGTTATCTTTTTGAGCTTGGAAAGCTCATGTGTATTTCCACATTTTATTCCTTGAGAATGTTGTGCCCTGCTCCCGATGCCAAACTTTCAATGAATATAAACAAATTGGAAAGTATTTTGAAAATGTCCATGTGGTTGGTAAACAGTCTCGATGCATGAGAAGCACATGTGACTCTATCATGACAAAGCTAAGGATCAAGAGATTTTAGTGTCAGCATTTATGTATTTGCAGGGCCATCATGCGGGAAAATAACTAAACATTTTGTATGATTCTAAGTAGATACAATTTGGAGAAGAACTTACTTTGATAGAGAAAATGACTTTCTAACATCAAAAAAATGTAAAATTAGAATAAGCTATGCTGGGGAAGTTAGCTGACATCAGAGGTATTTAACCTGAGGCAAAGCAAAAAACAAACAAACAAAACAAGAAGCCCTGTTATTAGAGGCTGCATAGAAGATTCAAGCAGTGATCAGATAATTGAACAAGAGTGGCTTTCCCAATCCTGAGAGTCGTAATGGACAAGCTATGATCAGAAGCCAAGATAGTCGAACTTCATTGAGCATGGCACAGAACTCCAGTGCCAGATATAGGTCAAAGAGCAAAGTAGGATCCCAGGCAAGAGGATTGCAATTAAATATCAAAACCCGATTATCTTCTTTAGTTCTCAAGGAGACTGGTGATCTGGCTCAGGCTAGAAAGCACAAGTACCTGTTTTAGTGAACAAATACTCAACATCATCCCTTTTTCTAAGCCAAACCTGATACCCCAAGGAATCGATCATATATACATATCATTATTAGAATACTGGTAATTTTCATTGCATTGTTTATTCATGTCTGCTCCTTCACTGAAGGAAAACATATTTGTGTTTTCCGATCTAGAAGTATTCTTTATACAAAAAAAAAGTAACTAAGGCAATCATAGAACAAGATCAGAAAGTCAAAGTTGTATTTAGAAACCTAACACATTTGTGGCCAGCGTTCACCTTCCAAATACCCATCAAGGTCCTAGACAATTTCTCCTTGAACATGGTATCAGAAAACTCATTTAGAGGATTATAAGTCCAAGGGATTCAATAAAAGACAGGATGAGTTATGATGGAATTATATCTTAGATCTAGACGGTTTCCTCCATTTGATATTCTAAAGTTCTACCAAAAGAAATCACAGTGAATTCATTGAAAATAAATGTTTTATGCTAAGCCAGTTTTTCAGTTTTACAGAAATATGGCTTAGAGTTAACTTTTTTGAAACTCCAAATTATAGATGGATTTCCTAAATGAAGATAGCAGTGACTTCTTGGAGTTAAGATAGTTAATAACCTCATTCTACCTATGACTGGAGAAAATACTTTGTTTGCAATACTTTTTGGTATCACTAATATAACTTTTGAGAATTTTGTTTTGGGGCAGTGAACAAGAGGGACTTATTTGAAGAATTCTAATTTGAATGCCTTGAATACATTTGGGAATGTGGTGTTTATTATTTGGTGGTGGCATATGTGAAAGCATGCATGTTGCCTTAAGGAAACCAAAGCAAACAGAGGGATTTGCTCTTCTGCAAGTGCACTGTTGACTTTTACCTTCTTCTTAATTTTGGCCATTCTTCAGTATTAATTTTAAGCATACAAAACAGACGTCACCTGGGGCCTTTTAACCTTTCAAAAATCTAGGTTATATTGGCTCAAAACCCAGCCAGCCTCCTCACGCCTTCAAGCCCCCTGCCTGTGGAAATCCTAAATCCTCCTTAGGATTTCTGTAACTTCTACAGGGGCTTCTTTTCTCTGTGCCAGCTTCACATCCTTTGCCCATGCTCTATGCTTCATGCAAGAGCAGGGAACCTGCTCATCTAATAAGAGAATCTGTTTAAATCTATCATTACTGAAAAAAACTGTTATAGAATCTTCCACTGGGTGGGACACACGGTAGACACAAGTTAAGATATATTTGAATCCATGCAAGTATATCTTTATTTTGCATAATAAATAAAGCCTCGAATAATTGATTTATTAAAAATCAGTATAGTTGGCTTGCATGACAATCTTAATATTTTGTCTTTGTTTAGGATTGATAGTTCCTTGGCAGTAATTCATAACATTTTAGTTTAAAATTTTTCTCTCCTTTAGCCTTTTTTTATATATACTTAAGGGGCCCTTGCCAGTTTAATAGATCATTGCAATAAATCTCTTTGCAATGTAAATTGTCAGCCTGTTTTATTTGATTCATAAATTATCATGTACTGAAATTACCTATATTAAATCACTTATAGTTTAACATCATCACTAAGAAATACATTTGAAAAAAAATGAAACTTCTGTAAACAAGCTTCCACTGTTTACAGAAGTTTCCTGAGATTAATTAAAAAATAAGTGGAGATTAAGTAGAAAGATTAGAAACACAGCAATAGACTATGTGGTTCTTATGAACTGTAATTCTTGAGTAAACTTTGAGATTTTTAAAAACCAAGCAATAAATTTGCTATCACTAAAAAGAAGTTTGGTTTAATTATCACTTAAAAACTAATTTTCTCACTTCAGACTTAATTTGGGTGATAACTTTTTGTCATCTACTTCTTTTATATTTCTGTTAACTCTCATTAGACCATTTATTTCAAATTGCTCATGAAGAAAAAAATTTAACATGTCTTTATTTCCTTCAAATACCCATATGTGTGTCTGTCTATAGAACTTTCACTTGGTTTGAAAGGACCATGATGCAATAGGAAGACTGATAAAAAGTAGATTTATGCAAGAGACAAACAGGCCTTTAATTGTTTGGGGAAATTTTAAAAAAATTCTAACCCTCTTTATTATTATTTTAAGAAACAGTTCTGGATTTATTTTGTTATAAGGAGCAATCAAAATGATTGCTGATGTCACATAATGTTGGTTACTATTCAGCAATATGTGTGTTTAAGGAATCTATTGCTATTAAATTATTCTTTGTGTTGCTACTGTTGAGAGCAGTGTTTTATTACCACTTTGCAAACAGAGAAAATAAGCTGAAAAATGAATTTTCTCATGCACAGAATCATCGGGCTAAATTTTTGGTGTTATTTTAGTCTCCTGAAGCCAGCCAACATGCTCTGAGAGCTCTTGGGAATCAGTGGTGCTGTTCTAACCATACCCATGGCAGAGAACTGACCCAAGAAGAGTTCAGTTAGACCACTTTTATGCTACCCCCTGCATTATCAGGGCTCTCTCAGGGGAGCATAGTGTAGACCATAAACAATTATGATTCTCCCTCCCCCAAAACTAATGTGTGGTTGCAGAGTGGCCATGGAGAATGACGGGAGACAGAATAGCTTGGTAACCAGTCTCTGGAAGAATAGAAACTGTTGCCTCATCACATGGTGGTACTGCCATCCTGTCACCCCAGCCAACCAGAGTCATTAAAGTGATCATTCACTGCCCCCTTCCTAATCCCTACAGCTAATCCACTCTCTTGTCCTGAACATCTTCTTTCTCAAAATCTGCCTTTCTCCTTACATATCTCTTCTCCAGTTTAGATCCTTACTATTCTTTACCTAAACTATTGCTAAAACTTCTAACTGATCTGCCTGCAATCAGTTTTGTTTTCCTCCACTCTGTAACCATCGTTACACTCATAAGGCTTAAATATGACTATGCTACCTGAAACTTAAATCCTTTTACTAGCCTACAGAAAAAGTTCAAACCCCTTGTCCTTGCATTCGAAGCCTCAAAATCTTCTCACCTCTACCCATTTCGTCTCCCCTCCCTGCTTTGCATTTTATGTATCAGCACGTAGAACTTTCTGCTGTTTTTCTCAAATAACCATTGTACACTCACGCTGTTATCTCCTAGGTGCTTTTAGCTCTGACTTCCTTCATCACCTTCAATTTGATAATACTATCGTTTAAGATATTTCTCAAGTATCTTATCATTAGAAAGCTTTCGTTGCCTCTTGTGTTATCTGGATTAGGTACAATATTTTCATGTCCTTGGAATACTCCTACTGCTATCATACTTATGAAATTGTATTATAATTCATGGTTGATATACCTTGGGTCCTCACTAAAACATGAGTTCTTTGATGATGGATACTGTTTTATTCATCTTCAAATCTTTTGCATCAGGCTTATATTATATCTTGCACTAAGCACTTCATTAAATATTTGTGAATGAATGAACAAGTTAACAAATGAAAGCTGAATTCGATGGAATTAAGTTTTAATGAGATGTAGAGATAACACAAAATATAAAATTCTAAGCTGGAGCAATGTATTTATGGTATTTATTCACAGTTTCTTTCTTAGCCTTTGCATGTGACCGGTGACTTCCATGTAGGAGATCTGATTTAAGAAAAAATTCCATGATAAATGTATTCAGAAAGGAGAAACTGATGGTTCTATAAAGGAATAAAACCAGAATCTCTGTTCATATAGGCAGTAAACAATATAACAATACTATAGAAAAAGGTATTGTAAATAGAAAGATATAAGGTGATATCTGTGTCTCAGACTTCAACACTGAATCTCTGGACCTTCTACAAAAGGTAGGAAACAGCTATAGCTATGCCCCATCTCAATAATAAATACGTGGAAAATAAGCACTGGGTACAGACATGATGATGGTGTTACTGTCAGAAAACCTACATTATCTATTGTGCTACTTCCTTGCTGTAAGAGTTTAGCTCATCAGTTATTAGAGAAGAGGAGAAGTTGATGACCACAGGGGAGTATACAGTGACTCTAAGGCACTTTCAGAGCCATTCTACAGGAAGAGCTTTTTATTCCTCAAACCAAGGAGTAATTTCCAGGGGTTTTTTTGGTTCTATATTTGCTATCTCTTTGGTGACACCCACACTGCAGCAACAAAGAAATCTTACTCTGTTTCTTACTTGTCATTCCACAGATAGTTTGCCTGACTTTCTTTGAGGTTAGTTAGTTAACAGCAAATACTACCAAAAAAAAAAAAAGTCCTGCAATTAATCAGCCTGCATTGTCTTCAATCTGAACCCTGAATATTAAAACACAGTAAACTCATTTGGAATCGGGCAAACATAAAGGTCACAACATTAATCACAGTATTACCTAATCCCTGAGCCTTTTCTTCCTTTTGAGATGTTTGGCTTATTGCGGGTTAGGGGGCAGAGCAACAGGAACCCTTAATGGTTTCTGCAGCTTGTTCAATTTCAGCAGTGGTTTTTCCAATTTTGATTACTTAAATATTTGATACAAGGCTACAGCAGTAGAAATACTGCAGCACTGGGCTTCTTCTCTATCACGCTATCATTTTATAATTTAAAATGAAAGGTGACAGAAGACTCTGTGGTTGTAACTATTTAATAGCTTTTTAAGAAGTTAACTTTCTCTCCTCATACCAGGTTTGAGATAGAGTGAGTGGAGATGGGAACTTCAACACCCTCTTCCCAAAACCTTCAGTTTTCTGACCTTTCATATATGTACTACGCCCATCCTACTGCTTTACACTATAGCACTGCAACTCCCTGCATTCTCTGCTGTCCATCAAGACTACTGAACTTGCTAAAACAAAAACAAACACAACACACACACACACACACACACACACACACACTTTTGAGTGTTGACTTTACGAGTTCATGGTCTCCCACATCCGCAGAGCCCTCAAGGCTTTACATCAGTCCTTAATGTTCACTATTTCATTCTTCACTATTTTCCTTGAGCTCATTCTCCTACCAGCCTCTCTCCCCCAGCTAATGATCCTGCTTCCAGTTTTCCTGAAAAATAAGGAAAGGGGTTAAGAAGATTCATACTATCTTCCAGGGTTTCTGTGCCGGAAAGAAAAGTTTCCAAGACTCTGGCTGTGAAAATCAGTGGATTGTGGCTGAGTGAGACAGAAGGCAGCTAGAGTCCCAGGTGCTCCTTTTAAAGAGCCCATGCACAGACTCACTCTCTCACGAACTTACTCTGTGATCCAGTGCTGAGGCAGCAGTTCAAAACATGTCAGGAACACATGGAGAGGAACTGAATTGTCTGGTTTCAGGGAGAGAGCTGGAGGGGCAGCTTTCTCCCAGACAATAGTGCTTACAGAAGCCATTATTTCTTTGTTGAGCCCTTCTCCTATTCAGCCTACATATGCAAGTGAGCATCAAGTCAGAGTCTCTATAAACCTGACTAACACTATTTGCCCCACCCTGGTGATTCCCTGAGACCCTACTCCACCCATATCACAGGACCAACAAGACACTTCAAGTGGTTTTTCTATACAAATAGCCTGAGTTAACTCATGCTATAGACTTTCCTAAAATCTATCAAAGGTTCACAAACCCCAAACAACCAGTGTCTGGCCTCAACATTCTCTGTACTGCTTGCTAAGTGGCCCCAAGCCTGGCACTAGAAACAGCCACCTTCAGTTCACAGCTGAGCCTCTCCCAGGCATCTCCAAGCCCAGAACAAGTGGCAACCATCTGCAAATCACTTTGTACCTCATACCAGGTGGCCCTAGCCTAGGCACAGGTAGCTGCTAACACTGGCCTGCACCAGAGCCCCTCCTAAGAGGTCCCAGAACCAACAAACCTGGTGGCCAGCTTCAGACCATGCCAGAGCACCACCCAGCCACCTCAACAAATGACACACCTAGACTCAGCAGGCATCAGAGCCCTGCTAAAGCAAATTCTGCTATGTAGGATCAGCCCCTACACAACAGCTTCTCCATTGTAGTCATGGGCAATCCTCACAATCTGCCTGAGGGTCAGTTCTTACTATTAACATGCAAACAGCAATCAAGCTCAACAACAGGAGGGCACACACAACTCGCACAAAGGACATACTTAGAGCACCTACCTCAAATGACCAGGGAGATTGCCCCACATGAAAGAACAAAATAAAGCTCCAGAAAAAGAACTAAATAAAACAGAGACAAGCAATCTACCAGATGCAGAGTTCAAAACACTGGCGATAAGGATGCTTAATTAAGGGAAGACTAATAACTTTAACAAAGAAATAAACATTAAAAAATAGTAAAAAACTAATACAATAACTGAAATGAAGAACACATTAGAGAGAATCAATAGTAGATCAGATGAAGCAGAGGACTGAAAGAGTGATTTAGAAGATAAGGTAGCAGAAAACACCTAATCAGAAAAGCAACAAGAAAAAATAATTTAAAAATAATGAGGATAGTTTAAGGGGCCTCGGGGACAACATCGAGCATAATAATATTTATATCACAGGAGTACCAGAAGGAAAAGAGAGAGAGCACAGAGACCTGAAAGCCTATTTGAAGAAATAATGATGGAAAAATTTCTTAATCTGGTGAAGGAAATAGACTTACAAGCCCAGGAAGTACAGGAAGTCCCAAATAAGATGAATCAAAGAGGCCCATACCAAGACACATCATAATTAAAATGCCAAAGGTTAAAGATAAAGAGAAAATCTTAAAAGCAGCAAGAGAAAAGCAGTTACCTACCTACAAGGGAGTACCCATAAGACTGTCAGCTGATTTCTCAACAGAAACTTTGCAGGTCAGAAAAGACTGGCACGAAATATTCAAAGTGAAAAGCAAGGACCTGCAACCAAAATTACTCTACTTAGCAAAGCTATCGTATAGAATTGAAGGCCAGATAGAGTTTCCCAGACAAGAAAAAACTAAAGGAGTCCATCACCACCAAACCAGTATAACAAAAAATGCTAAAGGACTTCAAAAACAAGGAGGAGGAGGAGGAAGAAGAGGAAAAAGGTAAAAATGTGAATAATAAAATGGCAATAATTATATATCTATAAATAATTACTTATATAACTAATATATAACTGGATTAAATGAGCCAATCAAAAGATAAGGTGGCAAAATGAATAGGAAAAGACCCTATTCATACGTATGCTGCCTACAGAGACTCACTTCAGATTGAAAGACATACAAACTGAGTGTAAAGGGACAGAAAAAGATATTTCATGGAAATATAAATGAAAAGAAAAAGCTGGGATAGCAATACTTACACTGGACAAAATAGACTTTAAAACAAAGGCTGTAACATGAGACAAAGAAGGACCCAGCAATTTGCACTTCTGGATATTTATCTAAAGAAACCTAAAACACTAGTAACACTAATTTAAAAAGACATATGCATCCCTATTATCATTGCAACATTACTTAAAATAGCCAAGATATGGAAGCAACCTAAATATCCATTGGTAGATGAATGGGTAAAGAAGATGTGGTACATATATACAATGAAATATTATTCAGCCTTTAAAAAGAATGAAATCTTGCCTTTTGCAACAAAATGGATGGACCTAGAGGGTATTACGCTAAGCTAAATGAGACAAAGACAGATACCATGAGATTTTACTTACATGTGGAATCTAAAGAATAAATGAACAAACAAAACAGAAACAAACTCATAGATATAGAGAATATTTTAATGTTTGCCAAATAGACAAAGTGTCGGGGAGTTGGTGTAAAAGGGGAGGGAATTAAGATATCAAATAGCCAGTTATAAAAACAGGGATGTAAAGTACAGCCTAGTGAATATACTCAATAATATCGCAATAACTGTGTATTGTGTCAGATGGGTACTAGACTTATCGGGATAATCACTTCATAAGTTATACAAATGTCTAATCACTATGTTGTACACCTGAAACTAATATAATATTTTATGTCAACTGTAATTAAAAATTAAAAAATTATTTAAAACATATTCCTAAATCTTTCAAAACAACATCCTACTTTCAGTCCTTAATTGTGTTAATTTGTATTTCCATAATTTCTTGCCTTCACTAAATTCTTTTTTATTTCTTTATAGGAGTCATTTCATTTTCTGATTAAAATAATGGTTAAATTATGGTCCTTTAGAGTATCATTTTACTTGTTCTACTTATTGATTTCATTTCTATCTACCACAGATTATCAGGCTTTGATTTACATTGTCACAGTAATAGTATTCTATTATGTCGTGTCCTTAAATCATTTTCATTTTGTGTTTTTATATTTCTTCTGCAGTCTGAAATTACCTAAGTTGTTTATTGTATTATAGAGCAGTTGTTTTGATTGTCATTTCTTAGGTTTTCTTTGTTTGTTTACTTTCGATTTTTCCAACTAGAAAAATCCTAAAATTTTAAACAAGAACTTTGAAATAAATTTCTGATCTCTCTCCCTATTTATACTGAACTTCAGTTAATAATTTTCTTAAATATCATAGAACACTGGGAACATTTGTGCTAGCCCTTTTCTAAATAAATTGACAACTACCTTCTCTGGCATGTGTAACTCCCTGTCTATTAGATATATCAGCCAGGTTTGCAAAGATTTTCTACTGTCCTGATGTCAGTTCCATTAGAACAGATAATAAAGAAAAATGCACTCTTGACTAAACAGATTCTCATTTTGAAATTCTTTGCATTTGATCTGCTTTCAGTGCAGCTTTAATAGCAGCCATTATCTGCAATTCACCAACTGCTTTGCTCTTTCTAGCTCCAAAAACACCAACAGGCATGCTGATTTATGCATTTAGATACATATTCGTTCTGCTTTTCATCATGGGAAGTTATCTCAGACATCTTTTTTCTTCGCTTTCAATCAGCTTATATGATGAATTTACTGGTATGACTGACATAAAATCACTTTGTGATTGTTTTTCAGTACTTTGAGGTTTTAGTTTCTTATCTTTGAGGAAGCCCCCATTTCTCAAGCAGCAGACTGCTGCATCTGAAAAGTGTCCACTTAAATATATCATCTTTCCATTTTGCTGGAGTCCTAAAATCTCTGCTACATTTTCATTGAAAATAACACTGGTTTATTTCATTTTTATATTTGAATAAACTTAAATTTGAATCCAGTTCATTTACTACTAATAGCTTTATACTATTTAAGTGACTTTTTAATGTTGGCTTTTGGTATCTTTGTTAACATATGGAAAGTCTAAAGTAATCTATAAAGCTGTGCTTTATAGTGTATTAAAGCATTTATTCATTCAGAAAATGTGTATTTAATCCTTAAGTGAAAGGTTCTAAGAATTGGTGCTGAAATCACATGAATAAGAGATAGATATATTGTAGTTCAAATAAGTACATGGTGTTTTAGTCCATTGAAGCCACTATAACAAAATACCATAGGCTGGTAGCTTATAAACAACAGAAATTTATTTCTCACAGTTCTGGAGGCTGGGAAGTCCAAGATCAAGGCTCTGGCAGATTCAGTGTCTAGTAAGGGTCATTTCCTAGGCTGCTATCTTTTCACTATAAGACAAGGGCAAGGGATCTTTCTGGGTCTCTTTTAAAAGGGCACTAATCCCATTCATAAGGGTTCAACCCTCGTGACCTAATAACCTCCCGAACACCCCATCTTCAGATACCATCACATTGAGGATTAGAGTTTCAACAGATGAATTTTGAAGAGATGTAAACATTCAGTCCCTTGAGCAGGGATTCTGTAAAAATCAACTGAAGATAAATAGTTAATGCCTATGAAAATGTCTGCTAATCATACAATCTCTCCATATCTGCCTGTTATACATTCCTGCCAGCTTAACATCTTTGATAAGACTGCCGTGGGCTCTTTTACCCTTCAAAAGCCTCCGTATGTCTCACAGGCCTACCTAGGTACATTTGATCAGTCTATCTTTCTGTCTACATCTATAGAATTCCTCGGTATTCACTCTTTATTCAGTGGACCAGGCTGAACTTCTCACTCCTCTTTTCTGCCACAGTGAGCTTACTCATGTTTACAACTCAACCATACATGTTCTGGGTTCCCTCTGCCTGTTGAGGGTTCTTACCCATCTCCCATGGTTTGAATGTGTGTTTTGATATCCACGTTGACCTTCTTTCAGCCTGTCTACTCCTTTAGGCATCAGTCTACTTTTTATGTAACATGCCCCCACTCTTCTGAAATGCAAGAATAATCAGGCAAGCCAACAAACTTGAACTCATGCATATCTCCTACAAAGCCTAGAATTGCTTTCAATTCTGCTTGGAATAAACTGCTCGGTGTGTAAATACTGAATACATTCATTTGGTGCACAAAGACTATTTCATAAACATTTAATTTGTTCTCCTATGTGCCAGACTGGGAGGTTGGCAATAAGAATGAGATGAAATAGATACATTAACAAACAAAATACAATCTGTTAAGCACTCCCATAGAAGTAAGCACAGGAAATCTATAGAAGTGGTACTAATTCAGGTGAGTCCATAAATGAATGAAGAATGAATGACCATGAATAACTTATTTCAGTTTTTTTAGAGCTGACATTTAGTGCTCTGCAAACCTCCTTATGGGAAAATCTGCCTGATGATTTTGTGTTGCAACTACAGAGACTGTCCTATTTTCTTCCTCTCGCACATTCACTAATGACACTCCATGAATACACTATACAGTTCTAATGAAATCTGTATGCTTTCTTTCTCCCGTACATCATCTTATCTTTAACCACTAGATGGACTGATGTATTTGATTGCAACATTAAAAATATTAATTTCATAATTTTAAAAATAATGTTTAAGCATAAGATTAATATTTCATTATTAAAAACAGGTAAAATATATTTAATGCTTTTTGGATCTAAGTTTCAACCTTGTGCACAATTTTAATACTTTATTATTTTTCTCCCCTTGGTTTTCTACTTACAATGATTTGAAACAACCTTATTTCTAGAGTCCTTTGAAAAAAGAACCTCAAGTGGACTTTTTTTGTTTTATAGCCTTTTCACTAAAAGATCTCTTTTTATGGACTTTCTGTTTTATAGTTTTGTCATAAAAATTATTTTTCATATTCTGGCTTTTTTATTTTGTCTTTTAATCACAAAAATTAAGGAGGCTTTTTGAATCTTTACTGAACTTGGTACCATGATCTAGTAGGTGTTTTAAACTAGGTCCACACTCAGTATAATCATTCTATGCACTTCAAACACAGTCTTGTTACTCAGAATCATCATGCTACAAAATGTTGGACAGCATTTAAGTTGGCCTGAATATCTTTCTTGATATCCCTCAGAAGTTTAGTAGGGAATACTCAACAAAATTAATTGTTATATTAACAGTCAAAATTGAGTTTAACAAATTTGTTATTGTTGTCGTTCTTTTTCCTGTAGCCATTCATGTTAGAGCCCTATGAGCTCAAACTCAAAACAAAAGACATCATTTCTTCTATGAGTTAGTCATTCAACAAATGTTATGTTTATGTTTATAAAATATCTACTATGTCCAGGGCTTTTTTCTAGGTTCAAGAGCAAACAAATAAACATAATTAATATTTTAGGAGAACAAAAATAAGGTAAAGAGAGGGGGTTGAGAATGCCCAAGGGAGGGAAATAAATTTTATACGGAATGTTCACAGAAAGCCTCTCCAGAGAGCAGAGACCTGATTGAAATAAGAAGGTAGGAGAGAAAGCCTTGCAAGCATCAGGCTGAGCACTTCAGGACACATTCCAGGAAGAGGTGGCAACAAGCACTGAGCCCTGAGGCTCTAGGAACAGAAGAGAAGCCAGCATGGCTAAAGTAGAGTGATCACCACAGAGCGGTAGGAAATGACATTAGAGAGGATGTGAGCAGTGATGTCATATCGGATCTGCCAGCCATAGTAAGGGGTTTATATTTTATTTTGAGTGAGATGAAAAGGTATTGGAGGGAACTAAGCCAAAGAGTGATGCACAATCTGATATATATTTTAAAAGATTACGTTAAATACTGATCGAATTAGTTTTATTACACTGCATAAAAAAATACTACAAATTTAGTGGCTTAAAACAACAAGTATTTATTATCTCACAATTTCATGGGTTCAGGGTCAGAGAGGAGGGACCATTTATTTGGGTTCTCTGCTCAGGTTTTCATTAGTCTGAAATCAAGGTATGAACTGGGCTGTGTTCTTATTTGAAGCAAAGGGTCCTGTTCCACACTTATGCAGGTTGTTGGCAGAATTAATTTCCTTGTGGTTGCAAGATTAAGGTCCAGGTCCTTGAATTTTGTTTGTTTGTTTGTTATTTGTTTTTGTCATCCTAACCAATATTTCTACTATGGTAAAAAAAATCATAATCTAACACTGTCTTAACCATTTTTTAAATGTACAGTTCAGTAGTGTTAAGTACACTCACATTGTTGTGAAACAGGTCTTTAAAACTTTTTCATCTTACAGATCTAAAACTCTGTATCCATTAAACAGTTCTGCTTTTCTCCTCCCTCCCATCTTCTGGTAACCACCATTCTTCTCTGTCTCCATGAGTTTGACTACTTTAGATACTGCATATAAGTGGAATCACACACTATTTGTCTTTTCATGGCTGGCTTATTGTTTGTTTTTGCCTGCTCTCAGCCTGGGACTACTCACTAGCCACATACAACCTGGTAGTTTACTTCTTCAAAGCCAGTAGGGGAACCTCACACTTTGAATCACTCTCTCTCCAACTTGCTAAGACAGAGCCTTCTGTAACAACATATCACAACAAGGACTCCCCTATCACCTTTGCCATATAATGTAACCTGATCAAGGGAATAACTACCCACATTATGTTCACAGGGGCTGCCCATCTTCAAGTGAGAAGGGTTATACAGGGCATGCACAATAGGGTTTGGGAATTTGGAGGACCATGTCAGAATCCTGCCTATCATATAAGTGGAGAATAGATTGTAGAAAGAGCAAAAGAAGCTGGAGACCAATTAGCGGGCACTGGAGATGTTCCAGCCATCACTTCTCAAAATTTAATGTGTATGTAAATCTCCAGGATTGTGTTAAAATTAGATTCTGACTTAGTACAGCTATCGTGGAGACCTGACTCTCCTAACAATCTCCTAGGTGATAACAGTGCTGCTTGTGGAATATCAAGATCTAAGCTAATGATGACAGTGGGTTGGGCTAGGCTGCTAAGAGTGGAGACGAGAAATGGTCTGACTGGGGATATAATTTGAAGGCAGACCCAAAAGGGCTTACTAAGGAGGAAATGGAGGCATCAGGATGACTTCTAAATTAAAGGAAGAGCTGGTTTCAGGGCAGAAATCCAGTGTTCAGTTGTATATAAGCCAAATTAGAATCCAAATAGAGATGATTATTAAATGTGATGGGAAATAGCATGTTTTATAAATCATATGCAGTGATACTAGAGACTTGAATTTTTGTGTTTGTGTGTATCACGACTATGAGACTCTTGCTAAGTGTCTTAGAATTTATTTCACTATATTAAAAAATTTAAGCCATATGGAGAGCCTTATTGAATCATGTTGCAGATTCTCTCTCAGCTTCACTTGCATTGACATTAGTATAACAAGCAGTGTTTTCCTGTCCTCATGCCAATGTCCTTTACGGTGAAACTAATATAGTATTACTAAAATCCTTATAGCTATTCCTAGAAGTCAACATGTGTATCACTATGAGTATTGAAAGCATTTGATAGTCAAGTACTCATGGAATAGAACTAGATTTTTAAATTAAAAAAAATAGTTTTCAGCACCTGTTGATTTTGGTAGATACCTCACTAGGAGATGAATTACCTAATTTTCTCTGGCTATATAGGCCGTTTCATGGCATGGCGAATGACTCTTTCTTTCCTGGGCTAAATTATGTAAAGTTAGGTTTGTCACATTATAAGAGCTTGAGTGAATGTCAATCCTCATTGATTCCTTATTATAAAAAGTACATGTCATAGGCTGGGGTGGTATGAAAGGTTTATTTACTTATAATTTCCCTAAGCATCAACCATGTAAAATCTTGGCATTACTTACTTTCTGAAAGAAAAGCATTTGCAAGGATATACTTTGAAAACTGTGCTTTCACTCTGCTCTTTAATGTCATGGTTACAGAAATGCTAGAGTTTAGCCAGAGAAAAGTTTAAGACTCAGACTTACAACACTTCATGTATTTTAACAGACGTTTAAATAAAACATACCTGTTCTTAACACTGCTATTCCACAGAATGAACAGTCCTTTAAACCAAAACAGCCCTGTGCTGCTTTATTTCACTTTTATCTAAAACCATGAACCATCTCTTATAACCTTATTACATTAGGACATTATGTAGCTAGCACTGAAGGTGAGTATTTCCTCCACCATAAGCCAAAATCTTTATAGAAAGTCCTGTTCTATTTTTCTTATTGTTAAACAGTAAGACCTGGTAGGTTTTATGACCAGAAGAAAGGGTGCGATGGGGAAAGGAGCTATTTCAAGGATAGCCAGGTGATTATGTTTCTACAAATAAGACTCTTGAGTATATGAAAATTAAACCACATCATTCAGTGGCAGAGGTGAGAGAAGATCTGAAGGGGCCTACCCCCATGGAGGGTGCTAAGGAAGTCTGTCATGTGGACACTGTTAAAACTGGAACCCTGGGCTAGGATTAGCTACCTTATACAACAGTTGGGCTTTCTATTGATTTGGAAGAGTGTGATGGCTAAAGCAAGCCAAATTGATCCCTGCATTTAGTGTGGTTGTTCTATAGGCCTCTTTTTGTATTAAAACCCAGATTTGAATCTAGGTGTAAATGTTTTGTGAATTAGTTCAAAGCTGTCTCTATTTTTCCTACTATTGTATATATTATAATATAATGGATTAACTACTTTATAATATAAAATTTAGCTTTTTCATGGTAACTTAAGAACCTAACTTTATTGTTTTCTTTTCCTAGGAGCACTGAATCAAAAAAATTGGGGAAAGAAATATCCAACATGTAATAGCCCCAAACAATCTCCTATCAATATTGATGAAGATCTTACACAAGTAAATGTAAATCTTAAGAAACTCAAATTTCAGGGTTGGGATAAAACATCTTTGGAAAACACATTTATTCATAACACTGGGAAAACAGGTAAAATATTTGCATTTTGTTCATGACTTTAATACGTTTTTTGAACTGAGAGTATGTTTAGATTAGTTTCATTTGATTTTTTTGAATACTATACTATGAACTGGATGGAAATTTTAGGGAGACGAAACCAAGTAGAGCACTGAAAGTTGAAAGTTTAGACAACATTTTGCAAATATGTACAAAAAAATAAAATGACCAGTCATCACATTATGTTCTTCAGAAATATAACCATGAAGATCCTTTCACTAGAAAATGTGATAAAGATAATGTAATATAACTTAGTAAGTCCATCACCAGTTAATCACTTAGCCAATCAGGATTTCCTTTTCTTGGGCATTATAGTTTGATCTTGTCTGCTCAGCCTCATACTTTATTCAGTAATTGGATATGAAAAAAAGCAATCGAGTATAACTGAATTTTAAGAAAAGGAATTACTAGAAAGTTTTAAATTACATCCACTCCTTAGGAAGTAGTTTCTTAAGTGCTTTTTTTCTTTTGAGACTATCTTTTTAAAAAAACATGTAAAATATAATACCATTAAAATTTCAGCAAAAGCTAGATGGACAAAATAGTTTTTTAAAAATGAACATCTTTCCTTTTCTGAAACTATGTTTTAAATGAAATTGTACATGTTTCAGGAAGTTAGATAAAAACAAATATACTTATGAGGAAAAGATTAGGAAAAAATATTCAAAAATTATAATAGTAACCAAGTTGGGCTGGTTTGACCATTAGTAAATTTCTTCTCTATTTTTATATTTTGGTAGTGTATTTATTTGAATGTAATAATTTAATTTTAAATCTCCTAAGGATAGGAATTTTTCTATGCATCTGATATATAATAAGCACACAATAACTATTTGTTAAATGAATAATTAAGAAAAATTTTACATGTTATGATATATTGTTAATTAAATACATAAAAATATATTGCCCCAAATCTTGACATTTTCATTACAGATTTTGAAGGCTGTTACAAAGCAGTAAGCCACTTAATTTCTGTGTTATTTTTCCAAGTGGACTGTGGTCAAGCACTTGATCTTTAGAGCCACAATTTTTGGGTTTAGTACTGGCTTTTAAAATATATTGTAAAACTTTGAACAAGTTACTTTCTGTTACTCAATTTTGTTTTCTGTAAAATAAAGATGATAATGGTGTCTCCTTCCTAGGATTGTTTGAGGATCGAATGTTTAATTAATGTAGAGTACTTAGCATAATGACTGGCACAATGAAAGTGATATATAAATGTTGACCATTGTTGTTACTGTGTTTGTTCTTATATCATTATAATTATTAATGGAAATTTCTATCTCTAGTTGTCTGGCCAGTATGTTAGCTTCACTCCCTAATGCCAACAGTGGTTTCTATCTGATGAAACAAAGACTAAGTCTAATTTAGAGACATTAAAGTCTTGCATTAGCATTATACAAATGATGTATTATAGAATTGTACACTTGAAACCTATATTATTTTCTTAACCAATGTCACCTCCAATAAATTTAACTTTAAAAAAAAAATCTTGCAATAGGCTCTCAAGGGGATCATGAGTCTCCAGATGACTCAAAAAATATGATCAGACAATATCTACTGTGGAACTAAAATAAGAGAGTTTAAGATTCTGAAAGTTGCTGCTCAGGGTGAAGACATGAGATAGCTAAAACCCCTTCAGTGGGAATGGGTTTCCTCCTTCCTTACCACAGCCTACGACAGAGGTTGACAGAGAGGTTCTGGAGCTTGATGAAGGCCGGGGTGGTGCTTGGAAGGATAAGGAGAGGAAAAGAGTTGAAAGTGCAATGAGGGGGAGGGAGACATACTTCCAAAAGATGATTTTCTTCTCTCCACTCTTCTGTTCCTTCTCCCTTTACTCTGTCCCCTATCAATTAGTGCCTTAGGGAAGCAGAGCAAACAAATAGGGTGGGTGGTCTGGCTATCTTCTGCTATCAGGGTCCTACGACATTTAAGATCTTTGTTTTAGTTTATTTTTATGGCAAAAAGATTCATTAGGTATATTGTGTAGTTGCAAGTTCAGTTTCTAGAATGGCAAATAATTTTTTTAATTTATCAAATAAATGATTTCCTAAACGTACCTTTCATAGAAGAAAATTCAGTTGAAATTTGTAATTTTGTTTTCAGAAACTTAGATGCAATTTTATTGTGTGTGTGGCTTATTATTTTTTTTAGTGGAAATTAATCTGACTAATGATTACCATCTCAGTGGAGGAGTTTCAGAAATGGTGTTCAAAGCAAGCAAGATAACTTTTCACTGGGGAAAATGCAATATGTCATCTGAAGGATCAGAACATAGTTTAGAAGGACAAAAATTTCCACTTGAGGTAATGAATACTTCTGCTGGTTACTATTTCATTTTATAAATCACTGAGATTTTATTAAACATATAATTTGTAATAAAATCTTATAATTTATACAGTTATATATTTTTTACTTGGTTAATGTCTGTCTTTTTTACTAAAGTCAATAATACCCATGTTTGATTTTCAACTTCCCAAAACCCAGAGTGCCATATTATAGATGATCAATAAATGTTATTGAGAAAATGAATAAATAAAAATTTTTCATATCTCAGTAGGAAAAGAAAGGGAAATTTATCAACATACTGAAGGATCAAAGAAATGCAAAGTGGAATAAAAAATTTTCAGTTTTTTGGGGAAAATAAATATAATTACAATAAATAATGAGTATGTGGTGAAATAAACATTTACGTACATGTCTGCAATACATAAAAGAGTATAAATTGGTAGATTTTCTGGGCAGCAGTTTGCTTGTTTTTTATCAAGAACTTTAAGTATTTTGTTCTCAATATCCACCATTTCAATTTGTAGCAATTTTGTCTAAAAAACAACAAAGATATGCTCAAAAATGTATGTGCAAAGATTTATTTACAAGAATAAAAAGTTGAAACAAAAAGAAATGATTAAATACAGTATGATGGAATGTTATAGATCTTGTAAAAGCCATGTTTTTGAATAATTTACTCAAAAAGGTTCATCATAAGATATTAACGCTTTTTACTTTTTTAACCAAACTAATGCTTTTAAAATCAATATAAAATAATTTGCATGATATTATTATTTTAATTTTGTAAAACATGAAAACTAGTTAGTGACCAACAGTACAGAGTCTGAGTCAAATGGTCTAGATTTAAATACTGACTTCTCCATTCAATTATTATAGACATGACATTGTAAAAATTATTTAATTTACCTAAGCTTCCATTTCTCTCCTGTGAAACTGACAAAAGAGTAATGGCACCTGCCTTCTGAAGTTACTATGAGGATTAAACAAGAGAATAAATTATTACTAATGTAAAAATAATTGAGGGAAATCAAGAAAATGTTAACAGTGATTTTCTCTTGCTGATGGCATATGGGTGCTTTTTCTCCTTCAAAATTCATGTATTTTCTAAACTACCTATAATAAAACAGTATTAGTTTATAATCCAAAATAGTTATTGATAATAAAAATAAGACTAGGTCGAATTATCTCTTAAAGGGCTAAAAATTTTTAATGTGGATAAGCGCATTCAAATTTAGAGCTTATAATTTGTTTTTTTAATATAGGAAATATTCTTTTAAAAAAGCACATGTATCAAATATGGTTTGCCAGTGAAATAAAAGCCAATTCATTAAACATATAACATTCAGACTTCTGAGAGTTTACCGCTCTGGCCTTATTACTTATTTAGTACAAAGATGAAAGTCAAGAAAAACTCTTAACATAATCTCTGAACCCTCAAAATAAATGGTACAGAATCTGTGCATAAAGCTCATATGTTATTCTTATCTGAAAAGCCCTCAAGTCATCTCTCAGTGGTGTTGTTTGTTGTCAGTTTTAAACTCTCCCCGTGTCATTGTGCAAGCAGGGACATTAAGGGACATCCTTGACTTGCCCTTTTTTCAGAATGTCTTCACATTCTACAATCAAGTCTTCTCATTGCTGTTCCTAAATGATGTGAGAGGCTGGAAAAAAGTTCAAACCACCTTTGTCTTTTACTTGGATTATTAAATGTCCCTGAAGTAGTCTCCTCCCTCTGTCCTAATCTCTTCCACTTGACTCCCTTTCCCCACAACCCTGCCCCTTCTCTTTTCCCCTCCCCACCCCATTATCTGAAATGCATCAGGACTCCCCTTGCTCACTGGACCAAACTGCAGGCAGGCACTGCCTCAGACCTTCCTGGTGTACGCCCTGCCTACCCCTCCAGCTTCCTCTCTCCTTCTCTCACCTATGCTCAGCTGAAATTACAACAAGCTACTTCCCGTTTCCCACGTTTCTCATATTTTCTTGCCTCTTGGCCTTTCCCAAAGTCGATCCCTCTGATGAACACACATTCATCTCTTCTGCCTTTTCATCTGTCAACTTTTAAGCTGCTCATCCTTCAGGGGTCAACTTAGAAAGGCTTTGGTGATCACCCAAGGCAGGCGAACCTCTGCTTTCCTCTACTTCACACCTGCCATTTCTCAGATCAGAACCCTAAGCATGCATTAATCTCCTCAAAGCCTTTCTGCTCTTCCCGTAATTACATTTATAAACTAGCTGAGTTACCTGACTCCCAAGCCCACAACAAATTATAAGTTAGAGGCTGTTATGGACAGATATATGGCCTGAAATAAAAACTAACAAGAAATAGCCTCACAGCAGGAGAGGAGACTTAAAATAAGGCACTTAAAAATCCTTTGGTATTTTTTAGGTAGAAGCAGAGAGTCCTTGAGATTTCACTATTAATAGAGTGTATGAGAATAAATGTCCAAGAATTATAACTCAGACCATCAAGAAAGGCATGTCCAGTCTAGAAAGAATGAAACCATATTTGAGAGAATTCCAACAAAATAGTTGAAATAACATTTGACAATTTATTACATTTTATAATTGCTCTAATAAATTGCTACTTCAAGGTTGCCTGGTAATCTCGAAGTGGCGATTTCAGTTTCAGATGTGTCTGTATTTCCTTCCTCACTGCAGAATGATAAATGATAGTGAATGTAATTTTATGTACATATAGTTGATAAAATATTTTGAAAATATGCAGAATATAGAATTATATTGTTTATAGAATTTTTCATGTAGAATTGATTGAATTAGTAAATAATTTTGTCTTTGTTGACTTTTGTGAAGTCTTTGTATATACTAAAGCCATCATTTTTACATTTACAGATGCAAATCTACAGCTTTGATGCGGACCGGTTTTCAAGTTTTGAGGAAGCAGTTAAAGGAAAAGGGAAGTTAAGAGCGTTATCCATTTTATTTGAGGTAATCATTATACAGAGATTTAACACTAATTTAATTCCTTTTCTAATCACATGAAATATTGATGTGAAATGTCAAGACATGCTTTGTAACAGATAGAAGACCTCACAAGTAGAATGATATCTGGGAGTCCTTTTCAAAGAGAACCCTTTGGTCAGTATGTTTAAAAAAGACTCTTGTATTTACTTATTGGTTAAATCACTTCCACCTGGAGCAAACTGTCTTATGAGTGTATAGGTGTGTTTATTTATATATGCAAGGCATCATAATGATATAGCAGTGACTGTGAATCGTAACATTTTAAAATTTACTTTTCTCAGAAAATATTAGAGATTTAAAAGTTTTGTCATTTTGTTTTGTTTTTACCTTGCTGTGAAAAAAAAGTGCATTTGGAGAACATTACAGTTGAATATTTAAAATGGAAATCACTGGTATTTCTATTTTATTGAACAGTTAATCAGTTTTATCCCATTTTTAGAATGTCATTCTTCTTTAACAGGTTGGACTAGAAGAAAATTTGGATTACAAAGCAATTATTGATGGAGTCGAGAATGTTAGTCGTTTTGGTAAGCTACTTGGAGGACTCTCTTCTAGATTCTACTTTGAATGCATATGAATTTTTACAATATTACAAAAATCAGTTGTTCCAAAAGAAGGGAGGAGCAATCTCTTAATTCTCACACTTGATGATTTATTCATTTCTCACTACAGAACAACTTATAAACTTTTGTCACATAAAATATTACTAGTGTAAGTAGAAAGCTGAAGTTTTCTAATTTTATTATTGAAAATAATCTAATTACATCATGCATTTCAAGTGTATTTATCTATTCTGTCTCTGCATTGAATATTTGTTAAAGACTCTAATTTATAATTTGAAACTAGTTAATATTATAAAAATCATGTTTTAAGTTGAAAAGGTAAGTTTAATTCAAGTTAAAATTTATTCCCTGGTGGTTTCCTTGGTAAGCCCTTTGCTTTACCAACATGACAGGATTTTTGGAAGAAGATAAATGCTTACATACGACAAGATGCAATACACTTCTCCTGGCTATTTCATGGCCCTTGTAATTTGTCACAAATGCTTTTGAAAACACTGGCAAGAGACTACAAACTATTGTTATTATTTTATTTTTATTAAGCATTCACATACACAGTATTAATGCTGTCCTGGATTATGAATCAAATGATAATTATTCCTCTCTGGGAAGCTGTAAAATTTGAAATCAGAAACAAAATTTATATAGATCCTTTTCTTGAAAGCAGAAACCTGGCCTGGGATTGATTTATCTTTGTCAATTACGTGTGAGGACCTGGATTGACTGAACCTTTTGTAAGTCAGGGATATATGACCTCCTGCAGTGCAGCTTTCATTTTTCTTGAAAGTGCAATCAAATGCAAAATGAAGCTGTTATCTCCCTCCATCCAGATTGCAAAATTCAACATTGAATGCCAAAAGCCACACTTAATTTTTTCTCATTTGGTCAGAAAGTATTTTTTATTGAGACTGAAAGAAGGTAGCTAGTATGAATTCCTACACTTAAAATTGTTTGAAAAATGAATTCTGAATGTTCTTAGGCCCTGCGCCAGCCTGTGGGAACAAGAGTGATGCTAGCACCAGGTGGTTAGTTCTGACTCATGTAACTGGGGCACTTTGGCCACTTTCTCTCAAGATGTCTTCAGGTATTTCTGGGAGTCTTTTGGAGGATGATCACATGAGCTTAGGAACCAATTTGGTCATACTGATTAAAGTTTATTTATTAATATCTACTGTTTGAAAACCATGGAGAGAGATGCTTCATCAAAGCCACTATTATGATGTCACATAATACCCTCCCCGAGAATCTGGATCATATTATTTTATTCTGTCTATATCCTGACTCTAAACTTAGAAGCAGAACTAATAGTCTCTTGGACTGGCGATGAACACACACTAGTCTGCCCTCCATTACACCATCTATCTTGTCTCTCTACCCTGCTACTTTTGTATCAGCTTCCTCCCTCCTCTTTTGCCAAAAAATAAAATCCATGCCTATCAATTCTCCTACTAGACACTTAATGTTTTAATATACTCATCAAGGACACCTAAGACTATAGAGCTGGTAAGTAGTAAAGCCAGATTTTAGATGCTAGTCTGTCCACAAAATTTGTTCCACTATACAGTGGAGATTTATATTAGTTATATGTTTCAGAACACATATGAAACACGGGTCAATATTATTTGAATGTTGCTAGATATTATCTATCCAAACTAAATAAGTTAAGTCTTTTAAAGTTAAACATTTCTATTTTGAGAGTTCTTGTATTAAATCTACTTTATAGTCTAGAAAATCCCCCAGTGTAATAAACTGATGTTTTCCCAACATTGATCTTTTTAGTCTACTCCATGAACACAGAACATACCCAGAAAGATTCAAAGAAAAAATTATTTCCATTTAAAAGTTAAATTATTGAATGTTAATTTAGTTTTCTAATGGATTAAAACTAGATTTAGGTTGTGTATATACAACACTATCAATTCAGTCAAATAGATTTTTATTTCTAATATTTAGTCTTAAATTCAGATTAGAAACATTTGTCTATAACTTTATTAACAGCATCCTTCCTTCCTTCAAAAATTTTTGTATTGCAGAAAAATTAACATTCAATAATTATTTAATTTTTAAATGGAAATAAATTTTTTATTTGAATCTTTCTGGATACATTCAGTGTTCATAGAGTTGAGCTGGAGTAGACTGTTCAGATTATCTAGTGCAGTCATTTCATTTTCTAAAGAGTAAAGTGGGGTTCAAAAAGACCAAAATCTTGCAAAGGCTTCACTCCACTTGGAGTTTTCTCTATTTCCTCCTAAAAGCTTTATTATTATGTTTATATAGATCTATCTTTAGAACCAATCTGTGCATTTTATTTAGAACTAATTTGGTTTGAAGTAGAGAATCAAGGTTCACTTTTTTCCATATAGATATTTAAATGATACAGTACTGTTTATTGAAAATGTATCTATTCCAACTGCATAGTAATTTTTCCTGTCATAAATCAAGTGTGGGTCTGAACTCCATTCTCTTCCAGGTTCTCTTTGTCTATTTTTCCATAAAGTCCTCACTATCATAATTTTTATTGTTTTATATAATAGGTATTCGTACCTAGTAGCAAAAAGTTCATCAGCTTTGTTATTGTTCAAGAGTATCTTAACTTTTCTTTGTATTTTCAATTAAATGTTAAAATCAGCCTGTCAGTTCACACACACACACACACACACACACACACACACACACACACACACGCACACACACACACACACCCTCCTGGAACTTTGATTCAGGTTTCATTGACTTCATAAATTAGTTTGGAGAAAATTGACACCTTCACAATACTAAATCTTCCAACCCATGAACATGGTAATACTCAATATTTTTAGCTTTTATCTCATTTTCTCAAGAAAGTTTATAATTTTAAATACAGACGTTGTACACATAGTTTGTTAGATTTATTTGTATTTGGTATTTTGTTGCTATTGTAAGTTATATCATTTTAAATTTCATTTTTTATTGTTTGCTGCTCTTATACAGAAATAGATTTAAAGATACACACAGACTAAAAGTAAGGGGAATGGAAATAAAATAAATTTTTGTATATTGGTTTTGTGTGCAGTGACTTCACTAAATGCATGTATTAATTCTAATAATTTGTAATATTTTTCAATATTTTACATGCACAATCATATTATTTGCAAATTATAATGTTATCATTTATTCTGTTCCAGTCCTTATAACTATTTTTTTTTCTTTTTCTTACTTTATTGCACTGGCTCAGTCTTTCAGTTCAGTGTTAAATAGAAATGGTGATAGCAGAACATCTTTGTCTTATTCTTGATCTCTAGGGTAAAAGTTTTCAATAAGTCATTTTTAAATATGATGTTTATTTATGGGCTTTTGTAGATAATCTTCTGAATAAGATTTTGATTTTGTTTTCCATGAACTTATACTGAATCTTATCAAATTATTTTTCTGTATTTATTGAAGTGGTCATATGATTTCTGTGTATAAAATAATCTCTCTAGCATCTTGCTTGTGTCACAATGAAGCATCTATCACTATATAGTGACATACGTAAGAAAATTTGGAGTATGCCAGTTTTCTCATTTTTTAAATGTATCTAAAGCATTCTTGAAATTTCAGATCTGATTAAATGCATAACAAAGCACTTATCTCTGTTTCATAGTTTCAGACACTAAGTTCCAGAGTTGGGATTCTGCTGAGATGTGTGTTGTTATCTTGTAGGGAAACAGGCTGCGTTAGATCCATTCATATTGTTGAACCTCCTGCCAAACTCAACGGACAAATATTACACTTACAATGGCTCACTGACATCTCCTCCCTGCACGGACACTGTTGACTGGATTGTTTTTAAAGATACAGTGAGCATCTCTGAAAGCCAGGTAATTTTGGAAATTCAAAACAATGAAGTAATTTGAAGAAATCTAAAATGAACGATTATTCTAAACTTTACTACAGGATATCTGTTTTTAATTAAAGCATTAATTTATGACCCTGGAAACAGACATGTTATATATTAAATTTTCTTCTTTTCAGTTGGCTGTTTTTTGTGACGTTCTTACAATGCAACAGTCTGGTTATGTGATGCTGATGGACTACTTACAAAATAATTTTCGAGACCAACAGTACAAGTTTTCCAGGCAGGTGTTTTCCTCATATACTGGAAAAGAAGAGATTCATGAAGCAGGTATTTATGCAATAGAATTTTTCTACAACCCTCCCAGATTCAGTGTTGATGGAATTAATTGGTGTATAATAGAAAACATGCAAAACATAGATTGTTAAAAATATTTTAATTATTAGCTTTGTAGCTTTAGATAAACTAGTTAGCTTCTCTGAATCTTAGTTACCACAGTCAAAAAATGGCAATTAAAAAAATTCATTCTTCCCACATAACTCCATTTTTGCAGATGAGAAACACTGAGATTCAGTAAAGAAAGCGATTTTTCTAAAATACGCAGTAATACATGTCAAAGCCACATACACACCTCCAAATTCACTTTTGACATCTGCTTGTGCTACTAACTATACAAAGAAATGATAACGGACTGAGGTATTCAGAACTTGGGGAGATCATGTCTGATTGGGGTGATGAAGGAACCTCAGTGAGAGGTTTGACATGTGATTGGAGTTGTAAAGTGTTCACATTTGTATTGGCAGCTCCCAGAGAAAAGCTAGTGCTTAGTAGGGATTGCAAGCAAATGCACTAAATTATTAAGAAATGAAAAGTAGGTCTCTTTTTCAGTTGCCTTCTTTGGGGACAAAGAAATTTGTTCTTAGCTGGCAATGGAGAGGATACAGGGGAAACATCTCTGCAGCACCTTCTGTGTCTCTGAAGCTGATGCAGCTGTCAGAAGCCTTTGAAAGTGCCCAAAGGACACAATCAGTTACACCTACTGTCCTTTTCTTCTTTACTGGTTCATGAAAGAAATAGTTGAAGTGGCCTTTGCTTTGGGGACTTAAAACCTTTCCAAGTACATGGTCTTCTTTGATCTCAGCCCTGCAATGGATTTTTGGCCATGTATAATATCAATTTAACATTATCTCTTTTTGAAGATTAGGCATTAGGACAGCAAGTTTTTATTGTTTTAATGTGATGTTTATGAGAATTATTTATTCTTTAACAACAGCAGAAAAAAAAAACAGGGCACAAGACAGCAGTGATGAATAGCTGCATTTAATTTGATGTTAAGTTTCAAATTAAACTGCCCCCAAAGTGAGGAAACTTAATTATATTTCTCCCAGTGGTACTAAATACTATAACATCTTGTCTAATCAATAATAGACAATTGATTAGAAAAAAGAAACTGGATTTAACCATCTCTTTTTCTAAATTACAAATGATCAAATAACAAATTAAATAAATATGATTCTTTCTTGTCATTTATATTTTATTAAAACATTTCCAAAGCATTTGTCTTAGCCTGATAGGTCCTGTCTGGTACTTACCAGTCTTAGAGCTTACTCCTCCCCAACTAACTTCCTTGTTTCATACAGAACTCTATCAGGTCCCCTAAAGAGGGCCGACCGCATGCTCCCGGTTGCATTTCTATGTGCTATTTCCTCGCTGTGGCATGTTCTTCTCTGCTGTCTTCACTTGCTTATCTACTCCTTATTCTTCAGGACTCAAGTAGACCATTGCATCCACTGGGGTGCCAACTCCTACTCTACCTCCATCCCCACCAACTCTGGCTCTGGTCCAGGCGCAGGACTGCGCACTCATGGAGACCCCATACCCATAGAATATGAGATAAATAATGCTCATTTGGCATTGTGTGATGCGCCGGGGTGCTCCTAATGTTCTGTGCATCCAAACTTAATAGCAGTTGTTATCAAATGATAATTGTCTGTTTGTCTCCCAACCTGACTCTAAGCCCCATGACTGAAGTAACTAAGTTTTTTGCTGCTTCACCTCTATTGCTGAGCTAAAATGAAGTATTCATTCACTAAATATTTACCAAATGACTAAAAGAATCTATTTCTATATAATACAAATATAGCAGGTTATACTTAGTGGCTGCCTCTTGCACCATTTAATGTGTAAACCCAAATCAGTTCTGATTTTTAGAACATTGGTGTTTCCACAGGTAAGTGAAATCCAAAAGTAATAACAAAAACAGCAGTAGCTATCATGTATTGTGTGAAACAGTGTGTTCCAACAAGCATCAGCCTTATTTTCCTCATTTTACAGTTTGGGAAGGTGATATTAAGTGGTATGCCCAAGTTCACAGAACTATAAAAGAATGAGTCAGTATTTGCACCCAAGTCTCTTCGATTTAAATACTTCCAAATCTTTTCCTATTATACTTTATATTTATAAAAGAATACCATTTCTGTACATAATTTTATAATAGAAACTGATGACCTTAATGACATGAAACTTAACAAAAGTGATATTAGCTTTTTCACAAAACACAATGATTGAATTCTTACTTTTTCCATCATAAGTATTTTCATTCGACAAGCACTTATTACCATTTGCCATGTGCATATTCCTGTGACTTTTCTTCTCAGTTGATACACTGTGTCCTTTCTATTTTATTGAACTGAATTTGAAAATAAGCATTGAGGTTATATTTATGTTCAGTATTTTATTTATTAAATTTAATCTTAAAATAGATTTTGATTACATGAAAATTTTTAAAAAGTAGAAAATACACATAAGAATAGAGAAGAAAATTAAAATTTCCTAAGGGATAACTTAGGATTTTGGTGAATATCTTTCCAGATCTTTCTCTTAAATTAAGAATATGTTATTATTTGTCACAGAAATGAAATTGCAATACATATATTTGTTTACTGATTTTGTTTTACTTAATGATATTGCTAGTACATCATTCTTTACAAAGTATTTCATTGTATAATCATAACAACTTATTAAATTAATAAGAAATTATTAACTTAATTACTCAATTTTGGACATTCAGCTTATATTTATATATTTTTCTTTTAAAAATATCTAACATCCTCATTTTGACCAAAAGAAAAGTAAGAGTTGGCATGAAAATTGTCAGAATTCTGCTGTTAGTGAACGCATTGTAGAAAAATATATTTTGCAAAATATATTGCAAATAATTGCAAAAACCATGTGAGGTCTGTATATCCATGTAAACTGGAGAGTAGAGATCGAGCTTTATTCACTTTTACATTCATAGCAGGAGCTCAATAAATGTTTATACATGAATACATATTTTATCATAATTTCGGTTCTCTATCGTTACATATTTTATGTGGAGCTGCCATTTATTAGAAAGGCATTTCTTTTTAGCATCACGGACTGGATGCTGGCTCTTCTAAGAATCTCAGAATTTTATAGAACCATTTGCCCTAGAAGGAGTTAGTAAAAGCTGTCCTTTAGATAATAAGAAATATATATGAATAACCCTAAAAACAGCACAAACGTAAAGTAGGTAAAGTTCAATTTTATCCCATGACTTCCAGGTACCAGATGCCTTTCTGTTGCCCTCTTAGCCCACTAGGAGATTCTCCCATGAAGAATCAGGGGACTCTTGAAGTACAGTGGGAAAAATCTCGAGCTTTAAAGTCCAGTAGGCGTTTGGTTTCAAACCTCAGTGCCAGTACTCATTAGTTATATAAAAATTGTCAAGTTACTTAGTTCTCTAAACCTCAGTTTCTTCACCTATAAAAAGAGAATTAAAATACCACCTCGTAGGGTTGTTGTGAGTTTTAAATGAACTAAAGTTTGCAAAGTGGAACAGTCCTTTGAACATAATGTGCTCCAGACTTATATTACTTAATTATTGTAGTGTGTGTGTGTGTGTGTGTGTGTGTGTGTGTGGAACTATCACAGCAAGTATGGGGTGCTATTCAAGTATTCCATGTTAAAAGCTTTTTTTTGTTGAATAAAATTATAAATGCACTTTAAATCTCATCTGCTAACATTGTAATATATTTAATAAAAACAAAAAAAAATAAAATATCAAATGCTTTTCAAGGCAGGTTAGCATGAAACAAGTCCTTATACCCTAACGTTATATTTGAGCTATGAGAAATTTTCAATAATTCCTTCAAAAATGTCACAATGAATTATACATCAGCAGACTCACTTTCTTGAAGGTCAGTAGTTGTAAATAGCATTCATTAAGTTCACGTGTACATTAACCATCTCTAGGAATAAGCAGAAAAGTGACATGAGGATTATTTACTTCTTAGAAGATTCTGTATTACAAATCAAACTGTTGACAAAGTTACTGGGTATCTCTAGAGAAGACTGATTGAATTAAGTGGAATTTGAGAGATTTCTGTTGGCTATTTAATCTCAAGCAAATGATGAAATCCTTGAGAGGTACAAAACAGTGACAGATCAGTTGTAGTTATTTTTAACAGTTGTGGCAATATTTACATTAAGATTTGCTACTACCTGAGGGGGAATCACAACCTTAATGTTGGTTGATTCTGAATCTGTGAATCGCTAAGTTCTTCTCACAATAATTTTCAAAATACCTGTCTCAATATTTTTTTCAAATGAGGCTCATAAACCTCAAACAAGAATGTGGTGGATTTATCAGTGTGCGTTCACAAAGTACTTCTTTCATGGGTTGTGTTAAACTGCACTAAACTTCAGGTCAATGGAAAATAACTGAGTAAAACCCAATGACATCTTAGGTAATTGTGACATTTTCTTTGCCACTGACCAAGAGTCACCACTCTGTTTTTTCACCTCCATCTACATTTTTACTCATAAACCATGAAGCTAAGACTGGACTTTTTCCCCTCAGGGCAGACGGCCCTTTTTCCAAGGTGGGCACATGGAAGGGCAAAGGCAGAGGGAAACTCAGCTCCCCCCAGGCTGTCTGCATCACCTTTCATGTTTAGCTGAGAGACTGGGCACAGCCAAAGAATTGTCATGCTCTTTTCAATTGTACATTTTCATTTTTTTTTCATTTTTCCCACATTTTCCTTTTTTCTCATGATACTCAGTGCTTCGCTTATTAATTTTTTTTTTGTTTTCACTCTTCATATAAGTTTTCATGAGTGGTAAGAAGACAAGTGACTGTCAGTTAAAAGTTTGTGACACTTTTACAACTCTTAGTGGAAAAATGTGTAATTTAAAAAGCACAATCTAATTTGATCAAAATTGCAAATTTTTTTACAAGTTTATTTTGCATTCTTCTATAAATGGAGTCTAAGACTTAGAAACTAAAACACCCATTACATTTCACAGCTCACTAAATATAAGGGTCAGAGGAAGAAGGTTCCTAAATGCAGGGACAGATCCATCTTTATTTTTATGTCAAGAGTGCCTGGAACCAAGGCAATGAGAACTGAATGTTAAAAATAAGTTTTTAAGTAAGAACATTTAATGCACTCTGGAAAAGGAGGCTACATCCTCATTCTTTATATATGTGGATCCTTGGCATTTGTAGAAGCACTTACTTGTCCTCTGTGTGACCTGACACAGACCACAGATTTGTCAGAGCCTGGCTCACAGTCCAGGACTTCCCAGAACCAGGTTTCTGTTCCAGGCCAGCATTCCTTAAGGAGCCACTGACTGTGACCCAAATCACACATGGCTCGTGGATAGGAATCAGGGAGCACAATTCAGCCCTGACAAAGAAGGTGGAACCTCAACATAGTTCTAAACTCCCCATAGTCAAAGAAATTACAATTTTGTTACTATATTATTATATCAATTGGTAGCTTGTACTTGGTGTTGGAATTTATGTTGATCTGGAAAACACTTCTTTGTATTAAATCCAGATATTGTGCTTTATAGAGTATGGGTCCTTCTAATAAAATAATTAAACTAATTTCGATAAGAAACATAAGGAAAACCTGGAAAATTTAGTTCAAGTTAATAACTTATTCCATGGTAGTAACCCAGTCTTGTGTTTGAACACCAAGTAGTGTATGTATGTGGAATTAACTAGATTGTTATTTAAATATCCAGTTCTCCCTTATAGAAGGGCAACCTTTTGACAAAATTATGGACTATATACACAAGTACAGGCTTCTCTTTTGAATATATTCAAAAGTCTATATCTTCTTCCCATAAAATCTTATATTTCAGATTTAGCTTCAGCTTTATAACTTATTACTAAAATATTGATTATCAATAAACAAAAGGAGTATTTTAAAAATACATTTCTAGTCTATGGCCATGCCACCCTGAACAAGCCCAATCCCATCTGATTTCAGAAGCTAAGTAGGGTCAGGCCTGGTTAGTACTTGGATGGGAGACCACCTAGGAAGACCAGGTGCTGTAGGCGTAAAAAATAAATAAATACATACATTTCTATATAAACACAAGTTTAAACTTTTAAAAATTACTAAAAAGCTCTTACATATCTATCAAGTAGAAAGCAAAGCAATGAAAACCTAATGACAAATATAACTTCCTTTTTAGAATTCTAGTTTATATAAATGCTGATCTTTAAAACATGAAACATCTGTGATTTCTATTATTAAGTCAAAATAAACAGACATCGAACCAAAGAAGTTTGTGCTATTTAGGTAGTAGTCCTTTGCATTTTTCAGCTAATAATTTTATTTTTTTTCTCAAGCGATTTTTATGTTTTGTGTGCATGCATAAAACCAGTGCATTTTAAGATAGTTTCATTTGTGGGGAACAGAATAGCTAACTTTAAATCATTCCCACTCTCTAAAAGCTGAGATTGATTTTTTGAGGACAAAATACAAATGATACTGCCAAGAATCACTTTCGACCTTCTGAAAATGGACTTGGGAATCTTTAAAAGCAAAACTGAGATAATCCTATTCCTCCAATGACAGTTTATGTAAAGAGCACACTTTTGAGATGATTTGATGGTCTTCTGCCATCTGGTGGACACTAGTAGAAGTGTCACTAGATATAGTAATGTAGTCTGGAGCTAAGTTAGAATACATTTTCTTATTCTAAATTCATTTTCTTTCCTTCTTTGTTTCTTTTTCTGGTAGTGAAAGAACTATCTTTTATTCTTAGAAGGACATCCCAAAATTCTCAGTAAACAAAAAAAAACATAAGTTTTACAGTGATAAGTCTTGTCTTTAACTCATATAAAGTTATAGTTGTCTTTATTTATATAAAGCATACATTTATACTTCTTAATCATTTATATCATATTGTCAGCATAGCACGCTAAAATTGCTAATACCAAATACTGTATGTAAATTTTGTTTCAATTTGTAAGGCCAATTGTTGATTTTGAGTGCCCTCCTGTGTTCACGAGATATACTACAGACGAGGATAGAGGGGAAATATGCTATTGAAGCATATTTTCATTGAGTCCTTGAAATAGCTTTTGTAGCAGTGACGAACAGGTGGCCTAAACCAACGTCATGATCTCCTCCAGTGGCTTTGTAACTTTGAGTATATGTTCTGAACACAAAACTCAGGTTCTCTGAGCATATCATGTCTTTGATCTTAGTGATCTTTCTCTCCTCTTTTGCAAACCTGTCTGGCCTCTGAGGAGATTTTATTTATTACTTTGCTTCATTTGCACAACATTATAAAATTGTATCATTTTTATCTTCACAATTAGTCAAAACAATCACTTTATGAATGTATTTCAGAAAATATCAGTGTTCTTTCTAATGGGACTAAATTTTTGGCACCAGTCCCAGCATAGGTTTGAATTTAAGAATTTCCTGAAACTTTTTCAAAATATTATTTTTTGGATAAGATAAACAAATCTTTTATTTCCCTGAAATTAATTTCTTAATTAATTTATTATGCCAAAGTGGGATTTTTGTCAGCAAATCTGAAAAATACTGAAATGATTGTTTTATTTGCTCTACTATGATTTTCTCTAATGAAAATTTTAAGTTATTTCAAGGATTTTCTGTCAACAAAATGTCCAATAGTAGACCATCTTTTATAATTGAAGTTCTCATCCCAAAATAAATATCTTTGCCAGGGACCTAACAAGAGAAATAGAGGCATCATAAAGTTGAAGATATCGTTTGTTTATTTATTTCTAAAAATGAATTTGTATGCCAAATATATTTAAGACAGAATTCTAGTCAACACAAAAATGAAAAAGCTATGGTTTTTATGTTGACAACCTGCTAGAGGAGTTAAGACCTATTCAGGAAAAAATAATATAAGAGAACATGCAATTAATCCAATGTAGTAGTGAAACAAAACAGACAATTGAAAATAACACAGATCACTTCAGCAGAGATCAGAGCGTGAGTTACAGAGGAGGTAACATTTGAACAAGACCCTCCCTGAATGAGAAGGTAGAACTTGAATAGAGATAGGCAGGAAGGAAGAAGTACTTTATATACAGAAGTGACATAAGCAAAAGCTCCACAGTGGGTAAGTGTAACTTTTTACCTTCTATTGAAATAAAACACAACAAATATTTTCATAAAACCTGTTTTACTCATTAAAATTCTCGAGGCTGATGACTGTATCAATAATGTTTCTTTTCTCTCTGAAGTTTGTAGTTCAGAACCAGAAAATGTTCAAGCTGACCCAGAGAATTTTACCAGCCTTCTTGTTACGTGGGAGAGACCTCGAGTCGTTTATGATACCATGATTGAGAAGTTTGCAGTTCTGTACCAGCAGTTAGAGGGAGAAGACCAAACCAAGCATGAGTTTTTGACAGATGGCTATCAAGACTTGGTAACTATTAGATCACTTAATTCTTGTTCTGATAACATTATAGTTTAATTTTCAAGGTAAGATCTTACGAGTGATTGCATATTTAGATTACTTTAGACTTTGTATGACCCTCTCATACAAAGTGTGGAGGAAGGGAAGCAGAAGCTATGCTACATTGTGTCAGAACTTCCAGTGAATTATACTAAATTATTATTTACGCTTTGAATTGCAGGGAGACCACAATTTTGCCAACAATATTATAGACATATGTAGAAGATTTAGGAACTAGAAATCATCTAGCATGGTTTGTTTTTACAAATAAAATGCCTCGAAGAATAATTATATTCCTTAACTGTGATCTCAGTTGCGGAAAGAATTAGGCTTCGAATCTCAATGCTCTGATATCATCATGTATTATTTCCTCTGTCATACTACACCAGCACAAGAAAAACAGAGTAGAAAATCTTGAAAATCCTTTTTTTTTTTTTTTTTTGCACCAGATTTGCAAATAGTACATGCAAAGACAATTGAGACAGAACTTTCAGGACATAAGACAGTTAACCTTTAGGAAAGATCGACCTTCTCCTTCTCCCCACCCATGCACATGAAATAAAGAAAAGAAAATACAGATTTCCTCTGTGCCCTGAGCATGTCATTAATAAACTCTGTCTTGGTAGGGAAGTGTTGCCCATGGATTGGCGGTTAGTTGAGAAAACCCCAGCAGGGTAAGGCTCTAGGAAGGTCCCACTGCAGGTCAGAGACACTGAACTCTGTATTCAGACAGCTAGAGTTCTGCATGCCCTGGGAGCCTGTATTTAAACAAAACTGTCCTTGTTATCACAGTGTTGAATACTGTATGGACAAAATAGAGTTTGTACCAACCTTTTAATTCAGTTGACTACAACAGAGACACAGTGAACTAAGAAATTAGTAGAATTTATGAGAGTATACTGTTTTTCATTTTGTAATGATGTGAAGATAATTCTTTTACTGTCTGGCTTATATATTAGTAAGATGAAGATATAAATTGTTTTTAATTGTATCTTTGCATTTTTTGCAAATGCTACATATTTATATAAAATATTAATTTCTCATTTTGGATACTCAATATGAATTTTATGTGTTCTAGTTAAAAATAAAACTTTCTAAAATGAAATCCAGTTTTTAAAAAGCAAAATATATCTAGTTTTTCAGTGAGTTGTTCAACTTAACATTGCATAAACTTTTTCTTAGATTTATAAAATATAAATATTTTCCATTAACAAAGGAGAAAACGTTTTCTAAGGACAAATGTCTAGTATGTTAGTGCTCCTTGAGAATAACACATTGGTATAATTACTGACATCTTTCTTTTAGGGTGCAATTCTCAGTAATTTGCTACCCAACATGAGTTATGTTCTTCAAATAGTAGCTATATGCACTAATGGCTTATATGGGAAATACAGTGATCAGCTGATTGTCGATATGCCTTCTGATGAGTCTGGTAAGTGCCCACCTGATAAATCTTAAGTTACCTAAATAAAAGAGGCTAGTTTAATCACTGGTTGCACTGGTGCTTTATCTCTGATTGTATATTCTTTTGGCCAAAAAGCTAAATATTTTTTTTAAATCAGGATCACGAGGTAAATTGTAATACATGAAATCCATTTTTTTATCCAGCAGATAGGGTGCAGTACAATTAGTAAATTTATTCTGAATACCAAAATAATCCATTTGTAAAGTTAGAACAGCAAAACCTATTGTAATGTCTGGTCATCAAATGAAATAGCTATGTAAACATTAAGACTTTTCTTTTGGATAATGAAGATTTGGTTTCATTTGTGTTTATTTCCTTTTTCAGCCCCCAAAGCATTTTGCAGTAAGTATGTACATGATCCTAAGATCATGTGAGGTACCTTAAAGTATCTAAACAAAGCATCTCAACAGTTATCTTAGATATTTTTATCTACTTTTTGTAATTTGGCTGAGTGAGAATGCTTTCCTCTTAGCTGATTTGCCAGTACTGTTTCACAAAAGCAAAACAAAAAAAATTGTTTCTAATTCTATTTTCTTTGCATGCACTTTCTCTGAGTATGATGGGAAAATCTTTTGATCTCAAAGCATATGCAATAATTGAATAACATGCTACCATAACTTGACAAGTTATAGATTTACATAATTAAAGTCTTCCTTTTGTTAAGTTTAAGTAGTTTTGAAGTATTAGAATGGAATTATATATGTATGTATATATATATATATATGTGTGTGTATTTGTGTATGTATAGATATACACACACATCATGCATATGCATATTCAAAAGTATGTAAACATATATACATATATACAGACATAAATGTAAATATTCTTTGGTCATCCTTATCATAAGGCTACTCACTGAAAATTTGCCCAAGTTTTTAATGGAAATGAATGGTTACAAATTATACTAATTATAGAATAATCCAGTTTTAAGTATGGAAATAAAATTGATATGTATTTGATTTGCTTTTGTGGTCCATACAAAGTCCCATAGCAGGATTTTAATCAATTATGAGAGTGTTCATTGATTCCCTCATCATAGTTGTTTTCACTAATTGAATTTTTAAGTTAAAGAATATATGTCAGAGCATTAGATGTTAAATTATGTATCTTTCCAAACCTCAAGCTACAAAACTTGTCAAGGTATTTCCCAAGTTAAAACATTGATGGCTGTAGCTTATTCTCCTCCATTGAATGTCACCCCTCATCAAAGTTCCTCATATCCATTCCAAAACTGACATTTTGGGCAGTAAACATTATCTATTTTGGAGAATATCCTATGTGAATTGATGAAATAGGGCATATAAAAGTCTCCTCTAATCTTATTGTGTTTAGGATATGAATTATATTGAATACATTCACTTAATTTTACTATCTTGGTTTCATTATAACACTCCAATTCCTGTATGTAAAACAATTTCTCAGTAGTTTACGAAAAATAATTAGTTAGCTATTTATATTATGATCTTTCTTATTCTATTTACTGTGGAAAATTTTTAAACTTTCTGATTTCTTTTTGAGAAGTTTATTGCATATGAAAAAAACAGATCAAATGTCTATTTTCTACAAAAGTGATTTCAGAGTGATCCTTTTGAACTGAATCTATATTGGCACAAAGTACAGCATTTTTATATTATTTGTAACACTTTCACATTTGTACAAAATAATAAACATTATAACTTACTTTCTGTTTATTCAAAGGATCGGAACACTTTTGAACAAATAAGATGCTAGTGCTAGATTTATAATCTCTATAAATGTCTCAGTCTCTTAAAACATTTTATGCTGTAATGATATTTTAGTAAAAGATGGTATTTAATTTGTGTTTCACTGTGGTATTCTTCTTGAGTCAAGGGTTAAAAACTGAGATATATTATTTCTTAATTATTTTTTCCAACAAGGTCTTCATCAAAAGCCAATTTACACAAAGTGTGGAGTCTTCCTGTTTTTTATAAATAGAACTCATTTTTTCTGATCTTAACAGCTGCAATGACATTTCAATCCATATATCTTCAGTTCATTACTGAAATTACAGTATGTTAAACATTGTTTCTATGGTGAACATAACACAGTAAAAGTCTTGACAGCAGTACTATCTTGTGGTTTAGTGTGATGGTATCTATAAGATTTGTGAATTTTGTGATTTATGTGTCTAATATAGATGCCACTGGCTTTTGAGTTTGCTGCATATTTCGTGATTTTTAGTAGTACTATTTCATCCTGTTTATCATATTGTTTCATTACCCTAGTAACATTGTAATATATCCTATTGAATTGTTTTATTACTATTTTGGATAAGCTGTTTTCTAAATAGTGTATTTTCTAAATAGTGCTTTTCTTAAAAAGAAACGAAGGAGGTCATTTATAATTGCCTTTATTCTTTCAATTATAGACTTCAAATACTATAATCAATATCTGCAAAGGAAACCTCAATCATCCAATTTGTGCACTTAACTTTGGCTAATTTGATTAATTTATTGCTTGTATGTTTTAATTACATTTGTTGTGTACAATAGTATCACCATAAACTAGTGTCCATTAAATATTATTATGAACTGTTATTTTAAAATAAGTGCATAAATTCATATTCAGAAACAATTTAAATTTGTCAAGGAAACCTCTCTAAAGTTAAAAAATGTATTTTTTCAAATACTTTGTAGTAAATTATATTTATGAATAAATAATTCATAAGTATATTTTATTGTAACTAAAATAATTGTGTTCATTTCTTTTCAATAATGTAGAGCTGATTATTATGCAGTTATAGAGACATTATTAAGGTACATGTTTTAGGGCTTTGACAGTTACATATGTTCAATTTAAATTCACTGTGAATTAAATCAACACAGTTTTCTGTTATTGTGTGCTTTTCAGTTGCATAACAATTGTCTTTGTGAAATCATCCTACATCTGTCCTTACCTTGCTTGTACCAACCTGTGCTATGGGTGTTATTATATGATGATATTCACAATCACGCTTGGAAGAGATTGCAGTCCACATTGTTTTTACCTTTTACACTGTGAAATTTGGCTTACCTTCAAATAATTAAATAAGCCTTGCTTGCCAACTCACATCAGTGTTGCTTTTTTGTGTTATGGAATATTAATGTGTTAATAACATGCTCTTTTAAAAAATCTAACATTATACATGCCCCAAAACAAAACCAGAATGAGCCAAGACTTTTTGTTCAGTTATCACACATATGTGAATTTTAAGTGTTCACTCAAAAGTATATATATTGACAATCTTCATTGTCGGACTTTTATAGCCTTGAGAGAGTCTATTTTAAAGAAGTGAAAAGATTCTGTAAAATAGTAAAATTTTTGAAGTATTTGATGTACTGAGTCAGACCAGTGGCTACTAAAATATCATTTATTATTTGTGAGGAAATAGCTGGCCAACTTAACAGGAGACCTTGTACCAGTCACCAAAGTTAGACCTTGGGTGCTGTGAGCACTCAGATCCAGATGTATGGCTTCTGAGCCTCCAGAAAGATAAGAACCATCTTCCAAAATTACTTTATTTCAAAAATTATCCAAAGAGACTCAGCAAGTCTTCTGGATTATTTGGGGGATGTTGGGGTGGTGTCGAAGTGTTGCTGGGCAGCCCCAGATTTCGCGTCTAATAAGAAACCAGAATTAAGATCCCTCACAGTGGGTTTATATTCACCAGTGTGAAGGCCCACACTTGGGGCACTAACCCACGAGAGTGCTGTGAAACAAAAAGAGATCAGAGGGCTGCTTGGGTCCATACTGGCTGCCCTTAGGGCTTAAAGGGGCCCAAGAAAAACTGTTCCTTATGGTAATAAACTGCAAAGACAGTTATAGTAGAACTCACTTATACTCTTTAAGGAATGTGTTTGGGTAAAATCGTGTGTTTTAACATATTAGGAACCATATTTCCATATAGTTAATTTATGTTCTGGTAAAGATACAAATAAATCAAATACAGTCAGCGCAAGAAATACTGAAAGAAAGAAATCGGTTCTCGATGTGATCATTATACATACCTATCCTTACTCATTTAAAGTATAGAGTTAGGTGAAGTTAGACCACTTTTTAAAAAAAAAAATTAAAACACTGTTTTAAGCATGTTAAAGGGAATGGACTATTTTTGAGATTTTTTCCCCCTAGCCATTTAACAGAGAAAAATCTGCAGTATAATATATGTATCACTAACAAGTATTCAATTATGATTTGCCCCATTAGCATTAAAGTATTTTAAAAGTACATAAAAAGGAGTGACATTTGAAAGCATTGTCAAATAAATATGTATTGCCTCACATGCTGAATTTGAAGATTTTTACATGCATGACCTTCTCAAATTGTAGTCCTTAGAAAGTCATATTAAAGGTTCTTATTTGTCTCTCTCATGGTTTAGTTGCATACCATTTAAAAATTCATGTAATATTGGTTTCCTTGGAGGTTATAGAGACACTATTGGAATCATTTTAATTTGGTAACCTAAAGAATAATGAACATGAAAAACATGGTGGGAAAAGGGTTTCATAAAGACAAAAATAGAAAAAAGGAGAATGTTAATGATCCAAATAAAAGATTCCAAACTTCTTCATGCTCAGTTTTAACAAGAAAAAAATAATAATAATTGAGAGTTAAGATATGACTGTGTTTGTTTTCAGTGAATATTTTCATTTTTACAGTGCAGAAGATTGTTCAGGGTAAGTAACCTTGAAATAGCTAAATAATGAAGAGTATTAATTTCATCTAAATCTTTTTGGGAGCTGGGCTCACTTCTAAATTTTACTTGAATTCTCTTCTAAGTAGAATTCATATATATATATATAACTATATTTTACAGTTTTGCATTTCTGAGCATCTATAAATTCCCTGATAAAAATAAACTCAAATGTCTGTTATAAAATAGGCCTGGATTTGATAAACCTTTATTGTTAGTTCAGGTATGCCTTTGAAAATTCTATAGCATATGCATTTCCATTGAGGATATATACAGGCATAAAACAGAGAACATAAGCAACATTGAGACAGTGAAGAGCATAAACTTTAGAGATGGAGTGAGATTCTCTAAAATAATAGCAATAAGTAAGCTTATTGCTGCTACTATGATAATGCTCAAGCCCTCAGAGTTACCCTGTCTCCCATCTTCTTGATGACCTGGGCAGCACAGATGAAGAGTGAAGAGAAATTCTCCTGGAGCCTCTCAGTAATTGGCAGTGAAGCTAGATTCTTTGCTGGAGAGATAGCTCCTAATCTTTCCTGACATTTACTGACAGGTCTTGTTTTAGGATTGAGATATCCATGTAATAGAAATACACTGATTCTAGTCATGGAAAATGGACTTAAATGATTCCAGTTGTTGCATTCTTTGCACAGTTAGCCTTGGCTGCATTTCCCTGGGGAGAAGGAAGGGATTCACTCTGGTCCATCCTTCCTGCTGCCAGCCAAGGTTGGACCTGCTAGAAAACACTCTCTATTTTACCTGAGGCAGCACCTTGTGTAAAAATAGGTATGAGCCCAAATTTAAAAAATAAAAAGGATTAGTCAGAAAAGGAACTTAAGGAATAGTAACAGAATAAGAAAATAAATCTTTTCACTTCTTCCCCAAATTCCTGGCATTTCCCTTCAACTATGCTTTTATCAGCTCTTCTAAGGATGAAAGAAAATTTGCACCAATGAAAAATTGGGGGGGGGTGGCTTTTTATACTCAGTAATATCAGCCTCACTGTCTTCCTCTTTCTTCTTAGCATCAATCACACTTGGGGTGGGAATGGGGAAGATGGAGTGGATGATAGAGATGTAAGTGTTGAATGCAGTTTCATACAGGTTTATGTAGTGTTCAATAGTACTGAAAACTGAAATCTGAAATTTTTATTTTGAGAGATTCTGTATTTTCAAAGCTACTTGTCTATTTTTAATTCTTCCTCTTTCCATCCAAAGGTAAACCCACAAGGCTAAAATAGTTGAATAAAAATGTTAATAATTATATTTTTAATTTTATAGAACTTGACCTTTTTCCTGAATTAATTGGAACTGAAGAAATAATCAAGGTATCATTGCTATATTTTATATTTAAATGCTTTAAAATTTTAAATTCTAATTTGAATTATTGGTTAGGTTTAAGATATTATGCTAATAAAAGTTTGGATTGCATTATTCATTGTAGGGTTCGTTGCTGAACTTCATACATAGTCATGTAATTGATATACATAATTCTTTTGTAAAGAACTTGGATGACACTTTAGTGTAATAAAAATAACAGAGAGAAACAAAAATTTCACTGATAATTAATAAATGAATTTTAACAATATAGCTCAAATATAGTTATAAATTAATATTTTTTGGTGTCAAATTTTTCTAAAAGACAAAAATAATAATCAATTTTAGTGTTGCTACAGTTTAAGTATAACTAACTTAACCAATGATTTATAAGTTGATAATAAATATGAGCCTGAAATATAAGTTGTATATATTCATTTTTCCATTTAATTTATATATTTGTATTTGGACTATTCATATGTATCTGCTGCTAACATTATGTCCCTCATATTCTTAAATGTATATTTAAAAATATTTATTAATTTAGTATTGTCTTAATTTTTAAAATAGAGAGAAAATGACTGATGTAACTTATATTTCATCCTAAACCCAAATGTACTATTTATCTTAATTGAGATGATACATTAAATCTATGTGCTATTTTTAATGTAGTATGAATGTATACATACATTCATATATGTGAATGAGCTCAGAGAGTGTAATAACTAATGCTGTTATCTAGCAGTAAGTGGCAATTCAGTTGTGTTTTCACATTTATAATTACCTCAATAATTTATATACCTTACAGCAATCCTCTTTTTTAAGGGATTAATATACCAAAATGATCATTTCACCTTTCAAGAAGAGTTCACAGAATTCAGCTGCAGATATTTGTGTGTGTGTGTGTGTGTGTGTGTGTGTGTGTGTGTGTGCATGCACATATATGTGCACATGCATCTGGATATTTATATATTTAAAAATCATCACCAGAATTAAGTCAAAATCAGGAAGATAAATTATTTTTACATTGTAAATTCAAATCATTAGTTCATGTCTTAGTCAGTCCATATTGCTATAGCAAAATATCATAAACTGGGTTGTTTATAAACAACAGAAATTTATTTCTCACAGTTCTGGAGTCAGGGAGTCTAAGATCAAGGTTAGGTTCTGGTGAGGGTCTTCTTTCGGGTTGCAGACTGCAGATTTGTCCTTGAATCTTTACGTAGCAGAGGGCAGAGCAGAAGAAGCAAGCTCTCTCATGGCTCTTACAAGGGCACTAATCCCATTCATGAGGGTTCCACCCTTATGACCTCATCTAATCCTAATTAGTTTTCAAATGTCCCACCTCCTAATACTATCACTTTTGAGAAGTAGGATTTCAACATATGAATGAGGGGGAGATGTAAACAGTCTTTAACACTATTCAATTCCATTGATTCTTTCAGGAATAAATGATAGAGATTGGCAAATACCTAGGATGTATCTATAATGGTTGGTAAGCCTGAGTATGGAAATGAGTACCTTGTGGGATGTTTCTCAGATCTTCTTCAAATAGTAATACATGATTTTGAAAGACAAAGTATTTCTAGCGTAATCAAGGCTTTACAATAAAACATTTTTAATGGAAGTTGTGAAGGATAATAGGTGTGACACAGATCAAAACCATAGTGGAAGAGAGATTCACAATAACTTCATAAGAAATTATAGGAAGAGGTATCCATTAAAATAGTTGTGGTTTCAGATATATATAAATTACTCATAGAGCATAAATGATATGTTCTTCCTGACATGTTGACATGAGGCAATATGTTCTCATAGAGATCTATAAGATTTGGCTGGGTAAGATTAATGAATGATCTATTACCATCATCAAATTCTGAGAGGTATCTGAACTTTGTAATGTCTAAAATCTGCTATATAAGAAAGAAATAGAAGGGATTTGTATATTATGTGTATATGTTTTTCCCCCAGACTATCTAACAAGAAAAGTTGAGTAGCATTATGTTTTAAGAAAAAAAATTATATAAATCTAGTAGTTTATACATAGTTTATGATAGGAGGATGATAATATGTGTTTGTGTGAAAGTATAAGCAAAGAGGAAAAGAAGAAATATTATTGTGGAAATTTATCAAAATTTTTACACCATCTAGAGAATATAGATGTCATGTCTTTTGAAAATATTAGTTGTGAAAGGGAGGAGAGATGTAGAATGATCAATAGAAGTTGAATTTGAGATTTTTCTTTTTGTTCCTTTTCAATAAGAGAGATCTGAGTTCTTTTAAGCTCAAAAGTATGATCCATTAGAGAAAAAAAATTGAAAATACAAAACAGAAGGAAATACTCAATTGTGTTAGGGTCCCACAATTTAGTGTTATGAATATATAATTAAAATGAACAGCAAAACAAAACCAGAAAACAGGGGTCTTGGTTGACCACTAGCCAGATTACTCCTGGGCCATTCCTGTGTCTAAGTGTTCATGAAAGACTGGGTCACCTGAATGGTGTTTTTAAAGGAAATGCGAGATTAAATAACTAGTACTAGAAACATATTTTGACAAGTTGTCTTGAAATGTCTGGCAAGGTCTTAACTATAAAGTATTTAAAACAAAATGAAAAACAAACGAGAAAAACCTCTTTCTCTTATGATGGCTTAAAAAATGTGATTTATTATGAATATATACAATAAAATATTCTGAATATGAAACTACTTTGGTCTTTGAAATAAGTCGTTTCATTGTCATTTTATATTACAAAAAACTAATTGCTATTTAGCTCATTGCCCAATGAACTGAGCAGTGAAACATAAAAACAAGAAAATAAATACTGTTAAATAACTCCCAATAATAATACAACTCTCAATAATAAATACAGCTATAATGTGTCTTTCTTTCAAAGCTGTGATATCCATTTAATTACTTCATTTCATAGGATTAAAATAAAGGCATCCATAAATAGGGTTTTTTATTATTAATTTTAATTATTGTCTCTAGGAAGATAAATACTGTAGAATAGAGTCACAGCTTCTATGAAATGGTGCTTTGTGAGAAGTTCTCAAGATCTCACAGTGGAGATTAACAGTATAATGCAGTATAAAATACTGAGATTTCATTTTTCTCTTATTTACTTTTGTTCCATTAAATCTCGTTTGCTTTTCAAAGGAGGAAGAAGGAGGAAGAGACATTGAAGAAGATACTATTCTGAATCCTGGTAGAGACAGTGTCACAAACCAAATAAGGAGAAAGGAACCCCAGATTTTTACCACAACAAACTATAATCGCGTAGGGACTAAATACAATGAAGCCAAGACTCACCGATCCCCAACAAGAGGAAGTGAATTCTCTGGAAAGGGTGATATTCCCAATACATCTTTGGATTCCACTTCCCAACCAATCACTGAATTAGCCCCAGGAAAAGAAGCTCCTTTAACTTCACAGACTGTGACCAAACCGCCACCTCACACACTGGAAGGCACTTCAGCTTCTTTCGATGACGGCTCTAGAACTATTCTCAGATATCCACAGATGAACTTGTCTTGGACTGTGGAATCTTTAAATACTGTTTCTATAATGGAATCTCAGGAAGTATCTACAGATATCGGTGAGGAAGAGAGTTTATTGACCAATTTCAAGCTTGATACAGGAACTGATGATTCTTCGGGCTCCAGTCCTGCAACTACTGCTGTGCCACCCATCTCTGAGAACATATCCCATGGGTACGTATTTTCTTCAGAAAACCCGGAAGCAATCACATATGATGCCCTTATACCAGAATCTACAACAAATGCTTCAGAAGATTCAGTCTCATCAGGTTTGGCAGATTCTCTAAAGGATCCTTCCATTGATGGAAAGGTGTGGTTTCCTAGTTCTACAGATGTGACACAACCAGATGTCAGATCAGGTAGAGAGAGCTATCTCCAGACTAATTACACCAGGATACATATTGGTGAATCTGAGAAGACAACTGAATCCTATTCTCCGGGCCCCTCAGTCGCAGATACAGAAATACCACAGTATTCTTCCTTTGCCTACGTTCCAACTGAGGTAACACCTCATGCTTTTACTCCATCCTCCGGAAAACATGATTCGGTTTCCACCATCAACCTGGTACACTCACAGACAACTCAACCTGTATACAATGGTGAGACACCTCTTCAGCCTTCCTCCAGTAGTGAAGTCTTTCCTCTAGCCACCCCTTTGTTGCTTGACAATCAGATCCTCAACACTACCCCTGCTGCTTCAAGTAGTGATTCGGCCTTGCATGCTACGCCTGTATTTCCCAGTGTCGATGTGTCATTTGAGTCCATCTTGTCTTCCTATGATGGTGCACCTTTGCTTCCATTTTCCTCTGCTTCCTTCAGTAGTGAATGGTTTCGCCATCTGTATACAGTTTCTCAAATCCTTCCACAAGTTACATCAGCTGTTGAGAGTGATCAGGTGTCCCTGCATGCATCTCTGCCAGTGGCTGGGGGTGATTTACCATTAGAGCCCAGCCTTGCTCAATATTCTGATGCGGTGTCACATCAGACCACTACTCATGCTGCTTCAGAGACATTGGAATTTGGTGGTAGTGAATCTGGTGTCCTTTATAAAACACGTATGTTTTCTCAAGTTGAGCCATCCAGCAGTGATGTCGTGATGCATGCGAGTTCTTCAGGGTCCGAATCTTCTTGTGCCTTACCTAATACCGAGGGCTCCCAACACCTCTTCACTGCTCCTTCCAGTTCTGCAATACCTGTGCATGATTCTGTTGATGTATCTCATCACGGTTCCTTACTTAGCAGCCCTAGCCACATACTGATGCCTGAGTCTTCGTTAATGACCCCAACTGCATCATGGCTGCAGCCTACTCATGGCCTCTCTGGTGATGGCGAGTGGTCTGGAGCCTCTTCTGATAGTGAATTTCTTTTCCCTGACACAGGTGGCCTGACAGCCCTTAACATTTCTTCACCCATTTCTGTAGCTGAATTTACATATACAACATCTGTGTTTAGTGGTGGTGATAAGCCGCTTTCTAAAAGTGACATAATAGATGGAAATCTGACTGAACTGCAAATTTCTCCTTTCAGTGATATGGTTTACCATTCTGAAAGCACAGTCATGCCTGACCTGTACAATAACGTAAATAAGTTGAATGCATCTTTACAAGAATCCCCCGTTTCCATTTCTAGCACAAAGAGTATACTTCTAGACTCTCTTGCTTATACTGCCACTAAGGTTTTTGATCATGAGATTAGTCAAGTTCCAGAAAATAACTTTTCAGTTCAATCTGCACGTACTCTAACTCAAGCATTTGGCGATACTTCTCTAAAACTTGTGCTTAGTGCAAACTCAGAGCCAGCAGCCTCTGACCCTGCTTCTAGTGAAATGTTATCTCCTTCAACTCAACTCTTATTTTACGAGGTCTCTGCTGCTTTTAATACTGAAGTGTTGCTGCAACCTTCCTTTCAGGCTTCTGATGTTGACACATTGCTTAAAACTGCTCTTCCGGCTGTGCCTAGTGATCCAAAATTGGTTGAAACCCCCAAGATTGATCAAATTAGCCCTACAGTATTGCATCTCTTGATATCAAATTCTGCTTCAAGCGAAAACATACTGCACTCTACATCAGTACCAATTTTTGATATACCACCAGCTTCTAATATGCCCACTGCTTCACCTCAAAGCTTAACCATTTCTTATGCAAATAAGAAATATTTTGAACCAGTTTTGCTTAAAAGCAAAAGTTCCCAGCAAGTGGCACCTTCGCTGTACAGTAATGATGAGTTGCTCCAAACTGCTGACTTGGAGATTAACCGTGCCTCCCCGCCCAAAGGAAGGCATGCATTTGCTACTCCTGTTTTATCAATTGATGTTCTACCAAATACACTTATAAATAAGCTTACATATTCTGATGATATTTTCACTCCCACCAAGGGTTCTCTTATTGATGAGGTATTTGCTGGTATTCCAACAGTTGTTTCTGATACACTTGTACCTGCTGAGCATTCTGTTTCATTAGGAAATGTGTATGTTTCCCTTACAGCTGTTTCTCCCAACAGAGATGGTTCTGTTACCACAACCAAGATGCCATTTCCTTCTAAAACAACTTCGGAGTTGACTCACAGTGCCAGATCCGACACTGAGTCAGTGGGTGGTGACCATGTTGATATCAATGATTATGATGATGATGATTATGATGACAGAGATAGAGATGGCTTATCCATAAATAAGTGTATGTCATGCTCCTCCTATAGAGAATTACAGGAAAAGGTGATGAATGATTCGGACTCCCAGGAAATCAGTCTTGTGGATCAGAATAACCCAATCTCATATTCACTATCTGAGAAATCTGAAGAAGAAAATAAAGTCACAGATGTGACCTCAGGCAGTCAGACTGATATGGACAGCAGTCCTGATAAATCACCACCAACAAATGTGCTTTCCCAAAAGCACAATGATGGAAAACAGGATAATGATATTCAGACTGGTAATGCCCTGCTTCCTTGCACCCCAGAATCTAAAGCATGGGCAGTTCTTACAAGTGATGAAGAGAGTGGATCAGGGCAAAGTACCTCAGATAGCCTTAACGATAATGAGACTTCCACAGATTTCAGTTTTCCAGGTGTTAATGAAAGAGATGTTGATGGGGTCCTGGAAGCAGGTGACTCAGAAATAACTCCTGGATCCCCACAGTCCTCAACACCGACTGTTACTAGTGGGCACTCAGAAATGTTCAACATTGCAGAGGCAGGTTAGTTATCAAAGGGATAGATTGAGGTGTGGTGGTTTTCTTTCTCAAAAAAAGAGAAAAATTATGGAATAATAGAAATTTAATAAAATGGCACATTATTTTTTTAATCAAAACATCAAATCAATTTACCTTTTTTAAAGTGTAATTTTATTCATTACTCAAATGAATACTCAGTACGTTTTTTAAATTTTTCTTATTAAGGTATTGTTGGCATACCACATTGTAATAGTTTCAGGTGTACAACATAGTGCTTCATCATTTATATACTTTACAATGTAATCACCACGATAAGTCTGTTAACCATATATCACCGTGCAAAGTCGTTATGGTATTATCGACTCTATTCTCTGTGTTGTACATCCTAGTGCCTTATTTATTTTATGACTGGAAGGTTGTCTTTCTTATTCCCCTTCAGCTTTTTCATCCATCTCCCCATTCTTCTCCCCACTGGCAACCATCAGTTTGTTCTCCTAATCTATGAGTTTGTTTTTGTTTTGTTGTTTTGGTCCTTAAATCTCTCCAAAACAGATAAAGCAATTTTTACTTATTGTCAATTTATTATATTCTACAGGATGCCTATGTGGGAGCAATATTGTGTGCTCAATATATTTTTAGTATACTGCTTATTGATGGTTTGGGGCATGCTCTTTTTAGATGATTTTAATTTTTATTTTTACTCAAATTCTAAAATAAGTTGTAAATTCTATCAAATTATAAAATGAATTATAAATTCTGATAGTAATATGACTCACCCGCATGAAAGGAATTACATAATTGGCACATCCACATTAACTTGGAAAAAATTTTAGGAGTTAACGGTAAGATTTTCTTTTAAAACAAGGTTTTAATTTTTTAAAATTTTTTCTTTGATTACCTTAACATTGACTAAAGAGGGCAGTGTGCACTAACAAAGCACATTCTGCTTTGTGCTTGCTTTTACAAACCTTCCTAAGAAGTTAAATAATGGACATTAATATGCAGCGAATATATAGGTATTGTTTGACAATATGTAAAACACTAGAATATTTTCTGTAGAAATGCATTTCACTTATAATTGTACATTATGCAAATTAGTTTATTGGCCAGATGTTTCCTAGAGCTGATTAGTTACAGCAGATACAATACAGATGTTTACTTTAAATGCCAGTGAGAAGAAAAGGGAAATTAACTAGCATTAAGCATATGAACTACTAGATAATCTCACTGAATTGATTATAAGAATTTTATAATTCACTTTCATTAAATTTTAAGGCATTTTTTTTAATTAACAATGAAAATATTTAAATCTTAACAATAAGTTAAAAGACAGGCTAAAGTAACATTCTGCACTATTATTGCATAAAAGTGGATATTTATAATACACACCATAAACACCAATATCATTAAGATATTTTCTCTCTTTGGTTATTTTTATCTCTTGAATTGACGTCATATATATTTTTTCAGTACAGCAGCAATTAAAAGTTTGTGCATTTTGATAAAGAAGTTTTTCTAAGTATTCTGAATTATTGCTATTTAGCAATGCATTCCAGTTTAAAACTTAAACTCTGATATGTAAGAATAAATAACAAACCCATAGGTCACCATATTCACTAGTATTGCCATATGTATGAATTGTTATCTGGCTCCAATTATAGTACTTGGTTTTTTTTTTTAAAAAAGTTTTTTATTAGATTTATTTTAAAGGAAAATATCAGGACTCCATCTATTTTTCTCTCTTACTGGGGAGTGACACCATCGAGATGTTCTTGCCAGATCACATTGTTATGGAAAGTCTACATATGTAGGAAAATGTCAAACCTAGAATTATTGACTAAAACTTAATTAGATTTATTTATTAAGAGTATATTCTCCTACTGATAAGAAAACAATGTGAATATAACAAATCCAACATCATCAAATAACTAATAAAGTAAATATAAAATAAGATTAGGGGGAAATTGTGGCCTGTTTTTAAATCTATAAAATCTGTAACAAAATTATATGTAGTATATCTTATATAATAAATAAATATGCCTCTTTATCAAGTGCGTGTAGACTAATTCTAAAACTTACAATTTGGTTATATGTTTTTAAATGTAGAATAACTTACAAGACAAATCAAGACCCGAAGATACTAGATTACTTGATCCAGGTCATAGGGAGTTAATACAGAACTGAAATTGGAAGCCTGTGTTGTTGATGTGTGTGTCTTAGAGATTATGCTTTCAAGATTGAAGACAATATATACATATATATTTATATGTAATTAGATATATATATGCCTAATTTGTAATACCAAAATTATACTGTTTTACTGAAATGTATTTTAAAATATTAATCTTAATTCTTTATTTCTTAATTGTCTATTAGTAGATTCTTGTTTTTTCATTTAAGTAATTCATTTATACCTACTGAACCATATGAAAATAAATACATTAGTCTCAACTAATGAATATAAAAATCAATATAACTAGTTGTTCTTCATTATAATATACAAAACAAACCAGCTTATGATACGTACTTTCATGTAGTATCTTATCTTGTATAAAAAACCTAGGTTTCATAATATGTAATTACCATGGATTTATCATTATGACTCTTCAATTGAAGAGTTTATTTTAAAATGAGACCTCTTAGAGAGCTTATGAGAAAAGTCTATATATGAGACTATATGTATATACATGTGTATGGATAGTGTGTGTATACAGTGTGTGTGATATGTACGGTAATTTGTTACACATTTCATATGTTATATATCTTACATATATATATATCACATATATGATCAGATATATCTCATACATGCATGCATATACATCTATATAAATGAGATGTATGTATCTATATATACCTATATACATATTGTTATGAATATTTGTGGTCATCAAAAAACCTGTGTAATTATATAAGCTTACTTTGTATATTAATTAATGTGCATCATCGGTTTTCAAACTTTAGCATGAACTAATATCACCTGGAGGACATATTAAAACACAGATTGCTGGGCCTTTCCACAGAGTTTCTGATTCAGTAAATTTGAAGTGGTTGACTGGGGCCCAAAATTTGCATTTTTAACAAGTTCTAGATGATGCCCATGCCACTATTCTAGGAACCACTTTCAAGAATGACTTATACAAACAATAATATTAACTACTCTCTGTAATTACTAGGTACCAGGGACTTTGCTAAATGTATTATTTAATTTATTACCCACAGAATTTTGATTTATGCAAAAGCTACAATTAAGAAAAAATGAAAAGACAATCATGTATAAAATAAGATGTTTTTGTAAACTTCACAAAGAAATTTTCAGTTCATTTACCATCAGATTCTTTAGGCTTCTAGATAAGCCTCGCCATGATATGTAACCACCAGAGCACATGATTAACATAATAAAAAGTAAACTTGGGCTTCTCTCACAAGAATATTACCTATAGGGGTCAGTTAGCTTACAATATTTCCACTTTTTATACAGTTTTACAATTTTTAGTCACACCTTTGAATTCCACTTCTTCTCTAGCAAATGCACTCATAAGAAAATCTTGGGAAGTTTGGGTGTCTATATTCCTTTGATATGCATGAGTAGATTAAATTATTGGCCTTTTTTGTATCATTCAGTTACAGAAGGAAGCTATCATTTTAAATCTTAAATTCTCTGCATTAGATACATTTTAATGATATGTTTATGAATTTGTTACTCTCAAATTTCTTACTCATAAATATTTAAAATTTAGTTGAATCCCTTGTCTTGTATCATTAATAATAAGATAGTATATAACAGCACCAAATGTACCATTTGTGTAAGAAGCAATGTAGAGACTCTTCTTGAGAATTTAAATTTAGTTTTTCAAAACTTCTACAGGTAGACAGGATGATGACATTGACTTTGTAACAGTCAGTATATCAATGTGGTAGAATAGTTCTAATGTTCAATCATCTCAGTTTCCTACTGCACACACCTCAAAGTAGAAGAGAAGAATGGTGACTGGCCATCCACACCCTGCAGTGCTGAAACTTTTTAACAGCTTGGAAGAATAGCTCCAGTGACAGTGATTTTAAAAGTACTAGAACAATAACATACCCATATGATCACAAAAATAGCCATTTTCCATCTTTTAAAACTAACCCAAGGACAGAATTTAACCTTTTTTATAGTTTACCCTTTCATATTTAAAAAGAGTTTGTTAGAGTTAAGTAGTCCTTCAAAACACAGTCAATAGTATTTTCATTTTTGATAGAGAAAAACAGTTGATAAGAAGGGCATTCAAAATAACATTTTAAAGGCAATCTACATTTAAATTTTTAAATAGTTTGATAAATTGAAGAGTTATCTTAATGTAAGGAGATAATGTAAGATTCTTCATAAAACTATTAACTGGTTCTAATTATTTACCTAATTGTGGATTAAAAATAATGTCTTTAAAATTGATTTTGGGAAATCAAGATTATATATGTGATTCAGTAAATAGCATTGTTTTTTTCTGATCATTTTATTTGAAATCTGGGTAGTTTTCTTATTTTAATACTTCCATTTCCATTTCAACAATCTTTTCAAGGCAGTTTTATGCTCACTTCGTGCCATGCCACCCTTACGTGGGTGACAATGCCTGTTAGGATATTATAGTTCTTAAGCTCTAATAGGCTGCCATACTTTTTGAACTTTTATTTTATGTAAATTGATTTATAATCATAGACATTCTTTGCATCATAGAGTCAAAAATTTAAAGGTAAGCAATAGCAATGAAGGTTGATATTATTCGGCTGAAAATTTAACTTTTCTTTGAGTTTAAATATCAACTGTTTCCATTTTCTCTGACTACAGAGGCCAGTAATAGTAGCCATGAGTCTCGTATTGGTCTAGCTGAGGGGTTGGAATCCGAGAAGAAGGCAGTTATACCCCTTGTGATCGTGTCAGCCCTGACTTTTATCTGTCTAGTGGTTCTTGTGGGTATTCTCATCTACTGGAGGTAAGTTGAGTGTTTTTTTTTTTTAATGTATTTCATAAAGCTCAGATTTTAGTTATTTTTTATCTGAAATCTTTTTAAAGCATATTTAAAATTGCTTTTATTTGAAAGCTAGGTAACTATGGATAAGGTGATTTTTTTAATCCAGACGCATAATAATAAAAGATTTGATTTTTCTTCATACTTCAAACAATTAAAAGTAAAATGGAAGACCTTTGGCTTCAGTTAATATAATACAGTATTTTGACAGTTGTACTTTCATATTTCTAATTAATATTCAGTTATCATTAGCATTTAACATAAATCTAAACTTTTTAGTTTAAATGCTCCAGCTGTTATAATTTCAAAAGTTATTATTTAGAAAAATGTAATTTTTTATATAGTAAAAAATAGTTTTTACTATTGTAATTTGCTGTGAGGATGAAATTCAGTTTCACTCTTATCAATAAACTACTAAAATCTTTAAAGGACAAGAAAAATTGTACCCATAATAAACTTCCCATCCTATATCAGGACAAACACACAGCAAATTAAGAAGTTTCCTAGGGGAACAATATAAGTCACTACAACTATTATAACTGTGTCTGTTGGAAAACAAGGACTTTTTGATGATATAAGGAATCATATTTGTAAACTAAGAAAGGGCATAGCTCAGTACTTTTTATACTTTAGTTTTTGGTTTTTTTTTAATTTTATTAACTTTATTGGGGTGACATTGGTTAATAAAATGATATAGGTTTCAAGTGCACGATTCTATAATACATCATCTGTATATTGCATTATGTGCTCACCACCCAAAATCAAATCTTCCACCACCATATATTTGACCCCTTTACCCTTTTTTACCTACCTCCCCACCCCTCTTTTCCTCTGCTAACCACCATATTGTTTTCTTTGTCTCTGAGTTTTTGTTTGTTTGTCTGTCTAGTTCTTTCATTGTTTTCAGTTTTATATCCCACATATGAGTAAAATCATACAGTTCTCAATTTTGTTCTTCTGACTCATTTCACTTAGCTTATTTTCAAGATCTATCCATCGCAGTATTTCATCTTTTTTTATAGCTGAGTAATATTCCATTGTATATATGTCTCACATCTTCTTTATCCAATTATCTATCAAAGGACACTTCAGTTGTTTTCATGTCTTGGCCACTGTGAATAATATAGCAAGGAACTTTTGTTTTAAAAGGGAATTTTGTTTAGGTTTATAATTGTTTCCTTTTTGCTTAGCAACATCTTTCTATCAGTTTATATCACCATTCTTTATGTATTATCCTAAAATATATTCTCTCATTTTATTAAAAATATTTACTGTGTTTATTGACTGTTTCCCATGTGCCTGGAATTACTTAACTACTATGGGAAAATATTTAAAAATGAATAAGTGAATGACAGTCACTCTTTCAAGAAATTTATGCTCTTTGGAGAGAAATAATTTCCCATGAAAATATTTAAAATATTACAAAAAGTATATGCATGGCAGCTGAAATCTCTAAAGCTGAAAGTGGTCAGAGAACCAGGGATCTTAATAGGCCAGAATGAGCAAGTTAAATGTAAAATGTAGCACTTGAGAGGGATAGAATTTACAAAGTGGAGATAGAGGAGAAGGCCATTCCAGGCAGGGGCATGGTAAGATGGAAGGACGGGAAGCAGGAGTGAGCAAAGTGTGTCGGAGACAGTGAGGCCTAGAGCATGCCTTTGCATCTCGTTGTGCATGGTTTGACTATAAGGTAGAATGTTTTTATGGCCAACTGTATTTTATACCTGACTTCCTTTACACAACACAGCAGACTGCAGACTGTGGAGAACAGATCATGCTTTTGTTACCTACCATGGGTTAGGAGTCTATTTTGTCCATAACGTGATGCAAATGAAGCTGCTTTCCTTAGTCATTTCTATAATTGCCAATGACTCTTTTTATAGAGGATTCCATGCTTATTGAACTACCGTGAACACAATATAATACATTAATATTTGCTCCACAAGAATTTATATTACATTTGTCCCTTCTCCTCACTGAGCTTGTTAGCCCAGCTCCTTACCAACATTCATATCATGTTGATTTAGATCACTGGTTTATGTCTAATCTGATTTTTGAAGTTAATGGGAATTGTGATTATACTAATTTAAAATAAGATGGAAAAATAGCAAATTCCACTTCATAATAAGGAGTGTTAGAATAAAGATGCCAGATGTTTTATAGTTATAAGATTGAAATAATTAAAATGAGTTTTTTAATCCATTACTTAATATTTTATCTTCTACAAATTTTAAAATTAAGTCTTATTCACTATAATTGATATTTCATGTAAAATTAAAATCTGGAGTGATTTTTATTTTCTATTAATAATGAGTCATCCCATCTGTATTATGCAGAGAAAAAATATAAAATTACAATTGTAAAATATTAATTTGACTTTCACCAGTAAGATGTTTCTCTTTCCTCACAAATAATACTTTATGTACCTTGAATACAGAGGGCATTAGTTTAAAAATAAGCACTCTGATGATTTTATGTATGTATTGTATATCTATCAAATATCTGATAAAATTTGTTACTCCTACCAATTTCAAAAGTTAATATATCTATCTTAGTCCCAACTATTTGAAGTTCAGTCACTTCAAAATGTAATTTTTTACATCAGTAATACAGTAGGGATATCATTTGCTAAATTACAAAATGCCAGTGTTAGTGCATTATTCAAGGTTTGTGTGAATTCTCCAAATTACAGAGTAAATGCATTTGTAAATAATATGATTTCACTAGCCAATGTGAAAACATTTTAGACCTTCGGGAAACTCCAACCTGTGGAAAGGGTTAAAAATCCACTGGCATACCAACAAGAGTCCTAATGGTGACATGGCCCTTACAAGTTTTTAAAAGTTTTTATATTTAAATATTTTTCTAACCTAATTGTTTTTGAAAAAAATAAATAAATCTTCTCTTTTGTCTAATTGACCTAACTCAAAGTGGTCCCCTATGTTTTGTGTAACCTTTGAGAGAAAGCATGTTGTAGCAGGAAGACAGAACAAATTAGAAGTGATAAAATCTGGGTCCCTTTTCCAGTGCAGTCTGGCATTTGCTCTATGGGCTTGGGTGTGTCATTTACCCACTTAGGGATTCATTTTCCCTTTTTACCATTTGGGAGAAACGTTCACTAAATTATCTTTAAAATTTAGTCAGACTTTTAGGGTTTCTGTGATGAATGCAACATGATGAATACTGTTTCATATTTGTATAAGAATCTAAAAAATGGAATAATAATTACACATTTCTAGCTTTCAATTCTAAATACTTACTGTGATGAAAAGGTGTAAATTAAATAATCAGATTAACATTGATTGATAAGACCTATGTCTACAAGTTTAAAACAGTCATCACTTTTTTCTTCATGGCTGAGTGATAATTAGCAGGAGACATAGTTATCAACACTTAGCACATAGACGTGAAGACATTCACTGCTTATACAGAACAGATGGACTATAGATATTGAATCTAGTCATACATAAAATAATATGCCTTGAAATTATTTTCCAGATGTTTTAAGGTATAATTTACATGAGCCAAGTTGTAGGTTTCTAAGATGCAAAATTACTTCAATAAGGAAGATTTTCAAAAAGTTCTTTTTAAAGATAACAAAGGGTAAATCTTTAAGAGGTTTTTTAATAGTTAGAATATAAAAAACACCAAAGATGTATTCAACAAAACAGCATTCCATCAAAATCAGTAGAGAAAAGAATTTTTCATAGACACATTGTTTGGGCTGGGGGAAGTGGGAAAAAAATCACAAATTCTCTCTTGATCGAAAATTTAAATTTGTGGGCCATTGAGGGTAGCTATGGAGCCAACCCAGAATGGAGGTACCATGCTGCCTTTTAAGTAGATCGTCACCTCCTAGGTAAGGTTGCACTATAAATTATACCTAAACAATGTACACATGCCCTTCATCCAGAATTTATCCTGTACTATTTTCATTTTCTAGCTATAAGCTTTTTGGTATGACTTATAGGTTCTTTTGTTACTAGTTAAAGCAAGTAACATTATTGGACCATTTATTTTTTTAAAAACCAACAAATATTTTATTATATAGCTGAAAAGAATAGAGTTGGTATTAACCCAGATACTATAATGAACATGAGCAACATGTAAACCTCAGTACCAGCATGTTTTAATATACTTTTTCTATTCTGAGAAACTGCCTTCTTCCCATTCTCTCAGACACATTCTCAGTCTATCCATCTATCCATCTATTCATCTATCTATCCTTCCATCATCTATCTTTCTCTAGCTATATATTCTCCCTCTTTCTCCCAAGTGTTTTGAGATTTTAAGTTATCCCATTTGAGGTTCAGATAGACAAGAGAATCTAGGATAAAGTTGAAAAATTTATGATTGGTGGGACTTACTTGCCTCATCTAATCATTCAACATTTAATCACTATTGTGCTCTTGGCCCTGTATTAAAAGTTGGATCTACATAAATCAAAAGACATGAATCCCGTTTTTTAAAGAAAACGTGTTGAGGATATAGGCAGAAAACAAATATATTGTAAAATAGTTATTTTAAAAACTGATTATTAAAATATTAAAAATATTAGAGAATAATGTCCAGGATGTAAGGGTCATCCTTGGATTAATTAAGCGTGTTTTTCAAAATAATCTTTATATGGGTGAGTGTGAATGGAAGTTTGTGTTGAGTGCAATGGAAGCAGAGAAACTGGAGTGTGAGAGTCTGCTTGGGAAATGAGAGGCTGTTTCACAGGGAAGATACATACTATTGAGCTGTTTTAAGTAAGACGGTATTTGCCTAGCACATCAGTGACTAAGACATTTTAGGCAGAAGGAAATCCATGTTTAAAGCAGGGAAGAGAAATACTGACTTAGGACAGAACAAGGTATGTTTAGTGATCTACAACTGTACAATGTTATTGGAGTATAAACATCAAAAATGGCGAGGACCATAGGTAGGTAGAGTTTACATATTGAAAGATCATAGATACCACAATGTAAAAATCTGTAAAGTACTAGAGCCAATGTGTCAAAATAATAGGGTGATAGTTTTTTTGTTTTATACAAGATCAGATTTCACTAGTAGGAAGCATAGCAGTGGAACAAGAAGACCTCCTCTTTTGTACCATTTGGAGGTACTTAGAAGTGAATGAGTTTCAAATTAGTATAAGAAAGAAATATCTAACAACTAAAGATTACTCATAAAGAAGTGAGCTTCTTGTCACTGAATATATTCAAACTGGACCTTCGTTATATGTTAAAGATGTTGTTGGAAGGATTTTTATATTAGTTGTGATATTGTACTAAGTCCCTTAAAGCATTTTGTAAATTTTAGATTCATTGAAAATAAATAGAATTCCTTTTACTGGTTTGCATAACCATATTTTAGAGGAATCATAATGCTGTGATCTTAAAAGCAAGTATCAAACCCAGTGTTTTTGTATCAATATGTTAGAATATGCTACATCTGTGGTTCCACAAAGGAGCCAAACTTTCCCTCTAGTTTCTGCTCCAGTATGGTTTCAGCTGTGCTCATGTGGACTTCTGATAGGATAGTTTCTTTCTCCTGAGACCTTTGGCCCTTATCTCTCCATTCCTCATGAGTCTGCCACTCTCTCCACTTCCCAGGATGAACCTAGCTCAGGATCCCTTTGACACTTGATTCTACATCCACTCATCTTCGCATACCAACTGTTCTCTTATGAAGACATCCTTAGGTCGTCTCAGTTATCTATGTTCTCACAGGTTTGATTTTCAAAGGCTTATGCCAAGCTATGCACGTCATTGCTTTGGGATTTTTTCCTTGTAAAATTAAGTTTAGAAATTATGTAACCTTATACTACCCTGACTTATAGCAGTGAATTCATGGAACATATATTTTGGGGCACCTACAACACGCCCAACACTGTTCTTAGCACTGAGGACTAACACTGCAGTGATTAAGACAAAGTACTTTGCCTTTGTGGAGCTTACATTCTGATAAGAAAAAAACAGCTGAAAACGTGTAAGACAAGTAAACAAATACATAAATAAGTGCCATAAAGTGAGCAAAGGGGCAAAGAACAGTGACTTGGTGGGCTAGGTGGTACTTTTAGCTATTATGTCAAAGAACTCTGAGAGTGAGTAGCCAATTACAAAAATAATGGGAAGGAGGATGGTTGACCAGTGGGAGCAGCAAGAACCAAGGCCCTGAGATGGTACTGACAGGGCCTCTTCGAGGGAGAGGGATACCAGTGTGGACTAGAGCCTGGTGGGTGAGGGAAGGTGTTGTAGGAGATGAGACTGCTGAAGTAGGTGGGAGACCAGGTCACAGAGGCTCTTCTAGTTTTTGCTGAAATAATTGAATATTATTCTGATTCCAGTGGGAAGCCATTGAAGAATTTTAGGCAAGGAATTTATTACTGAAAAAAATATCACAATTTAGTTGTGTCATATAAAAAGAAATGTTATGTTAAAGTTCATTAGGATAAATATCTTGTAGCTTGAAGCTTATAAATGGAAAACAAGATAGGCATTTTTACCCAAATAAATGTTTCTATTTAAACTTAACCACTTATGAATAATATTTCAAGTAAATTAAATGACCCACATCAAAGAGTGCCATTAGCAGTTTTAATTATCATCTAAATTTTTAAATTAAGGATAATTTGCATTACTTTTTAGCAGCAGTTGGTTTTTTGCTCTTTGCAATAGTTTGTAGTGTGCTCTTAACAGATGTTACTCTTATTATCTGAATGAAAATAGATTTAAGTGACATTGTAGGTCATATTGTTGATTTCAAAATGTATTTATTCTCAAAACCCTCATCAACAAGGCCAGCATCTATTGGGAAGAAAATCACCCCTGTTTTTGGTTATACGCTCATTATTTTTTCACTTTGTTCTGTCATTATTACATTATTCTTACAGTATAAATCTGTCTCTTTTTTTTTTTTTCACCAAAATGTTACCACTGTGGAATTTCATTTCTACATAGTGGTAGATTGCTGCCTTTTGCTAGCACCTGAATATGCTCAGAAGGGCCTGGCCACTGAAATATTGACTGAAAATAGCTTTTGACACACCCTTTTTCATTCTGGTCCTTTCCAAGGTGGCAGGACATACTGGCATATATAGCAGCAGTAGAAGAGTAACTATATGAGGTGTCCTATCTCATAAAGTACAACTTAGTACCAACTATTTTAAATGCTGCCTCTGCTTTCAGCATGTCTGATATTTGCTTGTTCTTCTGCATCTGGTAGAGGTATAACAGATAATTTGGAGGCCACAAATGTTTTTAATACATGTGTTTTATAAAAGAGGTATAGGTTTCCACTTATGTTTTAATTCTAGAGACTTCTGTCATAATTTTCAAGCAGTTCAGAAGTTGTCTTACTATCCACGGCTGCCAGTAGTATAAATTGCTTTTTTTCCTTTCCAGGAAATGCTTCCAGACTGCACACTTTTATTTAGAGGACAGTACTTCCCCTCGAGTGATATCCACACCTCCAACACCTATCTTTCCAATTTCAGGTAATAGCTTAAAGTGTGACCGTGAATGAGAGGCACAATGTTGGAAGATTCATCCTTCTGGGAGTTCTTTGCAAATGGCTGTAATCTACATTAGTAAATATTGGTGTTGCCCAAAATATTTGTTACATCACATGTCAGGCACCCAGGTGTAAACCTTGTTCTCATAAATTTCAAACATTCATAATTATAAATACATTGTAGCAAAATAATTTATAATTGTTCAGATGTAATATGTTAAAGAACATAAAAATTGTAGCAATAAAATATCAGTTAAGAATAATGCTGACTTTCAGTCATTTAAATTACTTTAATGGAAACCTAACCAGCAAAAGCAGACTAAATCAATGTAGTAGGGTAGAGAGGACAAGATAACAAAAATGGGGACAAAGTTTAGTTTCTTTCTAATCATCCGAGTTTGTGTGAGAAAAGGTTTTTTAACTACATTAGGAAAAATCTATAAAATGATTAGGGTAGAAGAAAAACATGAGTACAAAGGATGTATAGTTGCCTGAAACACTTCAAGTCAAAAGATCAAACAGTTAAAATACTGGAGAAAATGCTAACTTTTTTTATCAGAACTTACCTGGTTAACAATATGCAGAAATCAACCCGTGTCATTTTGATTAAGGCACTGTAAGTGCCTCATAGACACTTATTTAATTAACATTGAATAACATTTCAGAATGAATGTGGTAAACAAAAAGGAATTGTCTAGAAATGCGTAGACTATGGAAGAAGCACTGGAGGATAGAGGGTGAGTTAAGAATGTAGAGAGTCATCAAATTAGAGAAAACAAACAAAAAAATTCATCTACATGGCCCTTTTAACTAAGCCTCTTTTAAATTGTCTGGTACCACATGTGTTATTGCTAACGGCCCACATTCTACATGATGTCATCTTCTGAAATCTCAGAAGAAAAAGTAGAGAAGCATTTTCTTTGTAATTTTCAACAGGCATAGGAATCAGAAATATTTGGCTTTTTTTCCCTGTTTTATCAGCTCTGTCTTTAACAACTACTGTTTTATTTGTGTTTTTCCAGTTTATATTAAAATTCTGTGTATTTTAGTACAGCATGATTTCTCATTAACATACTTAGAATTTTGAGGCTCACAGTTCTCAGTTATCTGTTGCCTATTGCTTCCCTCCACTTTCAAACATACTTCTACATATCCCTTCAGCATGAGTGTGCAAATTAACCATAATATTACCCAAAGTCCAGAATCATTTATTATTAACAATAAATAAAATAATGTAAAATTAAGACCTTGTCCAGGAAATCCATAATTCCTGTTCTACTCCCCAAATAGTGATCAAGGTTATCTCCTCTGCCCATCTGCTCAGCTCTCGAAAATGCACCCCTAATAACCCAAATATGCACACTTTCATGAAAAATCATAAGATGTGTTGATTTTACTAACATGCAAACCAATTTATACAAGAAACTACCAAAATAAAAACTATAAATAAAAAGAAGTTAGTTTAATTGTGAAAGAGGTTACCTGTACAAGATAATATCAATGGGTTTGAACAACCTTTGGTAGAAGAACCAATGAATTAGACATGACAAATTATTTTGTTTCCTTATCTAATTATAAAAGCTACTTCCAGGCAAGATCCTTCTGTGGGTGTGAAGGTGAAATTACACCTTTGTCTAGTATTTCTTAAGCTTAACTGGCTAATTCAATTTTAGTATTCAGGTACACTCATCTGAAAGAACAGATGGATTTTACTTTTTTTAAAGTCAACAAATTCTTGGTAACTGAAGCTTAAAAATATTAAATGGCCTAGATACTGAACATCTGTTGATGTAAATAACTGTTTCTAGTGAAATGTGTTTGATGTTTCCTTGTCAGAGAAATCACTTGTGAAATTGCATACTGTGAACTAGTAATATGTTTAATCTAAGAAAGTCTTTCCAGGAAAAAAAAAATAGAACCAGTTGAAATAATTTGGCCCCTTCACAATTAATTAACAGATCCAGAGACTTTGTTTATATAGCATATTTTCAAGTTAGAATTCTTGAAATATTACAAGATTAAAAGTTCCAAAGGTTTTTGACATTATCATTAATGAACAGTCTGAATATAAATGTTCTCTATTATTTATAAATGAAAGAAAAAATGTTTCAAATGTAAAAATCTGGCTATTTAACTATAAGACATTAAACTATACAATTTTATAAAACTGAAGTTGTGCTATATATTATGTTTAGGCCATGATAAAATTGAAAGTGTATTATTTCTGCATTTTTCTCCAGAATTTATATGCAACTCCCACTCATGCTAAAGAAAATTACCCATAAAAAAATGCATTCCATTGATTAGTGAGGCTTTGGTAGTATTTATAATTCTTTTCTCTTTAGAGTCTGAGAAGAAAAAAAAGATTCCTAACCAGATCAGAATTCTAAAATGCAGTAAATATAAAGAAAATTGGTCATTGTTGCTTAGTTTCATTAAATACTGAGATTCAGTCAGGATTATAAGAATCATTGAACTTTGAAATTGTTTTAGAAAAAAGCACTTTATAAATCTTTAGAAATGAGAGGCATGTTCATTTAAGTTGAATTATCCTTTCCAAACTAATTTTTTTTTCTATTCATGTAGATGAAGTTGGAGCAATTCCAATAAAGCACTTTCCAAAGCATGTTGCAGACTTACATGCAAGTAGTGGGTTTGCTGAAGAATTTGAGGTATGATTTTAATATGTCTATTTTAGGTAATATGGAAAATAGTAAATTTAAAAAATGCAGCATTAGACTAATTCTTGACCTAATGACATTGAAACCATTTTCACTTCTAGTAAAAATATTAGTTCCATAATCACTTTTGTGTGTAGAAGATGTGTTATGTTTATCATACAACTTAGAAAGTTGTTTTTCCATTTAAGAGCCATGTTGTACTAGTTGAAAATTAAAAATATTGTTAATATATATTCACAAAATACAGAATTCCAGCATTCTTTTTAGATAATCTGAATTAGTAATACTAATGATTTTAATTTTCTAAATTACATTAATTACACTAAACTACTAAATTTCATGATTTTCTGCCAAACTACATACAAACTCTTTATACAAAGTACTTAAAAAATCTTGAAAGTACTACACCAGCGTAAATGCAGAAACATTTATTATACAGGTATAATAAATATTATAAAAGGTAAAATGCCATCTTCTCAAGAAAATATACATTTATAAGAAAATGTAAACTTTATAACCAGTGAAAAATTTTCTAGTAATATCTCTTAAAACACACTTAGCTGGAAGGAGCAGAGAGATTTATTACAAATTTATGATGGCCCAGTAGCTATCAGTTTAGGTTTCTCAAAATAGGGTGCCATAAGCCCAGAGTTAACAATAACAACCCCCTCCCCAAAAAAGTTACCATTATTGCGTACTCCCTATAATATGCTGGTCATTGTAGTAGGTGACTCTACATTCAACCTTCACCCAACTAATAGTAGAGCTGGTGGGATTCAAACCTAGGTGTATGATTTTAAAACTTATATCCTTTCCATTCCAGCAAGCTAGGAATCTATCTTCAGCCCTCCCTCTCGCCCCTTCCCTCTAGAAAGTATCACATTACTTTTCCATCCCTCCCTGACCTCCAAACACTTTGAGCTCTGATCCCAATCAGAATGTGTTCAGCTCTTTCCATTGCACCCCACATCTGCGTCCCAGTAGTCATACCAAAAAAGTTATTTTTAAGGAGGGAAAAGGTCATAGATTAGGAAGCTTTCAGAAATCAAAAAAAAAAAAATAGAAGTGAAATGTGATATCATTTCACTAAATTAAAAAAAAAAGCCAATTCATTTAATCTTAAAAGAGATCTAAGTCACAGCTACATTGCACAAGAAAGCGGTGGGATGTAATGGCTAATTGAAGTGGAGTAATATAGAGAATTACATATTTAAAACATCATATTATTTTTTCTTACCATAATAAAGGTTACTGGGTGGTGCAATGCTAACTCATAGAAACTATCAGGCTCCTATCAAACAAAATCATAATTGAAAGAGGAAGAGTATGTCAAAGATGGGTCTAATCTTCCAAATGTTAAAAACTTTAAGAAAAAAAATAGACAATTTATAATAGAGCTGCTGATAGCATATGTGCAAAGGCAAACATATTTTTCGCTACTTTAAAATAATTTTGAATATTATTAAGCAGTTTGTAATAATTAAATTAATAAATAACCTCAGAGAAAGCGCTTTCTTAATTGCATTGTTCTTAACTCCAGTCTGATTCAAGAAAACTTCATTAACTTAATAATTAGCTTAATAACTAATAATGCTATACCTTTTAAGTGGTTCATATATTAAATTGTTTTTTAATGTAGAATCAGAATTACTTGCTGCAAAAGAGGCCTCAAAAGCTTATTTGGAGAGAAGCTGGGCCATTTACTGATGAATCGGTTTCATATTTGGGTTACATATTTCCTCAAAAATTATAAGGTTTTTATATTATTATCTTAATATTAAATAATTGTTAATTTCAAACTAATCTATTTAGTTAGAAAACATCTCTGAAAAGGATTTTAATTCATTTTAGAAGATAATTGCCAGAAGTAATTTTTCTGTACCCATTGAAGTTTAAATTAAAAAGACTTCTACTAATTAAATATCTAGAAAGTAATGCTATCTAAATTTTTGTTTCAAAATGACATTAAATATATGATAAAAAGATTTCAGAGATTTTTAAATATTTTGATAGCTCTAAATCAGTTACAAACCACCTAACAGGAACCTGTTTATTCTTTTTAAATTATTCAAAATAAGAAAATGTATCACTAATTCAGAGTTTCAAATAGTGCTATCATGTTCAAATAACATTATATTTTGATTTTAGCAAATCTGACTATATGGCAAAATGTATCATCAAATATATGATTTTTCTCATCTGCATTTTAAAATTCATTATATTATTATACTACCATTTCTTTTTGAAAATGTTATTTTTTTCCCTTTTACATAATTTTATAAAGTTCCAAATTGTTAAAAATCTTGATTTATGTGCAACTGTTTGAAACATTCTGTTTTGTTAGTATTTGACAAATGTATTTATTGCATGATCATAGTTTTCCATTGTAAACCTAATATGAACACTTTTTTTTCTCATTTGTCGTGTGCTGTGGAATTTGATTTCTTTACTTTTTTGGCATTCATTCCCTCATTAGACACTGAAAGAGTTTTACCAGGTAAGGCATTATTTCACTGCATTTTCTTTTAGCCAAGAAATAGTTGTAACATGTAAAAAAAAAATACATATTTTTGGATAGATTATTTTGTTTGTTTTGTCTTCATTATATTTTAAGGCACTTCACTTGAAAAGATATGTGTTAAAATGTTATATGTACAATTTTTCTACAGGAAGTGCAGAGCTGTACTGTTGATTTAGGTATTACAGCAGACAGCTCCAATCACCCAGACAATAAGCACAAGAACCGATACATAAATATTGTTGCCTGTAAGTACATCCTTAACTCAGCTCTGACTTTGTTATCATTGTGATTGTTATGCATTTAAACAATGACTTGAAGCCTTCTGAGCACTACACTGAGGTGTAACTATTTCAGGACCTGTGTATCAGGGAATAAGACTCGTGTTTGCTGATACATAGCATTATATCACTCTAACTTAAATATACTCTGCAATTAATGACTTTTTTAAAAAATGAAACAAGCTCAAATTTCAGTCCGATCCTGTCTTCAGGTCCCATGGACTGCAAATCTGTTGTTATGCTTTCTTTTATTATTTATATTCCATAGTCCTATTTTCACTTGAGCTCTAATTTTATGTGAATTTATTAACCAAGTGATATTTTCTTTAGACTTTACTTTTTTCCTTCCACCCTTTTCCTTCCTCTTTTGCCAGGTCTTATAAAGGGTTAGTTGGATTCCTTCTTTCCCTTTATTTTCTTAGCTATTCTTCCTTTTTCTTCTCAATTTGCAACTATCTATTTCTGTTGTTTATTGCAAGGTTTTAGTTTTTTTCCTATGAAATTACCATCTTTAGTCTCCCTTTTTTAATTCAAGCATGATTGACATATAATATTGTATTACTTTCAGGTATACAACAGAGCAATTCAATATTTGTATATAGCACCTCTTGTTTACATTTCTTCTTATTTTATCCTAAATTTCTTCCCTGCCATCTCTTGAAATCCATCTTTATTCCCCCTTCCTGAAACTTCTTCTTATATTCTTCCTTATATTTTTAGTGAGCTTCCCTGGATTCATATGAACACAGTGTTACCAGCTTGGTTATTTAAATCCTAGTTTCTGGAAGCCAATGAAGCTGCACTCTCCTCCCATTTATCATCACATTTTTGAATAGTTTGCATAGATACTACCTTTATTTCCATAGAGCTTACACCAATTTCTATTTTTTTGTGGAAGGTTCTGCTTCATGTTTGCCTTCCTCAACTGAAGGAACTACCCGAGCTGTACATAAAAACTCTGCTGCTTCTTGGATAGGCTGAAGTTGTTGGTAAACTAGTCCCTAAACTAGCTAAATAAAATACCCACCAGGTAACTAAGAAGAGGATTAGCTGTTGTTGAACACTACTATGTGCCTGGCACTGTAAAGACATAACTTCATTTAATCCCTGAAACAACTTGGCAAGATAGGTAATAACAGTCCTATTTTCGAGATGAAGAAAAACAACCCAGAAAATTTACCCAGTATCATCCATAAAAATATATTGGAACCAAAATATGAAAATAGGCCAACCTGGCTTTAAACCCATCATTCCATTGCCATACATATATTTCTGCATATATTCCCTGCACCTTTGTGAGCCGCTATTGTCACGGTAATATTAATATCCCAGAATATCTCTTTAACTCATCATGGTTTGGTCTATATTTACTTCCTCATCCTTGAAAAAAAAACAAATAGTCTCCCCTGTGAAACTACCAAGTTTTCTTCTAGTAACACTTTCCTTTTTATTTTGTAGTTCCTCCAAACACATATAATTTCTCTGTAGAACTGAAGTCAGTCCCAGACTCCTCATTTCAACACATTTTAGTTATCACAGTATACAGTGTGTAAATTATCATAGTTTTCAGCCCCTTTGATTGGCAGTTCAGAATCCACATCTTCTGTCCTTGGACAAACATTCTCCTGCCTCCTTTTGTAATCGTTGTTTTTGAGGTTCTTCCCTTGAAAAAGCTGTTTACTGAGCCATTCACAGTAACTTTTATGTCCCTTCTGCTTCCTTCTCTACTTTCTCTTCCTCCATCAGTCTCCTCTTCAAAGAGAATGTGCTGCCATCCTTAGCTTTCTTAGACCCCATCACTCTTCTCTCCCCTTCAGTGGCTCTCCACTGTTCACAGCCCCAGTATCCACCTTTAGAAACACAAGATGCGAAATTCAGATTTCAAACTCTATGAAAACATTTATTATCACTCCAAACTAATTTATCCCTTCATGTTCCCATACTACTTCACACCTCTCTCGACACCTGAACATTCCTTTCTGTGCATTCATCCATTCTTAACTTCTACCTTAGAAAACTTCCTGAAGGCAGAAGCTCTTGTTTTTTTTTTTAAATCTTTATCTTTGTCATTTCTGTTCCCCCAAAGCCTACTAAAATTATATTTGTGTTGATTTTAGTTGTACTTGATAAATTATTATGTAAATGTAAATTACTTTTATGCTAAAAAGTAGTCTGTATTATAATGAAATATATCTATTTTTTATTACAGATGATCATAGTAGGGTTAAGCTTGCACAACTTGCTGAAAAAGATGGCAAACTGACTGATTACATCAATGCCAATTATGTTGATGTAAGCATGCTTTAATTGAAATGTTTATAGAAATTGTACTAGACTGTGAATTTATTATGTCACTGTGTTCTATATATACTAGTACTTAGTACATGTTATATGATAAATAATAAAAAATACAAATCAGTGGTTTGAGATCCCATGATTAAAGGATTTCAGATTGAATAACAGTCAAGCTATTATATTTGGTTCATCTCCTACATGAGAGAGGGATTCAGGCTGAAAATGTATATATCTGATATATATATATATCAGATAGGTTTATAATTCTTTAAATGCGAAAGGCAGGACCGGTGCTTATTTTGAGTGTCCCAGAGCTTCCAGCACATTGTTGTATAGATAGTAGATGATCAATAAATGCTGACCAAAAAGTTTTCCAGGTAGTGCTGGCTAAAAGTGATTAGTAAACCAGCTGACAGCCTTTATAATCCTGGGCACTCCTCAGGACACCCCAACTTTGTGGAACGTACTGAGGCTCACCAGGGACAGCAGGACACTGACTGACTTACTGGTTTTTCACTATGGTCAGTTAAATATTAGAGAAGCTCCATTATTTTCCTGACACTGACCTCCCAATCTAGCTGCCTTTAGGTCTTTGCTATGTGGAACATGGAATTTAAAGATGTTAGTACCAAATATAAGTATACACTGGGTTCGTTAAAGGCAACTGCTTCAGGCTTCCAGCAGAGACAATGTATATGTCATATCAAACATATGCTTTGGAGTCAGAACTGGTGTTGAATCCCAGCCCTGGGCACTGGCTAGATTTAGGAGCTTGGAAAGCTAATTAACTCCTCTAAGCTGCAGTCCTCATCTCCAAATTCAGGATGATGCTTTCATTTTGCATATGCATTGAGAATTAGGATTAATGTTTATAAAACATCTTGGCCAACAATGGGTGCTCAGTGATGGATAATTATTAATGATTAGCATTGCTCCATTCAACCAAAGAGGAAAAGGAGACAACACCAAAGGTTTCTTAACTGTTGTAGACAGCTGAGCTCCAACATCTGAAACACATTTGAAAGCAACACAATTAAAGATCAGATATTAAGCATACTACACAGACTTAGATTAAATCGTACTTGGACTGAAGGTGCATAGAATCGTCATTGTCCAAAACAAACAGAACTGTTTTTTTCCTACAAAAAATATAGCTAAAGAAGAGTTGCTATATTTGTTAGTACTATTGAGTTTCTCCAACTTTGCTAGTTTGTTTTTTATGATTTTCTTTTAAAGAAAGAAAAAGTGCTGACCTTAAAAACTTAAGTCTTATATGGTTAAAATGGTATACAAATCAGTTAGTAAGAAATGTTTGTCATTTTTTTCCTCAGGGTTACAATAGACCAAAAGCTTATATTGCTGCCCAAGGTCCCCTGAAATCCACAGCCGAAGATTTCTGGAGAATGATATGGGAGCGTAATGTGGAAGTTATCGTCATGATAACAAACCTCGTGGAGAAAGGAAGGGTATGTCATCCCCAAAATAGCGATTAAAGGTGCTTTTAATTGCAATAGGAAGCAGCAGAAATCCTGACTATCAGAGCTAATCAGGATTCCTTTCTGATAAGGATGCTAGCTAAAGGAAAACTGTTAACGTTATAGGTCAAAACCTTTCACTATAAATCAAGTTATCTACAATTTAAATATATTCTTCATACTGTGAGGAAAAGTAAATGGAGATCATTGAAAAGCTGTGTAGGGTGAACTAAATTTTAATTCAGAAAAGCTGTATTCCAGTGCTGGTTCTATAGTGACTGGGTGTATCTGGCCGCACCTTTCTCGTCTGAAAGGGGGAGGTTTGGACCATATTGTTTCAAGTCCCTTTTAGTTCTATGATTCTGTCCCTGGTCTCCTCTACAGCTAATCTGCAATAATTTAAGAAGGAAAGAAATATTTAAAAGAATGAGAGAGCCCATTCATGCCACATCTCAGACCTTTACAGACTTCAGAGATGACTTGTATACTGCTCATTGACAATATGGAAATATCATCCTTTCTCTATTGCAGAGAAAATGTGACCAGTACTGGCCTGTTGATGGTAGTGAAGAGTATGGGAACTTTCTGGTCACTCAGAAGAGTGTTCAAATGCTTGCCTATTATACCGTAAGGACTTTTACCTTAAGAAACACAAAGATAAAAAAGGTGAGTTTATATATGACGGAGATCATCAGTTGAGCAATACATCTGGTCCTTTTTCAAATGAGTAGGTGGTATAACCAAGACAGGGTAAAAAATCACACACACACACACACACACACACACACACACACAAATTAGAGCCATTAAGAGTCCTTATCACAGCCAGGCCTCAATCCTGGAGGGTTTTATTTTAGTTTTAAATGCCAGCCATTGCTCTGGAGCTAGATTGGTCATGGTGCCGATGGTTGCAAAGGATGTGGTACACAAACGAAAACCCCTGCCCTGTGTGATAATTGCACATCTAACAAAATAGTGGAGAATGACATTAGGAAAGGAGAAAAAAATGAACTTTAATGTATTAACCAATGTTCTCCAGAGAAACAGAACTAACAGGACATATGTATAGATGAATAGATCCAGGTAGATGATATAGAAAAATATATAAATGTAGATTATATAGATTGATTAGATATGGATATGGATAGAGATGAGAGAGAGGGGGGTAAAGAGATGGAGTATTATTGATTTTAAGGAATTGCTCAAGCAATTGTGGACCTTACAAATTAGAAATCTGTAAGGCAGGCTAGCAGCCTGGATACTCAGGTAAGAGTTGATGTTGCAGTCTTGTGTCCAAATTTATTAGGACAGCTGGCAGGAAATTCAGGCAGGGTTTCTATTTTGCAGTCTTGAGAAGAATCCCTTTTTCTTTAGGAATGCTCAGTCTTTGTTCTTAAGGCTTTCCATTAATTGGATGAGGCCCACTCACATTATGGGACATAATCTGCTTTACTCAAAGTTGACTGATTCAAATGTCAATCACGTCTAAAAAATATCTTGACAGCAACATCTCGTATGCCACAGACCACCACAGCCTAGTCAACACATAAAATTAACCATCACGAGTGACAATGTACATTTATTTTTTTCTTCATCATGAATTGCCAACAACAAGCTATGAATCCTGAGTTTAAGAACCCCATGTGTGTTTGTGCATATTCCTGTTATTAGCTGTCTGGTCTCTCTCAGGGCTCCCAGAAAGGAAGACCCAGTGGGCGTGTGGTTACGCAGTACCACTACACACAGTGGCCTGACATGGGAGTGCCAGAGTACTCGCTGCCAGTGCTGACCTTCGTGAGAAAGGCATCCCATGCCAAGCGCCACGCAGTGGGGCCCGTTGTTGTTCACTGCAGGTGAGTCTCCAAGATGGGTTTCTAAACCCATAGAACTAGTATGCTAATAAAAAGGGAATCTAAAGTCCCCAGAAAACTGAGAATTGATCTACCATATGATCTGGTGATCCCTCTCCTCTACTGGGTATTTACCCCAAACACTTGAAAATTCATATCTGAAAAGTTATTTGCACACCAATGTTTGTAGCAGCATTATTCACAGTGGCCAGGATGTGGAAGCAACCGAATAGTTGATTGGCTAAAGAAGCTGTGATACATATTTACAATGGGATATTATTCAGCCATAAGAAGAGATGAAATATTGCCATTTGCAACAACATGGATGGAACTTGATATAATCATAATGAAATAAGCCAGACAATAAAAGTTGAAAATCACATGATATCACTTATATGTGGGATATAAACCTAAAAGCAACAAATGAACAGGACAAACAAACAGAGACTCGTGGACCTGAAATGTAGACTAATGGTTACCAGAGGGGAGGGTGTGGAGGATGAGGGGGAAGGTAGGTAGGGTAAAGGAGGTCAAATATGTGGTGACAGAAATCTAACTATGGGAGTTGAACACACAGTGTAAATATATATGCTTTACTGTTAAAAAGTATAGTTGAAACTTACTGGATTTTGTCAACCTATGTCACCATAAAAAAATTAAAAAATTAAAAATTAAAAAGAAATCAACAGAACAAAGGTTTTGCCAAAATGGGACCGATTTTATGAAGTGATTTCATGAAGAGAATGAAATTATGTGCCCATTTTTGTAAGGACTGATCACCAGGAAATGAGTATGCCAGACTCAGAATTTGAAAGCTGAATGTTTCAAAACACCAGGTATTTCTCTGATATTTATTATTCTATTTAGTTATTGAATTGAAATTTAATTTTTTACTATGTGAGGCAGGCAGAACAATGTTTTGTCATTAAATTAACATTTATACAGCACAATGCTGTGGGATAAAAATGCTTGAGGTGCAACTCCCATTCTTAAGACTATGCTAAGTTTATATGAGATAAACCAAAGTATACAGAGTGTGAGAAATTTGACAAAATACTTTTAAGTTGTTTCCAAACAGTTTGGAATCAAAACTCCTTTCTCGTATTCCTGGGTTCTTTCTAATATATCATTTTGACTGTGTTGTGTATTCATTGTTGCCCAAGTATTTTAATTGCCAGGACTAGGTTAATGATAAGAAACAATGATGTATCAAAGAAAGAAGAAATAATAGATTAGAGGGTTAATATTTTTTAGTTACAATAAATATAGCAGTTAATGTTTACTGAGTTCTGACTCTATGCCAAACTTTATGACCACAAAAATCAAATTCATTTCTCTGTGCTGTATTGTCAAAGTAGGTTCTATGTGTTTATAGAAGCAAGTATTTCTCTTTGATATATACCTTATCTGACATATTCATCTAATTATCTATCTCAGTAGTTATCCTCAGACAAAGTTTGAGAGACCTATCTCGAGTTCTTTTTTTATCTGTTAGACTGAGGATAAGCTGAGGGAAACAGGAAGATGCAAGAAAAATAGCTCTGAAGGTCAGTAATTGTTTCTTAGCAAATGGAGAAGGACCAAAGTATTGTGCAGAGCAGGTGCTAATTTCCTCTCTAGCACTTTCTACTTGTTAGAGCATCTGGGGGAAAAAAAGAAAAACCCACAAAAACCTTGTCTATGAATTCTGTCCCTCTGGTAGTCTTTGAAGAAGTCAATAGATAATGGCCCTTTAGAAATGACTGAAGTTATGCTTTATTCTCCACAATCTCACTGAAATACTTTCAGCTGCAAGCCTTATCAAATTCTTTTTCCCATTAATGTGGAAACCTTTGCAAACATGTCTACCTGGCAATACAGACCCAGGGACCTTTTCTTTTCAGAGTTTGGTGAAGCTGATGTTTCCATTTTTCTCAGATAAATTTCTATTTGCTATGCTCTGATACATACTATTTTCATTGAATAATATAAAGTGAATAATAATTGTTGAAAATGAAAATCTCCAATGGAAATAGTCAGGTTGTTTTACAGTTTGACCCATAACAAAATATAAAAGAAAGAAACTCTTTGTTACTAGCAGCATCATGCTTAACAACTAAACTGCTTACAGTTTTGGATCTCTATTTATTATGTGGCTTATTTGCTTGGGGAAGGAAAATATTTTCATTTACAAGGTAACTAGTAGTGACCTATCCTCAGATTTATTTTTTGCTCAACACTGAAATAGTTTTTTCTTTGCATTTTCTTTAGTGCTGGAGTTGGAAGAACAGGCACATACATTGTGCTAGACAGTATGTTGCAGCAAATTCAACATGAAGGAACTGTCAACATATTTGGCTTCTTAAAACACATTCGTTCACAAAGAAACTATTTGGTGCAAACGGAGGTATGATAAAAGGAATAATTTTATTCATCTAAGAGTTGGAAATGTCACTAAAATGCTAAAGCATTTTAGTATTTGTGTTTGTATTACCAGGTATTACCAAGTATAGTAGGGCTGCCATAATAAAATACTACAAACTGGGCGGTTTTGAACAACAGAAATGTATTGTCTCATTGTTCTGGAGGCTAGAAGACCAAAATCAAGGTATTGGCAGGGCCCTGCTCCCTCTGAACTCTCTCAGGAAGGACTCTTGTCTCTTTGGACTTCTGGCAGCCCACTGAGGTCCTCGGAGGTAGCAGCATTTAATCTCTGCCCATGTCTTCACATGGCCATCTTCCCATTGAAAATTTTAACAAATTTTCCTCTTATAAGTTCAATAGTCCCTACGTCATTCTAACTAATTGCATCTGCAATTACCCTGTGTACAAAAAAGACTATATTCCTAAGGTATTGAGGTTAGGGCTTCAACAGATTTTAGGGGAGAGGGACACATTTTCAATCCATAATACCAGGTAATTGTACATAACTTATAAATGGGCCAGCTAAATTTTGTCTATTTAGTGACCAAATGGAGAATATATTTAAAATAACACTGGTGAGAGAGAAGATTCAGAAAATGAGTAAGCAGATCATTCAACACTCATTTCTGCCAGCAAAATTCTCAAGTTTTTCTCACACATAATAAATGAATGGACTCATTTTCATATTTAAATGGTATGAATTATGCTCAAATTATATCCTTTTTTAGGTCCATATTCTTTACCTTTCTGTGACACAGGATAAAGTCTGCATATCTGCATTTGTTTTAACTATGTCTAAATAAAAATGAATTTAAATTGAAAATTATGACAGTAGCTTGAAAGCAAACAGAAATATATGTCTAGCTTTAAAATCAAACTAAACAAAACTTCACTATATGTAAAAGAGAAGATAACAATTAAAAACTGTATAGACAGTTGTCTGCCAGTGGAAGATACTACTTTTATACATAGATATATATAAGGAAAACCTGAAGTCATATTCCTTTTTGTTGTTGTTTTTTTTTTTTTTTCCAGGAACAGTATGTCTTCATTCATGATGCACTGGTTGAGGCCATTCTTAGCAAGGAGACCGAGGTGCCAGACAGTCACATTCACGCCTATGTCAATGCGCTCCTCATTCCTGGACCAACGGGCAAAACGAAGCTAGAGAAACAATTCAAGGTGAGTCCTCTTTAAAGCCTCTTGGGTGTTGCCACAGAACTGAATGTTCCTGCATCTTCTCGTTTGAGTCGACAAGGCCGCGCAGATGGGTTGAGAGCACTGTTGGCACAGTGGCTCGTATTGTTCTTAACAACGGGCAGCGAAGCCACGTGGTAAATTTCAAGGAGAACCTTAATTTTGAATGGCAAGAAGAAAAGTTCTCAGGAACCCTAGACTAACTTTTATAAATGCAGACTTGGTCCGGGAAAGGAGGGCACAGAGCCTCACAGAATGAACAGGCAGAACTTACAATGCAGACAGTACAAGTGCTCTTTTTACTTTGAAAAAACCAGACCACTCAACCACAAGTGCTATGGCTCAGGCTGTTCATGCTACTCTTTGGGAAAAAATCTACCTCACTTGAAGCCCCTGAACTAGTATAGGCCGAACCACAACAATAGCTTCTTCAGCCCAGTTTCTCCCACTAACCCTGCCATAAGGCGATGAGCTAGAGAGGAGAGCATGTTTTGTTCAGTATTGTTCCTCCTGCAGCCCTAGCTTTCTGACACCCAGAAATCAGTCAGCAAAGATTTAGAAAGCAGATGTTACCGGACCTGCCAGCTAGGGTAGGGGATTTGCAGAGTCGTGGCGTTCCAGAGGAATGGAGGCTCTGTTATTTTGCTCTATATTATTTTTTTTATTAAATTTATTGAGGTGACATTGGCTAATAAAATTATATAGATTTCGGGTATACAGTTCAGAGTTAAATTTCTTTCTGTCATCGTATATTTGACCCCCTTTACCTTTATCTACCTCTCCCCCTCTGCTCCTTCTGTCTGGTAGCCACTAAAATGTTGTCCATGTCCATGAGTCTCTGTTTGTTTGTCATGTTTGTTTGTTGCTTTCAGTTTTATATCCCACATATAAGTGAAATCATATGGTTTTCAACTTTTCTGACTTATTTTGCTCAGCATGATAATCTCAAGATCCAACCATGTGTTGCAAATGGCAGTATTTCATCTTTTCTTATGGCTAATATTCCATTGTGTATATATTCTATACTAACCTCTTACTTTCCAGAATTTTTAGAGAAACAGGGCCAATATCTGCAAAAGGAATATCTAGAGAGAATTTAGCATACCCTGGAAAAACCCAGGAAAGTCTACAAACCTTGAGATTTCAGTATTCTCTCTCTCTTCTCCCAACTTGGCCAATAAAATAGGAGATGATAGCACTATGGATTCCCTCTGACATTTTGCCTTCTCAGTCAGCACTTTCTATGCTTTTGGAGGAGTAAGAAAAGATTAGGGGTGAATGCTGAACTTGGAACCTGCTTTCAGGAAAACATAAATGTCAACCAAGCTTATCTGGGTCATAAAGGAGCACTTTAAAGAAAGAAAAAGTACACAGTTCACTTTCCAGAAACAGATAGTAAAGAAATGTAAAATGTTAACATTAGGTTGCTAGAATAGCTTTCCTCTAAATTAAAACATATATGTATATGTATATATATATACACACACACACACACACACACACACACACACACACACACACACACACATATATGTCACCCAGTTTTAACAGGATTCTCACTTAAATATGATTTTCCCCCTATACAGTTACATAAGAGAATTGATATAGCTTATACTGGATAACCCAGGATTAAAATGGAAATATCAATTAGGTCAGAATCCAATTAAAAAGAGATTTGACTTTCTTGTTAACATCATCACTAGGGAAGAGTAGATGTTTGTATGTGTGTGTGTGTGTGTGTGTGTGTGTGTGTGTGTACTATTATATAAGAAAAGATATTCATTCAAGTTTATCCATAAAAATTTCTTTGAAATAAATTGCATGTCCATTTATTCAACAAATATTTACCAGACACCTTTCAGATGCTAGCCTTTGGTGTTTGATTCTAATTTTTAAATTAATATAGAAAAGACAAGAGCCAAAAACATCCAAAGCAATACTGAAAAATAAGAAATAAGGAATAGAAATTTGTTGTACTATATATAGAAGACTTATTATGCAGATACAATAATTATTATTTAAAAACAGACAAATAAGCCAGAAGAACCATGCACATGTAGAAATTGTTATGCCATAGATATGACATTATAAATTAGTAAAGAAAGGATGAACTAATCAATAAATGATATTGGAACAATCTCTGTGGCAACAAGTAAAATTAGGTGCCTCCAGTACTTTACTAAAATTATTTGAGATGGATTAAGTATCTCAAGGTGAAAGCACAGTTTTATAACTATTATAAGGAAATATATTTCAAGGACTTCAGGATAAAGAAGGACTTTTTAAATAAAAAACAATTTACAAAACTTTTAAGGAAAACTTAATAAATTGAGTATAAATGTCTGTGATTAAAGAGATCAAAGACATTTGTGACTTTTTAAACAGTGTAGATTTCCATTTAAGACATCAAAACCCCTTACAAATTAATAAATGACAGTGAAGAAGAAATATGAAAATGCAGTCATCAAAGAATTTAAATGGCTAAAGAACACTTAAGTTCTCCATCTCACAATAATTAAGGAAGTGCATAAAAATCATGATATAGCATTTTTCATCTATCAGACAGTCAAAAATTAAACACTGATGATGACTTCTAGTTCTCTATAGAAACCTTCAGGTATGCACATTCAGAAATATAACAGCAACATTTACTGCTACAAAGTTTGACATACCAAAAAATTGGAAATAACCTGAACATTTACTAACTGGGGAAGAGATAAAAAGCAAATAGATTACAAAGAATGAAAAAATTCTGCTATATGCATATGTATGTACACACACATCATGCAATTTACCTCCTGACTGCAGAATGACATTTAAGTAGGAGAAATGGAGGGTGCACACCTATAGAGGAAGCCATGAAAAAGATCTTCCCAATGCTGGTGTCAAACTAGAGAGTAAGTGTTCTCTGCTTCTTCCAACCTTCTTGGTGTAAAACATAGATGTGCCAAGGAGTTCCCTAAAACAAGGTGTAGTTCAAAGAATTCCTAGAAAATAAGTCAGATATATTTATACTCAGTATCTTATCTTGGTTGGGCTGTGTGTGCATGTGTGAGTATTTGAGTGACTTAAATGAAATAATCCATATTTTTTTTACTCTTCCTCAGCTCCTGAGTCAATCAAATATACAGCAGAGTGACTATTCTACAGCCCTAAAGCAGTGCAACAGAGAAAAGAACAGAACGTCTTCCATCATTCCTGGTAGGTTGAATGCTATATAGGAAGAAATTTTTTCTTGTATAATAGAAAGCTGGTAAGTAACTTGACAATATTTGTACATTTTAGGACAAAAGTAATATGCTCATGTTTTTCTAATTATGCCTGCTAAGGTAACTGTTAGAAAGGACTCTCAAAACCTGAAGTCTCATCTAAAATTGTAAAATACATAGAAAAAATAGCTTAAAGGTCAAAGACACTCAACTTGAGAAGTGCAGCTATGCTCTGCAACTTGTGTGTATTGGGTGAGGTGGTAGTACTATGAGCATGATCAGGTTTACCATAAATGTTCTGTTTTCTAGTGGAAAGATCAAGAGTTGGCATTTCGTCCCTGAGTGGGGATGGCACAGACTACATTAATGCCTCCTATATCATGGTAAGTCAGAGAAGTTACTGATGAGAATGACTGCCTGCCAACTTATGTTACCAACACCAAAAACAGAGTGGTTTTGATGCTTCAGACTTACTGCAGATGTGGTTAGCACCACTTGTGGATGATGAGTAGATAAAAAATAAATAAATAAATAAACTCATCAAAGTGAGGGTGTCTGGACAGCAAAGGTGTCCTATTGCCAGAGGTGTGAAATTTGGCATTCTGCCATTGGGACTTGTGGAAAATGAGAAATATAAATTATCCTTTATTTTTTAAATTTAATTTTATTATTAATTTCAAGTTTGAAGTACATTGGTTACACATTTATGTAGTTTATAAAACAATCTTTCTAATTGCTCTTTCTCCTGTCTGGCTCTCCACCTAGCCATCACATTACTGCTGACTGCATTCCCTATGCCATGTTCCCCATCCCTGTGACCATCTATCAACTACTAATTCCTACTTCTTTCATCCTTCACCCCTTTCTCTCAGCCTCCCAAATCCCTTCCTTCCTGGCTGTCACCAAATTGTCCTCTATATTTGTGTAAATTCTTCTTTAGATTTCCACCATATTTCGTATAGGAGACATGGTCACAACTCATTTCGATAAGCCTGTTCCTAGAACTGATAACTGTGTAAACAGGCACATCTTTTAACTTCTTAAGTTTCCATTTAATCATCTGTAAAATGGATATCACATTTTATATCACATAATACTGCTATGAGTAATAAATGACTTAAGGAGAAGAAAATGCTTAGTGTTATACCTGGCATATAGGAAATAGCCCCTAAATATTGACTAGAGTAATCACATTATTGTTTAACATAGTCTGAAAATAAATGTTTTCTGAATGTTTAAGGTCATGTATCAGGGTTCCATCTATCTTCTCTTCCATTTCATAGGGTTATTATCAGAGCAATGAATTCATCATCACCCAGCATCCCCTTCTCCACACAATCAAGGATTTCTGGAGGATGATATGGGACCATAATGCCCAGCTGGTAGTTATGCTTCCTGATGGTCAAAACATGGTAAGTCCCTTAGGTCACTTTTAGTACTTTCCTTATAGGGGAAATATCAGGTCACAACAGCCAAAGTCCAGTAGTCAAACAAATAATATTTTTCAACTAATAAACTGTCATCAGAGTTGCACCTTGTCTACTGTTGGGCCTGGTTTGGTTATGCAACCTTCCATGTCTGAAATTGTTGAACAACAGTTTTAATTAAGAGTAGGTTAAAATTAATTTAAATTAAGTATTTTTGTGACACTGCCTAAGAAAATTAGAATCATAATCATGAATGAAGTCAGTTCATATACTTCTATATTTTTTAAATAAAACTTATTAGGATGTTTAGAGATTCCCTTAGCTTAAGAAGATCCATAGAAGACCAATTTGGAATAAAGTGAACTCCTAAAATAGAAAGGACTTTTTTAGTATCAGAAAATCACAGATACCCTGTTCTCCTTTTCATATGTATGTGGAAGATCCCCCAAAATAAAACCAAATTAATATTTTATTTAGCTTTTACACATATACTTTGAGATTTATTTCTCGTCCATAAAGTTATACTGATTATTCCAAATGATATTGGAAATTGCTGAGCTCTTAAAATCACTTGATTTTTCTCTGCTTAGTTATAAATTATAGAAACAACAACCAATTTTTGTTATTGATAAGCTAATAAAGCAAAATAAAGCAATAGTGTGGGTTCTTAAGTTTTACTCTGCAGATCTATCTAGTTTAAGATACAAGATTTTAAAACTATACTTTGAGATTCAAAGAAAAATTTGAGTTGAATTTTCAGTGGCAACCAGATTTCATTTCACAGTCTGACTTAGTAGATGTTTTATTAAAATCTAGAATTTTCTTTGTTTTTTAATCCTCCAGGCAGAAGATGAATTTGTTTATTGGCCAAATAAAGATGAGCCTATAAATTGTGAAAGCTTTAAGGTCACTCTAATGGCTGAGGAACACAAATGTCTGTCTAATGAAGAGAAACTTTTAATTCAAGATTTCATCTTAGAAGCTACACAGGTATATATACAATTTAAATGACAAACTTTTCATCTTAAGCACATGTTAAGTATATGTTCATTTAAGGATCTTTTCTACCAATAAAAAGAAAGAATCTGATTTCTTACAAATTGAGATGTTACCCAAATAAATTTTACTTTATTTGTTCCTTTCATTTTCAAATTCTTAGAGAATCATTAAACAATTAGTCATCGCTAACTACATGGTTCTGACTTCTATACACACAGGAAATCAAAGATTTCTCTTTTACTTCAGAACAGTTGCTGATAGAATTTAAAGTGAAAGTAAGCATAGTAAAGAAAATTCATCAATCCTAATTCTTATGTGTTAAAACAAGTACATATCCTGGATTCTCCCAAGTAAAATAGAAAACATTACCTACTAAACTAACTCATTTCTATCTAGCAATGTACAATGATTTGATAAGTGAAGAAGTGCTTTGAAAATGCAAGTACAATGAACTAGAATTGTTTTACTAAGCTTGATTATTCCTTGAGTAATGCTAGTATTTGAAGTGTAGTCTGTGCTATTTTAAAAATAAATTTTAACACTGAAGATTTTTTTTAAGTTTAAATTTAGTGGCACAAACTAACCTTCGGTACTTACTTTCACGGTTTGGTTGGCATGATAATCCCACAAATAAGGCTGATTGTTAGAATAAAAAAGAGATGTACCTCTAAATGACAGATATGGCATCACAGCAATTTCTTCCTTCTGTGAAGGAGGTGGGCTGCTCGCCTGCCCATGCCTGCCCTGTGGTTTAACTACCTTCCTGTGATTCTTGATTTTCCTCAATTATTCTACTCACTGACCAATTGGATTCTTTTAAAAACATTAATTTTTCTTTCTTCTGACAGGATGATTATGTACTTGAAGTAAGACATTTTCAGTGTCCCAAATGGCCAAATCCAGATAGCCCCATTAGTAAAACTTTTGAACTTATAAGTATTATAAAAGAAGAAGCTGCCAGCAGGGATGGGCCCATGATTGTTCACGATGAGTAAGTTCTACCTTCAAATCATTTCACATTTTAGCGACTTCAGGTGTATACATATTTCTGTTGTCTTTATACTAACCTAAGGGTCTGCAAAGACCAGCTGTGTTGATTCAGTCAGGGTGGATTATCTGCCTCTTATGGACAAGGTTAACAGAATATTTTTTTAATTATTATTATTTCTCTGCAACTCCAACTGAAAGCTGGCAGTATTGCAGGAAGTGACACCCGATGGAGGAAATCAGATGCTTAGACAACTTCATTGGAGGAAGGAGAATTTATTAGCCATTGGAGCACATGGGACTTAACAGAACCAGAGCATGAGCTCCCCTTGGTTAGATTTCTTACAGTTTATATACCTTTGCAGTGTCCATGTAAGGGGCACATGATTCCCTTGTCTGAGGTTTTACGTGCACCTCATGACTCAGGATGGGGTGGGAGAGTTTCAGGTGGGGGCTGCAAGGGGGAAGGAATTTCCAAATCACTGGTCTTACCTATTTACAGGTCATTTGTCTTGTAGATGTTGCAAGAGTTTCCAGAAGGCCATTTAGAGATGTATAGGATATGGCTAATCTATGACTCGCTGAGTCGGTCATTTCTGCAAGCCCTTTCCATTACATTTTCCAGATGCCTCCTCTCCTCTTTTAGCAATGGGTACATGATCACAAGAATGTTCTAGCATTGTATGCTGAGAACACTTTGAGTGATGATTCAGCTTTAGCACTTTGATTTTTACAGGTGCCAACAGGAAGAGACATTTCTCAGCCATTGACTTCTTGGGACAGGAGTAAAATTGATTTTTTTTTAATTTACCAGAAACAGGAATTTTATCCAATAGATCTTTCCAAGTGTCTGTTGTGAACAAATAAAAATGCATGTGCTGAAATTATATGTTACATATATCACATAGGATGCATATTATATAAGTATATTATAACCTTAGATCATTTTGATTTATTGCAGCTCCTTTCATAGTATAAAAATAACAAATGCATAAGCAAATATTAATCTTTTGTAAAGTATGCCATTACTAATATCATGAACACTTGCCAGTGTTCCAAATTAAACCATAAGTACAGGTGCAGTGAAGCAAAGCGAGGAGATTCATTAAACATTTTAATGTTCTTACTGTAAAGTTGTCAAGGTTACATGCTCTGTGAGTTCCAAATTTGAAAGTTTGATGCTTCTAAATGGAGTCTGTGTTCCTTCCCTTTACTTCAAGGCATGGAGGAGTGACAGCAGGAACTTTCTGTGCTCTGACAACCCTTCTGCACCAACTAGAAAAAGAAAATTCCATGGATGTTTACCAGGTAGCCAAGATGATCAACTTGATGAGGCCAGGAGTCTTTGCTGACATTGTAAGTAATAAAGCAGTGAACCAGACCTTCACTCTTAGAGAACTGCTTACTTCCTAAAGGCTACCAAAATCATTTAATCATACATCAGTAAAACACACACACACACACACACACACACACACACACACACACACACATTGATAACACTAGCATGTAGATTTCTAGCTGACTTACAAGTTATTCTGTCTATAATCTATAGAACTGGAACAATAAACAATAAAAATTTAAAGTTTATCTTCCAAAAAATTGATGCCTACAAAATTTTAAATCTCATTTGTGCCTTTTTGTGAGACATATTGTAATTCTGAAAAATATCCTCAATAGAAGCACCAACTACTCCAATTTATCCAACAAAATGAAGTTATTTTCCTGGGATTTAAAGTTTTGCCTAACTCAGGGAACAGTCAGAAGACAGACCTTAAAGTCTTAAACGTTTGAAGTTTTTACTTTTTTCTCAAGTCAAATTTAATTTCTGAAGTTAACAACAACTAATTATTGGGTACTTTTAGAAAGAGGGAGTTGGACAATCAAAAAGAAACATAGCACATCTAAAGAAGTTAGTCTCAACTTAAAAATAATTCAGAAGTTTTTATTATTGTAGAAATATGGACCGACAAGACAATAGGGAACTTCATGCAAAAGCCTTAACAGGAGAAACTTACGTGGGTGTAGAGTAAGTAGATAGAGGCTCACCTTCTGTCCCTGGTCCTGTATGTATATGAGACATATCAAAGGTTCGTCTTCAGAGCTCCAGCCTGAAGCAGCTGATCAGAGTGCGAGGTAACCCTTACACACCTGCACTTCAGAGGAGCTCCTATTAAAGTCTCATTCAGGTCAGCTGAGTTGTATCCAGCTTCTCCCGTGTGAAACTGCCCTCTAGAGACTGAATTTTCCCTCATTTCATGAATGCATTCAAGGAGGCAGCAGTTCACACGTGGTCCTAAAGATTTTTCACTATGTCGCTAGCTAGTCACCCACTCACACGCTCTGCAACTGCCTTTCCCCATCCTCCACCACCCAAATTGGCATCTGTAAGAGGAAAACTACTTTATTCTTCAGTGTATCTCCATTGTGAGACCACAGCAGGACACATACCTTTACTCAAAGCAGAACATAGGACTAGTCAGGCGGGCAGAGTATGAAGAATACTTGGTAAACAGTGGATCTTGTGAAAGACTTGCATTCTGCGTGAGTCCCTGAGCTGACAATGCTGTCCTTTCTGAGGCTTCTTTGTAAATAGACAGACCTAATTGATTTCATAACAACTGGAGAAAGGAGAATGAGTAACTTTTATGTAGGTTACAGGTGCCTAGTGCCACAAGTTGATAAACCAGAAGCAGAACGCTGTCACATCACCCTCTGATTCCATGAAATAAATGAATAAGAATGGAATGCTTGCCATAGACAAACGTACATGGGCCAGTTTTCTAGGACAATGACCGATAACCAATTGAAAAGATACTTTAATCAGAAGGAGACATTACTATAGACTGCATACCTCTGCTGAGTGTAACACAGTACCCTTCCACAAAGTGCCGAAGTGTAACCAAAATATCCTTTCTGTTTCCAAATGCATGCCTTCATCGAGTTTCCTATTAGTAACTTCCCATTCTCTGTTCTCCAGGAGCAGTATCAGTTTCTCTATAAAGCGGTCCTCAGCCTTGTGAGCACGAGGCAGGAAGAGAATCCGTCCACCTCTCTGGACAGTAACGGTGCAGCTTTGCCTGATGGAAATATAGCCGAGAGCTTAGAGTCTTTAGTTTGACAGAAAGGGGTGAGGAAAGTTCATATCTGAGCATTATTTTCCTCTTTGTAAAATTAGACAGGAAAATCAATTCAGTCTTTCTGTTATCTGTTTTCTTCCCATCATCTGACAGTAACTTTCATGACGGGATTCTGCTGCCAAATTTATATCATTAACAATGTGTGCCTTTTTGTAAAACTTCTTGTAATTCACTTGTTGTGTTTAAACTAAAATAATTGAATTTTACAGTATTTCTAAGAATGGAATTATGGTGTTTTTTTTTAAATTGACTTTAACAGAAATCTTCAATTTATAGATATTAGTAATACCAAACTACAGAAACATGTTTGTTTTTAGTGTCAAATTTTTAGGTGTATTTGTAGCATTCGTCAGGTTTGCTAGTAATATAACTTTTAACATAATAGACTGTAAATAAAATTCTCTGTTCCCTATGATATTCAACATTTTACAACTGTAGTATTTACCTAAAGTAGAAATAATATGAAATAATATTATACTTACTGTAAATACTGCTCTAGTGTTTCCATGGACCAAATTTATATTTATAATTGTAGATTTTTATATTTTACTACTGAGTAGGTTTTTTAGTTCCATGTAATTGTTTAGTTTAATGATATAGTTCATTATCTGGTCTTATTTTCTAAGTCTTCTGCTATTATTTCATGTTATCTCGACAATTAACTCTGTTTTAGCATGTAATTTTAACTTTTATGGGAAATAAAAACATTTGTTTTGAAAGATGTTTTTATGAAAATAACATCTTACTCAACATTGTTTAAATGGTTTTTATCCATGGCATTGCAAAAATAAATATAAATATTGCCATCAATTGGCATTTGTCTGTGGAATGTTGTGCTGAGGCATGTGTAATAGCAAATTGTGGGCATGGGTCCTGCTGGGATAAAGGAAATGAAGAAAAGGTTGATGAGATGGGACAGTGTATAGAGCTGCGATTCCCAAACTGTGCATTGAGGCACACAGGGATGTCACAAAATTTTACACTGTGAATAACACAGTGATATGTATTGATACTACACAACTACTACTGACCTAATTACTTAATAAACAGAATAATTGCATTTTTTTTTGGCTTAACAGAGCTGTGAAATGTTACTGAGAAGCTAAGGGCACTATATACCATGAAATGTTGAGAAATTTGGGTTTAGAACCAAGCTGGGAATTAGTACTAGGCAGATTTGCAGTCAGGGACAAGCTAAGCTGGACTGGAAGGCAGGTAGAAAAATAGAAAAGGGCCATGAGGTCATAAATGCCAGAATGGAAAAAGGTAAGAAGTACTATGTTAAGGCAAATTGTCAGGATCCAAAAGCTGCATGGAGCTGAAGTGCTGGAAAACAGGGAATTGTGGGTAAGAAGCCTACTTTAATAGTGGAAGCCATCCCCTGACTCAGCCAGGAGTGTTTTATAACTCTGCCTGAAGAGGGCACTATTTCCCAAAAATGCCCAGCTTAAGGCCTGAAGCAGGAGACCAGGAAAAGTTTCAATTAAATTAGTGGTTCTCAGAGTATGGTTCCCAGACCAGCAGCATCAGCAAAACCTGGGAACTTGTTAGAAATGCAAATCTTGGATTCCCCTCTCAGACCTACCACATCAGAAACTCAGGTTAGGGTTCGGCAATCTAACTCATGTTCAAGTTTGAGAACCACTGCTCTTTAGCAACAATTCAGGGAGCCTCCAGTTTCCTCAAGCAATATCAGGAGTTTATTTTTGTTTTTGTTTTTTGTTTTTACTAAATCCTTAAATTAGAACCGAAGTTGATTAGTTCCTTTTTTTGAAGTTTTCCTTTTAAAGCAATAGTCATGAAGAGATGGGAAATAGGAAATAGAAAAATAGGAAATAGGAAAAAAATAGTAATGTCACAAATCACAAAATGTTGAAGCATTGCTCTGCAAGGTATAAAAAATCTCGGGTGTGCTTCTTTCTCATCCTCTCAGGGAGAAAGGCAAAAGGTTCATTTTGATGCCTTGCTTTTCTAACCTAGTCCTAGTCCTGTTGTTTTACAGTTTTGTTTCCCCATAACCCACAAAGTCTAATTGTAAGCTGATGTGAACCAGAAGTACATGTCGCCTTAATTATTTTGTCTATTTTTTCCCTTAGCATTTATCTCGAGAAAAAATAGCCTTTGAAGGAAGAAGGAAATTTTTTTCCCCGTTGTGGTTATTTATTAGGGATGTGTCCTGCAGAATCTCTTTCAAGAGAAAGTAATTATGCAAGTAACATGTATAATAATTAGGTATTTTATAGATAGATTCTAATAAATATACCCTGAAACCAATAACAAAGACAATTCCTATCAGATATAGCAATCTTTCCTCATCTCTTGACCCTTAACTTTGAGACAGTAATCAACTATGAGGGAAGTGAAAAAAAGGAAGCCTGGTAACTCAGATAAGTCTTACTCAATTATTTATATCCATTACCAAAATTTTATTCATTGTGCATTCACATCTTTTATCCACACATTGTTTTAATACATAACTGTGGTCATGTTGTGAATATATTTTTATTCTATTTTTATATCATTAAATTACATTCTATTTTATATCATTACATTTGTTATTGCATGTAATTTATAAACTTATTGTTATTGTATAATATTCCATGTAGTATGGTGGTTTTCTGGTACATTTTTCTGCCACCATACTAGGACAAACATTTATTTATGTAAAAAGCTTTTACCATATGTAGGATCATTCCTTAGTATCAATTTCTGTTATCATTTGGCAGGCAGATTATATGAACATTTTTATGTCTTAATACTCCCTCACTTGTACAGTTTACACTCCCACTGGCAAAGATTTTAGATATTGTTCCATCCATGGTTTCAGGCCTCTTCTTAAATATTTCTTCAGAGCAGTATCTCAAATCAGCCTATCTGAAGTAGCATGCCCTCCTCCCAAGGATTATATTAAAAATATTTAGCACTGTTCATCACAGAGACATGGGCTGGCTCACTGTCCTGTGTGTACCAGCTGAATGTCAGCTCCCCTCTCCACACCCACTAGACCCCCAGGACCTCCTCATCTCCTACCCTGCTTTAATTTTCTCAGTAGCAGATTTTGTTTTCTGAAAAATATTTTGTATTAGTTTGCTATCTGTCTCTTCTATTATTAGTATAATAAGGTCCATGAGGAGATTAATTTTGACTTTTTTTAAATGTTTATATTCCCATGCCTAAAACAGTATCTGGTACATTAAAGGCACTCAATACATTTTAGGTAAATGAATTGATTAATGAATGAGTTAATTTTTGCCTGGAGTGAAAATGCTCCCTTTTGACAGTCTTGGGAATCCTGAGACTCTGTAGTCATGTTACTCAACATATAATAAACATTCATTTTGACAAATTATGTCTATTCTTAGGTTTTTATGCAGCACTTTTGTAAATTAGTCCAATTGTAAAAGGTGCTTCTACACTTTATCTACAATTTTAAATCATGTAGAGCTGTTTTACAATCTCACAAAAATATTAAGGATGAGCATAATCCATCTATTTAGTTAAATGTTCCAGAACTATAAATTTTATCATTGTTCCAATATTATATACTCCCTGAGAATTTGTGGCAGCTGCTTCTTCATATAAAATTAATATAAATATTTAATACATACATATTTCATTTAATATTATGCCACAAGAATCTTACTTAATTTTCATATTTCTTATCTGAAACCCCTTAATTTATTAGCGTTTAAAATGACTTAAACCATTTCTCTAATATACAAAACTTGGAAAATAAAATCTTTATAAGTAGATATGTTTTAAAATATTTTCTTAGAATTAAGTTTCACTCACAAATAGCACACAGAATCTGAAATAGTAAGCATGTTGAATTAAACTTTTCAAGGAAAGTGATAAAATTATACGTTAGTAAAAATAAACACACTTTTATTATTGTAATGCTTGAAAATTATCTACTCACCTGCTAATTATAATATATTCTGTTACTTTAGAGGTCTCCTCCTCATTAGTACAATATTGGCATGTTAGAGTAGGTGGTATTAAATGTTAAGGCATACGAATGAAACACACTACACCAGTTTTAAGAATGTAGACATCTAGGTATTAAATTATAGTTAACAAGTTTTTTTAAGGTAATCATTAAAAAAAACGATATGGAAGTGGGAGTAAGAACTGTGGGTGTGAGATCAAAACTCCTTATTATATACACGCCGATAACTTCTAATCAGTCTGTCAGCTGTGACACATTCTAATCAGGCCACGAGAGACACAGACTGACCTTTGAAAAACTCTCTAAATATGCTAATTTGCAATACTTTGCTGTGAAACTTTAGGCATGCGGTTCACCACATCTCTCAGATTCTTATACTCTTGCTTGACTCCTTGGAGTGTTGCCTCAGTTCTGAATTATCCACAGAGAGAAATAAACTGATGCAAGTAATTTTTTTTTTTTGCTGCTAACTGGTGTAATAAAGTTATATATTAAAAACTATAGGAGTAAGGTTTCTAATGAAAATTATTAAACAAGTCTCTTACAGAACCTTTAGTTCAGATGTTTTAAGGGACTTAGAAAGTCAAAACCACATTTTGTGAGCTTTTTAGAATACATGAAAAACATTCCATATTTTGTCTATACAGTATGTCCAGCTCTAAGCTCATGGGAATAATAAAAGTTTCAAAAACCACCTAGAGAAAATAATGAAATGGTTAGAAAATAAGGCCGATGAGGGAAAAATGATAACTGGGGTCATTATTGTGTATTCACAGAATCTGTGCCACTCTCTTTCTAAGGTAACTTTCTGTGGCAGACTGTATTTTCCAAAATAGCCCAACAATATCTTCTCTCTTACATGTGACTCTGAAACTCATCCCAGAGAAGTACAGTCTGTGGTCCCTTCGCTTGAATTCAGGGGGGCTTTAACTACAGTGAAAGTGATGCTATGTGACTTCTGAGACTACGTCATAGAAGGCAATAATGTTCAACCTCTTCCTGGTTTTCTTGGGATGTTTACTTTTAAAATAGGGCCATCATGCTATGACAAAACCCATATGTAAGAAGAATTATGTGGAAAGAAACCAAAGTCCTGGTCCACTGCCCCAGCTGAGCTTCCGGCTGACAGCTAGAACCAGCTTGCCACCTCTGAGAGCAAGCTGTCTTGAAGTGCCTCCCCCAGCTCCCAAACAATGCACCCCAAGTGAGACCGTGTGGATCAGAGATAAACTGTGCCCACTGAGCCATGCCCAAATTGTAGATTGATGAGCAAAATAACCAACTGTCATTTTACACCACTACATTTTGTGGTGGTTAGTTACATAGTAATAATAACTAGAATACTTCTTATACTTCAAAGCCTAAAAAACTATAAACTATATTTTTCTGATTTCTTTGCAGCTAGAGTTCTGATTGTGAATTGTGTTCTACCAAATACGGGGAGCCATAAAGTCTGGAAATATAGATGATATTATTTTACTATGCATTGTAATATAATAAACCACTATTATGTATTTGCTTATATTTCCTGAATTGCTAGCCACTGTGCAAATACTCTCCCACATGATGTAGAAGACAAAGGCCATCTTATTTGTGGAATGTGAGGGTGAGAGAAAGGGAAGCATTGAGGATTAGGTGCAGAGCAGGGAGAAAGAGTGCTTGCCATTTCCTAAGGCAGCAGGAAGTCAGGTGGAAGAACTGGTTTGGGATGGAATTCCTAGAGTGGTCTCCTTGAGAAACAGGTAGTTTATAGTATAAATTCTTAAATTTATACTGAGTTTAAGAAGTCTAGGAGATAATCCAAACAGAGATGTCTAGAAGTAGTTGCAAACTTAAGGTGAGAAAGTTTGGAGTTCATTAGAGATATAGATGACATTTAAAGCCATGAGGTAAGACGCATGCATCCAGAGAGAACATATATAGAGAAAGAAAATAGAGGCCTGAAAAGAACCTGAAGAAATCATCGTTTAACATGCGAGCAGATAAATAAGAGGCTGAAAAGAACCACCATCTTCATTGAGCATTATACAAATTGAACCATTTTCACAATTTCAGCCCATGTTAAATCTCAAATTTCATTGACCAGAACTTATATGTAACCACTCTGTGCCTGCCAAAATATGTAAGTTTTTTAAACATTATCTGAGCATTTTAAGAATCCATGCTGCTACAAGTCACTCTTCCCTCATCTTTTCTCTTGGTCTTCTCCATGTTTTACAATATCTTTTCTCTACCAAACTCCCATTTGTTTTCTATTTCCTTTTAAGTATTTTTTTTTTCAACTTAAAAAGAAATCTCCTTTCATCAATGATTTGGTAGTAAGGCAAGCATGATTTTCTTTGTCGGAGTTACCAGGTTTCCGATCAGGTACAGGGGCTTGTTTCACCCTGTGCAAGCTTCACTAAGAACCTGGCTTGAAGAAATGAACCCAGGCTACTAAAGCCAGTGCTGGGTGCTGCTTTAGGTGGGCTCGGCAACAGCCCTGGACATCATCAATCAAACAAAGATGAGAACAGTATCGCAATTTCATCAGGCTCTCAGGCTGGGAGTGAGATTCATGAATAAGCTCCAGGCTTTATGATTTTTTTGACCCAGTGATATGGTACACATTGCCAATCAATTGCCAACACGAGAAGACAGAAAACCTTCTGTTTTACCACACCAACAGCTTAACAAAGGATGGAGCCTGTCTCCCTTACAAATTAAGACTCTTCATCCTGTGTTTTGTCATTCTTGCTAATCAACAAAAATTGAGAATGAGTGTTAGGACTAAAAATTGGAAATAGGAAGCTGTGAGATTCGCTGTCAGTGACTAATAAGTATTGCTCCAGAGCAGGCAGCTTTTCTCCCTGGATCTTTTCCAGTGGAATTCAGGTCTGGTAAATGCAGTTCCATTCCAAACAATTAATAAATGTCAAGCATTAAAAAAAAAGTCTAATCTATACATATAGGATAATATTAGCTACTTTGCACATGGCTGTACAAATTATGCGCTGCTCCAACTGGGAAGCTAATCCTATTACAGATATTGAATATTTATTATGACGTGTATTTAATATGATTAACATTTATTTACCAGTTTTCTATCAAATGGTAGTAAAATGTGTTGCTCTAATAAGATATTTGATGACAATTTTTTGACAGGCAGAGTGTCTTAAAGAAAGAGTACCTTTCTCTAATTCTCAAAAAAGCATCATATGGGCTTGTGGTGGCCCTAATAACCCATAGTAAAAGAGATTTTTAAAGTCAGAGCACTTTTATCAAGTATTTTAAGTCTTCAAAAGACGATCAAATTTCAATATTAAGTCTTGTCACATCAGGCAAGCTATTTAACTTTGTGAGACATATTTTCTCTTCTGGAAAATCGAAGGCCTGGCCAAGTGGTTATTTTGTTCCTGTCCACTCTACAACCACTTTAAGATTCTTGTGGAGCAGATACAGCTATGATGTACTGGAGCAGCATGGGTGTCTAAGGAGTCAAAGACCTCCAAAAGACTAAAAAAAAAAAATCCTCAAAACCAAAATTTTATTAAATTTAATATAAATTTTAGGCAAAGGGGTTGCAAGAGAGAATGCTAATGTTTTCGAATATTTACTAGATATCAGGCTTTTCTCTTATGTTATCTCATTATCCATCCTGTGAGTTGGTTATCCTTATTTTATGGAGCAAGAAACAGCTAGTATATTGTAGAACCAATCACACTGCTTCTCAGAGGAGAAGAGTTTATTATCTCAAGGGTGTAGGACAAAGAAAACTGGACATTGGAAAAATGGTATTATCTGAAAATGCCAAAAGAGATAGAAATATCTGGAAGATATGAACATTAAGTCTACCAAAACGGTTAGACCAGGGCTAACCATTGACAAACCATGGCTGCCCATCACTTGCTTTTATAAATAAAATTTTAATGGAACACAGTCACGTCCACTCACTGACGTGCTGTCTATGGCTGCTTTCACACCACAGAGTCAGAAATAAGCAGTCATGACACCCTTTGGCCTGCAAAGTCCAACATGTTTACTATCTCGCCCTTTTATAGAATGTTTCCTGACCCCCATCTGTAAGCATATGCTTATAGCTATAACGTATCCATTCATCCCCAGATCCTACCACCACCAGCTTTATGAGAGAATTTCTGCTGGAAAACTTGTTACTGAGAGCCCGTGCAGTGTCTGACATCATCTATCTTTACTCTATTTACCAGCATTTCCTTTTCTAGCGCTGGCGTTGGAGCAGTTCTTCACTCATATCCTTTGTATCACGTTATCGTAAAACCCAAACCAGTTAATTAAACTGCAATCACGACAGGTTCCCCCTCCCACCTAAGGTGCTGGTTTCCTAATTCCTGTTTCATCAGAGCACTCTTGCTTATAAATCAATTGTGTTAAACTCAATGTTGTAGCACAAAAAACTCACAACAGAAAGGACTTTACTTACTAGTAAATTATTAATCTCCATATATTATTTGTGACAGGTAGAACCGGCCTTAACAACTTTGATCCTTTTCAAATAGCATAGATGTTCTCTCGACTGCCACGTACTTCATGCATAATCCCTGCTTATTTCAGGGCAGAATTAGTTTTATATGCCGGAATATGAGCACAGTCTGTGAAAGTGAAACAGGTGTTTAATTTATAGATAACATTTTTTTATTTTAATAATTATATATATATATATATATATGTACATGTATACATACACACATATAATTTCCACAAGGAACAAAAGCAGTTTCATTAGTAATTTAATATTTTTTATAAAACCTTGAAATACAATTCACATCCCATACAATTTACACGAAGTATACAATTTAGTGATTTTTAGTATATTCACAGAGTTGTGCCACCACTATCACAGCTAACTCTACATTTTCATCATACCAAAAAGAAACCGCAAACTTATTAGCCATCAGTTTCACTCACCCCTAAACCCACCAGCCCTAAGCAACCACTAATCTAGTTTCTCTATATATAGATTTGACTATTCTGGACATTTCACATAAATGAAATCATATTATATGTGGCCTTTTCTGGCTGATTTCCTTCACTTGGCATAATGTTTTCAAGGTTCATTCATGTTGCAGCATGTGTCAGTATGTGTCAGTACTTCATATCTTTTTTATTGCCAAATAACATTTCATTGTATGGATATGCCTCATTTTCTTTATGCAATTTATTAGTTGACAGACATTTTGCTAGTTTTCCTTTTTGGCCATTATGAATAATACTGCTATGACATTTGTTTACAAGTTTATGTGTGGATATATGTTCTCATTTCTCTTCGGTATATACCTAATAGTGGAATCGCTAGGTCATATAGTAACTCTATGTTTAGCCTTTTGAGGAAATGCGGACTGTTTTCCCAAGTGGCTGTACCATTTTACATTTCTACCAACAGTTTATGAGGGTTCTAATTTCTCTACTTCCTCACCAACATTTGTTATTATCTTTCTCATTATAACTTTCCTGGTGAGTATAAAGTGGCATGGCATTGTAAGTTTGATTTCGTATTTGTATTTCCCTGATGGCTAATGATGTTGAGCGTCTTTTCATGTGCTTACTGGCCTTTTATATACCTACTTTGGGGAACTGCCAATTCAGAGCCTTTGTCCATTTCTCTAAATCAGGATCTTTGTCTTCTTTATTTGGTTATAGTAATTCTTTATATATTCTAAATACAAGTTCCTCCCTTATCTAATATATTATTTGTAAAAATTTTCTCATTCTGTAGATTGTTGGGTTTTTTTTTGCTTTCTTGATGGTATCCTTGGAAACACAAAGTTTTCATTCTTATGCTGTCCAATTTATGTATTTTTTTTCCTTTTATCGTTCATGCTTTTGGTGTCATTTAGTTAAGAAACTATTGTCTAATCCAAGATCATGAAGATTTATGCCAATGACTTTTTCTAAAAGTTTTATAGTGTTTACCCTTGTAACTAGGCCTTTGGTTCACTCTGAGTTAATTTTGACTGTGAGATAAGGGTCCAATTTCCAATTCCTTCACATGTAGATATCCAGCTGTTCCAGCACCATTTGTTGAAAAGATTATTTTCCTCTATTAAATCGTCTTAGCACTCTGTTCATAAATGTGAGGGTTATTTCTAGACTCTCAATCTATTCCTAGGAGTTTGGAAGTGTTCCTTCCTCAATAATTTTTTGAGAACAATTTAAAAAAGGCAAGAGTCAACTCTTCATAAATGTTGGATCGAATTCACCTGTGAAGCCATTTGGTGCTGAACTTTTTGTTTTGGGGAGTTTTTAAATTACTGATTCAATGTCATTACTTGTAATTGGTCTATTTTCTATTTCTTCATGATTCAGTCTTGTATGTTTCTAGGAACTTATTCATTTTTTAGGTTTTCCAGTGTATTGGTATATAATTGTTTGTAGTAGTCTCTTATGATCCTTTGCATTGCTGTGTTATCAAGGAAGCTTTTTATATCTAAAAAGATAAAACTGTATCTGCTAAGTATAGGAAAATATATTCTTGTAAGAAAAAAGTTGCACAATAAATTAACAACTCATTATCACTTCTACATACATGTGAAAAATACATAATAGAATTATTAAAGTTCTCTATCACTGGCATTTCCTGTTTCAAATGTTTTCATATTAAAATAGACATTTATATTTCAAAAACACCACTGCAATGACTTATTCAAAAACATATCATGTTTTGTAGTTTAAAACAGCACAATAGCAAACATGGTTGTTGCACAAATGTTCAGAGCTGTGTTGCCTGGGAAGATAAAAACAAAAAGTAATTCTCAAAGTGTGGTTGTGCTCTGTGTAGTATAGATAATGCCTTCTGCTTTAATTCGCTCCAATATTGGTCCATAGATTTCCTTTGAAAAGGGCCCAATCAGGCCTTTAGCTTGAATTTCACCTGGAAGAAAATAAATTAGTAGTCAAAATTTTAAAGGTAGTATTAAAGATTAATTCTATAGCGAAAATCTCCAGACAGTCCCCCGTAAAGTCATAGTCAATGAATTGTTGGAGACTTAGACATTTTTAAAACAGCAACTTAAATGTCCCTTGCTAAATTATTATTTAATCAACACGCTATAAGGAAAAGGGGTTAATTTTAAATTGAAAACACTTAGGGACCGTGTCAGAATTTAATGCTCAACAATTAAACTTCTGCCAAGACAATCAGAGAATATAGTATAGTAAGAAAGTAAGGTAAACCTAACTAGTCTGCTTTATTTTCTGATGTCATGTTATTTAAAAGTATAACACCAACAGAATGAATTAAAACCACTCTGGTTATTTGGGCATGGCATCTGTTAGGCCTGCTGAAACAGTAAGTCTGGGCACTTTCCTTAAAGGCCCTTATGACCTCATACCTGATCACTTCTTCTGCTTCCTCAATAACTAAGTACATGGTTTAATTTGATGTTAGCTGGAATGCTATCATAGATAAGTTTTCTCATTATTGGATATTGACATGATTTGATGTTTTTTATTCCCCTCACACTTTCAGAAGGGCCAAATGGGGTATTATTCAGAAGTAATGCTTATTTGAACATATATATATGTGATCCTAAGAGAAGAGTGGAGAGTTGAAATTTAAATTCATTTTGTCCAAAATATTTACTGAGTACTGATAATATACTGAGATATGAAGATTAATAAAACGTAGTCTCAATTTTTGAAGATCTAAAGTGAGCTATTACAGTGTTACCACCCCCAAAATATGAAAAACAAAAAAAAAGAGAAAAAAGCGTATTAACATTCCTTGACGGCCTCTACATGGGAAGAGCTTTATGTATTATTTCACTTTAGTATCACAACACCCTATAAATTAGAGTTGGAAATCTCCTTTTAAAAATGAGAAAACTCTGGCCCAGAGATGCTGTGTAACTTGCACCTCATCACTCAGCCATCTGGTGACTGAGCTGGGGCAGAAATCAGGTTTAACTACAAAGTCCACACTTTTTATCATCACAGAGTGATCCCCTAGTCAGCCAGCACTTGGCTTTTCTGAAACAGCTCACTTTTCATGAATGCCAGTGTCAAACTCAAGAATAGTGATTTGATGTCCAGGCACTGAATGATTTGGAGAGGATATGAAGACAGACTCAGTCCTCCAATGAAACAACTTACCATCAAGCAACATCTTGGCTGCCATCGCGGTGGGTAACCCCACAGTTTTAGCCATGGCGGAAAAGCCTTTGGTGTCTCCATAAACCACAAGATTAATAGTTTTACTTTCTAAATGTCCAGAAGGATGTCTGATTCCAAAGCTGTCTCTCATCACAATCATATCTTTCTCTCCGGGACCTCAAAGTAAACAAACAGATGTTTTAAAATGCCATTAACATCACAACTCCACAACTCCAATATCATATTTTGTCTCCTGCTGCTGCCCTTCTGCTCTCACAAGTTTTCCCTCCCATTATATATGATCCTTAGCCAATTACCTATTTCAGTTTTCCCCTAAAGACCAAGTAAAAAACCCAAAGAATGTATAACTCTGATCATGTTCCTCTATCTAGGTTGTTATCACCATGGCCTGGCCACAGACATGAGAACACCTCTGTAGAGGCCACTCTTTTTTCTCACAAAAACGCTCCTTTCACCATTTCCTAATGAGTTAAAAATTAAATGTAAAACTAATGCTTTTTTTCCTTTCCCATATTACCCAAGTTCATTCTTAATAGTTCTTTTATTCTTTTCTCTGGAAAAAGAGCCCAAGTGTTTTTTCCATCACATCACATTCCCCACTCCTACAACTTGGTTTCAGTCCTCCAATCTGATTTTTCAATCATACTGATGACATTTTATGATTCTTTGGGATGTTTAGTGAAAAGCCCATGACGTACCATATGAAAGTTTTGTGGCTAAATGCTTGGACAGCGCTTCCACAACAGACTCCGCCTGAGGGACTTGTTCATTCCCAAGCAAGCCCAACCTGAGAAGCACAAAGAGTGGCTGCATTAGTTCAAGTCCTATACACATTCTCACTTGGAAAGCAGAAGGAAGTGTTTCTTGGATTTATCCCTAAAAGGGCAGTATCACAAGATGACAGTTCAAGTTATAGGACTCTCCTAAATTGTGACATGAAAATAACAATATTCATGTCTTAACCTTTAGAATCATCCCCAGGCAGTACCCCCTGGAGCAGAACTGACACATTGGAAGTCCATGCTGTTTCAAGGCTTTTTAGGAGACTAACTTACAGGTTAGTTCTCCCACATTGGGAAGACTGGGAGAACCTCCTGCAGGAGAAAAAATATCCCACCTTTCTTGGGAACTGAGTAGCAAAGTGTCTCAAACTAAGTATTCCCTAAGATACAATTGCCATTGAATTTCTCTCCTTCTGGCTTTTATCCTCACATGAACATGGTATGTGATAATCTCTTTACAACAGGCCAACATTAGAGCAGCAAATTAATCAAAGACGATGTACAATGTTTGGCTCTATTTTGACTTTTCTTTGACGAGAAAAGACTAAGTAACCATTGAGCCAATATTTTGCTCTAAGTTGATTGGTGGGTGCCTACCATATAGCAGCCTCCAGCTGGGTATTGTCCCCTCCTAGTTTCTTAAGGACAGCTTCCTTGAGCGCATCAGACTTGGAGGAGGGTGAAATCCCAACTAGATCACAGAGGAGATCTTTCTGGTTAGAAAAATAAAAATAAAAATTCTCAGTTCCTAATAAAATAAAACATAAGTTGAGAAAGTATTTTATTAAGACATATTTTAAATGCAACTCAAATTTAAATTAGAAATAGTAAATAGTAACATGTACATGTGCATGGACACGTGTGCACACCCATATATCAATAAATGCATAGTATTCCAAAATATTTTAACAACACAAATGGATCATAACATTAAATCAATACTAAACAGATAGTATTATATTTACCATCACATTTCCTGCCTTTGCATATTCTCTCCATCACTTTTTCATTCATTCTGACTTACTCTACAGCAGTCCATTTTGGCCAGGATACAGTGAAAGGAGCTTATTGCTCTGGTTGCTAGTAGCAACCAGAGTTCTTTTATAGAATCAAAAGATGAGAAAGACCTTGCAGATAATAAAATTTCAAAGGAAGAACACTTAACTTCCTTGGTCATAGCTTTCTCTACTTTCTAAATAAGACTTTTTTCCAGGCTCCCCAAGGAAGTTAAGCTTTAGATTAAAGGGTCAACAAACAAGGCCAAATTTGGCTCACCATCTGGCTTTATAAATAAAAGTTTTACTGGAACTCACTCATTTGTTTATGTATTTTCTATGACAGAATTGAGTAGTCTGACAGAGGATGTATGGCCCATAAAGCCTAATATATTTTCAATCTGATCTGCTACAAAAAAAAAAAATTGCCGACCCCTTATTTTAGACTGTAGCTACCAAGATATTGGGGCCAGTCCCAAAATGCCCATACCAACCTTCCCAATGCAGCCGCCTCAACCCCAGATCCACCCTTTGGCTATTTATTTATTACTGTCCAACAAGTACATTTATAAAACACAAATTGAAAATGTTCTCAGACACACAAAAAACTAAATTGAAAAGCAACTGGCTAGTGGGATAACCAAAGTTTCTTTGGGAAACTTACGGCAATTAGCAATATTGATCCTTTTCTCTCTGTGATAAAATTCTGGTACTTCAATTGGAATATAAGAACATCAATTTTTTTTTTTTTGCTTACACAAGTTATTATTTATTTCTTTTTTACATGATCTATTTTATCTATCTATCTGTTTATTTATTTATTTATTTATTTATTTATTTATTCATTTATTTATGACATTGATCAACGAATCCAGTAAGTTTCAGGTATACAATTTAACAGTAATGTGTGTGTGTGTGTGTGTGTGTGTGTGTGTGTGTGTGTGTGTGTGTGTGTACTGCATTGTGTGTTCCCCTCCCATGGTTAGATTTTTTTCTATCACCACATATTTGACCCCTAGTACTCCATCTACCTCCCCCCATCCCCTCTCTCCCACTCTGTGGGAACATTAATTTAAGTTGGATGACCATCTAGTAAAAAGTTAATTCCCGGCAGTTGAAAACTCTATGTTTAGTTCCAAGCCTCCAAAGCTCCTTCTAACCCTTAGACTCTATGATTTTAATACAACATAGATATGGGCATAAACTCAGTAACTGAAAACTCAAATTACTCATGGTTACACATGGCCAAATGAAATAACTGATAGGATTCACAGATTGGGAATCCAGTTCTGTGACACCATCAGCAGCTCTCCTGCATTATCAATTTCAGGAAGCCAAGCTGAATTTCTGTCTCTGAGTTATCACTTGAACAAGTGGCAGAGCCCAGAGCCCAGTGCAGAGAGCAAGTCGATCTCTTCAATGATCGAGTGGTAAAACTTGCTGCAGAAAATACCAGGTGAGTTAGCACCCACGCTCTCTCTATCCTCCACAACAGTGAAAGGAAAGGGGTCTTTGGGGCTAGGGCTTATCCTCTTACACATGAGCCACCGAAGGGGTCCTTTTGCTGGTCTGAACCATAGTTCAAATCTAACCATTTCAGAATGCATTTCTGAAGAGCAGCAGACAGTGTATAATTCTAAAGTCACTCACCCAGGTGAGAGGCTTGGCTTCAGGTCTAAGGGCAGGAAATGCATCTTTGTTTATAAGACCTAATTTCACAAACCCATTCAAGGCTTTGGCATATCCCTGTAATGAGAATTATTAAGCAGTATATGAAAATTTTTTCTTGAAAGAAAAAAAAATAAAAACCTTTTTTAAAGAGGGGAATCTGTCTTTACAATTCAATGAGAAAACAGACAGAAAGAGTCATTTGTATTGCTAGTAAAGATGGAAACTTACTTGTGTTATATGCTTTCCAATTAAGCAAAATAGTATTTAATAGAATTGCTATTTTCTCTCACAATGGAAGGAACTTGTCAGAATAAACCTCAAAAGCAGATAATCCATTCTACTTATTAAGAGCCACTATCCTCATACATATAGGGAACAAGAAAAAGAGGTGAAGCAAAGAGATTTCTCTAAAATATCACTGATAAAAATTTCTCATGTGCCCTTCACTGTTTACAGGATGAGGCTGAAGTATATTATATAAACCCATCCTAATATGTCCCCCTAGACTGACTCACTATAATCATCATCTCTACCACACACTATTATCCAAACATGCTGTGCTCTTCCAAGGACCTGGGCCTCTGTGCACACTGCCGCTGTGCCTAGAATGTGGGAGCCACCCTTCCTCACTTGTGAAATGTTTAGTCCTCCCTTAAGACCCAACTCAGGGTACCTACTGAGCCCCCTAGGAGAATAGGTACTCCCTTTTCTGTATTTCTGTACTATTCTGTACATATCTCTATTACGGCACTTGACACAAATTGTAATTAATTGTCTATTCAGCTGCTGGACTGTAAGTATAGAAAATGTGCATGCGTGTGCGTGCATGTGTGTGTGTGTGTGTGTGTGTGCGTGTCCTTCATCCCCATGCTCTCACCACATTATCCAGCATTCCAGTATGCAGAAAGAGAACAAATGACTAGATGACTAGATACTGAATGATGATGAAGTGAAGGAAGACTAAATGGTACATTCTCCTGTGAGCAAATTGGGGTGGAGGGGATGGGAAAGCCAAAATAAGAAATAAGAGGGCTTTGTATCCACTTCAATGAGAGAGAGAGAAAGAGAGAGGAGAAGAAGAAGAAGAAGAAGAAGAAGAAGAAGAAGAAGAAGAAGAAGAAGAAGAAGAAGAAGAAGGAGGAGGAGGAGGAGAGTGGGAAATTATCTTAGGAAGCAATAAAGGTATTTACATATGAAATAATTTCTGTTAGCCATTGGGCCAACTAGAAATTTTCACATTTCTAAAATAATGTGTTATTCAAACTGTTCAAAGGTTACTAATTAAAGAACTCACATTTATTTTTCCTAGCCCAATGAAAATATACATCAAAGAGAAGAAACAAAAAAGCAATACCCCGAGCTTGCTTCTAGGATCTGATAAGTGCCAGAGATACCTTTATTTAACACCTAAAATACTGAGACATTTTCAAGCTACTTCTTAATCTCAGAAATATATTTTTATGGTGACCTCCAGAAATGAATTTATCATTTGTATTCATTTATCAATAAGCATTTAGTAAATTGCTGTCATATGTCAGACCTGTGCTAGAAGCTGAGTCCATAGAGATAAAAAATGCAGTCCCTACCCATGAAGAAACTGCAGTCCAGTAGGAAAGATCAGATAAGTAGAATAGTACAGGTGCTATGATAGAGGTAAACATCAAGCTATGGGAGCAAAAAGGAGGGGACGCTCGCATCGATGCATGTGTGGGGTGGAGGAGTCAAGGAGAAAGAGTTAAGAAAGATCTTGTGGGAATGTGATATCAGGCTGGGTCTGCAAGAACAAGCAGGTGACAGGCAGATGCAGGAGAGTGGCTGAGGTATCCCGTCACACTTGGGAAAGTGACACTGACTACATTTCAGCTTTAGAAATATAAAACAGAGGCTGAAGCTGATTGGCACATTTTATCCCACTGACCTCAAAGACTAATGAGACAAAATTATATTTTTAACTATGAAGAAGATGGACATTTTCATTCTCACTGGATTTGAACCTAAGAGGCTGGAGCTGCTGCTACCATCCTGCCACCATGTGGAGCCTGGGACTGCCGCCAGCACTTAAAGGAAGAGCTGAGAGGTGAAGAGAAACCAAGTCCCCGTGAGGTCATTGACCCCTAAAACTCATTAAACCTGAAGCTAATCATTTTTGCCTGCCACCTATTCCTCATGATCCAAAAATTCCCTTTTTGTTCAAGCCATTTTGAGTTGTCTCCTAAAACATCCAATCAACATCCAGAGCAAACAGACTCCAGCCTGGTTCATCATCTTAATTATTGTGATGACTAAGAAAAATAAAGTGTAAACATCTCTTATGTCAAAATGGGGAACGTGTTTCATCTTCAATACAGCCTCTTACCTTATATCTCAGTGTCCCCCGCAACAAAGTGTGAGCAGACGGAATGCCATACACCTCAGCATACTTGGTGCTGTCTCTGTTAGGGTAGCCTTCCAAATTTAATCCGGGGTAATAATCCATGGGAGTAACCGCATCGAGAAAGGAGACACCCCCTTCAACATTCACAACCTGAGGAACATGGAAAAGGCATGTCGAGGCAATGAATAATGCATTATTTGCAAATTAAAGACATCAAAGTTTTAAAAGAAAGCAATAGAGGACTGGAAAAAAATCTTTTACGAAGCTATCATAATCAAACATCCCATACTCAAGCTGCTCCACTATAATCATAATGCACAAGACCATTCTCTCAAGTTTTAAATTCTGATTTAAAACAGTTCATTTTTTTACTAAAAATCTAATTTTCTACTTTTTCTTGCCCCTGGATTAGATGGCACTGACTCATGTCTCACCTGAGTTTTGTTTTGTCTTTAAATAAACAATAAGCTAAAATCAACAGATACTCATTTAAATGGCTTCTACGCTCAAAGAGCAATGGCAATATTCTCCCTCTGCTTTTTCCTCACTCCCATCCCCCTCTGAATGCCACATCAGGCACTGGCCTCATACAATTCACTCACACAACAGCATGTACTTTCACTGAGCACCTACAAGGTGTGTGACAGTGTCCTGTTCACTGCGGACAGAATAAGGATAATGATGAATAAGGTATGATTCCTGACTCCATTCACTCCCTTATTCACTGAACAAACATTTACTGAATGTCTCCCAAGTGCCAGGAACTGTGCTGAAGTTACTATAAGGAGCTCACAGCCTAGACTAGTCAGCCTTTGATGTCTGCTGGTGACAGGGAATGGGGGACGTGTCTGCTCGGAAGAAAGACAATGCAATAAACATACAGTGAAACTCAGAAAAGTGCTACTCCAGATCTTACTGCTGGTGAGAAGTTAAATCACCAATTCCTAGGCTCTGTTATCTCTCAGTAATGCCTTTATCCACACCCCTCGCTCTAACAAACATGCAAAATACAGTGAAGTTTTTTTTTTCTTTAATTTTGATTAAAGGCCTGTTTTTTTGTTGTTCTTGTTTGATTTTTAGTTTGTGGGATTTGTAATCATCCTTGAGATAACGGAACATATCCTGAAGTGATAAGATTCTATCGGGGGTGAGTGACTGGTGGCCCTAGATTTTGTCCTGCTTGCACTACTGGAAACAATTTCTGATCATGTGTCTGAAGCTGCACGGAACAACCCTGCACGAGAGGGCTGCCGATGTACCTTCAGATGGATTCTGAGGAATTCACCCAAAGGAGTCTTCAGCTAATTTAATGATTCTCAGAGTTTATTTGCCGATAGATTCTGCATGTGCCTCAGTATGAAAAGAAAATGGAAACGCAAGTCTCTGTAGCTGAAGCCCCAGAAGGAAGCATGCCATGCTGATTGTGGACTCATGCCTCGTGATGTCTCTCCATTTAAAAAGCTCCCTTTGCAGAGCACCGAGCACCAGCTAAAATTCCAAGAGTGAGAATCCAAAGGAAGTGAGAAAAGGTTTTCATTTAATTTTCCTATAAAACTCTTCTGGACTACTCAGGAAACATATCCAGAGGGATCATTTCTGCACTGTTTCTTTAAAGTGAGCTGCTTCTATCAGGATTCTAAATTTTAAAGAAAAATCTATTAAGAAGGCAATTGTTAACCTTTTGGGTCTCCACATCATCTCATTTCTATAACCTATGGCAGTTCTAAAGTTCTGTTTACTTGGTTAAAGTTTAAGAAGTTTCTTTTTTTAAAAGAAAAATTCAATAAAGACTTCTATATTCTAGCACTTTACTAATGAGAAATAAATCAACTGGTTCATAAGTCTATCATGAGATTCTTGTGAAGAAAATAAGAAAATGTAAGCTGAATAGTAATGATTCATTTAGAGAGATTGACAGCTGCCAAAGCAAATTGACCCCAAAATTACCAGATAATCATTATTATTTGACATCATGTCAGAGTTGTATTTCTAGTGGCATATCATGGGGTTCATTAATAAGTCCTGTCCTGTTTAATATTTTATTAATGATTTGGATGAAGACAGAAAGACAGATTTACCTATTGACAGAGAATATGCATTTTTTCTGACTTGACACTGCTCCCTTCCAAGACCCACACTCAGAAGAAACAGTGGCTCATTACTCACTGCTGTTGTAGGCTGCTCTAAGTCCAACGCTTTAACACACACACACACACACACACACACACACACACACATACCTCTCCCACCAAAGAGAATCACAGATAATAAGCTTGACTGTTAAACTAACAAGAAATATAATATAAGAAATATTCAGACAATTATTTACTCAGGGCCCACTGTGTGCTAGATGCCTTTAATCCATGCAATAACCAATTTTTCAGAGGTAAAAACTGAGACTGGGTCACCCAGAGGCAGATCTGAACCCAGGTCTATCTTTCTCCTATACTATACCGATACCCTTGATTGTGCTTATTTTTGGATCAGTGTCTTGAGAGGGGTACTGATTGACAGGGTACAGCATTCCAGAGTGCGCCATAGTTTTAGACTTGAAAATTGCATTAAGCCTGGTTGTAGGCAACAGAGAGCAGCAACCGCTCTTGATTTTTTGCAAAGGAAGAGCTGTGTGCTGCAGTCAAAGTGAACTTGACTTGAGAGCTAGAAAACCTATCTCACTGCTATGATTGCAAAGCAAGTATGGTCTTGACTATGTTTAGCTGGGGGTAGCATGGGGAAGAAGGCTGCAGGAGGTGATGGTGAAGCTCTGCCACACCACTCTCAGGTGCCATCAGTATGGGAAAGTGACCCAGACCAATGGAGGGAACAGAACTAAGAGAAGATACAATAACTATCTCCAAATATGTGGAAAGAAATCAGATTTGTTAGAAGTAAGAGTCAAAGTTAGAAGCTAGAAATAGTACCAGTGGCTGGAAAGTACTCCAAGAATGTAGGACAATGAGATATGTCTTAATTCATGGGCCTCTACCCAAGTTGCTGGGAAAGTTGAAGGCTTCAACTTTAAGCAGAAGCCAGAGGTCACCTGGCTCCCCCTTTATGATTCTGTGAATTATGTAAGGACTGCTCCATGGTCACGGAGGGGATGAAGGGACAAGAATACAAGAGGCTGCTGGGTCGAGAGACAGAGTGATACACTTGAATTACTGAGTGAATAATACAGCATCCAGAAAACTCTTAGACACAATCAAAGTGTGGGAGTTCAGACAAAAGAATAGTGAACAGGAACTGGAGTGGTCAGGAAAAGATGCATCCACAAGAGGAAACTTGAGTGGGACCTTGAAAAAAGTATCATTTTCGCAAAGAAAAGAAAAGCATCATGTTTTCTCTTGGTATCCTCCACAGTGTCAGGGAGATGCAAAAAGTACTTTTTTTTTTTTTTTAATTTAACAAAAGGAGTTCAGGATGAAAGGAGAAAACTTCAGATTCAACAAATACAACTTCTGTGGCCTAAAAACAACCTCTTCCTTTTCCCAAGTTCTCACCACCATCAATTTCTTTACGTAACTAAAGTTTGATAGGGACGTATGAGCCTGACAATGTGCAGTTATGCAGATTATAATCCTTGTGACCTCAGTGAGCCTGACTGCAAGAACCTAGCAAGGTTGGTATTATTATGTTTATCTTCAGACGTGCAGCCCAAAACACAGTTGTTCTAGCGCATCCAGCCAGTGATGGCAGAGCCACAGCACAAAGCTAGACTCACTGATGTCAAGGCCCTTGCTCTTTGGGTTGCACTCTGCTGACTCCTTCATCGCTCTCATCTCTGTCATTTATATGGCCTCCTGAAAATAAGCATTTGCCCAACTGAAGCAAGAATTTTTCTTGCATTTACATGTTAGTGTGTAGCAAACATAAGCCAGTCTCTTTTTCACAACTGCAGAAGGTAGAGGAGCTGTTGAAATGCAACAGGAGATAGGCTGTGGCAGATAAACACATGTGTCCTTGGTAGAACGTCAGACTGAGTTTCTTGCCCGAACCTTCATGATTCACAGAACGGGGGAACTGGATGGAACGTCAGCGCTCACAGTACACATCCGGAGACTGACACTCAGTGGACTTTTACAACCTCCCAGCCTTTGGTGACACTGTGAGGGATGCCACCATTTGGAATTCAAGAGTTCTTTTTCATATCCTGAAACATGTGAATGTATCTTTTCAGCATCGAAGTTAAGTGTCTTGTTATTTGGCAGATTTTTAAGTACAGCTGAGGTCCTCTGGTAACTAAATTGGTTTTTCTCAAATTCAGCCATACATTAGAATCATTAGAATCATTTCAGGCAAATGAGCAGCTCGGGGACAGGGCCCAGACATCGGTATTTTGTAAACTTCCCTGGTGATTCGATGTACAGCAAGGATGTGAGCCACCCTCTCTTGCAGGTACAGCAGACCATGGCTGATAACATTCACCTTGTTTCTAAAAAGATTCTTTCACTTTTCTCTTTTGTTTGTATACAAAATACATTGATATTCACAGATATACTGAGAATTTATAATAGTGTTGCCAGAATAATCTTTTTAAGACACACAACTGCTCATATAACTCATCACACCCTGCAGAGCCAGGACTAAGATAAGGTGAGGGAGGCACATAGGCATAAATTTAAAGAGGACCCCTCAGTTCGGTCATATTTGCTCCCAAATATGAATCTTTCCTTACAGTTAGAGGATAAACTATGAAGGCAAACAGATGTGATACTGGCTGTGCCACTTGTGATCTCTTTAGTTGTGGCTGTTAGCTAAGCTTCTTAGAGCTGTTTTCTCCCTTTTAAACTTGATAGGGTTGTTGTAAGAATCAAATGAAGTTGCCGCTTAGCACCGTCATGAGTGACGGCACCCCTGCCCAGCTGGCGACTTTTATCCTGCAAGGCCAGGCACATCTTATCTTCTCTCTTAATTCTTCTCCCTGCCTCCTCACCAAGGTTAAATCAACCGCACTCTCATCTGCATCGTGTGGCACTTTCGCGTACTTTGGAACTTCTCTCACTCGATTATAGCTGTTATTCCAGTGTCAGTCTTTCCTGCCATGAAGCAATCTGGTAAAATAAGAAAGCAAAGGCTTTGGAGTTTTAGATCTAAGTTTAAATTCTAGTTGAATGATTGTAACCTTCTCTTTCAGCCACAGTTTCTCTCTTATAACATGATGAAATGATACTAAACTCAAAGAACATTTACATTCTGGTACACAGCAGCTAGGGAGGAAAAAAAATAGTTTCTTTCCCTGATCCACCAAACTCTCCATTCCATGAGCATCTTCATTCCAGCTGAGTTCTCTGAGGTCAGAAACCTCAGTTGGTGTGACAACTTTTGGAGCCTTGCCCCAAAGGCCAGCACACAGAAGACACTCGGTAATTGTTTGTCATGCTGAAATAAATCGCAAGATGACCGATACTTACATACTCAGAGAAGCTGAGAAGAGAGTTTTCCAAAAGCAGGCACAACTTGCAAGAAGAAGAGGAAAGAACGAGCACAAGTTTTGCTGAGGAGACACACGAAATGGAACAGAAAATCTACACCGGGAAAAGCCGAAGGAGGAGAGGATGGAGGACAGGCAGGACAGCCCTGGCTAAAGGGCCCTGGTGATGGGGGATGGGGAGGCTGGACCCCCTCAGGCGGTTGCTGCGGGTCTGCATCCCTAAGCTCTAGAAGCCTTCACCTTGCCATCCAGGAGGTAGGTGGCCGGCTGCATTATGTTCATCAAGACTCCCGTGGGGCTCCAGCTAAACTTGTATCTCAGAGGATTGTCTGAATATTCGGGGGCTGGAAGCCCACCGCAGTAGGAAATATAAGATTCAATCTGTAAAATAAAGAATCAATAAATTAGGGAGAATTCACAGTAAACTAGAGAGAATATTGTACCTAGGTAATTGAGTATGACATGCATGAGATAAACTTGCTATAGTTTTTCCTTTCTTAATTTACTCAAAGGCTTTCCAAAATACATCCTTAAAGCCAAACAGCATTTGATTGTCATAGTTACATTTTATATGTAATTATTCTTTAAAATTAAACCTTCTAGAGATTGTGACTAACATTCTGTCCAGTTAAAAATCCAAATATTCTTTAATTCTGCTTGGTCAGTTCCTCCTGATTTTTGTATTAAATTATATATCTGATTATAACTTCATTATATATTATTGTTGTATACAATTTTAAATAATTAATATATAATTAATATATGACATATAATTAATATGTAATTACAATTAAATTGATTATATATTTGCTTATATATTATGTATAAAAAATCTAAAACATTTTATCTGATTTATCACATTTTCATATCCATGTGTAAAAGATATTTCATTTACCAATGGATGGATGATATTTTGAAGAATTTTTCCCAATTTTAAAAGTCAAACCTTTTTTAAATATACCAACATACTATTTTACTGTACAAAATGACAGTCTTAAAAAGAATTTATACATGTATCATGTGGAACATTTTCATATCTAATTTATATTTTATGAGATATTTGACAATATACAAAGAATACCCAGTTCTTGATGGTGACTACTTTGTATTATGATTTATTTACAAAATTTCACCACATAATAGTAATTACCTTCTTTTCAAATATCAGAGTTGGTGCTATAAAAACCAATAAGATAAACTGTTATGCTTACAAAAGTCGCCTTAGCGGCACTGTTTCCAGGCATATTATTGTTAAACAAAATTACTCCAAAGTCCACATGTAGATTCTAGTTCTGATTATACACAGTCATTTTGAAGCACAATCTAATGAGATTGACAGGAGAAAGTGGAGGACCCAAGCAGCCCTATGAACCTCTATAAGAGGTGTACGTTAGCCAGTTGATTACATCTTTCTAGCTATACCACCTTTTATTTATAATGGGACCACTCGGTCGCCCCATTATGCTAAAACATGGTTCCTTTGGAAAAAACAAGGCATTCTAGACCAGCTAAACTAGTCAGCAGGGTGAGTAAAAAATGACTGTGGGTAGTGAAAAATGGTTTCATTTCTTTGAACTTTTTCTGTTTCTTTTCTAGACTCATCTTTTTCTGATTTTGAAGGCTTTGAAGATTTTGTCTTTTTCTTGATCATAGCATCAATTTCCAATCTTCCTTTCTCGTCAGATTGAGAATCAGCTTTATTTAACTCTTTCTTGTATTCAGAATCCAGTGCTGGGCCTATGAACCCAGTCTGGACATCTTTACTGCCTGAAGTGAGTATGGAATAAGGTGGACTTCCCTGTAGTAAGCTCTTATAAAGCCTGCTTTCACTTTGGGATCCTGCTTGGAGATGGGGTTAAGTTTGCCTCTCCAGCTGCTAATTTCTATGATATTCTCAAAGTCTTCTTTCATCAAATAACGTGCATCCATAGGAGCAAAAACATTCTGTAATCCTTCTACCCCATGTGAGGTTAAGGGCTATACAAGTGGATCCTTTATATGTAACAGATAATGCATATTTATAGCCCTTTTGCTGGATTAAGTTCTGAGACTCATGTGCAGTCTAGATCCTAAACAACAAAATCTTCAGTCTAAAATCTTTTATTAAACCAAAATATTTTAGTAGCATCTATTTCTCTAAAAATAAATTGCTAAGACTTGGGCATTGTTTTACCATGCAGATATTTCTACATGACAGAATTTTACTTGAAATTTCTAGTCAAAATATGAATTAAATTATAGCAACACCTTTAATTAAAATTAGAGAAAGATTATTTTCAAAAACAAAACCCTGGATGTTTGCATGTTTTCCTAAATGGGGTTTTGGGTGTAAATTGGACTCACCGTGGCTCCTACTTCTTTGGCCTTATCTATTGTTTCCATTGCCAACATGTGATCGAGACCAGGGTCTAATCCTAATTCCCCAATGACTGTGATGCCAGCATCTTTCACACTACAACAGATGAAAAAAAGAGGAAGGAAAAGTTGGATATACAATAAAAATAATGCCATGAAGCTACTTCATTAAAAATGACTGAAACTTACCTCTTCTCTAATTCTTTTAGTGCTGGTGTGATATAGCTTGCAGTGATCATGTTAACTTTGCTTGTGATGCACGCCTTGGCCACAAGAGGATGTAATACATAAGGCAACAAGCTTAAAAACAGAGGAAGAAGCTAATCAGAAACTTCCTTTTCCAATTCTACTTTCCAATGTATCTTGAACGGCACCAAAGCTGAGACATTGCTCTGATTAATTTATTCTCTGAGAAATGATCAATGGCTCCTTGAGGACTACAACATAAACACATCCTGTTAGGACATTTAAAACTCTCCACAATATGACCTTCACCTAACCTTTCCATTTTTCTCCTTCTATCTCCCCCAGAAACCATATATAGTAACCAAAGAAGCATTTGTAACTCTCCACTCCCAGCCTTCACTTTGGCAGTTACGAATCTTTCCTCTTATTAGGCCTTCCACTTATAATTCTCCCTCTGCTTACCCACCCCAAACCTGTTCAAATCCTCCTTTAAGAAATGTCTGAAAAGTTATCTCCTCCAAGAAGATTTCTCCAAGGCCAGATCTCCTCCTTTTTTTAAGCATCCAGCTATTTCTTTATAACATTTAATGAAATTTATTCTATCCATCCTTATATTCCTATGTCTTCCTGTGTTAGGTCCCTACTAAAAAATAAGGTTGCTGTTCTTTTTACCTCCACATCTCTCCAATGGCTATCAGGATGAGATGAGACTTAGTTAAGGTGGCTTGTGTGTTACATTAAAGAGTAGAGTCTAGGAAAGTCCAAGGTAAAAGATAGGCTTTAATGATATTGACTGGTATAAAAGTTATCAAAATAGTGACAAGTCTATATGGTAAACAAACAATGAAGCTGTACTTAAAATTTTAACTTTGAATGGGTTTTCTAAAAATCTGGCTTAAGTGTTTTATTTTGGTATTAGGACTACACAATCACACAAAAAATGAATTTTCATAAATGTTGATATAAATGCGTATATTCATGTTCTATCCAAAGAATAATAAAATACCCTGTCAATTGCTTAACAATATTTAAGTTCTACTAGCTTATTGCCTGTTTGGTAAAGCAATCTAGAGTATCAATGAAAATATAAATAAAATTCATAAATATTATTACACTATATCACTATATATGTCAAATTTATCTTGCATACTTCAGATTTTCTCTATTTCACATAAAGCTAAACAATAAAACCACCTCTCAGGCTCTTAATCCTCCTCAGGTAAATAGAATAAATATTGATAAATATATTTATCATCATGCAGAATAAATTTGTGTACATATTTTGCCAATATTAATCTCAAAGATATTGAGCTATTTCTGGCTTTTTTTGTCTAAAAGTATGATCACTAAATATGGTAGCCCTTTATAAGCCAATGAATAAGATACTTGCAAAATTCTTTGTTGGAAAAGTATTAATAGAAAATGTACAATGACATCATCTTAAAGGTTAAATGGAAATTTTTTAAAATCACTTTCCCTACATTGAAAACTTGCCTGTAAAAATGTCATCAAGATCTAATTATATTTTTAAATTTTGGCACTATCAGCAATAACCTAATAAAAGGCTGAGAGTTAAAATGATAAGATTGTGATTGATAGTGACTTTTTTAGACAAAGGGATTAGAGTTCATAATTCACCATGCATGTGACATAGTAACTAACCAAGGGGACATAACTTGAATTATTTGAGTTGACTCCAACCCATTAACTAAAATACTTGGAAATGCCACTTATGAAAACATACACAAAATACAAATGGAATTTTCAAGGTAACTTAGCAAGCTGAATTACTATTTGCATTAAATTGATAAAAACTAAAATTGAAAATTTAAATCTATGAGAATTTAACATATTATAAATTTTTTGTGTGTGAAACCTAGCCTTTACTCAATTTATTTTGGTAGTCCCTATCACTATACTTATATCAAAATGTTGTTTCTCCAACTTAAAAAATAAAAAATTATTTAAGGAACACTATAACAATGTTTAACAGCATTACCACTATTCAGCAAAGAAACTCAACCAAATGATAAAAATTAAATATAAAACAGATTTTGCTAATGCTAAATCTTACAAAAGGCCACCAGTGTGCTAAATTTTAAATTTTGAACATACTAAAATTATTGTTTTTATCCATTATCTTGTCATATTTTGCTTCAGATTTAATTCAAAATATATTTTGTTATTTTTTAATCAGAAAACAATGTTATATTTAGGTCTATTGGTCATTAGTAAATTTTTGCTAAATGAAATTTAATGTACATTAAATTTGTATAGATTCAGTAATGTTTTAAGTGCCCAAAATGAGTGTATAGTTAAAGATATTAAGAGATAATGCAAAAGTTTTACTTAGAATTGCCTTTCATTATATCTGTTTTCCAAGACTGTATTTTTTTTTAAGTAAGACATCACAGAACTGCCTTCAATAATATCATTTGAATTTGATCTAGCTATGAATTCTAGCTATAAATGAACAGGTAACTTTCTTCTTTCCATCTTGAAAAAATGATATTATAAGAATAAATTACTATTCTCATCACTTTGACTTTTCAAAACCAAGTTTAATTATAAAGTGAAACTTGTGTAGCTATGTTTCTATAAGTTAGATCTGCATTTCTATTAGTAATAAATATATTTCAAAATCTGTTCCTTTGATAAGATTCAAAATGATAATAAAAGTAGAGGATCTATTCGGTTTCATTTAAGCTTTATAAATCCAAAGGATAAAATAGCTAGGTACCAAAACATATGAAACAGGAATACTTCATGACCCAGAAATTCCACTTTTAGGTAGATACTCACTAGAAATGTGTATATATGGTAATCAAAAGATAAATACTAAAATGTTCATAGCAGCATGATTCATAACAGCCAAATTCCAAAAACAACCTAAACATCCATCAGCTGTCAAATGGATAACAATGGTATATTCACACATGGAATATTACACAGCAATGAGAATAAAAAACTATAATCTCAGACAATAACATAAACAATTTTCACAATCACAATGATGAATGAAAGAAAGTAGCCACAAATGAAAAGATAGCAAACAATTCCAATCAACAAAGTTAAAAACTAGCAAAAATGAATCTATATGTTAAAAATCAAGATAATGCTTATTCTTGGGGTAAGTAAATGGAAGGTGGGCAAAAGGAGGGATTCTGGGGTACATATTCTGTTTCTGGTTGTGGATAAGAATTACATGATGTGTCCATTTTGTGAAAATTCATTGGACTATACACTTAGGATTTTTGTGTACCTTTCTCAATGCACAATTCAATTAAAAAGTTTACTTAGAGAACTGAAGACAAGAGAAAATAAGGAAAGAGAAAATACAACAACAAAACATATGACAACCATTTCTTGCTAGATACTAACCTGATGACAAGATCTTGTGTTGCCACCAAGGAGACCAATTTCTCTTCTTGTTTACCAATGTCCATGATAACAGGATTAATGTTATATTTCTTGCCTAACTGTTCAATTTGATTCTTTATGTCAGAGCCTAGTCAAGAATTAAAACGTTCAATTTTTAGATTCCCTTCCATTAGAGAGCAAAAGACATTTTAAATCTCTAAAAAAGAATTTTTTCAAAGTTTAGAAACAAAAAAGTCATTTAAAATTCACAGAGTAAACATGCTATAAAATAAGATTTTCCTCTTTATTAAAAAAAAAGAAAAATTAGGGCTTATTTACCTACTGTTATTTCTATGTTGTCATCTCTCGACAGATATTCCAATACAGGCTCAGATACGTAACCACTTCCAAGAACCAAGACCTTTTTCTTGGTAGCCATTGAAAGTGACTGAGCAAGTTCCCTATTTAAAAAAAGAAAGAAATGGTGGGGGATAGGGGAATCATTTAAGCAAAGAAAAAAAATGAAAATAACAAAATCTTGCTGTCCCTTTGTTACCAAACTAAAACTTAGGCTATGAAGCAATAATTTTTCCCACATTATTCATAATAAGAAGCTCAATGGAAGTTTCCCATACCAACATTTTTTATGAATTATTTTAGCTTTTGTATGATAAACAGTAGACCTCGACATCACCGGGGTGCATGTCCATAGACTTTAAAAAATTCGACTGGTGAGGCATAGATGCTGGACGATGGCTTATCTTACTCACGACTGAGTGACTTGTCTCACACACTGTCCTTTTGGGGACATTATTTAAAATTGTGCTCGGGGCTTTACCTCAGAAACCTTATTTACTCCTCTGAACAATCTGAGGAGACAATAATCTGAGGAGGAGATTATTATTATTATTATTATTAGATATGTTTGGTCATTTATCTTTAGGTTCACTTGAGAACAGTTGAAACCATAACTTTGAAATCATAAATGCCACTTGTCAAATGTAGAAACCTAAGATGATTTACTAGGCAGGATTTTAATTTTTAAACTTAACAGTTTATTCTGTTAGCATTTGTACCTTCCTGACAGATAACCCTTTTTCTTTCCAACAAAGTATGACCTTCAAGGCAGCAACTAAGCTTTACTTATCTTCATAAACCCATTAATGCTCAGTCTAATCTGTCTTACCTATGAAAGGTCTTTTGAATCAAATTCCCAGATAACGGTGTAAAACCCTGGAAATGGCCTGGTGCCAGAGACTTGAGCAGCAGTCTCTGTTGATGGGATATTTTAGCCCAGGACATCTCTTAAACACCAACGATAAGTGAATTAAAATAAATATAAAATGTCACTGTCTCTCTTCACCCCCAACACTCATATTACAGATGAAGCGAAGTCTCCTTTAACTTCCACCCCCATCACATTTTGCCTCCTGAAAGAACCATTATTATTTGGTTATTGTATGTCTTTTTGAACAACACTTTATTTAATTTCTGTAATTATTATTTTGATGTCTAAATATAAAGTGCTCAAAATACATTTTTAAAGACTCACTCCTAGATTCTACTACAGTCTGTCCCATCAGCAACCTCAAACAACACAGGTTAATAATCACTGTGCTAAATGATGAAGAGGACATAAGAATAAAGCAGGGTTCAAGATTCTACCAGAGAAGGAGGGCAGGCAGTACTAGCAATTAGAGCCAAGTAGACCTGCTGCTACATGAAATATGGTCTGTAAGAATGAAGACATCTTCATGACTGGTCATGTTACACACGTCATTAGGATTAGTAATATAAGAGATCACCAGATGCTGAGAATCAAAATATACAGAGAGCTATGAAAAACAAATGCATGTGATGTGTCCCTTATAAGAAACTCCCCTATGGGGTTATAGAGGTAGCTGCATTAAAAAAAAAAAAATTATACACTCTAGCCATCTTAGGCCAAAATATTTCATTGATGTGTAAAAAGTAACTATAAGTAAACTAATACATATGAAAAAAGCATAACAGTAGTATACTTGATCTTTATTTACTTCCTGTAGGTAGAACAACTGAGAAAGAAGATAAGGCAGTTTGTTTGCTTGTTTGTCTATTATTAATTTTTCCACTCTGGTCTCTCCTGAGAATTTAATGCATGGGTTATTTTGTTCTAAATGAATAGATCAGTGAAGCATGTATAAACACAAGAGCCCACTTTCCTAAACATGACACTAAACAAAAGAGAATACAAACCCCCAGCAGAAGTCCAGACTGAAAGCACCACGGAAGGGGTTAGTGTGCTCACTTTCCTTTGAGAAAGTAACTGAGGCATGGCAACATGCAAATGTCAGACAAAGAACACGAGCCACCTCAAGGAAAGCACATTTAGACTTTTGCTTGCTTATACATAAGTCTACTTGGGATATTAGAAAGCTCAAAAAGAACAAGACTGTTCAGGAAAAAAATAATTTGCTCTGGTTTCAGTCAGTCATTTAGTTAGGATTGCCTATATTTATAGATATTTTCAAAATTTACATCTTGTATAAAGCCAGTCTCATGACCTCATATTGAAACATTAAAGAAATATTCATCAGACCAAGATAAGAACAATGCTTACCTGCTCTCTCGGAGTTTCTGGATATATTTATACTTATCAGGCAATGTACCGTTGGATGTAATCACTGCCTAAATGTATATGATACAAGACATTTCTTTAATATCCACATTTTAGTCCCACAAACTTGGGCTCATGACTGATAGAGAAAGATGGGGAGAGAGAAAGGGAAGGGAAAGAGGGGAGAGAGGTTGGTGATGAAAAAAAAATACATTCATAGGAAAAAATATTTTCATAACTTACATCTCTCACCACAGGAGAAAAATTCTGACTTTCAAGAGGCTGTGTTGCATCTGATAATATCTGAAAGGAAATGAGATTGGTCATAGATAAATGACACTGCAAAGAAGGCTTCTTGGTGTTTGTATCCATGACAAAATATTAGTCAAAAGAAAAAAAATTAGAAAAGTTTTCTGAAGACCATTGAATGTAAATAACTGGTAATAGAAGTCTTGTACAAGCAGTAAATTCTGCCCCACAAGGACATGCTACTTCAACACAAGCTCCAATTATCTTTGCTTGCTGAAAATATGAACAAGTTATCCTTCCTCACCAGTTAAATATGTCATATTGAGCATGCTGACAAATATCACCACAATCTTTATAGCCATAGTCCCTCTGAGGGCCCATTTCAAAGGTACGAGATGTTCTATTAGAAGTAGACAATGGGCCTTCCAGACAGCAAGCCACCAACCTCACAATAGGGAGTCTCCCTCAGGTGAGTACTAGTTCTGTATATATAGGCATATCAACATTTCAAAAGTGCCGGGGGAAAATGACTTGACCAAGTAGACCTTAAAGAGGCACCTACACTCTTCCCATTATCTCAGAAGATGAGCCAGATGGCTAACAACAAAAACCACATCTCTCATATTAACATCTCAGGAACCTTCTAGTACTCCTATTTTTCTTTGAAGGTATCCAACTCTTGACTACACTGCCAAAAAAGTAAAATTTCATAAAATCAAATATATAAATCAGTACTGTTGCTTCTGATGGTCAGGGCATTGGAGCCAATGAGATGATCATTCCTCCCTTATCCATAAGATAAGGTCTAGAACTTACTCAACTAAGAAAGAGTAAAGTATACACACCAGATGCTGACAGGAGAGTATTTGTCTACTGTATTAAAATAAATATAAAACTACTCTCATGTATCTAAACACAAGACACCTAGGCTATCTAATTCTAAGATATAGACATGAAAAAAAAAAAGTTAAGATAAGCCATAGCATTCTTTCTTTGGAGAAAGTTCATGGAATTAACACACCTGGGGTCCCCACACTGTTTCTTTCTCCCAGGTACCTTTGAAGTATTCTCTTCTCAAGCTGACTCCTCTGCCTACCAACCCTGTCCACAGGCCAGAAGCCATATGAGACTTGAATTTCACTCAGCATATAGTTAAACTCTGAACTCTCTCTGCTCTTTATTTCTACGGCCTTATTTTTGCCTTACTGGGACCATGGGAACCTTTCTTCCTTCCATTTATCCCCAGTCTAAAACACAAATCTGATTATTTCTCCTGTACCTATTTAAAATAATTTGGTAGCTTTCCCATGGATAAAGTTTCTAGCTCCTTAGGTGACCTAGAAGACTTTCTATAGGCCAGTTCTGCCTCTCCAACCTCAACACTCCCTTTTGCCTCATACCCAACACTTCAGTCCTATTAACCACGTGAAGATGCTTATCTGTATCATGCTTTCACATGCCCCACATGCTGTTCTTCTACCTTGAACTCCCACTCTTTGCCCTCCAAGGTACAGCTGAAGATTTGCCTCCTCTGTGGAGTCTTTACCAAAATTTGTCCCCAAGCATGCCTTGAAGGAAGAAACTGCACTTGGCATCTTGCCATATGCCTGCTACATTATATAATGGCAAATATTCAATTAATATATTAGTGGATATATGCAATAATTATTTAAAGTTCAATGGATTCCCCCCAAAAAAACTAAATAATTGTCATGAGTTCACATAAAGACAAACATAAAAGACAACAAAAGCCTGCTCAGTTACTACAGTAACAATCTCCTTTGCTAGAATTCAACCATTACAAGGACCCTGAAGCATATGGTATGCCTTGTCACTTTTACATATAACACCTTTGAGAGTTCGTCATTCTTCCCTATTTCAAGCTATTTACCCTGATATTAAGACCCTTTGCCCAGCATACTTACCATTGCTACATCATACTTAACAACTCATAGAATTCCCAAATTAAATTAACTCCCACCTTTGCTCTACTGTCTTCATCACAGTGTGCCTCCCATGCAAATGAATGGATCCTATACATCTATCAAGAGCCAGCTCAAATGTCACTTCTTTCATTAAACCTTTCCTAACTTTATCCAATAAGACAGAGCCTCTCTCTCTACAACTTCATTAGCACCGTCACATTCTACCTTTATGACTGGATGACACATTTGTCTCATCCCCTTCCAGGACCTCATGCTTCTGTAGGTCAGAAGCTGTGTTTTAATTCTCTTCATTCATGTGTATGCCTTGTTCTAACAGACAATAAATATCTATCGAATTCAACTAAAACAAAAATTCTATATTGGTTCAAAATGATAGTGTGTGCCCTGCAATGGTACAGAATATGTAGGGACCCTAAGTCAAAAAGGAGAATCTGAGGGGAGATGTGGAGAAAGGGTGCATCTACTTAACATACAGTTCCCATACAGTTATCAGAAAAGTAGACAGACAATATACTTAATATTTGAGTTATAAACAGGCATATATATATATATATATATATATATATATATATATATATATATAGAGAGAGAGAGAGAGAGAGAGAGAGAGAGAAAGAGAGAGACTGCAAAATAGAGACAGTCATCTATTTTCACAAATGTTCAGTCCTTAAAGAATGAATGCTGAGATAGATGCCCGAAAGGCAATCCCACCACACTGTTGTCTGGAAAACTATAGTGATGTATAAATGAAAACGGTGTGACAATTTAGAGATGTTGGCTTACTCATCAGACATCTAAGCAATACCACTTGCCTCAGTGCTGACCAAAAATGTCCAAAACCTCACTGCCTGACATTCTTCACCTTGTTACACTGCCTAAAAGCCTATCAACTACTGATTTACATAGGTACAAGCACATCACCTTTTTTAATGTATATTTTCTGTCCAGCAATGGATACAATGCATATTATATATTCTACCTAATCATTCCAGTGAATAAAACTAAGTGAAATATTAAAAAACCTCAGTTTTTATGTTCAAAAGGCAGTAAAGATGTGCTGTGCCATAATTCTGTAGAAGAAAGCCCAGAGAGATGTGTCCAACAGTTGGCACCACTTTCCCTAGGTGTAGTTGCCATATCGATGCAGTGGTTGGGATGATGAGAAGTTGAGCAGAAAGCAGCAGAGACTAAGAAACTCAGAAGAGCTTCTGGCTGACTTTAAACAATAGGACAACAAAAACTGGAGTTTAAGTTCTGCTGAAGAGGATTCTATTCAATAACAGATTTCATTTGGTTTCCTGAGAAACTATATTCTAAAATAAATGGTAAATTAGAAAATTTCAGTTTTTCAATGACTAAAGCCCAGCTTTGAAGCACTTCCACCCCAAACTGAATTGAGATGCTTTTCTCTTAGCATTTCTCCCTGTTAAAAAAAAAAAAAAAGAAAACAAAGGAAATCTCTGGAGAAAATTACCACAACATCCAAAACCTCAATTCAGCCCTGAAATTTTACATACACAATATCCAGCATTCAGTCAAAAATAAACAGGCACCAGAAGTGATAAGAATTGACTGAAAACCAAGAAAAGAGTAAAGCAGAGAATATGAACAGTCCCAAGAAATATACTAGAATTATGAGAAGTTTAAACTCTGATTAATATGTTGCAAAAATAAAAATTCCTCTCAAAAGGCAAAACTAATACACAGTTAGAAGTCAAGACAGTAGATGCCTTGAAGAATAAGAGTAGCAATAGTACTGGGAGAAGCACAGAGGGTTTCTGGAATGCCAACATTATTCTATTTTTACCTATGTAGTATTCACACTAGAGTCTTTATGACAATTTATCAGGCTGTACACTTATGGATCACTTATCTGTGACACTTTAATATTTTATACTATTATATAATGTAAAAAATTATATTTTCTTCCTTAATGAAAATTCTATTTAAGAAATGCACTTATTCCTCATCCATTGCATGGGCTAATCACACCTTACTGAGAATGTATTAAACTGGCTTGCTTTTCTCATAACATTTATATGAGATCAATAGTACTGAATGCATGGCAATTTTGATTAAGGACAAATAGGAATGAAAAACTGTTCGAAGGCCCAAAAGAAATAAACTTATAATTGAAATCTTGAAACCTAATGATTTTTGAGTTGAAAATAGGTTGTAACAACTTCTTGGAGTGGTAAATGATGTTAGAGCAGCTGAAGAAAAAGACATTTTAAGAAATTAACAAATCTATACACAAGGCAAATCAGTATTCAACATTTTTCATAGCTCGGTCTAATAAGGTAAGAGTTGTATTGAAAGGTATGATCTTAACATTCGAAAAGATGAATTGAAGCTAAGGGCTAACCAACAACTCTTCCAGCTACTCCAAATCTCTGCTGGGGTCCAGTTGATTCAATCAAGGCATTATGACTAGGGAGTTATATTTTAGGTACAAGGGACTCAGATCTCCTCCGACTGATAAACTCTAAACAAAATACAAAGAAAAACTTACAACTTGAAGGCTTCAGAGAACAAAGAATAGTAGGCAGTTTGGGGGAAAGCGTCAAAACTTTGAAGAAATAATCAGCACAGTAGGTGAGTTTCCCATTCTTTTAGCATTGCCCTGAGGATGGGCTGTGTAGTGTGAAGAGAAAAAAGAAGTACAACAAGTTCTCTGACTTTCTGATTGAAGGAAACAGGAATGGAACCCAGGATAACCACAGCCTCCAGGAAAGGCCAAGAAAAAAAGCAGATTCAGAAAAAATGAAGCCTCATTTCTGTGTAAACTCTGTTTCAAGTCTCTGTGTGACCCTGGAACTGAATGTATGCAGGCCAGCTACCAACAGCCCAGAAAAATAAAAAAGAGCTGAACTTTTATGTGAGCTACCTCCCAATTCAGGTGATACAGAGTTTTCAGTTTGTTTAGTCAATTTAACTGCCTGCTAAGTCCAAAAACAAACCCAAAAACGCAATGCTTTTCAGAGAAATGTAACAATCCAGAATCTCCACAGCACAACTATTCACATCATCCAGGACACAATCTAAAATGGTTCAATTTAAGAAAACCAGTAAACTATAACCTGACCCATTTTCAAGGAAAAAGACAATCAATAAAGTTCAACACCAAGTTCACCTAGAATTTTTGAAATGAGGCAGAGACTGTAAAGCAGCTTTTATAGCTGTGTTCCATGTGATTTAAAAAAGTATACTAAAAATAAATGAAAAGATAGAAAGTCTCAGCAGAGAAAGAGAAAAAAAAAGAGAACCAAATAGAAATTTTAGAACTGACAATACCTGAAATTAAAAACTTCACTGAACCGACTAAAGGAAGTTATTAAGTTGTCAGGTCAACGATGCCAAAGGGAAATAAATGAAGATCATTGAAAATGGTGAACATCTGAACAACTTATTATCACTTTACACACACACACACACACACACACACACACACACACACACACACACACGCCTTTCAGCCTTTAGACATCTACAGTACTAAATGTGAGAATGACAGGGACCATTAAGATTATATACAACAATCGTTTTATGTTACAGGTGAAGAATCTAAGGCTCAGAAAGGAAGTGAGTGCCCTTCTCAAGGCCGTAAAGCAAGTTTGATGTCTGCAGTAAATTCTGGCATTTGTATTCTCCTTCTCATGCTACTTTCCTTAAGCCCTCAGCACCAATTCCAGACACACTGCAGATCCAGCACTGAAGCAGCCACCCTTTACAGCCTTAACTTCTTTATGTCTCAGTTTTCTAATCTGTAAAATGGGTTTAATTATGGTATCTACCTGATAGGGCTCTCATAAATATTTAAAAATTAAAATATGTAAAGCAATGTAAATGCTGCCTGGCACATAGTAGATGCAGTATAATATTATGCAACTATGAAAATGCCTATTGCCTGCATTTTCTTAAGCCTATTACATCTCCCTGCTGAATAGTTTAGGAGGAAAAACAAAAAATCAAAACTGAATAGTATATGAAAGAAAAGAAGATCACAGACAGTTTCATTTATTCATGCCCCATAACTACTGTCCCATTTTAGTGAAAGAACACCTGAATACAACTTTAAATGAAAAATACAGGAGCCACTGATTCACACCTTTGGACTCATCGCTGGAGGCAGAAAGCCATTAGCAACAGAAATAAATAATGCAGGTTGACTATGAAGACTTGAGATAAATACTGAATTTAAAAAGTTTATCTTTGGCAAAGAAAATGAAATTTAGATAACACAGTTATTTCAGTAGTCAGTCACTAATCACAGTGAAAAATACATTTTCTCAGGAAAAGCTGTCACTTAACTAAGCTTTAGTGACTAACACCCAATAAAACTTTCTATATTTCTGACTTTTCACATCTCTTAATCACGGTACAGTAAGAATGCCCTGATATGAATTGACCTAGAAAGCAGAAAGAACTGAAAACAAAGCAAATGTTATCTTACATGTCATGAATACTCTTATGAAAACATGCTTAATGAGAGGTAAATGCAATTGTAACTAAGCGTAAAGGCAGTTTTATAAGCATATTCTCCATGAGACAAGAAAACAGAGTATATAAAATAAGAGTATCAGTAAGTACTTGAGGAAAGGGCTGGCATTTCACTTTACAACAGATTTCTTAGATATTGAAGACCAGATCATTCATAAGATCACTCTGCAGTTCTATTTAAAGCCACAGAGTTGTTGCAGATGCTCTCAATCTACTTACCATTTCTTCGACATACGGATAAAGCATGTCACCAAAGTATTCTGTAGCTTCAATTGGAAGCTGTGCTGGCAAATTGTCAATGGAACACATCAGAATCCCAGAGCCTTCAACACTAGGAGAAGCAATATGCTTTATTTGGGTGTACAAAATGTTACTTGAAACTCCAGCTTTTCCAGATGTCTACTTCATTACATTTGCTTCATAATTATTTGTAATTTTGTACCAAAGTATATAAAAAAATAAACAAGAGTTTTCAAATAAAACTTTCCCTTCTTCAGCAACCCACCTCCCATTTAAATGTATTATATATGGATTTAAGCGTTTATATTGCCTGTGGGTTTTCTATCAAATTTTTAAATATGTTTTAGATATTCCTGGAATTTTCAGTCTTGGTAAAGATGTAAAACATTGAGTATTTTAAGACTAGTACATAAAGGTAATCAAGTGATGTATTTTTATGTGTTTTTTACCACCTAACAGCTTTAGCAAACTCACCTGTCATGAATAATGTGCTGGTCTGCATCATACATGCAAAAGGGACGCTCTATTGTTGTACACTCAGTCATAAACTCGATAGATCCTCCTGTGTCAGCTGAAATGTCACATATTGCCACAAGTCTGAAAACAATATCAGCACTTAGATCAGAGCATGTAACTCTAAAGTCTACAATGAGATGAAAAATGAATAAAAATGAAAGGTGCTTGGAACAATTTTCAAGGTAAATGCCTACGTTGTCAACTCTTTTCCCCACAGCTTGCTGCATTCTTCTGGGGTGCACAGCCTCTTCCTACCATGAGTTTCAGCTTTCACAAGGAAGGAATAGGGAAGAGAGGAAAGAAAAAGAAATAAAAGTAGAAAATCCTTTCTCTAGAGGTATCACTGACAACAACCTAAACTTAACCTACTTAGCCAACTCCCTCTATCCTGCTTAGTATTATGTAACTTTAGATGTTATTACATGGAAATCGCTAGACTTATGAATGAAAGTCTTAGCCTAGCATTTGAAATCCTTTGAGGTTGACCATAATCTCCCTGCCTAACCTCCAATTACCACTTGCCTATATAAACCCTATTCTAGAATTAGAGTGTCCCACTCATTGTGTCATCTGTGCTTTGGTCACTTCATATTTATCAAGCAGCCATCCTGTCCCTTGAAACTGTCATTCTCTTCACTCCTCCCTCTTAAGGCTTTGCTTTCCCACTTTCTTCTAAACTCTTGTGATATTAATTGTTCCTAACACTCCCTTGGCATTTACTTGATGCCAGCTACATGCCTGAGGGCAGCAAACATTCAGTTACTCTCCTCTGTCTTTAGCTCAGCAGAAGGCTAGATAGACCAGGTGTTCCACAAATATTTATTGGTTAATTGAACATTGAATCATTTGAATACATGTGTCAGGAAATGTACTGGGTACTTGTAAACAAGATAAGTCGGACTCCTCTCCATAAGATTATAAGAGCAAGTAGGAGGGGGAAAATCATAAACACTGAAAAATAAATAATTGTGAACTTCAGAAAATGAAACTGAGAAACAGACTAGAAAGAGATGGTAATGGGGAAGAAAGGATTCACAGAGGAGGTTACTTCTGAGCTGTATGGGGAGTCACAGAAGTTAAGAGTTTCAAGAGGATGGAAAGATCAACTGTCAAATGCTCTCAAGAGGTCAAATAAGGTAGGCAGACTAGTCATTAAGTCAAGTCCTGTAATTTGTGGATCCCCTATGTATGATACCCTAATAGTGGGCCCTGCTAAAAACTGCCATCATTGCTGAAGTCAAGTCCTTACTTGTGTGGTAATGCAGGGCAGCCTTCCACACCGACAACTGAAGACTTGACTGGAGCCAGGAGGCTTTGAGCATCTTGGCGGGTTAGTAGACGAGGTGTGTTTTGCTCCCAGTAGATTCCATTAATAAAACAAGTTGTATAGGGTGCAATCTGTAAAGTAAGTTCCAAGTTCAACAAGCAAGGAAATAGTATATTTCAATGCAGTGTGCTGAAAGAGAGCAATCAGTAAAGTTCATGAGGAATAATTTAATGTTACTTCAAAATGATTTTGTTATTTGCCAGGTCAGTGGCCATTTTGTGGGTCAAAGACAATAAACAGCCACCCAGACTTCAGTGTACAATTCCCAATGATAAATATTTAAATATAAATATATTAATATTTTGTTCTTTAGTATATTGCATAGCCAAGAAAAAAATAAGGACAGAGAATCAGGTGACCGAGCACTCTATTTGCAGCTCAACCACCAGTAGAGTATGATCTAAATCATGCTACCTCAACTTCTCTGGGCTCTGTTTTCCTTACCTGCCATATGGGGATCATATGCACCCCATTCATCAAAGGAATGCTGTGAAGATTAAATCAGATAACATCTGTAAGCTCCATGGAAAATGTACTGCATACATGCATACATGGTAACTATGTCATTATAAGTTTTAATGCAGCCAATCACCAATACTTCTGTGATTGGGAAAAAGAGAAGGGATGAAAATCTACCAGATTCAATTTTTTTCAGTTTGAGACTGGTTTCACAATTTTTCTTTCTCAGGCATCTCAAGAATTCACAGGTAAGAATCCTTTTCTTTAACATGCTTTACATGCTATAACACTAAGTTTCATGCCAGAATCTAAAAATGCTATGTTGTTCAAACATATTCAAAATTACTTAAAACATTTCTTCTCATTATAAATGCATGCATTTTTTGCTTTATTTTTTTTGTTGGTTTATTTTGAGGAGGACTGTTGAAAAACTATCAAACACACAAACATATTGTTCTTATAAGATGAGGCTAGAAGGGTTTTAATTGTGAGTAATTTTTTTGTACAGTGGGGATGGGTCTGTGCTTATATAGTTATACTATTTTACCTTGGGCCCCTATAATCAATGGTATGTATTTTAAGACATCTGGCTGAGGGTATAAGTGCAATTTGTGGCCATAGATGTAATAAACCTATGTCAAGATCAAATCTCATAGACATTGTGCTTTGCCAACAGTAATAACTAGTCCAGGAAAAATACAGAAAACAGTCATCCACAGGAAATGTTTTAGACTATTGGGCACATGCTGACCTAAAGTAGAAACAGAGACAGTGAAGCAAAGCGTGTAGCCACAGAAACCACCAAAACCACTCAGTGAAGGCCATTCCAAACATCAATAAAAGCCAACAGCTCCTAAGGCCAATTCATGATACCCAAGGGACTCACAACAAGTCAATATGAGGAACAGAAAACCAATGTACTCGTTCAGAATTTCTCTTCTTGAAAACAGCCTGGCTATCGTGTATCATGAGCAACCAACTCAAAAGCCAAGTACGATACTCACATCGGTATTAAAACGAGTTATGTAGCGCTCAGGATATTTGTCGTATTCTACAGGATCATATGTACCATCTGTTTTCCTGACAAGATGATGATGGCGACTTAACACTGTTCCATACACTTTTCTTAGGTCTTGCAGAGGAGAAAGAAATTAGTAAAGTGGGTGACAAATGATAAAGATTTATGGTGATAAAATATTATAACACAGAAACTGCTTTAAAAAAAAAAACAGTCACCCTCCTTCCCTTCTTACCTCCAGTTTTAGAAACTTCTTTTAATTCATGTGGTTCCACATATTCACAGGGTAGTTCATTGAAGACTTCTTGGGCTCCCTGTAAATGACACATGAGTAAAAATCTAAAAATCAATAGGAAAAGAGCCAATATGGATTCCTGCAACGATTCTAATGCATTTCCCCACAGTTATACAGCTCCACTTGTCCTGCCCTGCAACATGGAAGTACAGACAAGTTTCTTGCCCACAGCCTGCAACCAGTTTTTATTCCAGTCTGAACACAATGCATTGAAAGGGGCTTTACTTTTTTTACTTAAGTTACTCAGCATAGAAACAATAGTATCTAGAACTGAGAATACAATAAAATATTTACTTTTTGCTCCATTAATTCAAATGGGAAAACTATATTTCCTCCAAAAGAAATCAGATGACTATTTCACAGCATAATACAAATAGTGATGTCCTATTTGTAAAATATTTTCATTGAAGAGAGATCTATTTTATAATTACAAGCTTCTCTGACAGGGGGAGAGGGGTTTTGTCACAAGTGCGTTCTTAAAACCACCCCAGAAGGAAGAAAGTATGAATTCCAGTCTTGAATTAAGCTTCTTAACATCTGATGGGCAAAATTCCAAATTGTCTTGAAAAATTTACATCCCAGGGTAACTTCTCAACTTTTGGACATCTCAGCGATAGAGTTCAAACAGATCACCTGAAGAACAGACCTTTACACCATTAATATCTAAAATAATTTTTAAAAAGGACATTCAAAGCCTCTTGCAGCTTGGAATTAACTAAAAGCAAGGAACATAAATTTGGACCATGACTGTTCTTTACAATGAGAAAAGTACATAAATAAGAAAAGTGCCAAAAAGAGAATGCTTATTCATTGAAAAGCAGGGCTCTGAAATGCCCACAAAAGGCACACATCCTTTGGGTTATTTTCAGAGCTTCAGATTGCTTTACAGAGAGAAGACAGGTGAGGTTTACCTTTGATACATTACCAGTCCCTGTGAACACAAATGTTAAGGGCCCTATCGACTTGGGCATCAAACCCAGAGATATTTCATAGCCAGCATCGCGGACAGCTTGTATAGCCTGACTGCTGTTCCTATAGTTATGAGCCATGCCAATGTGCTGAAAGCAAGCACACAATTCAGGTTAGTTTACTACCTGAGACATTTTTCTTAAAGTGTGATACATATTTTCAAAAAAATAAACAGAATAAATATCTCACCATAAAAGGTGTGTGATGTCCCAAAGCAAGGAGCCTTAAACCCATTCCATGTAAAATGTTGATCATCCCTGTTACAGAATCAGATCAATAGAAAGATCATTAGTTGGGAGGAGTTGAAGCTGATCTCTCTGCCCATCTCCAACCTATATGGTGCTCTGATAAAGCACAGATCACAGCATCTCAGATATGGAAGGGGCCCCAGTGACCATCTTATCCCCTCAACTTTCTGCCATCAGAAGCACTAAGCCAGTTGCATCCCCACTTATCCCTTCGACGTTCAATCCTGCTAAAATGAAAAAAGGTGGTTCTCTTATTCTCCAAGGGTAACCTCCACCTGTTCTCCAGGATCCCATCCTTCTCTGCCTAAGAAATGTACTACGGAATTATTCCTTTCACTATCCCTCTTGATTGGCTTATTCTTATCAACACTTAAACATGCTTTCATTCCTCCCATACCAAGAAAAAAAATTAACATAAATAAAGTCACCATGACCCCGTGACCCCCATCAGCAATTTTAGTGACCTATAAAGCTCAGTGGACTCTTTTCAGATCTAGACTTACTTTTCAGAGGTATTAGGCAACGTAGAACCCCTCTTTATTGGAATACTTTCTTCCCTCATCACCTCTAACTTAAAATTTTCCTTTCTATGTTTCTATAGGAACCTCTTACCATGCCCATTCCCTTTAAATCAGTGTCCTCTGCCCTTTCCTTATATATTAATCAGCCTCAGGATTCTGTCCTGTGCTCTATTCTCTCCAATCTCTACATTTTTTTCCTTAGTTAATCTGATCCAGTCCTAAATTTCAACTACTCTTTGTATGCAGATGACCCTAAATCTGTATCTCTAGCACAGATATTGTATTTCAAGACCCTTATGGGTTTCCCAATTTGGGTGTCCTTCAAATAGAGAAAACTCAGCATGTCTGGAGCAAAGACCTCGGCATCCACTCTCTCCTTTTTAGAACAGAACTTGCCTCTTCAGATCCCTATGGAATTTTATTTGCTTTTTTCTGAAGTCAACTTTTAAAGGAATGATTCATGCACAATAAAATGCATCAGTTTAAAGTGTATGGCTTGATAACTGTTAACAAGAGTACATATCCACATTACCACCAACAGAATCGAGATGCAGAATATTTCCATCACCCCAGTCAATCCTCTCCAAGCTTTGGCCCCAGACAACTAGCAAACTTATTTCAGTTTGTATAGATGTATTTTATTCTACAGTTTTATGTAGGTGAAATTGTAAACATATGCTTTTTTGTGTGTCTGCTTTCACTCAACATAATGTTTTTGAGATTCATACATACTTTGTGTGTATGTTTATTTTTATTGCTGAGGAGTTTTCCATTTTGTGGATATACCACAATTTATATTTCCATCCCTCTGCTGATGGACACTTGAATTGTTTAGGTATTATGAATGACACTACTATAAGTAAGTCTCGACAAAATATAATTCATTTCTCTTGATAAATGTCTAAGAGTAGAATTTATTTTTTACACTGACCTTCAAATCTTTTATTTCTTGAGTTGGATTTGGTACTATGTATCTTTCAAGGATTTGTGTCTATTTTATCAATGTTGTAAAATTTATTGGCCTTTTCATAATATCCCTTTATCCTTTTAATGTCTGTAAGATATATAGTAATGATCTCTCTTGGATTCCCAGTCTTGGTAATTAGTGTCTTCTCTCTTTTTAATCAATCTAATTGTAGGCTTATCAATTTTATTATTTAAAAAAAAAACAGTCTTTGATTTTGTTGATTTTTCCTATTATTTTATTTTTTCTACAATTTTTAAATTATTTTTTTAACATTTAAAAAAATTTTTTTTCCCCTTTCCTCTAGTAATCACTAGTCCATTGTCCATGTCCATGAGTCTATGTTTGTTTGTCCTGCTCATTTGTTGCTTTTAGGTTTATATCTCACATATAAGTGATATCATGTGATTTCCAAATTTTTCTGTTTGGTTTATTTTACTTAGCATGATTATCTCGAGGTCCATCCATGTTGATGCAAATGGCAGTATTTCATCTCTTCTTATGGCTGAGTAATATTCCATTGTATATATGTACCACAGCTTCTTTAGCCAATCATCTGTTGCAGGACACTTCGGTTGCTTCCATGTCCTGGCCACTGTGCTCTTAACATTGGCATGCAAATATCTTTTTGGATATGAGTTTTCAAGTCTTCAGGGTAAAATGCCCAGTAGTGGGATTGCTGGATCATATAGTGGATCAATTGTTAGTTTTTTGAGGAAACTCCATACTGTTTTTCATAGTGGCTATACTAATTTGCAAGATCACCAGCAGTGTATGACTAACTGCTCCTATTTCTCCACATCCTCTCCAACATCTGTTATTACTTGTCCTATTGATCATAGCCATTCTAACAGGTAAGCAACGCCTCCAATAAGGGTCTAATATCCAAAATATACAAATATACCACTCAATAACAAGTAAAAAAAACAATGAAAAAATGGACAGAGGACCTGAACAGACACTTCTCTCTAGAGGACATACAAATGGCCAACAAATATATGAAAAGATGCTCAACATCACTAGCTATTAGGAAAATGAAAATCAAAATCACAATGAGATACCATCCCTTTTATTTTATTATCTCCATCTTTCTATTTGCTTTGCATTTAATATTATCTTCATTTTCTATCTTCTTAAGATAGAGGTTTAGATCATTAATTTGAGAACTTTCTTCTTTCCTGATAAAAGCATTAATACTATCAATTTCCTTCTAAGCACCGCTTTATCTGTATTCCACACATTTTGTTCTGTGTTTTAACTTTTCATTCAGTTCAAAATATTCTCTAATTTTTCCTTTGATTTCTTCTTGGCTCATGAGCTATTCAAATTACATTATCTTCCAAATATTTGGAAATTTTCTAGATATCTTTCTATCATAATTTCAAAGTCAATTATTATAGTCATAGCACACACTCTATGGTTTCAAACCTTGTAAATGTATTAAGAATTGTTTTGTGACCCAGCCCATGGACCATCTAGGTGAATGCTCCACATGTCTTGAAAAGAACATGTATTCCACAGTTGGGTGCAGAGCTCAATAACTGTCAATATTGTGAAGGTAGGGGACAGTGTTTTAGTGTCCCTATAAACTTCTGTCTACTTGTTCTGAGAGTTAAAGACCTTCAGATCATTAAATCTAATAAAAAGTTAAAACATGGTGGTATTTCTCAACTATAGACGGTTCAAAGTACTAAATGGGAAAAAATCAAATGGAGTTTTTCTCCAAACTCTAGCTCTTATTCTTTCTAGATTGTTCCTCTGTTGCCTCCTGCCCTGGTGTTTTCCCTCTTTTTTACTTTCTTCTATTTCCCAGTTTCTCATCACCAAACTAACCTCCCCTTCCAGCCTTCTGAACAGAAGTACCTAAAAAGTCAGAGTCCATCCATAGTTGTTATTTTTCACCTTGTTCTTTGTCTTTTTAATTTTTGTAATAAATATATTTTAATGATTTATCTTCTTATTACAGTTCTTCAATATTCATCACCCTTAGTCACACCCTAATGGAAGTGAACACTCCTATCTCCTTGACACAGTAAAAAGAAAACACACAGTTCTCCATAGGCAAATTTAGAAAGTGGATGATATAAAAGCCCTGGCATACCTACCTGCCACACCAGCCCACTGTCCAAATGCCACTACCCGAATTCCTCTATGATCCACCATTTTTTCATAATCAATAAGTCGTATTTCCTGAAGAAAAATAAATAGCAAAAACTCGGCATGCCTGGAGCAAAGCATGAGTAAAGCACGTGTATGAACAAGTCAGTATTTCACATTTTTTCCTCCTATTAAATATATTTTGACTTGCAAATATGCGTTAGCATTAAGTAAATCATGAAATATTTTGAAAATGCCAAGTCACAGGCCAAAGATAGGTTTGTGATTAGAGATGAAAGAACGGTGGTAGCAGAGTGCTAAATGTTTCTTCAGGGTGGTCAATCAAATAATAAGGGCATGATTTCCTTTAAATTTTAACTCAGCACCATCTACAAATATATCTACAGTCCCACCCATCCTCACATGCTTCCTTCTAGTCTTGAAGAAAGTAAGTCTCTCCTGAGATTTAGCTTTACAAGGCCCTTAAATCCAGCTTTTTTCTGGGCCCCCAAGACCACTCTTTCTCATTTTTCTTCTCTTCCCTGCATTACTCTTTATACTGCCCCCACCTCTCAGTCATTCTAAATTCACCCAGGTCTCTTCTACCTTAAAAATAACACTCCCTCTCAAGCCCATACACACAAATCTATCTCATTCTCTCTCTCCCTCTTTCTCTGTCTTAATCTCTCTGTCTCTCTTCTTCTCTCTCTTTTCCTTTTTTCTTTGTCTATCCTTTCGCAAGAATGTTTCATTTAAAAACTAGCCTTTGCTGCCTGTTTTTCACACTTCCCCGCCTTCACTAAAACCAGTCTTCCTCTTTCTTTGGGAATCTTCCCTCTCTTAAGAATGTCTTATGATGAAAAGCTATGACACATAACTATGGAATGTTTTAAACAGTAATTTTATTTCTTTGAAGATCATGTGATTTTACCAAGTGCATATTTAATAATGTTTAATATTCATCCAACTCCAAGTAATTGGTTACAAACTGCTGTCAAAAACAGCCCTGCTGGGTCTGTTTTTATTAATTTTCTTGTAATGCACAAATGTTCATATAACAGCAACAAAAAAAGATTTCTAAAGTACTTTTTAAGTAGTTTATCTGCTTAAGGTGAAACATTCTTCTAATAATATTATTTCCATTAATTACTTTTTGTATTTGTTCTTCAGAAACACTGCAAATTAACTACAGCTCAGTGCTAGCATATTCAAAATTAGTAAAAATATATTCTATATGCTTATATAAAATACTTTTTTCTCTACTGCTTTTACTGCTTGTGAACTTTCCTATCTTCTGTCCATACTCAGATTCCAATTTCTAATGCTTTAATATCCTTACCCCAGCACTTGGATCTTAGACTTTTCTTTCTACACTCACTCACTACACTCATCCGCTCTTGAGGCTTTAGATACTATCAAGTCTCTGAAAAAATGTGTATCAGGAGGAACTGGCCTCCTGAGCTACAAACACATATCCAATGGCCCACTCAGTATTTCCCCTTAAAAGTCTAATGGACAAATTAAACTCAACAGGCCCTAAACTCAACTCTCAACCTTCCATTCAAGCCTGCTCCTCTTACAGTAATGACATTGTCTCAATCTATGACAACTCCTTTCATTCTCAGGCCAAAACCTTGGAGTCGTCTCTGGCTTCTCTTTCTCTTATATTCCCCATTCATTTCATCAGTGATTTCTATAAGATTACCTCTAAAATGCATCCAATGTTTGTCTATGTATTACAAACTCCACTTCCACCACCCTCGTGCAAGCCTCCATCATTTGTAGCCTAGCATCTAGACTAGTTTAGACTTATAATCTTACCAGCTTTATTCTCCTCCTTCTACTTGCAGCTTTTATCCACACAGCAGGCAGATTAATCATTTTAGAACATGATTCACTCTCACTTTTTACTCTAAAAGACTCGTGGGACTACTATTTTCTCTGCTTAGAAGACTTCTTATATAGATAAGGTTGATGCCTCATCTCCTTCAAATTTTTGCTCATGCCTATTTTGCAGTGAGGATCCCTCTGCTCATCCTATTTAAGCTAGCATTTTCACCTCCCCCAGAGCCCAGCAATCCTTTGCTCCTTCTGTATCATATTTATTCTATTATACATATCGCCAAATGACACATTAGGTGTTTTATTTATCACCTGTCTCCTCACACTGGAATGTAAGCTCTGTGAAAACAGAAACAGTCTATTTCTGCAGGGAACAGTGTCAGACACCTTTTAGGCACTCAGTAAATATTTGTTGAATGATTATTCTGTATTTTAAATAACCAATAGTTTTTCCACAGTATTTATATTTCAAAAATGCTTTTCTTTTCTCTTATGAATGTTAATAAATGTAGAAATAGCTTCTACTCCAGACTTTACCTCTCTGGACTCCACGTAAAAAGTTAAGGTGATACACTATATGATCCCAAATGTTCTTCTCAGCTCTAAAATTCTACTCAATAATATCTGACCAATTGGCCTTATAAATGGTAACCATTTGAGAGGAACACTTCTCTCATTCTTTCCATTTCAGAATACAAAGTGAATAAAACATGTTTGATTCCTCTAATTACAAAGTGGCACAGCAAAAGAGACTTAAGAGCCTCAGAATTATTCAAACACTAACTCAGAGATCATTTTTCCTGTTGAGGTGAATAATGTGATGTATTTTCTTAATGCTGAAAGAAAATGAAAACTACACTTACAATTAAAAGTAAAAATATAGTATGTTTCTATGTTAGCATTTATGAATATTGGTCACTAATTACCTGTCTTAGAATCTCATCCAATAAGCCCATATTGGCCTCCTGGGCCTTTATTGTGTGGGAGAAGAATGCATAAGTCTTCTTGGACATTAATTTATCCTCTGGAGGTCTTTTAACTCCCAAAATTAGACAGGCTTCAGAAATATCCTCCTGAAGAATGCCACCAGCTTTGACATATTCCTGGGAATATAATTTATGTTACAAGTTATTCCCTTAATTTGTCATGTTCATATATTTCTTAACTGAAAAAATTATAGCAATTAAAGGCACAGACTTTTGAAGGAATAAAATCTGTATGAATTAGAACAATAGTCAAACAACTACTATTTTTACTCATTGGCTAAAGATCAATTGAACAAGTTTGACTTTTATAAACAAAAAAATTAAAAATTTGGCACATACTCCTATTTAAGAACAGTTAATAGTTTGAACATAAAAGTTGTGATCACTAACACATGTGATTTAAATATATTGTGAAATGTTCATTTTGTATCAACTATGCATGGAAACATTAAAGGCTAATTAGTAATTTATTACTCAAGTGCATTTAAAATATATATATATGAAATATTTACTTTTTCTTTGATTAATTAGTATTCATTACTGACCTGCTCCATACAGTGGACTGTGCTAGAGATGAGATGATAAGACAAAACACACACACACATACACACATGCTTTTTATTACAAAAAGAAACAGGAATGATAGATCAGAAACTAATAAAAGTAGTATCTGTGTATATGTATGTGTTTTCTTATTTCCCCCTTTATGCAGAAGGTATACTATATATACTATGTACATTACCTACTCTTTTGCCCTGCTTTGTTTAGTTAACAACACATCCTGGGAATCACTCCATGTCAGTTCATAGAGAGCAGGACCTCTCTGCATTACACATTTTTTACATAGTTTTAATCTTTAAAATTTATAAATTTTTAACTTATTTGAAAAATAAAATTAAGTCAAAAGGATTTAAGAGCAAACATTAAAATAGAAACAAGAATAAATAAATTCTACTGGACATAATATTGACCATATAATCGCATTAAAAAAACACTCAAATAACTTTTAAACCCAGCACTTTGAACATTCTTTCTGATATGGAATGATTTCCAGGACATATTATTGACTAAACAAAGCAAGGGAAAAAGTATGTAGTATATATAGTATAAATAGTATTCCTTCTGTATAATATATATATAGTATAGCTTATATAGAGTATATGTCCTGAGATGTATACTAAAGGGGAAAAAAACTTTTAAAAATATTAAACTCCATTTAATAAAGATTTTTATTGAGGTATGATTGGCATACAATATTATATTAGTTTCAGATGTACAAGAAAATGATTTGATATTTATATATATTGCAAAACAATCAACACAATAAGTCTAGTTATCATCCTTCACACACACACACACACACACACACACACACACACACTTACAAAATTTTTCTTGTAATGAGAACTTTTAAGGTCTACTCTCTTAGCATTAACAGGTTTATTATTAATTGTAATATTAACCTTGTGATTCCAAAATTATTTTATATATATTACAGGGCATAACAAAAATGGGCATTAACGTTATAAGGAATTCAAATTTCACAGCTAGAGAAAACAGATGCAAATATAAAATTTTAAAGGTAAGAAAAACCTGTAGTGTTAAATTTTAATTGGAAAATCAGTATTAATTCATTTAAAAATATATATGTATGTGTGTTTATGTCCATATTCCTTAGCTCTGTCCACTAAAAGAGATAAGAACAACAATATCTCAGTAACAATCAACACACCTAACACTGGATACCAGATAGGTTTCTATAAAGTAAAAGAAATCAGGGTTCCCTGATGAAATGGCTAATTCCAGGTGTGAGGCAGAAAAAGCACAAAGTGAAAATTTGTTGTTTTAGGCAACAAGAATGCTCAAAAATAAAAGGATTCATGTCCAAAGAGATAGTAGCCCCATTAAAGGGACTCTCACTATCTCAGATTTGGAATAATTGGAATATTAAAAGGAAAAATGGTTAATGGAATAGCATACATTAAATGAAAAAAGGTCATGCACCCATATGATACTCAAAAGAGCAAGAGACAAGGAAAAAACTAAGGGAAAACTCTTTTACAGAAGAATGTCAGGAAATAAACTTAGAAGGGTGATAAAAATCAGAAAATAATCACTTTGCAAACTTCCATGTAAAAATTGATTCTGGTAAAGATCATTAATGGATGCTAACACCATTGGATAAAAGGTTGTTGAGCAACAAGAGATCCACAGGTCTCAAAATATCATCTTACAGATGACTCAGAAATTACAAAGGGAGAAAGGTATTTTGCAGTGCAGACATCTGGTGTTAACCACCTCAGTCAAGTGATCATGCATTCCTAACCATGTGGCAACCTGTTTTCTTGTGTGTCTTTAAAGTGATACAATGGAAAGAACATACATCACTTATAGAATATTTATGTCAAAGTATATAACATGAATCTAATCATGAGGTAAAAATCAGGCTAATTATACCCAGAAGTGGAATTTCTACAAGTCAACTGGCCTGGACGCTTCAAAAAAAGCCAATGTCATTGAAACGAACAAAAATTGAAATGGGATGCTGTTTTAGATTTAAAGAACTTAAAAGACATAACAATAAATGAAAAAAATCTTGATTAACCTTCAGTTAAAATAAAAGATCAATAAAAGACATTTCAGACAGTGAGAAATTGAAATGGGCTATGTGAGATGATATTATGGAATTATTAATTTCTTAGGTGTGAAAATGATATGACAATTATATAGGAAAATGACATTGAAATGCATACTGAAGCATTTAGTAATAAAGTGTCATGAATTCTGCAACATGTTTTCAAATGGCCCAGGGAAGAAAAAACATATGCATATCTATAAAATGAAAATGAGCCAAACCTATAAGATTATTGTGAATAGTAAACTAACGATAAATGTAAAAGGCTGCACACAGTGGCTGTGAAGGCAAACTCGCATGAATAAACTCTGTTCAGTGAAGCATTTCCTGGAGGCAAGTCTTACAAGTCAAAAGACAAGTAGTGGTCTTGTCTCCCCCATCCCAGAAAGAGGGTCGCAACACGAAGGAGAGAACGACTGAAGGATATCATCTCTTCTAAAAGTAATCCCTTCTGGCTCTGCTGGAGAAAGCGAGGACTGTGTGAAAATAATACTTATTGGTTGAATTCTGGACTCAATGATTCTAACCAAAGTAAAAGATTATCGCCATGTGGTTATTTTAAGGACTCCAGCAAACAGTTGACTTTCACTCAGATGCTCCTTCATTTTCATATCTAGGGCCATGTCATTCTCACATATTTAAAAAATTGGAAATATTCACCTTGTCATGAATGGCCCGCCGATTGGAAGGCTGTATTAAGACTTTGTACCCCAGGTTGGTGATCCCCTTGATGTGCCTGGGGGCCAGAGGAGCCCTCCTCTCCCAGGCGTTCACGTCCTCCCGCCTCAGAGCCATCACAGGCTGTTGGTGAAGCCCCCTGGAGAGGCCCAGCCGCAGCCTGCACAGCTCAGTCCTCTGTACTCGCAGCATCTTGAAACCTGGTGACTGGAAAGAAAACAGCGTGGGACAAGGAAAGGCAGGAGGACTAACAGATCAGTACTGGTCATCTAAGAAATCTGCTGTAAAATCCAGCCAGCTCAGATAATAATACATATAAGATGGTGAAAAGATGGTGAGAAGACCTGGATGATACAAAGTGTTCTTTTACCCAAACAAACCCAAATTTCCACAAACAAGGTTATTTATCTCCCCGCAACAAACAAACATACCAAGCAACTTATGAGACCCATATCCACTAAGCCAAAATAGTTTTTTTTTTAAATATATGTTTCATCAAACAACTATTCAACACAAAAGTTTTAAGCCAGTTAACCTGCAAAGCAAATACAGGGAGATAATTTATGCCAATTCCAAGAGCATAAAGTTTGGAATCCTTTACTCATGTACAAGATTCTTGATAATCTAGTTCCAGCCTCTTTCAGGTTTTATCTCTGACCATGACCTCAACTACTCAGAGTGTGTTCTGCAGCCTGTCGTAGGCCAGTGAACTGCTCTTTACTGGTCAGTGATGAGATACGTACATAAATGTGAAGGTAGCACTTACACACCTTTGTATCACATGATCATTTTTCTAGTAATTCACTGTTATTGAATTTTATAAAATTATTGGTCCTGGCAGTTCGGAAATTTAAGAAAAAACAAACTAACATGTTCCTTCACTACAGGTGTTAGTGTTTAAGAAGTATGACCCTCACCACAGCGTCACCCTCACTGACCTTTTTGCTGCTCCAGTTCGGTCAACGAAATTGCCACTCTCATTTTCAGGGTTTCCTCTATATCCACATTGTCCTATATCAAAACTCGGACCTGTCTCAACCAGCTTTCTAACTGCTATTCCAGATTGCATAATTCTCCTCATTTATTCAATCAAGAAATGTCTACAAAAGGCTTACTATGTGTCAGCGCAGAATAAATTTTACATACATTTTTTTCAGCAGAAATATCAAACAGTATTCTAGCCATATGAGGGCTACATATGTTTGGTAGTCAACTGTCATTTCAGACGATGATTTACTGGATCATTTGGATGCTAAACCTTAGTATTTTTATGTTTAAAATTGGCATCAATATATAGAGACTAAATGATTTCACACCTCCCAGAAATTTCTTACAAGTTACTGCTAGCACACACTTCTGTTAGTTCAGACGGCAACCTCTAAATCAGACTCAGCACACAGATGAGGAACGTTTGTTCAAACGGTGGCACAAATGAGTGCATTTCCTGGGGACAAACAACTACTTGCCACTCGAGATGAAAAATTGATAGGACGACTCACAACACAACAGACTAAAAGAACAAAGCAAACAGCAAGGAGTTCTGCTACGAAGACTTTAGGAAAGAGGGGCAGGAAAAGAAAGCACCGCACACAGCAAGTGAAGGCACTGATGGCTAAAAGTTCAGGCTTTTACTCGGGCCAAAATATCGATGATCAACATTTCAGTAAAAGACTGGTATGTATTCAATCTAATTTTTGGTTTATTTACATAGTTTCGTTTTTAAGAGACTATATTAGGTCCAACCCAAGTCCAAGCCCATAGCATTTATTCTCGCCCTAACCAAAGGAAGAACTGAAGCATCCCCTAGAACTTACAGAATCCCTATGTTCTGGAATAAAACTGATTCCAAAGACAAGCAATTCTTTCAAACACACAGAAAGCCCAGAAGTGGTCCCATCCTCCCAGCAAGGGCTGTATTTCACATACCATAGGTGACCAAAGGACCCCACATCCTCTATTCTTTGTAGCAATTCTTGGTGCGGAGATGTGGAAAACCATTCAGATAATACAGTCTCTCCTCTGGGCTCAACTTGATTTGTCATCACAGCTTTCCCTCCCTCAGGGGTCATTCCTCCTCCTCCCACGTCCTGTGTCTGGGTTGGGGGCCTCGATGTGGGAGGAGGGACACAGACACATGCACACATGTAATGCACGTACATATTTGCAAAGGCAGACTGTTTATGGGGACTAGGAAAAGAAAACAGCAGGGAGTGACCCGGGAGTTAATTTGGGAAGCTGCTTCCACTTTCACTTTTTGAAAGGAATTCTTAAATCATAATTCGTGTAACTTAGTTTTTAAGCAAATCTAACAATAGTTACTGCTGGTTTGACATAATATGCCAAGCCCTACGCTGAGCACCTTACAGACATTATTTCATTTTCTCTTTGCAAAAATCTTATTAAGGTGATGCTATTATTTTCCCCATTTTTACAGGTGAAGAAACTGAACTAGATTCTGGGTAGAGCTGTTGCTTTTAAGCAGAGGCAGAAATTTTCTTGATGGAGTTATCATTTGCTCATTGATTAGGAGAAGTGTTTTGATTTAATTTTTTAAAATTTTGGGGAGGAGCATTGCTTAAAGTGTGCATAGCATGATGTTAGGTATTTGGAAAGAAGTAGCGATCCAGTCCCTGCTCCTTTTCACGGAATTCAACAGGCGCAGACTAGGACAGTTTTTTCTACTTAAATGGCCCCCATAAAAATCTGATGATGATTTATCAATTGCTGACTGTAACTGAATATTAGCATCAGAATGAGCCTGAGAGAAGATAATTTAAAATCTGATAATACAGATGATGATAGTGAGCCCCATAGAAATAAGGGATTTTCCATGATTCATAAAAAATTATTTTCCAAGCCTTTATGAATGAATCATAATAAAAAAAACAGTTGGCTATTCTGGTTGGCATATCTTTCAAATGTAATTGGATCAGGTTACATTTATTTGCTATTGTTTTATTGCCATAAAACAATGTATTTGATTTGTGCAGGTTTTCGTGAGTAAGGCGGATTAACAGAGCTAAAGTCTACATGGAGCTTTGTAGTCTTCCATCCAATATTTAAAAATCCTTCAGGTCTCTTCATTCCTTTCCATAGCATCAACCTAACCAGAAAACCTTAAACTTACAAAACACCTACCTAAACCAGAACAATGTATAAGCAAATACAAGAACCAAAGTACAAAAAGACTAGGCTCAACCCCTCCTAATTTCTGTTGTTTCCATAGAAACGTGTATAAAGAATTACAAATTCATTATTGAAGAAAGTAATGACAAATTTTCCCTTTCTAGCCCGCATAGTCAGAGATGTGCTCTTTGTCCTTACATTTTAGAACTTTAAAATAATGCCACTAGACTATAACTCAGTAACTAAAACTAAAACTGTCAAGTCACATGCGAAGACTTCTCAATGCCGTTGTTTGTGCTAAGCAGGCATATGTCTGGATTAAATACTAAGCAACTGAGAATGGAGTAGCCTTGAGTTGAACAAAATAAGGTAATGGATGAGAAATGGAAATGATTTATACCTACCCTTCTGGGTCATTAAAAAAATGCAAATGTATTTTAAAAACCATGGTTTCCCAGGAAGCTCTGGTACTGTAAATAAGGGCAGACAGCTCCATGGCCATGAGTCTTGGCCCACACTACATATTTGGTATCCAGCCCATAATAATCCTGTAGAGGTCCAAAAGAGTTCCAACAAATGAATGAACGCTTGATGATGATATAGAACTAATCCAAATACCTCCCAACCCCAAGGCTAGAACTAGGCTTGGGCACGCACTAACACCATCCTCAACCTCGCACTTCCTGTTGCCTAGGTACATTCTACCCTCACCGCAGTCCAGCCTGGTAAAGCAGAGCAGAATTTTATTCATTCATACCAGAATAGAGAAGGGTGACCTCACGCTCTAATGGCACCTTCTCCCCTGTCGGAAGGAGCCTTCTGTACTTGTAGGCAGTGGCATGAAGTGATTGAATTCTTTTTTTTTTTCCTTTTTTCAGGTTCTTGTTTTTTCAATTACAGTTGACATTCAACATCATTTTACATTAGTTGCAGGTATACAGTATAGTGGTTAGACATTTATACAATTTACAAAGCGATCACTCAGTCTAGTACCCACCATGCACCAAACATATTCATTACAATATTATTGACTATATTCCCTATGCTGTACATCCCCATGACTACTTTGTAACTACCAATTTGTACTTCTTAACCCCTTCCTTTTGTACTTATCCCTCCAACCCCTCCCATCTGGCAACCATCAGTTTGTTCTCTGTATCAATGAGTCTGTTTCTCTTTTGTGGGCTCATTTATTTTGTTCTTTAGGTTCCACATATAAGTGAGATCACATGGTATTTGTCTTTCTCTGTCTAATTTCACTCAGCATAATACCCTCTAGGCCCATGCATGCTGTCACAAATGGTAAGATTTTACTTTTTTATGGCTGAGTAATATTCCATTGAATGCTTCCACTTTAAAGAGTTCTGGTTGACCTCTTATGGCAGCCAGAAGTAAAACAAACAAACAAACAAACAAACAACTGGACTTGGGGAAGAGGGACTCTGTTAGTATTATCCGATTTTGGTCTAAGAATATTCATATATTCTCAAGCCCATTAGCTACTCAGAATCATCCAAAGATACAAGACCTGTGACTCTACTGATCTCTAGCCCACAAATTTTGTTTCTCTGAGATGGAGTGCAAAATTAGTTCTGAACTGGAGGCTAAACTACAAATACTCTGAGGGAATGAATTGTGTTATTCATGTTTGTGAATTATGAACATAGGAGAACTCAAATGTTTTGAGTTTGGGGCAGTTCTCCATCTCAAATGAATAAATGAGCAACTTTAAATGAATATCATAAAGACCCGTGCAGCAGAGAAAACAAAATAGACACACCAGTGAGAACAGGGACTCAATCTCCTTTCTCCACCGCTACAATGCCCCACAAAAGATCTGTTCTTTGCCAACATCACATAGACCGATGAGTGTTATGAAATGCAGTATTATATGGTAGGAAAATCTAGACTTGGGAGTTGAGACTAATAACTAGCTATAGAGTTCCTTCTCTTGACCTCAGTTTCCTCATCCAGACTGGAATATAATACTCAAGTCCCTTTCAGCTCTTATATTCTATAAAGCATATTAGTGCCTGGGCACTATGGATTACAAAATCAATAGAATTTTAGAAAATAAATAGGCACTCTGAATCATGAAGATCCAGCTAAAGGATCCTAAACAGGGAAACAAAACATCAAAAACACTATGAGAGATGGCATTCGCCTAGGTTAACTGCATGGACTACAGTAACCAGGAGCCCAGAGCTTGCAACGGGAGAATAACCCAAAGGAACAATGGCTCCTCTCCTCCACAGACGGCCTGGGCTCCTCAACTCCATTTACCCTGTGCCCTTGGTGTATAACAACCTGTCTGTATTTCATCTGCAAAACTAGGTCAGGGCTGTGGTGAAGTTTATTTGAACTGATATGCATAAAGTGCTAAGCAAGCACTACCTTGCCTGATGTAAGCACTCAATAAATGCCAAGCAACAAAGAGGCTTCAAGCCTGCACACTCCTCAAAGATGAGCACTGCCACACTACTAACAGAAGACACAACCTTTCCTTCCTCTTTGTCACACTCACTTGAAGTTTTTCAAGAAAGAAAAAAAGAACCACTAAGCTCTTCAACTTCACCGTTAGGCATGGGTGTTCAAAATAAATAACTTACCATTTTAATACTAAATTTCATCAAATTTAAGACACATTTTTGACATTTTAACATCTCTGAAATAAAGATGCATCTTACAGTGATGTCACCTGAGATTTGATGAATATGATAATAAAATGTCAGTTATTTCCCATCCAAAATGCAGTGTTGCTATGTGCCAATGAATTTCAGGAATTTGGAAACTTGCCAGTTTGTAGTGCTATTTCTATGACAAAATTATAAAGAATATTTGGAAAAATGAAAACTTTTTTGTTGAACAAACACGGCCTATACATCAAAGATCACTTCCAAAATCCTGAGCCAAGTTCTGTTAAAGCTTAAATAAAGGATTAATTAGCCAGGGAGGAGATTTTCAATTCCAAATAATTCAGATCAAAGTTCTGATAATGCTGTCATCAATAACAAGTTAAAGTGATAACAAATACAAATTTCTAAAGAGTGGTAGAGTATCTAAGGAAAGCTGATTTCAACCTTTGTCCTAACTCACTTTGCAGACAGGTCACCGTTTACATTGCCAGAGAGTCGCAGAGCCCTGAGTTCACTAGTCTTTATGGAGAAAAAAGGGAGGGTAGCAAAATACACACATACATACATAGACATAAACAAATCTACACAAAGTGCTATCAGTGATTTTTTTTTTTTTTAAGTATGTAAAAGTCACTGCTTGGGTCAGCGATGGTTCAGTCCTGTGTATAGCCACATCTTCACAGTCCCTTAACTTATGACCTAGAGTATCAAAAAATGTTTATCTTTGTTCAGACTCCTGAACTCTCTCCCTCCCTCTCTCCACGCCCCACCCCATTTCCACCCGCCTAAAATCACTTTCTGAAAGCACATCTCTTCTAGAAGTCGTCAGGACGATTTAGCCCTGTTCAGTCAAGCAGAATAAGGCAACAAACGGCTTCCACCCGAGCCCACTCTTGGGGCAAGCTTTCACACTAAGCAGCAAGGGGCCTGCAGGGTCTCAGGAGTTCAGGCGACTCTGAGATCTAAAGTGCCCAACTTTCTCCCACCTCCTATCTCTGGTAGAGTGTGCACGAGGAACAGCAGCTTGTTGGGAGGATGGGAGCTTGGGGGCGCGGGGGTGGGGGCCAGAGGCGGTTCTCCATCTCAAAGAGAATGGCCAACCCGCGATGAACAGGGAGAGAAGTTTGTGAAAGAGTTTGGCTAAGCTGCCAGAGCTGGAAAGGTCAACCGGAAACCAAACCGCGGGGAAAGAAAGCTGCTGTAGGGTGGGAGGTGGGGAGGTGCACCTTCCGCAAATCTCCATCAACCACCCCCGCAGCCAGCCAATCTAAACAAGTACACAATCTAAGAACAAGTGTTCATTCTGCAGCTTCATCACCAATCCTTCACTCCTTCGCAACCGCACTCCCCTCCCCCGCCCCCAAAAAGAAAAATCCGAATTGCCATCTCTTGGTCTTATTCAGAAATTGCGGAGCCGCACCACTCCGCTTGCTCGGAGGGGAGGCCTGGGAGGGTGGCATAAACGCTGTCATCCTCTCTCTCTAGTTTGTCCCTGCAACGGCGGGGTCCGGCGCAGGGCGCGGGAGGTAGAGGGCGGCCTGGGCTCCGGCCCAGAGTCCCAGCGCCGCCCGCAACCTGCACGCGCATCTCACGCGCGGAGCCCGCAGCCCTTCCGCTCAGCCCTCCGGGGATCCCGCCTCACCACGTCCTCTCGGGGGCGCAGACCGGTCCCCGCCGCCTCCCAGCTCCCAGGTCCGGACAGGGTAGGCCCCGAAGTCCCAACAGAATTGGGATGGAGCGGGGAGGAGATGTTTGCTCAACTTCTGAGGACGGCAGGCCTCCTCCTCCCGCAGCCAATCAGCGGCCGCCCGGAGGGAACAACCTTCTCCTCCGCCAATCGGCAGCGCGGCCCGGTGCTAGGTCATGCCAGGCCCCCGCTCCTCCCCTAAAATCTTTTCTGCCTTTTAGATCTCTTACCTGCGTCTTTAGCTGGGGGCATCACGTTCTCCCAGGACAATTACTGACCAGATTTGTAACTGTTCATAGCAGAGGGCAGGCAAAGACGAAGGACGAAAATAGTCCGGGCCTTACACGCTAAATAGATGTGTGTATCTCCTGGAAAAAGTTGTGAGCTCAGTATATCACGTTTGTTTAGCCACGTGGACTTTTCAAAGCATTTGCACAGCTTCATAGCAAGCCTATGCAGGCAGATGACCATTCTTACAGTTTTTGGGTCCAGCAAACCAAGACTGAAAAAATTAGTATATCCATATCCAATAGATATTAAGGATCCTTATGTATATGACAAGGTTCAGTGTTCTTTAAAAGTCCTAACTAAATGGCCCTAGAGAACAGGGGAAAATGCATTTCATAAAAACTAGCTCAGCGCTAGAGGCTGAAAGAAGAATACCTGAAGCCCATCTGTGGTTCTCCTGGGGAGTCAATGACCAGAGGGTAATCTTCTCTCCTGTTTTTACAACTTTCTCCAACACCTACACTTTTCTCATACCTGCCATGGATGTGTTAAACTGTTAAACTCTCATGTTAATCTAGAGCCTAGAACATACTTATAAACTGTACTTGTACCACTAATTGCAGAGAAAATTAGAATCTTCTCTGGAAGTTGGAATTTGTCTCTATATGTTTAGCTTCACATATCCAAAACCAACATAGAAACACAATCCATGCTTTGTTATCTCTCTAAGGATTAAGAGCCTGGATCAGCACTTTTACTTTTTCCCCTCAAGCCATAAATCATGGACAAGTTACTTAGTTTTCAAAAAACCTAAGTTCCCTTGTCTGTTAATAGGATAATAATAGGAACTATTTCATGGGGTCATTTTAAGTATAAAATGAAATGATATCCAAAGTGCTCTGCTAAATGCATAAAGAAACTGGCAATTATTATTTCTTTTTCTACAAGTATCTCCTGTTGTCCACTTATCTTTAATTCTCAATTACAAAACATTCACTTCTTTAAAACTAATCTATCCTTTAGGGTTCACCCTTAACACCACTTCATCAATAAAGCCTTCCCTGAATATTTGAACCAAATATGATTCTCTCCCGTCTCTCTTATGTATTTGCCTCTCTTGTTTTACTTACCAAAGTCTTCTTCATATAATTGTCATTTGTATTCCTCTTATGTCTCTCCCTCACCTGTCATCACTACCTTAAAACCTTAACAAAAGCAAGTATATGTACTAAGCCTTGCTTTTCTTTCTTTCTTTTTTTTTCTTCATTGCTTCTAGCACAATTCTATGCATGTGGCATGTAATAGGCCAGTCAGGGTCTCAGAAGGAAATAGATGGCACAATTCAACTGGGTAAATTAGAAGAAGACATGAAGAGAATAATTGTGTGCAAGGATAAAGGAAGGCAATGAAAGACAGTGAAGCACCCTGGGACTAACAAGTGAAAACTACCTGTAGGCCTTGATGGGGCCAGAAAAATCTGGTTACCAGAACTCAGAAAGAAATCTAGCTGTGGTGTAGCTGAATCTATAGAGAGTGTCTCCTGACAGAGGTGGCTTTGGGCAGGAATGGAGCTGCAAAGGAATCAATAACACCACCTAGAGAAGGAGGTACTTAAAGCAAGAATCAGAAAGCTTTTATCTGTAAAAAGCTAGAAAATAAATATTTTAGGTTTTAAGGGCTGTGAGGTCTCGGTCGCAATTACTCTAGTCTGCCATTTGTATAAAAGCAGCCATAGACAATACTTAAATAGATGAGCATGGTTGTGTACCAACAAAACTTTATTTATAAAAGCAAACTGCAGGCCACATATGAAATAATAGTCAGAGTTTGCTGACTATTGGCCTAGGAAATGTGCAACCTTACTTCATTCTCTGGCCCTCCCACCTCCTGCTGGTGCCTCCTACATATCAAATACAGGGAAAGCCAGAGGATTGGTCCAGTCCATAAAGATCAGTCCTTCAGGGAAAGAGCAGGTAGAGGAGGGGACGAAAGTTCTAGAGAGTTCAAAGGAGAAAATCCAGCAAAAAACATATTGATCAAATGCTTGATGAAATGAAAGAATCTCATGCTTGGTGAATTACTCTTCATATGGCTGAACACTCATGGGAAAACTATCAAAAGTGCATTCCTGAATGGGCAAAGCTGGGAACGGGCCCTGGAGCTAAGTGACCCCACCAATGGCACATGAGGCTCAGCCAACTTCTCTTGCTTTGCTTTGAAACCTCATGCACTTCTGACCTGTCACCCTGATGAAACATTAACCTGGCCACCAGTTCCTCAGCTCTGAATCCTAAAGCACTGACCAAATGCTTGTGGTATTCAGGAATTTTGCAAAATATGCACAAGAGAAAGGCTGTTTCTTAAAATAGAGAATTTGAATGTTTTCTATTATACTGATATTTGTTGTGTGACAGGTCTCAAAATTTTTCATAATGAAAAGGAACAATGAATGAGAGAAGAAACAGGCTTATGTATGCACCCCAGGTAATCCCCCTCAGTCAACCCCTCAGATGCCTTGAGTATGAGAGACCCCCTTCTACCCATATAGGGTGCTAGGCTGACACTCCTGAAAGTTGAGCGTTGATTCTAGGCCACTCAAGCTGCTTGTCTGTTGGGAGCCATTCTTGCTGAATGCCAACCTGCAGACAGGGTTGCAGTTGCCTGCAAGCTAGAAGTTTGCAGAGCAGGTGGGCTCCTTACTGAAGGAGGAAGATTGGCTTAATGGATAGCTCATTAGTGAAGGAGGAAGTTTGGCTTAATGGAAAGAGTTGAATGTTCTTTGCCCCAGGGATTAAGAGATGAAAACAGGAACAAGGATGTTTTGAGAGAACTTAAGTAAAGGTCAGCAATCATTTGCATATTTGTGGGTGTTGCTTCTCATGCTCTTCCAAAGGTATATATATGCTGTGCTAAATAAACTCGGGGCGCAGTATTCACTGTTAGCCCTCCAGACTCTACCTCTCTCTGTCTCTCTCTCTATCTATCTTCTCTCTCTCTCTTTTGTTCTCAATCCCCACTCCCTGTCTCGGGAACTGTTCGCTCTTAGCCAGCTGGCTCCGGCACCTGTCTTTCTTCACCTTCTTTGACTTTCTCTCTTCCCTAGTTATTCTTTATGTACTGGCCTTTCTGAGAAGCCACGAAGGTAGAAGTTACACATGTGAGCATTGGAGTGAACAGACCTAGACTTAATCCCTCCTTTGCCAACTCACTAGCAAGTTATTTTGTCTCTTTAAGCCTCGTTTTCCTCATCATGAAAGTGGGAAGCATAGAATATTAAGTTCTCAAAAAGATTAATTGATACATACTCTCAAAACATGTGAGCTATTATTGGGGATTACTATTTTATTCTGTCTCATCCTCCCCTCCTCTCTGTTTGTATTCAGAATCCACCCTCGCTCTTAATCACCTTTGCCATAAAGAGAGAGAGGCGAACATATGCAGGAGGAGGAGGAAGGCATCCAGAGTGTTCCCAAGTTGATTTATTGATTTCTCAAGATTTAAATTTTTTACATGAACAGCAATTTTTGTGATATCACCTATAATCTGCCCACTCTAACAAAGTTATTCTACCTATTATAAATAAAGTTTCTCATAGACAGAAAGTACAAAGTCAAATGTTGTATACAATTAGAAATAGCTTAGGAAAGGAAAGTTTCTAAATGACAATTACTATGTTGTCTAACTCCCAAATTCACTTGGGAATGAAACACACTTTCTTTACCTTCAAGGAATTTAAAAATCTGATCAGGTAAGACAAGAGCAGGAACCACCCACAGATAAATCGCAATTCTTGCAAACAGGTTCTGGGTTAAAATAATGATGTCCCGGGGGAATGTTTTCCCCCCACTCTTCAGTGAAAGAAGCTGATAAAACTAATTACTAGTTCATCTCCTCTATGATTAGCAGTATTTAGGGATCCTTCCTGAAAAAAATTGAAGGAAATTCTAAGCCACTTGGCACTTTCAGGGGCAACTTTTGTTGGTTTCTTGGGTTTCATAAAGTTCCCAAGTGTCAACGGCATCCCTGGAGAGTTAGTTAAATGTACAGGCATAACTCATGGGCAAGTTTGCTGCCCTTCACCTCTGCTTAGTAAATCTCACATAAGTGTGCCAGGACTTAGAAATTTTCAGTTACACATTACTGTATTTTATAAATTGGATGAGAGTTATATGCTATAATAACAAGCAAATTTGGAGAATGCAAATTTTAGAATACATCTGACTGACACATGATGTATTTTTCATATTAAGGAAGAAAATCCAGTGTTCCTCCTCTCAGCTTCTCTTGAATGAAAGCTCCAAAGAAAATGTCTTGAAGGACTGAAAAAAGATTGGAAACAAGAGGGAGTAATTACAACAAAAATGAAACAGCTATGGAATTTTTCTGGAGTAATCATAAATGTAATTGAGCTGGAGACAACCGAGAGTCCAGGGTTAGTGAGTAAGGAGAGCCAAAACTTTCTTTTTCTAGTCCTGCTCTGGGTCAGGCACTGAATGAAATCAGTGGTTGTCTCACTATAGACATAGAAAGAAGAAAAATATATAAATATTATTTTTATGGTGTAAGAAGTAGCAGCTAAGAAAAATAATCTCAGCATAGGCAAGGTCACAGCAGGAAGCAGAACATAAGATAAAGTATTCCTGACATTGAACTGACTCTCATCATAATGACCATCTATAAAGCTCCTCAGAAACAAATGTAATAGAATTTGAAAAACAAAACAGAAAAAGAACATTAAAGGAGGATGTTCACCCTGGATGATGTAGTGTTGATACTGCCCATGATAAAATTTTCTGTTTTTACCATTTACTATTATTGAATAATCTTAACCCCCTAAAGCAGGGATTCCCAACCCCCCGGCCAGCTATGCCTTGTGAGGAACCAGAACACACAACAGATGGTGAGCAGCGGGCAAGTAAGCAATCAAAGCTTCATCTGTATTTGCAGCTTCTCCCCAGATACAGCATCACCACCTCAGCTCCACCCCAGATCTTGAGGCATTAGGTTCTCACAGGAGCACCAGTCCCTGGTGTCAAAAAGGCTGGGGACTGCTGCCCTAATACAAAACAAAGGCAAAAAAAACTAAAAGACAAGAATTTACAAAATACAGGGAGTACTGTGTGGACTTGTATACATGGTTTAACTCCAGATGTTTGTTAGCTATTTTGTAAATCAAGTTTAAATCCTACATGCCAAATTGTCAGGACAAATACCACATTAATGTATAAATTCTTGGGATACAAAGAAGTGTGTCTTCAGAATCTGCCAGTGTCTACTGCCCCACTCACTGAGGGAATCTATATAGTTATGTGAAGGGAATAGATATGGACCACAGGTAAAACAGGGGAATAAAAAAGGACTGAAATGAGGGAGAGTGGAGGAAACAAGGATAAAGAATGAGGTAAGTGGAGGATGAGAGGCTGAGAGCAGGAAGATCAAGGCAAAATTTACAAAATTTACCCACTGTGTTTGAGCTCAGAGTGAGGGAAAGAAGGAGAATGAGACACTTTAGAGAATTAAAAAAAAAAAATGTTTCAAAAAGAGCAAAGGAGTCAAAGACTTTGTGAAAACACCCAATTCTTAGAATAACTCTGTTGCATTTGGGGAAGGAAATTAAGTTCAAGAAACTTTCACAGCTAGAAACAACTTCTGCTTCCCACCTCTCTTGGGCACAGGCAGCCCTTGCCTGCTTACCTCTTCAGCTTCTTCTCAGCTCCCAGCTGCTGTGAAAGCTCCATAGCTTGTGGGAGCACGGATGTGCTATCTGCTGAGCCCACAACCATGAAATTCCATCTCCCAGGCAGGAAGGGAATGTGTCCCTAGTACCTAATGAAGTTCAATGGCCTTCGAAGTAGGTTGAATAATGTCCTCTAAAACTCATAATCACCCAAAACCTCAGAATGTGAGCTTATTTGGAAATAGAGTATTTGCAGATATAATTAAGGTAAGAATGAAAGTGAGATTATACTGGATTCAGGTGGGCTTGAAATGCATTGGAAATGTTCTTATAAAAGGCAGAGAGAATGCACAGAGGCACTGGGAAGTGGGCCACGTGAACACAGAAGCAGAGATTGGAGTTACACTGTCGCAAGCCAAGGAAACCCAGAAACGCCTGGAAACTGAAAGAAAAAAGAAAAGATTCTCCTCCTAGAGCCTACGAAGGGAGCATGTCCCTAACAGAAGCTTCATACTGGACTTCTGGCATCCAGACCATGAGACAATATATTTTTGTCATTCTTAGCTACTCAATTTGTAGTTCTTTATTACTGCAGTCCTAGGAAACTGACACAGCCTCAAATCACTGAAGATCCAAATTGCCCTCCAATGCTGGACAGTCATCATGTATCACTGTCTGAGCACTTACAACAAAATAAAATCATATAATGACTAATGAAGGTAGAAATGCACAGTAACCACATGGGAAGAAATTTAAAGTCAAGATCCCTATACTAGATCAATCTTCAAAAGCTTGTTTGCTCTAAATGCCTAGAGCTACTGAAACTGGGCTACTGCTTCTCTGTAAGCTCTGAAATCACTTTGAAGTACAGTTACACTAAAGATGCTTGATTCTGCTTCTAATGGCCCGCTTACCAAGAGTATTTTGCTTACAAAAAAAAAAATACGTTTTAAAAAGTTAGTGGAAACAAACTTGTTCTTAATCATTTCGTCCCTGACAAGTCTTCTGGAACTTGTGTTCCAGTCTTGTGTTCCCTCATTAGATATGCTGACAAAAAGCATATCATAGAATTGATGGATAGTATGTGAAAACAGCATCATTCAACATGGCACACTGGGCACGATAGCACCCAGAAAAAAAATGTCAGAAATGTATCACCGTCAAATAAAACAAATGAACAGCAACAAAATGGAGAGAAGAGCGGCCCACTTGAGAAACTTTTTAAATGAATGGCTGAAGGCACTAAGGAATTTCCCAGGCATGCAATGAACTGTAACTTAGTTGCTTGGTTTCTGTCTGAAGCAATGATATGGTAACAGAAGAATTCTAAGACGCATGGAAATCTTTATAAAGGTAAATAGAGACTCATCCACGAAAGAGGGTTCCCTGGCCAGGCCAGCTGTGTCCACATCTCTACATTAGAGGCTGTAGCAGATCCAGGTTTGGGGAGCCTGAAATATTACTTGATGGACCTTCTTTAATTAAAAAATAAAAATAAAAAGCAAAATTGTACATTCAAATTTAAGTACAAAAATAAATTTATAGTAAGACAAAAATTCATAATGAATTATTAGAGGCTTCAAAGGTCAGGTCCCATTCTTCTAAATTTTCTTAGGCAGTTTGCCAAAAATGCCTATATATAAACACTTCTTGTTTGCAATTCTGGATTCTCCTCGCTACCTAGAACACTCTCCGGTCCCAGCCACTTCCAGTACTCACAGGGCTTTCCTAAGGGAGTAGCTGAAGCTGAAGCCTTTTTACTTTATGCTACATCTACCTCTGTAGAGAGGGTTACATCCAGCTGTAACGGAGACTTCACACAGGAGAGGATGTATTATTAATAAGTGACAAGTATTTCTTATTGCAAATGAATAATAAACTGACATTTTGGCTTGTCAATGTCTTTTGAATTCAATTTGCCTGAGTCAGTTCCTTGAACATGAGGGCTCTAGCAAATAATCTCATGCTGAGAATCCCTGGTTGAACAGTCAGCCACACTATATCTTTAACATTTCCAACAAGGGCCACATGGCTCTAAGAACATATATATGTATATACTCACTTAGCTAGAAACACTTGACTCTTCTGCTTCCCAGATAACACACACACACACACACACACACACACACACACACACACACACACACACACACACCACATGATACAGCTCACTCTGTTTTCTAAAGACCAGTTATGACCTCAGTTTAGGATAAATTTATACCTCAATTTTGACTGTGCCTCTTTCTCCTTCCACCTTCCATTGTCCTGCTGCTGTTTTTCTTTGACCAAACCCAGGTGGAAGCTAAAGGAAAAAGGATGCCTGGTAATGGAATCCATAGAGGGCAGTGTCTGGAGAACAAGGGTAAAGGGCATGTTATGGACCAAGGTAGGGGTCAGGCAAAGCAAACAGAATCAGCAGTACAGTATATCCTCCTTGCTGCTCAGCTTCCACTCTTGACCTTTGCCTGAATAAAGAGCTTGTGACCCCAACACAGGAGAAACTCAAAGTCTTATCAGCCACAGAATCATTTGTGAGTGATGTCAGTTCTGTGATACTTCCTACTGGAATCTTAATTGTAATGTTAGCCACCATTGGCACTCTTCACCAGATATAAGAAGGAAAATGGAGAAGACAACTAACTTCAAACTAGAAGCTACAAAGCTCTATAGCTGATAACAAGACCTGAACTGATAACAATAGCTTCCTTATTTTACCACTCATTCCCTTACCCTCTACCAACACTTTGGCTAAACAGAACTCTTTATCTAGTGGAGTTACCCAAACCTTCTTTTCTTCAAAATCTGAGCTTTTGGTGTTTCTGACTTCATAAAGTTATTGGAATTTCCCATTGACTAGTATTTTAAGTTGGAATTCTAGACTTTAAGTTTATCCTTTATGTACACAGAGCAGCCAGAAGTGTCCAGTCCATTCCACAATCCACCTCATGGTTGACATAGCAACTAAGTACCACAGCTCTTTTGATCTCTTACTACTTTATTCTCTCCCTATACTCCATCATGTGCCAGCTTCAATGATAATTCAGATAATGTGATGTTATCGCATGATACATTGTGTCCTATTTCCTACCAACAAGGAGGTTATCCATGCACTCAAATTTGTGAACAACACAATCCTAAAATCTCTTTTTGAGGATTTACCTCCTGGGGTGACTTCTGGAACCAATATCAGCCAGGTTCTCAGAAAGGAAAATATAGCTCACTCAGAGTCCCTTGGCATATTTTTTCCCCATACTCTAAATGTTAGCCAAACTATTTTATCAACCCAACTCAACAAAAAATCTTAGGAAAAACTCTAAATGTATTTCATAGAGGTCAGCCTGCTGGGACGTAAAACAAGTCAGAGAAACCTGGAGAATGCATGCGATGGAGCACTCAGATAATAATCAGCATATTTGGTCACATTAACATTAAAAACAAAGCTTGATTTTTAGGTTATAACTTCTGAATTATAACATGTAATATTGAGAAAACTTAAATGTTCTTTCCTAATATTGGTAAAAATACCAATATTAGTCCTTCTAAATCAATTTTTATGAAAGATTATATAAATATGTATATGTAAGACTTTCTCTATTCTAAAGACCTGAGACCCCACTATCTAAATCCACTTCTAAATGAAAAAATTATTCAATAAATGCCAACATGCCTTATAATTATTTTACTTTGATTATATTTTCCTTTTGAGGTTTAATAAGATTGAATAATTTGCTGATGCAATTTTATTAAAATGGAATTTATCAGTTTCAAATATAATTTATTATAAATTATATTTTATATAATTATAACAAGAAATAGTTTTTAATAATAATATATATGTTTGCTAATGTAATTTGGAGCAAACAAAATTACCAGAGCATATGTGGATATTTTTTTTATTTCCTGGCACTAATGAATACTTGAGTCTTATCCTTATAATGGTAGCAGTCCTTGGAATTGATATTCTTCTTTTTATTGAATTTTTGTGAACTGTCATGATGACATACAAATCTGGAAACCACAGGTGTGGATTATTCATGTAAATAATATTAAAATTCAGTGTAATGTACACAATAAGGAATATTTATGGATGCTAATGTGTTTCAATTGCAGAACTTATCAAGCTCTGCTACTGATGTAAGGAAATTAAGTTTAGCAGCACTGATTATACTTAGCATGAAAATGGAGTGAAGGAATGGAGAAGTGGAAGGCTTGGGAGGGAGAGCTTTGGGAAAAGAGATACTCTGATTGAGTCTTATTGAAGTATAATATCCTGGTTTAAGAGTCGCCATTTCCATAAAAAAGGTTTTATCTTGATAATCACAAGTAGACTTTGGTTAACCTCAAGATCTGTTTCTCTAGACTCAGACACCATGGAGTTCATGAAGTAATATTTTACCATTTGAGGGAATATTTTGATAAGTTAAAGATGTATACAGTAAATTTTAGAGCACTAAAATAATATTGCTACCTCTAACCCATGAAAATAACAATTAATATAATAAAGAGATATAGATAAAAGACAAAAAGAGTAAAATTAACTGTAAAAAAATAATTTATCTAAAAGGAGCAGGAAATAAAAAAAAAGGAACAAAGACTGAATGGGATAAATAGAAAACAAATAGTAGCATGTTAAATTTTAATCCAACTATATTGTTAATTATATTAAATGTTAATGATTGAAGGGTTCCAACGAAAAGGCAGAGACTGCCACATTGTATAAAAACTACCTATATGCTCCCTAAAAAGAAACCCACTTTAAAAATAAAAATTTAGATTAAAAAATAATGAATAGAAAAATGAATATTTTATAAACACTAATCAAAAGAAGACCCATATTCTAAGGGATAAAGTGGGACATTTTGAAATATAAGGGGTCATATATAAAATACTTAAATATAACAACTAAAGCTATAAAAATAAAAGAAAACATCAGAGAAAATTTTGTGATATTGGGTTAGGCAAAGGTTTCTTAGATAAGATATAAAAAATACTAGTCATAAAAGTAAAAAATGATAAATTGAACATCATCAAAATTAAAAACTCTCTTTGAAAGATTTTTAAGAAAATGAAAAGGCAAGTCATAAACTTGAAGAAAATATTAACAGATCAAATGACTAATAAAGGATTTGTATGTAGATTAAACAAAGAAGTCTTACAATTAATAACAAATACACAGACAGTTTTCAATGGAGAAATGATTTATGCAAACACTTCACCAAAAACTTTATATATATATATATATATATAAACATTATATATAAATATTATATATATAAACATTATATATATATAAACATTATATATAAATATTATATATAAACATTATATATATATAAACATTATATGTGTGTGTGTGTGTGTGTATAAAATGTTCAATACTACTGGTCATCAGGAAAATGTAAATTTAAACCACAATGATGTACATCTACACACACAGAAGAATACCATATGTTAGCAAAGATGTGAAGCAGTTATTACTGTCAAATATTTCTGAGGAAAATGCAAAATGGTAGTCACTCTGAAAAAATGATTTGACAGTTTCTTTAAAAAAAATTAAGCATATACTGATTAGATAACCTAATGATCTCACTTCTAGGTATTTACTCAAGAGAAATAGAAATATATGCTCACACAAAAATTTTCAATAAATAACTCTAAGTGATTTACTTATTAGAGCCAAAATCTGGAACCAGTTCAAGTATCCATCAACTGATGAATAAATCAACAAACCATGGTATATGAACTAAATAAAACAAGAGAAACAAGAGAAATAAAATGCTGAAATGTACAACATGAATGAATTCCCAAAATATTATGCTAAGTAGATGAAGCTGTAGGGGAGAAACTTTCCTCTACTCTCAAGATTTTTTGGTTGGTCTAATAGTCAAATAGCTATGAAACAGATTAGAAAGAGAAAAGAACTAAATCTAACACAAAAGCATATATGGAAACCACCCATACATGAGAGAGTCAGAGACTCCATTTGCACAGAAGTTCAGAGATAGAAAGGGGGAGCCTAGGTGTATGAGACATTCTGAGCTAGGAATAAAGTAATATACTGTGGAGGTGTCAAAGTGTCATTACAGAATGATAAAAAGAGAAGATGTTGAGTAAACAGAGGTTTGCCCAAGATGAACCCAAAGAGACCAAAACCAAGACTCATCATAATTAAAATGCCAAAAGTTAAAGAATAACAGAGTATCTTAAAAGCAGCAAGAGAAAAGCAGTTAGTTACATACAAGAGTGCTCTGATAAGACTGTCAGCTGATTTCTCAACAAAACTTTACAGGCCAGAAGGATTGGCACAAAATATTCAAAGTGATGAAAAATTAGGACCCATAACCAAGATCACTCTATCCAGCAAGGCTACCATTTAGAATCCAAAGCGAGATAAAGAGCTTCTCAGACAAGAAAAAAATAAAGGAGTTAGTCACCCTCGAACCAGTATTACAAAAAAATGTTAAAGGTACTTCTTTAAAAAGAAAGGGGAGAGAAAGATGAAAAAATATGAATAATAAAATGACAATAACTACATAGCTATTGATAATTACTTTAAATGTAAGTAGATTAAATGCTGTCTTTAAAAGATATAGGGTGGCTGAAAAAATAAGAAAACAAGACCCATACACATGCTGCCTACAAGAGACCCACTTCAGATTAAAAAGCATGCACAGACTGAAAGTAAAGGAATAGAAAAAGATATTTTATGAAAATGGAAATTGACAGAAAGTCTGGGTAGCCATACTTAGATCACATAAAATAAACTTTAAAACAAATACAATAATAAGAGACAAAGAAGGACATTTTATAATGATAAAGGAATCAGTCCAACAAGATGATACAATCCTTAAAACATTTATGCACCCTATGTAAGAGTATAAAAGTGAAAATTCTCCCATTACTGGAAGTGAAATTTCCAAGGTCAGGCCCCCAGGAGTAACAGTAAATTAGTCACAGGGAGGTGATATCACCAGGCGCTAGCCTCAAAGAGACACAACATTCCAAAGTGCAGAAAATGAAGCTGTATGCAAGCCCTGTTTGCTCTAAGAGTTCCCCAAATAATCATTGTGCAAGACTTTAACTGTTAACTTCTACTTTCTGTAAGCTGCTTGCTTGCTTATTCAAAGACATAGTTGGAGGTTTTATAAGCTGCCTCCTGTAGGGGCTAAGGGCTGATCTCCTCTAACTCTGTATGGTAGAGAGTCAGTCACCAGCCAGCTAATAAGGCTCACAATTCTCTTTGATTAGGCTCTACGGGTCCCTGTTCTCACCTGCGCCATAACGAGCACCTGAATATATAAAGCAAATATTGACAGACATGAAGAAGAGATTGACAATGATACAGTAGTACTAGGAAACTTTTAACACCCCATTGACATCAATGGATAGATCATCCAAAAGAAAATCAACAAGAAAATAGTGGCCTAAATGACACATTAGACCTGAAAGATTTAACTAATATTTTTAGAGCATTTCACCTCAAAGCAGCAGAATATACATTCTTTTCAAGCACACATGGAACATTTTTCAGATAGACCACATGTTAGGCCAAAAAATAAGTCTCAGTAAATTTAGGAAGTTTAAAATCACATCAAACATCAATTTTCAATTACAATGGTTATGAAACCAGAAACCAGTTACAAAAAGAAAACTAAAAAACACACAGACACATGGAAGTTAAAAAACACACTACTAAACAGTGAATTGATTAACAGTGAGATCAAGAAAAAAATCAAATGATACTTTCAGACAAATGAAAATGAAAATATAAAAACCCAAAAATCTATAAAATATAGACAAAAACATTCTAAGAGGAAAATTCATAGCAATACAGGCCTATCTCAAGAAACAAAAAAAAAATTCAAATAAACAATCTAAATGTACACCAAAAAACTACAAAAGAAGAATAAACAAAGCCAAAAGTGGAAGGAAAGAAATAATAAAGATTAGAGTGGAAATAAATAAGTCTGAAAAAAAAAAAACTACACAAAAGATTAATGAAACCAAAAGCTGGTCTTTGAAAGGTAAACAAAATCGATAAGCCTTTAACCAGATTCAAAAAAAAAAAAAGAGAGAGAACCAAAATAAATAAAATCAGCAATGAAAAGTGATAAATGACGCTACAGAAATATAAAAGATTATAAAAAATACTATAAATAATTATATGACAACAAATTAGAGGACTTGGCAGAAAAAGACAAAATCTTAGAAATATACAATCTTGAATCAAGAAGAAACAGAAAATCTGAACAGACTCATTATTACTAATGAATTCGAATCAGTAATCAAAAAATTCCCCAAAAACAAAAGTCCTGGACCAGATAGCTTCACAGATCAGTTTTACCAAACATTCAAAGAAGAATTAACACCTAGCCTTCTCAAACTATTCCAAAAAATTGAAGAGGAGGGAAGTTCCCAAGTTCATTTTACAAGGCCAACGTTATCATGATTCTAAAACTAGACAAAGACATTATAAAAAATAATAATAATAATAATAATAATAATAATAATAATAATAAATTATAGGCCAATATCCATGATAAACATAGGTGCAAAATCCTGAACAAAATATTAGCAAAACTGAATTCAGCAATACAAATTCAGCAACACCTTAAAAAGCTCATATTTCACAATCACGTGGGATTTATGCTTGAGATGCAAACTTGAGTCAATATCCACAAAATGATTAATACATCAATAAACAAGTATTGGCAAGGATGTGGAGAAAAAGGAACCCTCGTGTATATTGGTGGGACTGCAAATTGGTGCAGCCATTATGGAAAAATGTATGGAAGTTCCTCAAAAAATTAAAAATAGAACTACCTTATGACCCAGCCATTCTACTTCTAGGTATTTACCCAAAGAAATCCAAAACACTAATTTAAAAAGATATATGCATCCCTATGTTCATTGCAACATTATTTATAAAAGCCAGGATATAAAAGTAACTTATGTATAAATCAATAGATGATCAAATGAAGATATAATACATATATACAATAAATATAAAAAGAATGAACTCTTACCATTTTTAACAACATGAATGGACCTAGAGAATAACATGCTAAATGAAATAAGTCAGAGAAAGACAAATACCATATGATTTCACTTACATGTAGAATCTAAAAACTTAAAAATAAATAAATAAGAAATGAACAAATAAAATAGAAACAAACTCAGATACAGAGAATATTTTGATGGTTGCCAGATGAGGGGAGTGGGGAGATGAGAAAAAAAAAGAGGAAAAGATTAAGATGTACAAATTACCAGTTATAAAGAATCATAGATATGTAAAGGACAGCATAAGGCATATAGTCAATAGTATTGTAATAACTATGTATGGTGTTAAATGAGTACCAGATTTATTGGGGTGATCACTTTATAAGTTACATGAATGTCTAATCACTATATTGTACACATGAAACTAATGTAATACTGTATGTCAAGTGCAATTGAAAAAAAATTTATTTGAAATTTGCCTTGCCATAAAGTGGGTAAAAGGAGATTATTGCTGATAATTTCTTATTGTGGGCAAGTTCTTCTAGGTAGTTAAAGGGAGGGGCAGAAGTTTCTTTTGAGCTTGAAGCTAAAATCACCCTTAGCTCAAAACAATCTGCATACCACAGAAGTACATCTTGGGATGACTTGTTCTGAACTCCCACAGTTCCCTCCTCTGAAACTTCCCTGGAAGTATCATATTAGAGGTTGAGTTGGTAGACTTTTTATATCTCATTAGACCAGACTCAGTCTTTAAGAAAAGTTCAGTTCAGTTCAGTTAAAATTGTGTCTCATGTCAGGAGGCAGTGATGTCAGTAGGCTCCCAAAGTTCAAGAAGAATCGTTAATTACCCACATTGGCTCTTTTAAATCTGCTTTTCTGCAATTGTTCATAAGGAATCGTCAGATCAAACTTAAAAAGGCTTCTTGGGGGCTAAGAAGTCAAGCCACGTACTTGCCATCAGACTTCACCTGCAATACCTATAGGTTTGAATTAATTCCTCTCTTCTCAAGGTCCCCAGTGTGTTCTGAGTTCTTGTCTTTGCATCTTCCAGGAAGCAACCTTAATTCTTTACCTGGAAATACTGCTGTGAAGCATATAAACAAGGTATCAGGCTTTTATTGACTTCCAAAGTCAGTCTTAATTCCTTAAAGTTTTCTGGTCACATTTGAGTCTATGCATGTCTCCCTCAAATATGACATTCCAATCAAAGCCTTGGTAACATAACTGGTTTCCAATTGTTTCTTGTTATAAAGAGAACAGAGTCTTATTAAACTTATACAAACAATTGTATTGCTGTGAAAATATAAATACTCATTCATTAAGAGTTTCCAAATTCTGGAAGCATCAGGGAGGGAGAAAAATATAAATGTTTCAATACTGCTTACAAAGGCATAATTTAGCAAATTACTAAGTCATAGGTGGTTTAAGAGAAATAAGTTCTTTTTATCTGGCAAACAAAAGATTTTTTAAAATCAACAATCTCAAACAAAAAAAAATCATAAAAATGGCAACCATTCTCATCAGTTCATTCAGTTCTTGGTAGTTAAACCTGTTCTTCTTGGATCCAGTTTTTCCATTAGGTCTCTCGACCTTTCCTGATCACTGAGGGTGATAGGATCAGTGATAATTCCCAGAAGTTTGCAAGGCTGTCTGTCAAGGCTTATGATTTGCTCAACGAAGTGTGTGCATTGATCCCTGAAGATTGTGGAAGATATACCCCAAGTAGTAAACACATATTCTAAGTTTTCTTTGCCATTGTGAGGGCATCAGCCTTGTGGTAAGGCAAAGCTTCAATTCATCCAGGAAACATGCATATGAAAACAAGAACATACTGCTAACTTATACTAAGTAGCAGTTGAATGAAGTCCAGTTTAAATGTACTATAGTGAATGAAGGAATGCAAAAATAAAAAAAAAAAGCCAAGGAATTGAGAAGAACCAAGTTGTCTTCATGGGTTTCCCATAGCCCCAGTTATTCATTTTATTTACAGTCATTGTTTACCCATATTAATTTCTCTGATTCAGGAGCAGACTGTAGCCATGTTACAGGGATATCAGGATAGCAAAAGTCTGACAATGAGGGGTCATTTTTGCAAAAACAGAATGGACTTCATCCATATGTGCCACAATTTGATACTCAGGATTAGTTTTTTGTGTCCCTTAATTTTTTAATTAAATTTATTGGGGTAGCATTGGTTAATACAATTCCATAATTTTCAAGTGTACATTATAATTTGATATCTGTATATTCTATTGTGTGTTTAACACCCAAAGTCCAGTTTCTTTCAGCTACCATATATTTGATTACCTTTACCCACTTCACCCTCCCCTCCTTATATTTGACCCCTTTTACCCCATCTACTTATCCCCTCATTCCCCATCCCCTACCCTCCGGTAACCACTGGACCATATAAGTGATATTTTCAACTTTTTCTGTCTGCTTATTTCACTTAGCATGATTACCTCGAGGTCCATCCAGGTTGTCGCAAATGGCAGTATTTTATCTCTTCTTATGGCTGAGTAATATTCCATTTTATATATGTACCACAGCTTCTTTAGCCAATCATTTATCGTAGGACACTTCGGTTGCTTCCATGTCCTGGCCACCATGAATAATGTGAATGTGCAAATATCTTTACGGATATGAGTTTCAAGTCTTTGGGGTAAATACCCAGTAGAGGGATTGCTGAATTATATAGTAGATCAATTCTTAGTTTTTTGAGGAAACTCCATATTGTTTTCTATAGTGGCTTTACCAATTTTCAGTCCCACAAGCAATATATGAGGGTTCCTTTTTCTCCACATTCTCTCCAATATTCGTTATTACTTGTCCTGTTCATTAAGGCTATTCTAATGGTGTGAGATGGTATCTCATTGTGGGTTTGATTTGCATTTCCCTAGTAGCTAGCAATGTCGAGCATCTTTTCATATATTTGTTGGCCTTTTGTATGTCCTCTAGGGAGAAGTGTCTGTTCTCTGCCCATTTTTTGATTGAATCATTTGTATTTTGCTGTTATTGAGTTATATGAGTTCTTTGTATATTTTGGATATTAGGTTCATATCAGAAGCATTGCTTGCCAATATATTTTCCCATTTGGATGGTTGTCTCTTTACCTTGTCGATAGTTTCTTTTGCTGTGCAGAAGCTTGTAGTTGGATGTAATCCCATTCATTTATTTTTGCTTTACTTCCCTTGATTTAGAGGTCAAATTTATAAAATCCTCTTTAATTCTAAGGTCCTTGAATTTTGTTTCTATGTTTTCTTCTATACATTTTATTGTTTCAAGTCTTGTATTCAGGTTATTAATCTATTTTGAATTTATTTTGGTGTGTGGCGATAGACAACAGTCTAGTTCCATTCTTTTGCAGGTGGCTTTCCATTTTTCCCAGCACCATTTAATGAAGAGGCTTTCCTTTCTCCACTGTATGTCTTTGAATTTTTGTCAAAAATTGTTTGCCCATATAAATATGGGTTTACTTCTGGACTCTCAATTCTGTTCTGCTGGTCCATGTGTCTGTTTTGCTGCCAATATCATGCCATTTTGATTACTGTTGCTTTCTAGTATTATTTGAAGTTGGGCAGAGTGATGCCTCCAGCCTCATTCTTTTTTCTCAGGAAAGCTTTGGCAATTTGGGGTATTTTGTGCTTCCATACAAATATGATGATTTTTTGTTCTGTATCTTTAAAAAAATGCCAATAGGATTTTGATGGGGATTACATTAAATCTGTATAATACTTTAGGTAATATGGTCATTTTAACTATGTTGATTCTTCCAATCCAAGAACGAACATGGAATATCTTTCCATTTCTTTGTATCTTCTTTTATTTCTTTTAATAAGGTCTTGTAGTTTTCATCATTAGGTCCTTCACATGTTTTGTTAAATTTATTCCTAAGTATTTTATTTTTTTGTTGCAATTGCAAAAGCAATTATTTTTTCCACTTCTTTTTCTGACACTTCATTATTAGAGTATAAGAATGCTATGGATTTTCTAACGTTGATTTTGTATCCAGAAACTTGACTGTATTTGCTTATTGTTTCTCTAGTAGAGTTCTTGTAGAGTCTTTAAGGTTTTCTATATAGAGAATCATGTCATCCGCAAATAGTGGCAGTTTGACTTCTTTGTTTCCTATTTGGATGCTTTTATTATCTTTCTCATTTGACTGCACTTGGTAGGACCGCTGATGTTATATTGAATAATAGTGGCAATAGTGGACAGCCTTTCCTTGTTTCTGATCTTAGAGGGAAGGTTTTTAGTTTTTCACCATTAAGCATAATGTTGGCTGAGGGCTTGTCATAGATAGCCTTTATTATGTTAAGGTACTTGCCTTCTCTACCGATTTTGAAAAGTGTTTTGATCATAAATGGATGCTGTATCTTGTCGAAGGCTTTTCTGCATCTATTGATATGATCATATGATTCTTATTTTTCAATTTGTTTATACGGTATGTCACATTAATCAATTTGCATAGGTTGAACCATCCCTGTACCTCTAGGATGAAGCCCACTTGATCATGGTGTATAATCTTTTAAAAATGTTTCTGTATTTGGTTCACTAGTATCTTATTTAAGATTTTTGCATCTGTGTTCATGAGACATATTGGTCTATAGTTTTCTTTTTTGTGTGTAATCTTTACCAGGTTTTGGTATCAGAGTAATATTGGCCCATAAAATGAGTTGGGAAATATTGCCTCCTCTTCGATTTTTTTGGATGAGTTTGAGGAGAATAAGTATTAAATCTTCTTTAAATGTTGGGTAGAATTCACTGGTGAAGCCATCTGGTCCTGGATTTCTACTTTTTGGTAGGTTTTTGATGATTGTTTAAATTTTCATACTGCTGATCAGTCTATTTTGATTTTTCAGTTCTTTTTGATTAAGTCTAGGAATGTTGTATTTTTCTAAGTACTGGTCCATTTCTTCTAGGTTATTAAATTTGTTGTTATAGACTTTTTCATAGTATTCTTGTATGATCTTTTGTATTTCTGCAATGTCAGTTGTAATTTACCTTTTTCATCCATGGTTTTGTTTATTTGTGTCCTTTCTCTTTTTCTTTAGTGAATCTAGCCAGGGGATTGTCAATTTTGTTAACCTTCTCAAAGAACCAACTCTTTGTTGCATTTATTTTTTCTATTTTTTTTTTGTTTGTGTGTTTTCAATTTTATTTATTTATGCTCTAATTTTGATGATTTCTTTCTGTCTGCTGACTTTAGGCTTCATTTGTTCTTCCTTTTCTAGTTTTTAAAGATGCAGCATCAGGTAGTTCATTCGGGCTTGTTCTTGTTTTGGGAGGTAGGCCTATAATGATATGAACTTTCCTTTTATGACCACTTTTGCCATGTCTCAAAAGTTTTGATATGTTGTACTATCATTATCATTTATTTCTATGTATTTCTTGATCTTTTTATTTCTTCTCTGACCCGGTTATTCTTCAGTAGCATGTTGTTTAATCTCCATGTATTTGTGGTTCTTCCTGCTTTCTTTTTGCAGTCGATCCCTAGTTTCACAGCATTATGATCAGAGAATATGGTTGGTATGATTTCAACCCTCTTATATTTGTTGAGGCTATCTCTGTATCCCAGTATGTAGTCAATTCTTGAGAATATTCTAAGTGCACTAGAGAAGAATGTATAAGCAGCTGTTTGGGGATGGAAGGCTCTGAATATGTTAATTATGTCCAGTTGGTCTAATGTGTCATTTAAAGATGTTATTTCCTTATTGATTTTCTGTTTGGATGATTTGTTTATATCTGACAGTGGGATATTTAGGTCCCCTACTATGATAGTGTTTTGGTCTGTTTCTCCTTTTAGTTCTGTTAGCAATTGCTTTACATATTTTGGGGCTCCCTGTTTTGGAGCATAAGTGTTTTGTCTTCTTGGTGCATGATTCTCTTTATCATTATGAAGTGTTCCTCAGTATCTTTCTTTACCTTTTATATTTTGAAGTCTATTTCATCTGATATTAGTACCACTACTCCCACTTTCCTCTGTATGACATTTGCTTGAAAGAGCATTTTCCACCCTTTCACCTGAGTCTATATTTGTCTTTGGAGCTGAGATGTTTATGGTTGAGTTTTGTTTTTTAAATCGTTCTGCAACTCTGTGACTTTATTGGTGAGTTCAGTCAGTTTATTTACATTTAATGTGATTATTGAAATGTGAAGTCTTCTTATAGCCATTTTATCTTTTGCTTTCTGGAAGCTCGGTGTTTCCTTTGCTTCCTTGTCCTTGTGTTTCTGTTTTCTTTATTTTGGTTAGCTTTTTGTGGGTTTTCCCTCTGGTTCTTGTATTATGTTAGATACTTCAGTTCTGAATCTTTGGTATGTGGTTACCATTACAAATATGAAAAGAATGCACACACACACACACACACACACACACACACACACACACAGTCATCCATTTTCTTCTGTGCATGCCTTATCTTCATTCCTCTTTGTGAATTTGGATCTTTGAATCCTCCTCTTTTCAGTCATTGTTATCTCAATTTGTCTTTATGTATACTTAATGTTCATTACTATCTTGCTATAGCAAATCTCTTATTATTTAAGCTTATAATGCCCTGTTCTTAGTAAGAATCCTACTCCTCTCCTATTTGCCTGATAGTCACTTTACTCCTAATTATGGGGGGGGGTGGTTGTTGTTGTTGTTGTTTTGTCTTTTTGTTTTAGGTGAGCTGACTCCTCTCAGTGTTTCTTGTAGTGCAGGCCTAATAATGGAGAATTCTCTCAATTTTTGTATGTCTGGAAAGGTCTTAATTTCTCCTTCACATCTAAAGGAGAGCTTTGCTGGATACATTATTCGAGGCTGGTAATTTCTTTCACTTAATAGTTTAAATATTTGATTCCATTCCTTTCTGGCTTGTAAGATTTGCACTGAGAATTTTGATGATAATCTAATAGAGTTTCCTTTATAAGTTACCATTTTCTTCTTTCTGGTTGCCCTGAGAATTCTGTCTTTGTTGTTGATTTTTGATAACTTTAATACAATGTGTCCTGGTGAAGGCATTTTTGGATTGAGATAATTGGGTGTTCTGTTGACTTCTCAAATTGCAAGCTCCAGTTCATTCCTTAGGTTCAGGAAATTCTCATCCACTATTTGTTTGAAAATGCTTTCTAGTCCCTGCTCCTTTTTCTCACCTTCAATTAAGCCCATTATTCTTGTTTTCTCTCCTGATAGTATCAGCTAGTTCTTGCATTTCTCTTTCATTATTTTTCATTCTTTGGTTTCTCTCTTTGTTCTTCTGATTTATTTCTAGATTTCTGTCTTCTGTATCATTGATCCTTTCCTCTATTTGGTTGACTCTATTTCCCAACTGCTATTTTAGTTTTTATCTCTTGCAATATGTGGTTTTTTTTCTCTCCAGAAGTTCTAGTTGATTCCATTTGAGGGTATCAATCTCTTTGCTCTGCTCATCTAGTTGTTTTTTTAGTTCTTTAAATTCTTGATATGACTCATTTTGAAACTCACAGAGTTTTTTCAGAAATACATCCTGAATTCTCTGTCATTTAAGTCACATATTTCTATGTCTGTAAGCTTATTTTCTGGAGAGTTTTCTCTTTATTTCTGAGATGCTGTGTCACCTTGTTTGTTCATGGTGTTTAATGGACTATTTGTCCAACTGGACATTAATGAAAGTATATTCTGCTTTTTTTCCAGAAAGAAGATTTATTATATAAAGGTCTCTCTTTAGCCTGCACAAAGAAGGAGCTTTTATTTTGGTTTCCAATAGGTGGTGTCTAAGCCTCTTGGATCCCTGTTTTAAACAAAGCTTAAATAATGCCTTTTTAATTTTCTTGTAGATATTTAATCACACTTGCTACACTTAGTGTCAGTCCCTGTCAGTGTCAGTGACAGTCTCAGCAGCATTTGCTCAGATTCCCTTGGGACTCTGCGGTCATCTGTCTCAGAGGATATAGGGGGAGGGGCCCTCTGGGTTAGGAGTTGTGTGCTGCACTCAGCCTTGGTTTTGCAACCATGACTGGCAACCATGGCAGACCTGGGTTCTGCCACCAGGCTGGCTACAGGGAGCTGACAGCTTTCCCAGGCAGGGCTGTTCAGGGAACTCTCGGCTGCTACTCTCCTCCCCCTCCTCCTCCTGCAGGGAGCTCTGGGGTCTATAAGAAGCAGCTTCTTTATTTCTCCCAGTCCACCACCCAACACCAGGCTTATGACCTGTGGTAGCTCTTATGCACAAATCACACTCTCAGATGTGCGCTAGTGTGTACTTTGGGTGTTTTTTGTTGAATTTTAGATGTTCAGCTTATTGTTGTTTCAAGGGGAGAGATAGATCTGAGGACATCTCTTACTCCACCATGTTTCCCACAATTCTATGTATCCCTCAATTTTGATGACAAATATCTTATGTCAGGACATCTGATATTTCACATAATTTTTGGAACATTTATAACATACACAAAAACTATGAAGAAGATGTTCAATGTTGTTTCCTATTTGGGAATGCTTTTCATGTAATTTCAACACACCAAATAAGCCTAATTAGTTTAATATTTGTCTTTTGTAGTGAGAGAATACAAATCTTTTGAAGTATTCCATGAGCTCTTCTGGAATATCTCAAAATTATTCCCAGGTCAAGACTCTATTTATAATTTAAAGTTGGGGAAATTTGTCAAATATATCCAAAGGTTTGGACATTTGACCAACTAAGATCATAATTCAATATGAGTCAATACTTAATTATTCATTTAAAATAAAGCTCTTTCTTATTAATATTTGTGGGGAAAGCACTTATAAGATTTGTATTTGTGCTTGGCAAGAAAGCCTTGGAAGTATAGCAGCAGTTTGAGCTTTCAAAAACTTTCAGTTTTAGGAATTGGGGATAATAAAGATACATCTGGGCTTTAAACTGCTTCAAGAGCTGCATTTCTGGATTCACAAAAATTTGCAAGATAAGAATAATTGCTCTCAAAATTTAGGCTGTAACAGAAGTGACATCATAGATTGACCTACCTGTATAACTACATAATCCCGAATTAACTCTTTCCCTCAGGGTACATAGTTTTAATATATCTTAGAGAAGGTGCCCAAAATAAAAAGTTTCTATCAGCTTCCAATTTTGCCAAATTTCTTATCAAAAAGTTATTAAATCCTTTCAAATGTCTTGTCAAATTTCAGCTGGGACAAACAGTAAATATTTCTGGAGTTATTAACCAATTCCATGGACTCAACAGGGCATGAAGGTCATTACTTTTTAGAATCTTTTCCTCTGTCAAAAGAAAGAACTGACAGCTTGCACATCCCAGTCTCCCAGTGAGACACAATGTCTATTTCCAAAATATAGTCAGGTAAAAAAGATGCAATCAATTCAGGGTGACTTAACTTATTATTTTTTTTAACATAGAGCCTGTTAAAACATTCCAATTTTCATAATCTCATCGATCCTTACATTTCCATGTTTTTTTAATCTGATTGTAGTCTGAGTCGGGGCTTCGCCAACAGGTACGTCTCATTCTGTTTATTTTATTTGGAAGCCCTGGCTTTTTAAATGCACTTTTAAATTGTCTAATCTAGGTGGGATAGTCTTCATAACAGCCATGGTAGTTTTAGGTTATACTTCCCTCGAGGTCTAGCCCCAGTTTGGTAGGACCCTAGCCATATGTGGGGTTTAGCCTCCGATTCCATCTAGTCATATTTTGGAGCTTCCAGCCTAACAGTTACCATACTGAGTTCTTATGGTATAAAATTTTTAGCTTGTCTTTTAGTAAGATTTTGCCCATCTTTTTCTTTCATTTTTCTTAAGTTCAGAACAATTGCACTTCTAATGTCCTGATTTTTTTTTTACAGTATCTGTAAATGTCTGAAGGAGCATAGAAAGGGGTCTGAGTGAACTTTTAATTTTATTCTAATTTCTGACTTTTCATCTTATTAAGGGAATCTTAATGACTGGCTATTATAACAATATGAGAGCTCTATAAGAAAAAATTTCTTTCTTTTCAATTTAGACATTTTTCAATTAACAGGATCCATCATCAGGCCTTGATGAGTAGGATCTTAATGATTACTTAAACCAATACTGCAGAGGCAAGAGGCATCCCCAGAGAAGAGTATAGGGAGGAAAGTGCAGCCTTCGCAAGAAAGTTTACTCCCAGGTTTAGCTTAAGAATGATAGGGGCTCTGTCTTTAAATGGCTATTCCAAAAGACAAGGAATCACATACTTTCTCCTTTTGAACAGAATAAGGTTTTGAATTACCATAACTGTGGAGCCAATTCAGCTGCCTGTAGATGCATAAGTATCCTTCACTGGTGAAGATAATAGATTATCACTGGGAGGAACAGGGTAGACATAGAAAACTTCTTTGAGAGCTCGTCATGACTCTCAAAGAGAGCAGGGTGCACCTTGGCAAGTGCATCCTCTAGATGGTAGAAAAAAATATTCTCATAAGTCATAAGGCCAAGCTCTCAAGACACATAACAAGATGAAAGAATAGACAGACAGAGAAAAACAAAACAAGTGAGTACTCATACCAAGTAACCAAGAGTCACTGACCCAAGAAACTAGTTTCATAAATATTTTATCATGCCAATCTAAATTTAAAAGAGAAAAGAAAAAAAGATTCTTACTACTTTTACTTCTCCTGGATTCTGCAAACAGAGATCTAGGGGTATGCTGACAGGGTAAGAACACTTGCCTTTTGCTGGCCTTGTCAGACGATACCCTCTCCCACTACCCCACAATCTGCAACAGCCTCGTCAGGAAGTGCGGGGTTCCAGCCAGTGAATTTATCTAGGTCACAGCACCTACTGTAGGGGAGAAACAAACTTTCCTCTTTCCTCAGGGTTCTTCTGGCTGGTCTAATAATCAAATATATATGAGACAGATTACCAAGAGAAAATAACCAAATTTAATACATACATATGTATGTGAACCCTGCATACATAAGAGAGTCAGAGACCCCACATGCAGGAGGGGTACAGAGATAGAAAGGGAGCACAGGTATATAACACAGTCTGAGCTAGGGATGAGGTAATGCTCATTGGGGACTTCAAAGAGTCATTGCAGGATGATAAGAAGAGCAGATAGTTAGGAAATAGCAATTTGCCTTGCCATATAGGTGGGTCAAAAAGAGATTATTGTTGATAATCTCTTATTATGGGCAAGTTACCTAATTCAAATTCTTCTAGGTAGTTAAAAGAAGTTTCTTTTGAACCTGAAGCTAAAATTGCCCTTAACTCAAAACAATCTGCATACCAAAGAAGCACATCTTGGGATGACTTGTTCTGAATTCCCACAGAGCCAAACATAAGACTGCATACTGTAGGATTCTACCACTATGAAATTTTAAATAGGAAGAACCATAGTAACAGGAAGTAGATCAGTGTTTTCCAGGGGCCCAGAGTTGGGGGAAGGCAATTGGTTGCAATGGGCATCAGGAAACTTTTTGAAATGATGCAAATGTTTTATATCTTGATTTGGTTGCAGTTACATGATTGTACACATTTCTAAAAACTCATTGAGGTATATACTTATAATTAACAAGTTTTATCATTTGTAAATTAAACAATAAATATGATTTCAAAAAAAGTGATAAGAAGCTGTTTCCAACTTGCAATTTAAAGAACATGGGTGTTATAAGCTGAATGTTTGTGCTCCGTTCCCCAAATTCATTAACAAAGCCCCAATGTGACAGTATTTGTGGGTGGGCTTTTGAGAGGTAATCAAGTTTATCTTAGATCATAAGAATGAGGACCTTACAAGAAACTAAAGAGAAATCTTTCACCAAAAGCACACACCAAGGAAGCACCATGTGAGGATACAGCGGGAAGTAGGCGTCTACACTCCATGAAGAGTGCTCTCACCAGGAACTTAATTTGCTGGCACCTTGTTCATAAACTTCCCAACCTCCAGAACTATGAGGAATATATTTCTGTTGTATAAGATCTAGTCGATTGCATTTTGTTACAATATCCCTAGCTGACTGAGAGAACTGGTACCTCAGGGAGAGTTTAATCAACACTTCAAGACCAACAGGTCTTTTAGTCCTAGAAGCCTAGGGAATGTTGTGTCTTAAATTATTTTCTTGGGACTTCAAAATAAACAATAGCACATTAAAAAATCTAGAAAATATCTTGTTATAACAAAAAAAAAAGATAACTATTTGACTAGTTGGATAAGGTTTTTTCCCCCATCAAACTAGTAATTTCACTCAGAATCATTTTCCTGAGTAAACTAGTTTGAAAAGTTCTGCTATCTAATATCCTTTTGAGAAATTTGTACCCATGTGAAATAAGGTCAATGGGTTTTTCATCTGTCTGGGTAGAAAAAAATAAAACTTGTTATAAACATTACTTTTTAAATAAACATACAGTAAAATTTAACCATTCTTGGTTCAGTTCTGTGAATTTTAACATGTCTACCCACCGCCACAATCAAGATACAGAACAATTACATCACCCCCAAACTCCCTCCAGCTCAGAACATTTTTTATAACATTTCTAATCCCTAACATGCTCTCATTCCTAACCACTGGCAACTATTATTTTGTTCTCTGTCACTAGTTTTGTCTTTTCAAGAATGGCATATAAATAGAATTATACCATATGTAACTTTGAGACTAGCTTCCTCCTCTTGGCATAATGCCTGAGATTCGCTTAAGTTGTCAAATATATCGACAAATCAGTCTTTCTTACTGTGGAGTAGTATTCCACGGTGTGGACATACAGCTGTTTACTTCTTCATTCATTAAAGGACATTTGGACATTTGGGTTGTTGCCAACTCCTGGCAATTATGAATAGAGCTGCCAGAAATATTTGTGTACAGGTTGTGTTTTCATTTTTCTACTGAGGTGTGGGATTGCCAGGTTTGGGAGAAGTTTTTAAGAGACTGCCAATCTGTTTTCCAGAGTGGTTCGACCATATTTCATTACCACCAAGAGTCCAGAAGAGTTCCAGTTATTTTGCATTCTCACCAGTACTTGGTATGTATGTTTAGTCATCTTAATTTAGACATTCCAATAGATACATAGTAGTAGTAGTAAAATTGTGGTATTCACTTGTGTTTTCCTAAGGGCTAATGATGTTAAATATCTTTTCATGTGCTTATTTGCTAATCTGCCTTCCATATAACCTCTTTAGTAAAATGTCTTTTTAGGTATTTTGCACATTTTTAATTAGATTAGTCTTTTTCTTTTTAAAAGATTTTTTATATTCTGCACATAAATCTGGAATGCAAATATTTTCTTTCAATCTGTAACTTTTTCTTGTTTGGGTTGTACTTGTGATGCCTTAGTGAAAAACTCTTTATTTATATACCTCAAGTCAGAGATTTATCCTAGGCTTATTTCTAAAAATTTATATGGTTTTAAGTTTTACATTTATATTTATGATCCATTTTAATTATTGCGTAATGTGCAAAGTTATGTCAATGTTCATTTTTTTTTTTTGCCTGTGGTTGTCTAATTGCTCCCACATGATTTGTTAAAAAGGCTACTTTTCTTCATTAAATTGCCTTTGCATCCTTGTCAAAAATGAATCAATTGCATTTGTGTAGCTCAATTATGGATTATTTTATCCCATTGGTTTATATGTCCATCTTTTTGCCACAATCACACAATCTTGATTGCTCTAGCTTTATAGTAAGTCTTAAATTCAAATATTGTGATTCTCTAAATTTATTCTTACTTTTCAAAATTATTTTGGCTATATTAGTTCTTTGGCTTCCACATATAAATGTTTATATCTCAATAAATCCTATTGTAACTTTGAATTGGAATTTCAGGGGATGGAGGGTGGGAAATGGGTAAAGAGGATCAAAAAATATAAATATTTAGTAATAAAGTAAATAAATTCTGAGGATGAAATGTGTAGTATGGTGACTAAAGTTAATAATTCTGTATTGCATATTTGAAAGTTGCTAAGAGAATAGATCTTAAAAATATTTATCACAAGAAAAAAATCTGTGTAATTATATATGGTGACATGATAACTAGACTTATTGTGGTGATCATTTTGCAATTTTTACAAATATCAAATCATAACGTTGTACACCGGAAACTAATATGTTATGTGTAAACTATATCTCAATTTAAAAAAAAGTTTTTAAAGCAGTAAGGTGGAATCAAAAAATTAAAAAATAACACACATTAAAAACAATAATGAAATAAAAGTAAAACTGTATCATTAAAAAATCAATATAATACTTAGAAATAAATATAACCAAGGAGGCAAAAGTCTTGTACACTGAAAACTGCAAAGCACTGCTGAAAGAAATTTTAAAAGACACAAATAAAGGGAAAGACATCTTGTGTTCAGTGTTACTGTTAAGCATAGCGCAGTTCATGCATGCCTGTCCCTGTCCCTCTTCTCTCCCAACATAACATATCATTCCAGAATACAGTCTTTTTACGCATCCATCGCCTCCATAATCCCTCCCTGTTTCTTAGTTCTGAAAATCGTTAACAACTGAAATTGCTGTTTAAAGGTGAGAGGTTGTAAACTGCTCCTGGAGGTGGTTTAGAGGAATAGTAAAAGTAATCAGATGCTCTTTTTTCTTGGTCCTGTGATATAAAGGGCTAACGTGGTCTCTACTAAGGATATTGTAAAATTTAAATGTGCTTTCATCAGAAAAAAAAGCCAATGTTTTGTTGACGAGGGAGGTAAAGGGGCTATTTAGAATACTTTTGAGTTTGTTGACAAGAGAATATCATTTGAAAGAAAGAAGAAAGCTGTTTTCAAAGAGGGAGTCTCAAGGAGACATAAGCCTGGGCAGGAGGCATCAAAAAATAAGAAAATCAAACTGAACTAGATAGGGATGAAAAAGTGGTAAAAGCTGGAGAGTTTTCAATTGTACTTAAGTTCCTATGACTTGCCTCTCCTCCTTTCCAGGGTCCCCTGATGACAGAATATGTTACAAAAATCAATAGCTAAGCGAACATTTATTGTTAATTTTATTAACACCAAAGCACGTGTCCTATATCTCAGTGGTAAATGATAAGACAAGAAGGTACAGTTTAGGTTCAAAGTTGAAGTGAGATCTGCTAGTCTCTCAAGAGAGGGAAGGACATATCGTGGGAAGAAGGGATGGTGAGCAAGGTATATATTTAATCCATGAACCCAATCAGCCACGGGAATCAAAAGGGCAGGTCTACTTTATCTACTCAGTCTCCTACTTGTTGAGAAGATACTGTTCCACTTAGCTAATTTTCGTTTAAATCCGACAACACATCGAAGTCCCAGGGTCTGTGCCACCAAAAGAGCACTGATTCAGCACAGTGACACAGACTCCAATGAATCAGGTGTGTTCACTTCAAAATTCTTGCAAGCTATGAGTGTGTGATGGAACACCACTCTTGTCTGTGAACAGAGACAGATACCCCGGGAAGAAGGGAAAATGCTTCCCCATTTCTGTAGTAATCAACCCAAAGATTTCAACAAGAACACGGCTGTAAGACGAGCACCTTGTGCAAACTGAGTCCCAGGCTAATTTTAAACATAGAATTTATTATTGGGTAGTAATATTCTTAAAGTAACGACAACACAAACTGACATAACTTTCAAGAAAATTCATAGACTATGGAACAATGAAAACAGTAACTAGATGTTCAGTAAAATTTATTCTTAAATGTTGCAAATGAAAGTTTTTACATCCCTCTTCATGAGCTAATACAAACTTCTCAGGTCTTGAGATGCTGCTCTTTATTTGTTTTTGAGTTTTACACCCCAAATTTTAAGCAACTTCTTCACTTTAAGAGAGAGTAAATAATAAATTCCTGGCAGACCAGGCCATATTAATTAACCTCTTTATTTCCATAAAGATCTAACATGGTGGTTAACATAGTAGATACTCAAGAAATGTTTGTTGAATCAATTAGAAGAAAAAAATGAATAATAATGTGCAGAAACCAACTGTAGCTGGATGTTACTGACTGAATGTTAAAATTTAAGAGGTTTTGAGAGCCAGTCGTCATTAGCTGGGCAGTCACCATGATGAGAGTATTTACACCATAGAAATCAGCAAACACTACAAAATCAAAGCTTTTTTGAGGGGGCTGGAAAGCTGCTTTACCAGCACATCACTGCCTCCTGCTGCCACTTCCAGTCTTTCTGGTCTTTTCATCTTGGGAGTATCTCTTCCAGGTGATTTTAACCCCAAAATTGGCAGAAGAGGCAAATAGTGCCTTTCCTGTCTATTCTTGCAGAATCTGGGGTATTTTGGTTGATAACAACTTGAGAAATGGTTGGAATCTGGATGTCTTAAGAGATCTTAATCTAGAGTCGAAGACATATATGTGTGTTTATTTTTTTTCTCCTCGAACACTTTTAAGTACCTATTCACGTAGCTTTAAAAAGAGCCTACTATTTCAAAGTTAACGCTGGTCAAGGAAACCCAAGGCAAAGTTAAACAAATTCATGCAAAATATAAGAACTGATGATATTACAAATGCATATAAAGGTTCACAGAGATTCTGTAGAGAGAAGTGAAGCTGTCCCCTCCCATGCAGCAGCAGCTTCAGAGCTTATTTTGTGCCTTGAACAAAAGGCACAAAAATTAATTCTTCAAACACTTTCACCAGCATTTCAGAGCCAAGGTCCAAGTATATTGAGCACTGCCACTTATAAGCATTCCCATAGCTCTTACAAAACATCACTCTGACTAAACTCTACCAAAAAATTATTAAGTGCCTCATCCCCAGTTCACAGTGTTTCAAAAGTATTATTCATGCCTCTGGTATTTATTCTAAAGAATCTTTCTTTTTTTTTTCAATTCAGTGATAAAGTGCAGTCAAATAGATTGAAGTTGAAAGAGCATTAGTTTAAAAAAACTGGTAATTGTTAATGCCTTCTCTGTATCAAAAGTCTTTATTATCTCAAAAAACTAGGCCCAGGTGGATAGTTGGTGAGCATTTGGAACTAACAGAATTTCTCATAAGTTGGCTACTCATAGGCATTGACCCTTATTATCCTTAGATGTATAGTAATAGAAACAAAGATGTCTATATTCCTATTGTGTGAGTGCTACTTAATATAACCATGAATTTCCCATTCTTCAGGGGTCACTAATTCACCCTGAGGAATTCGCTATAGTTTCTCTATAAATTCAATCTAGAGGAATCCCTGAGGACTATTAGAGATTAGTGAAATGAATAGCCCAGGGGCTATAAAATGTGTCTGATCCAAACTGTGAAGCAGGTGTGGATAATTTTCTGTACATCTTCCCTCTTCTTCTCCTCTGTGTTCTCTCAGGCACAAATCTTTCTAAAGTGAGTGAAGTTTCAGCCTCTCTCTTATATCATCACTTTCAAAGTCTGGGGACATCCCTGTGATGGTTTGTTTTGTTTGACTACTTGCCCAAACTACAACCCCCAGTAAGTGAATCAAACACTAATCCAGGTGTTACTGTGACTGAAGTCCATGATCAGCTGACTTTAAGTAAAGGAGATCATCCTAGATAATCTGGGTGCTGCCGAGGCTTCCCTGATGAAGAGGAACTCTCACCTGGGGACAGCAGCTTCTCGTGGGTTCGACAGTTCCAGCCTCTCCTAAAGATTTCAGATTTCCCACAGTTGTGTTAATCAATTCTTACTAAATATCTCCTACTAGTTCTGTTTCAATGGCTGAACTGTGGGTGATAACAGGCCCTAATGATGGTGCATGGCTTGTTTCTAATCCACAAAAATGAAATATCTTCATCACAATGAATTGAGACAACTATCTCCTTCCACCCTGCCATACTGGTGGAGTTGTGTTACAGTAGCAACAGACATTTTGGGGATCTTGCTAAGGGGAAGATGAGCTGGAAATAATTTGTGCTTACTATATATATTTATGGTTGACAATCACTTCCATAAACAGTTATTTCTAGCTATCATAGCATAAGAACACCTTCCAGAATTTTCCTGCTACCACTTGCAAACATATTTGGAGACTGACACAAAAGTGCAGGGCCAGAGGTCATATCAGGATATGAACAATGTCTGGAACCAGGTATATGTGGGTAGTAGAGATTTTAAAAGGGTGAAATATGTAGAGCCAGAAGCCAGTTAGTGGCACGTTCTTCCAGTTGTCAGATGTATAAAATTTGAACAAAGGAGTTGATTCTCATTGGCATCTTATGGAAATGGAAGCTCTCTTCCATGAAGAACATAATTAATGATACATTTCTGTACAGTCATAAATGCACTGTACAATTTGTCTTTTCTGATGGAAATACCTTGAAATAGAACTTATCACAATCCCTGTGATTATAGAGTACGTACTTGTAACAGCACTCTAGATGGCATGTTTCATGCCTCTCAACAGTCAATAAAGAAAAAAAAATTCAATTAACCATGCTAAATGAAACACAGAATTATCTTTCTCTTCTTTTCATACTGAATGTCATTTCATGTGTGGAAGTGTTCAAAGGGTCAAAAATATAGAAAGTTAATGACTAACAATAAAGTTTTTTTATTATTTCGTGATATTTACCCTTTAAAAATGCATAACTTGTGATTTCTCATTCTAAGTAAATATTCACGTTTGTACCAAATTTTGCATTTATAATTTTGTATTCTTTTTCTTAAAGAGGAACTCTCAAATTGTTTAAGCCACAGACCTCACAAGATCAGAATCTGCCCAATCCACGTGTGTGTGTGTGTGTGTGTGTGTGTGTGTGTGTGTGTGTGTGTGTTTTGGTGTCCCTCAATATGTTTTCCACTTTATCACATTTCTCAGAGCTTCCTGCTAAAAGCATGCCTTCTCCTCCTTAATTTCTATTTCCTTTTTCTTCTCCAAATAGGAAGGAGTTGTCAATATTCATTACACTGCCCAAAATCTCTTGGGAACAAAAACTGCAGGATTAGAATTGCAGAAAAATGATGATAAAAGAACCATGCAATCAGGTGATTAAAGCCTTTAGACTTAATCACATAAAAAGATTTTCTAACCTTGAGACTTCTGCAACTACAAGAGCCTGTTCTTTATTTTAATATGCATTCTCTTCGGGTTCTCTTCTCTGCTAGAGACTACAAAATACAGAAGTTTGAGATAAAGGCTTAAAGCTAAATATGCCTCAAAGTATGCTATGTTAGCATAACATTGAAAACAGCTCACATTAGGCTATGGAGATCTGCTTGTCTTTTATAGATGTGAGATTCTTCTAAGAATACATTTACTTTGGGTAAATGGCACCTATAGAGAAGGGCATTAAAATTTATTAAAAATTCTGAAGCTACACCAGCTAAACATTGAATTTCAAAATTTTTCTGATTAGAGAGAACCAAAAGCAGGATCAGAATCTGTAGGTAAGACCTAAAAGTTGTAGTGAGATTTGTTTGCAGGCCAAGGATCAAGAGTGAATGAGATAACAAAGACATGGTTCGTTAGAATGAGTGTACAAGTAGGATGCTGTCAGAACTGTTTTGGAGATAGACACCAAGGAGATCAACCAGGCTTTCATGCAACCTTTTTTTTTGTTGATATCTCATTTGTTGCCTCAATCCATTTAAAAGACCTAGAAAATGACCAAAACTAGGGTTTGGATCATTCACTTGAAGTTCTTAAAAGAAACGAGGGCCAGGCTCTCCTCATATGGACATTGCCAAGATAAGCAACCAAACTTCTCACCTTATTTTCCTGCCTCCCCACTCCCTAGACTGAAACCTCATGTGAGCATTAGGCGGCAGTATAGTCGCATTAGCAGTGGGTATAGACCCAGCTCAGCTCCCCGGTCTTCACTTAATAAACTCCTGACACCACCATCCTCACTCTCAGAGATCAGTTTCAGACCATTGAAAAAGATAAGGAAAGAGACTTGTCTAGTTGCGGTGTTGGGGGGCAAGAGTTCATATTACATTTATGCCTCCAATAATTCTATTTGTTTCCTTTGAATTCGATGTTCTGAGATAATGAATATTTCCATAGCAACAAAAGTCTGACAATAAATTGTTACCTTGATTTTCACATTTTCCAGGAGAAATCCTTGAATGGCAACCAAAACAGAAGTCTCAGCAATGAATATGTAATAATGGCTACAAGGTGAACAGTTTTCTATTCCATTTTCTTAGTAACATCATTGATTGATTGATTCTCTTGGAAAGGAATTTAGATCGGATTAGATGATCTTATTTTTTCAGTTGTATAGCTTGTTATTAGCAATTAAAATATGCAGCTGCTTTTGAACAACATGACACAAGTAATAAGCGACTTTGGTAGAGATTTATTATATTCTGATACAAACGGTTTACATTACTTAATTTTATCTTAAAACTTCCATCCTTTCTGTGTCTCTGGTTACAACTGTCAAAGTATTCTGAAAGTAGAAACTATGTGCATAACTGGAAAAAGGCACAAAATATTTCAGGTACAGTAACTGCTTTTCAGGCTGAATTCAAGACTGCTGTTGTACTTTTTTTTTTTTTAACCGACCACTTTTCTTCTATGCACAACATACTTCGGAGACAACCTCTCTAACATTGTGTGAAACAAGAAAACACTTTAATTAAATTAAGGAGAGACTATATCTATCAGCCATGAAGAAATTGAACTCTGGCCGTTGGAAATTCTGGCAATTTTCAGGTTTCAAGACTCCCAGTGTTCAGCAGCTATGCCTTGTAAGGGCTTGACTGGACCCCCATACAGAAGACAAGCTATAATATGAATTACCTTTGGCAACAGAGCAGTACTGTTATTTTTTATTTCCTGAGTTTTTGACTTCCTGTGAATAGAGGGACAAGTCATAAAGGGCCACTGTTAATACAAAATATTTTACTTGAACATGTTCACCTGAATTGTTTTCTAAATTAGATCCTTGGGAAATTTATATTAATCGCTCGTATATGTCGTTGACCAAAGAATTCTACCCAGTCACCTGAAAACTCAGATCTTCAGTGAGCTCAGCATAAGTCCTGAAAGGACAAATACCTAAATGTCTACTCTAAACATTTCTAAACTGGTTTGATTGGCTATAACTTTAAAAATGAGATACATACATTTATTTCATTTTTCTGAATCTCATTATCATGTCTTTTAGAAAGCCAACATGTAGCAGTCTTCTCTTTCCTACCTCATAGATGCAGGAATCTAACAGAGATCAAAGCATAAACTTTATTACTGATAAAAGCTAGAAGAGGATGTGGCTTAAATGTTCAGCCTCATTATATGTCCTAACACTTTGCCACTATTTTAAATTTACTCTTGAGGGCCATAACAATGAATCCATAGGCCTGGGAGTTGAGAGAGGCACCTGGCAGCCACTTTAAGCTCCTCATGACACAGAATCAACAGGCAAAAGAGGAGATGACTGTACTGCTAGGGGTTGATTGATTTTAAGTGAAAATGAGGAAAATGAGGTTGCTAGTACACAATGAGAGAAAGAGAGTTTGTGTGAAAAGCAGGAGATCTTCTAAGACATGGTTTCATGCCATCATGTCCTGTAAGTGAAGCCCATGAAAAACTGCATCCATCCAATCTAAACAGAACTGTTAATGGCTCAGACTCCTCTGAAATGAAAATTAGGCTTACCTCACCAGGCAAAAAGAATCATGACCAGTTGAAGTTAGTGCTCAGGGCAGAGGAAATATGGAAGGGGTAGTGGAAGAAGGTAGTTATATACAGTAGCCACAACCATAAGATCTGTTGCAAAAATGAGGACTCTAATAGTGATGAGAGGTTTTACTAATTTTTATATTTTTGTTTTCTTACCTTTTTCACCTCTTAATATCTAACGTAAAATGCATTAATAGTAGTTAAGTCAGTATTTAAGCTAACAGAATATCAAAGGGGAATATGCATTAGCTAGGAGAAGAATGAACACCAAAAGACAAACAAGCAACTTATCACCTCTCCTGGGAAAGGGTTAGCTGTTTTTCAGCTGTATGTGATACAGTTATAGCAAGTTAAGTGGAAGCATGACTTTTTTATTGTCATAATTTGAGATTAAGTAAGGTTTATAGAGATGTGTATGGACGTCAGGTTAACAGAGATTGGATTGTGGTAGTTTGTCATTTTTGTCTAGGTTAAACTGCATTTTTCAGAATTCCCTTCCATATAAATTTCTGATTAGGGTGGGTCAGAATAGATTCTTATGAAAGATCTGAGAGCAGAAATTATGTATAGATGATAGATGATTGATAGATAAATAGATAGATGATAGATAGATAGATAATAGATAGATATAAATGTATCCATAAATATTTATATAGCTATTTATAAATATATCTACATACAGATATATTTATATCTATATTCCCTTTCTGACTACCTGAGCTATGGACTTCAAGATGCAGTATCAGATGTGATGACAACAGTTTTATAGCAAAAGCTTAACCAGCTCCCACAATTGCTCTGTGAGGTCGAATTCCTACAACGAATCTTTTCAGATATAGATATAGATCTCATAGTGGTTCTGTTTCTCCGCTTGAATCCTGACACAATATATGTCAAAGATAGAACCAACAGAATTTGCTAATGTGCTGAACTTAGAGGATAAGAGAAAGAGAGGAGTCAAGAATGACAGCAAGGTTTTTGGCCTGAGAAACTAGAAAAATGGAGCTGCCATTTACTGGGAAGGAGAATGTTGAGACTAAGCAGACCCAAGGAAGAATGTTGAAAATGTGTTTACAGCGATGTCATATTTGAACAGCAGGGTGGAGGTGTCAGGTAAGTGCTTGGATTTATAGGTCTGCAGTCCAGGTGAAAGGACTTGACTAAAAATAAAAATTTGGCAGCCATCTCATAATTAAAGTGCTTTGTATGATACTTAAGTATCTTAAGTATCATAGATAGTACTTAAGCCGTATAAATGAATGAGGTCACCTAGGGTGTGAATGTAGGAGAAGAAAAGTGATCTGAGAATAGAAAACTAAGAGTTGGAAAAATGAAGAAGTGTTCCCAAAGGAGATTAAGGAAGAGCAACCAGTGAATAGAGAAACGTATCCACAGTATTAAATGCTTCTGGTAGATGGAGATAGATTAGGACTTAAATGTACCATTGAATTTAGCAATGGAGAAGTAATTGCTAGCTTTGATAGGAACAACTCTAAGCAGAGTAAAGGAAATGAAAGCTTGACCAGAGCACATTCATGAGAGAATGGGAGGAGAGTAGTGGAGACTGAAAAGACAATTTACTTTTTTGAGTAGATTTTGCTGTATGAGATCAAGAAATGTTAGAGGAATGTCCTTGAGAAGATGAGAAGAGAAGGAATCTGGGCACAAGTGGAGAGATTGGTCATAGATGGGAACAAGGGCCTTTCATCTCCTGTAGGTAGAGCAAAGAGAGCTGCATGGGTTTAGGGAAAGATGCTTTAGTGCATTAAGCAGTGGGAGCCTGTGGAAGTTCTTTGCTGACTACTTCTGTTTTCTCAGCAAAAAAAAAAAAAAAAAAAAAGCAGAGTCATCAGCTAATAATGGGGTTTGGAAAAGGAAGAGTCGGAAGCTTGACAAGAGAAAAAAAGGAAAGAAGTATTCATCTCAGAGAGCAGGAGTGTAAAAAGACTGGAGAAATGCAGTGAAGCCACTGGGAAGTGCTTGAGCTTAACAGGGATTGTTTAAGGACAGTCTGGTGCACCATGGAGAGAGGACCAGGACACAGCTCCTTTGAACAAGCAATCTGAAAATGAGAGAACATGAAGAGGCAGAGCCAAGTACATTCAATTTCTTTTCCAAACCTCACCAGTCAGATAAGTGACTCATCCTTTCAATACAGAGAAGAATGTTAACTTTATTGAGGTAACATTGGTTAATAATGTTTAAAAATTTTAGGAGACTCCTTTAAAAATTAAAAATAGAACTTTACTGTATGATCCAGCAATTCCTCATTCAGTGTTGAATGAAAACTCTAAAGACATACGCACCCTCATGTTCACTGCAGCAGTATTTACTATAGTCAAGATGTGGAAACAAGCTAAATGTTTTTGAAAGATGAAAAAGAAGATGTGGTACGTATATGCAATGGAATACTACTCAGCCATAAAAAAGTTGAAATCATGCCATTTGCAGCAGCAGGAATAGATGTTGAGGGTATTATGCTAAGGGTAGTAAGTTGCCAGAGCCTGCCGGCTAAGTTCCTGAGAGGGGGAGTGAGGATTGAGAAAGATAGAAAAAGAGAGACAGAGAGAGACAAAAGATAGAGTTGGGAGGGCTCACAGTGAATACTATGTCACCGAGTTTATTTAACACAGCCTATTTATATCCTTGACAATGCATGAAAACCAAAACAATTGCCTGACATTTATATAACTTCTCTCACTTGTTTTCCATTAAGCCAAACTTCCTCCATCTGCACGAAGCTCACCTGCTCTGCAAACTTATAGTTTGCAGGCAACTTTAACCCGGTCTGTAGGGTCTCTAGCTGTAGGACATTCAGCTGTAGGGCATTCGGCAAGAATGGCTTCCAAGAGTAAGTCAGATGGAAAAGGACAAAAACTATGAATTCCTTTTTTTGACCCACCTGGAGTTCCTTGACTCATCGGTCACTAGCAGTGACTCTCCTCTAGTGCCCCCTCAGTTTGCAGAGACCTGCCCTCACATCTTGCCAGTCACACTTTGCTATTTAAGGTTATCACTCGGAGCTGTAGCTAGAGTTAAAGGGGACTTAGACAGGTAGGCCTATGATTGACAGTCCCTAATTTGAAAATGCACCAAGTGATCCATGAGTCAACTTGCTTGTAAGATTGAGAAGCACAACCCTGAAGGCGAATCCTACTTGGAGTGCGAAGATGACATTGGCCAACGACTTCATGGGCAAACTGTGGGTTGCATCAAGATTCCGAGGTTCTCAGTACAACTGACTTTGCAGCAGTCCAGGTTACCTGTTATATAAGACTGTGTAAAGAGAAAATGTGAATCCCAAAAAGAATTTCTTTGGGAGGATACAGAACTTACAGCCAAACCCAGTAATATCTTAGGCGCTAGCAACAGTAGAAACAGACAGTTATAGTTTCTGAAGAATCTTTCTAACAATAAAAGTGTCTCTCTCTGAGATCTTCAAGTGACAAAAGCAAAGTTTTAGCCATTTACATATAATAACATTATGTAAACATACATAACAATTGAAAAAAATTAGGAAATTCTAGGTAAACACAGGTGCTTTAAAAAGGTAGTTAATTGCATTGCTATTACCACTTCAGCATTCCAGTGAAACTAGGGGAAAATTTGAGATTTTTAATGAGGTACTCATATGAGGAGGGATAAATTTACAATATAATTGTAGTTTTCCTATCCCAGAAACTGCTCATTTAATCTAACAGAATTGCTCTACAAATAGCTCTACAACTATGGGTCAATACATAGAATGGGATTGAAAATCATGAAAGAAACTCTCTTCCATCTATAGCTGAGGTTGTTGGCCTTGACTACAGTTAGAATCACTTCTAGAACTTAAAAAAAAATACAGATGTCTGTGCCTCACTCCAGATTAATTGCAGCATAATGGAATGAGATGTGGGGAAAGGGGAGGCCCAGGTATGCTTTTAGAAGCTCCTAAGGTGATTCTGATGAGCACCAGGGTCTAGGACAAAGGTTCCCAGTCTTATAGCCCTTGAAATCACCTGGAGAGGTCTTGCAATTTATTAATGGCCAAATCAAAACCTTGGATGGTGGCATCTAGACATCGGTATTTTTAAAGCTCCCCAAGAAATTACAACATGCAGCTGAGATTGACAACAGAGATTGACAATCACTGTTTTAAAAACAATGGTGTAAATGGGACCAATTGAGTTAGTTTATTTTCCTTCTTCATTTCGGTGTAAATATGTTAACGTATGTGTGCATGTTGTTCCACTGATAGAAGACTATGTTGATGCTGTTTTTGTACCCAGTATTCCACTGGGAGCAGAACTTCCCATAAAAAAGGGATGTGAGCTTACGAAGCAGAGTAAGACTTGAACTTTTACCACCAGTTCTGAGAACTCTCCTCTGCCTATCTGCCCAACTCATATGGTTTTAAAAATGGAGAACTGTAGAGAAAGCTATGGTTGAGAAGAGAAGCACAGCAGCCATCACTGCTCGTTAGATAGAAGCAGCACGCAAGGACAAAGGTAGAAGGAGCCTGACTGGGTCCTGCATGATCGTAGAACTACAGCTCCACAGTCCTAAATTGAAAATTTAATGTAGCTGATGCTAGAATATAATATGTAATTGGAATTTAGGTCTTAAAGAATATAAGTTTACCCATTGTTGGCCATCATGTGTGTAACATATTCCCATTTTACAAACAAAGCAACATGATAATTCTGTGTCTATTTTTCTATATTATACTATCTCATGTTGCAGGTAAATGTAATTCTACACTTATACTATTTTTTAAATAATTATGAATATCTCTATGAATTTCAGGGTATAATAAGAACCAGTTACACTTTCAATTTGAAATTCTTTCTTGACAATTGTGTTATGCTGCAATTCACAATTTCACCACCAGATGGCACCAAATTTTACCTTTTAAAGTTGATTTTCCATTGGAATTGAGACGTGCACTACAAATATTTAAGTACAGGAGTTACTCAAGAACTAAACACTTCAGTCAGGTAAAAATCACATACTAATCCCCAAGTTAATGCTGAAAAACAACATTCTTGCACCACATGTTTGTAACTAAAGAAGGAAAATATGTGTATAAATGAACATTACAGTTCAAAAGTGCTGACTCAGAGCAAATTGTATGAAACACCATCAATGAATGTTTAAGCTTAACCCAAAGAAAAACTGTTCAAATGTGTAAATCACAATCTGCTCTAAAAAGCTCAGTACAAAACCACAGAAAGTAATGCAGATATGCTCCAGCTTTGTGAATTCAGGTTGAACAATATCTAAAGCTTATGATGACCACCTATTTTCTTGAACAATCTGCTCTGAGAATTCACTCCAATGTTTCATACCCTTGATGGGTTTTCTCAGTCTTGCTTTGGTCAATGAAGTCGTCCTTTGATTTTCCTATCTCGAAGGGATTAAACCTTTAAGGTGTTCTTGGCTCATGTTTCCTCTTTCTTCCTCACTCTTATGGTAATTTCCACATTCAATTCAAAATTGTACTTTAATCTTTGTGTATGTGTGTGTGATATTACGTATATTAAGTCATCACGCTGTGTACCTTAAACTTTCACAATATACACTGGCTGGTTGTGCACAGTAACCAGCCTTTTCACCTACTACCAAGAAAAAATGTGCACTGGAGAAGGAGGAAAACCAGAAGCAAATAGTCCATTGAAGGCAAGAGAAAAGTCTTGTGGGATAATTTCTTCCTTCCAGTTGCTCAAAGTGGATACGTGGACTCCTCTCTTTTCTAACTTAAATCCAGTCTATTAGCAAACCCCATTGTCTATGCCTTCAAAACATATACACAGGACTGCTGTGGTCTGAATATTTGTGTCCCCCCAAAATTAATACATTGAAATCCTGATACCTGATGTGATGATATTAGGAGGTGGGGCCTTTGGGAGAGACTTAGGTCCTGAGAGTAGAGCCCTCAGGAGTGGGATTAGTGCTTCCATGAAAGAGACCCCACAGAGCTCCCTAGCCCCTTTCTCCATGTAAGGACACAGCAAGAAGTCTGCAATCCAGAAGAGGCTTTGATAAGAACTCTACGAGGTCGGCACCATGACCTTGGAACCGTGAGTGATAAATTTCCATTTATAAGCCACCTGGGCTGTGGTGTTTTGCTATTGCAGCTCGAGTGAACCAAAACAAGGACCCAGTCACTTCATTCTCTCTATTCCTTCTTTCATAACCCTGGTCCAAGACATTATCATTTCTTACCTCAATGATTTCAATAGCCTCCTAACTGCTCTTGCTGCTACTACCTTTTCTCCCAACACAGCGGCCAGTGATCCTGTTTAATGCAAAATATCCCTCTGCTGCTCAAAATTTTCTGATGGCTTTTTTTTCTTCATTGATAGGTAAAGTTGTAATCTTTTAGGTGAAAATTTATATTTCCTAATAGCAAAAATTATACATGCTCATCGTAATAAATTCCATCATTTCTAAATGAGTAATATAGACAATGACATTCCCAAATAACCTCCTTTTCCTAGAAAAACTACAGTTGACAATTTGATGTAGATATATTTTTTTATGTAGATGGGATCTGACTACAATATTCTTATGCAAATTACTTTATTGGTTTAACCTTATATCTTTGGACATTTTCTGTGTCACTATGTCAGACCTACCTCACTCTTCTTAATAGTTGAACCACTGTGGTGTATTGAATGGCTCTGCCATGATTTGTTTAACCAATACCACATATATGCACATTGAGGGGTATTTCTGAACTCTTTTTTTTTTTTTTTTTTTTACTAATGCTTCTGTGATCATCATTGCACAGGATTTTCGCATGTGAGTGTATATCTGTAGATAAAGACCTAAAAATGGAATTGCTGTGCCATAGGACATAAAGGACATAAATCAGTGCCATAGCCTTGATTCTCCTAGCTGCCATACCTATGCTCCACCCCTTCCTATGTGGAAAAACTCATCTTCCCCCCAGTAACTTCTCCTTGAATTCTACATGACCCTCACTTCCCCTGGGCACAGCATAGATTATTACTTCAATCTTGCATATGAGACAAATGAGTCTCAGAGAACTATGATAACTTCACAGATCACACATATTTAGTAAGTGTATAAAATAAAAAGAATTTGGTATTGGAATAAAAAACCTAAGTCTACATGACTCCAAAAGCTGTGTTCATTTTATTACGCTGGACTTTGATGCAAATATCAATAATTCTGCTGAAAACCATCTGAATATAGAGGCTAATTGAATTCTCTGTGACTCAAGCTCTGGACTCTGGTGGGTTTATGCTGTTTTCTGAGCAACAACAACAGGGGAAATCCTGGGTCTAAATATCCTGGCTTCACAGTACTCGAGGCAATACTTCCAAAGATCCAGACGTTTGGATTTTGGTAATAAACCACGGACTGAATGTCCTCAGTGTCTCTGAATGTTGGGGACTGTGGAGGCCAACAGAACATGGTTAATTAAGCATGTACAGCGTTCACAGGGAGATGCTCTGTTAATTGCAGCACTTGTGATACAAGGAAAGAGGAAAATTGTGAGCAATAGAAAAGTGCATTTGTTTGGGCAAAATAAAGCACTCAGGTACTATTGATATTAAAATCTAGTAGAGATAGGGGAAAAAAGAACAAGGCTGCAAATTTCCTTGTATTATGTGGAACATGCTTCAATAGCAGACATTTGTTTCCCTGTAGTAGGATTCTTTCTTCTTATTTTTCTCTAAATTACCAAGGTCCAGAGCATACATAACTTTTACATTCTTCACCCAATCCGCATCAGGTTCTCAAGTGGACGGTGTTGCTTTAACAGAATACACCTGCCAGAAGCAGACCTGTAAAGTGAGTCAAGCTGCCTTCAGTACAGTCTCTCCCCTAAAGCATCTGTTTCATTTCTTATTGAAATAAAACCAACAGCAACAATGATAATAACGATAACAGCTAACGTACGCTGAGAACATATGCCCCTGCTCCGTGGTCTGCAGCCAATACCTTATCAAATGTTCTCAATATCATTTGAGACTGGTATTATAATGATCTATCCTTTTTTTATGCAAGAGGACACTGAGACCCTAGTAACTTACAAGGTAAGCAATGGGGCCATGACCCCCATTTAGATTGGCCTGATGCTCATGATTCCCTCTTGTTTTGTCCCAGGGAGGCCAGAGGACTCAGTGACTAGTCCTTCTCTGTGTTTCAGATTCCATCACCCCTTCTGTGTCACTCGAATCAGAACTTGCCAGTTTCATGCCTTAGCTCTGGGCTGGCAAATTTTAGTAACTGATCTCATGGAGAAATACCTACTTAATTTATGGATTCTAATAGCTGTTTTAAACACATTGTATGTGTTTGATATAACTGTCTTGATGTAAAGATGTAATTACTTGAAGCGAAAGAGTGGTCCTGTTCCTGAGCTCTGTGGCAAGGAGCTGTGTTTGGCAGGCAGAGATTTTCAGTGCCCAAAAGATAGTCCCACTGAAAGGTAGGAAGTACTAGGAGACAGCAGAAGAAAGCCTCCTCTGTAGGTCATTCCCACCCCAGGACACTTCCTGCCATGCTTGAACAGTACTCCACAAAATTTTAATCTTTTCACCAAAAGGAATTATTTAAATATTTTTATTAAATCCATTCCAGTACTTCCCCCAAAGAAATATGCTGGAAATACTCAGGAAATATGGTGAAACTGTAGGAGACATAGTACAGGTTGGTTACAAAAAGGGAAGTCTCCCTATATTAAATCTTGGAATCCATTGTCTTTAAGGGTCATTGGAACCTCATTCTCTAAGAATCTTTTTTGAAATTGTACCAATGCCTATCATCTTCTCTCAAAACTCCTCCCCAATCTGTGTGAACCAGACTTGAAACAATTATGCCCAGAAAACGAAATAAACTTTCATATTTCTTGAGGATTGACTATGTTGCTTTGTAAGCCTCATTGCATGTTTTTCATATCTGTATGATATTTTTATATTGGTCAGAACTCTTAGTTGAAAATAACAGAAATACAGCTCAAACTAGCTTAACCAAAAAAGCAAGTAGGAAGTTCAAGGAATGAACACACAAACACAGCTGAATTCAGGGGTTTCAATAATGGCATCAGCCTCGGTCTCTCCTTCCATGTTCCCTCAGCTCTTCTATCTTCCATGTTGGCTTCCTTCTTGGTCAGTTGTTGTAGTTGTTTGGATTTTGTATGTGTGTATGATAAACCATGAGCAGCTTCAGACTTAAATTTACTAGAATAAAAATTGGAATTTGTTTTCCCAATAGCTCTAGTAAAAGTCTCAGAATTTATTTAGCTGACTTGGCTCTCATGTTCAGATTTAAAACAATCATGGTGGTTGGAATGTGAACATCCACAAAAGGCAAGGCCTGTGACATATGTGCCTACCAACACATGACCTGAGAGTGAGGTAGTCAGGTCCTCGAAGGGTGAGAAAAGATGCTGGACAGGATTTGTCTATGTCTTAATCAGGCTGTGAACTTACCAAGAGCAAGGACTACATCTGATAATTATTAGTATCCCCCAGGTAGTCACCAAATAGTACATTTCATAAAAGCTCATTAATCGTTTGTATTTACATATTTCTAGCTGCCTGGATTTAATGGTTTAAAAGGAGCCTTTATCTAGATCAAAGGATCACTCTCTCCCTCACTAAGTCACTGCTTAAATGCCACTAATATCTATTGAGAAAAAAAAATGTACAAGGCATTATACATAGTGTTTTTATGTTATTTTATGTAATAATTATTCCAATCCCAATAAGTTAAATATTGTTATTTATTTTTCACAATAAGGAAACTGAGTTTCTGAGAGAATATTTGCTCAGTCTCACAGTTAATAAATGAGGAACCTTGGGAAGTTTTTTTGTTCTAACACCAAATTCTTTTCAGTAGGCCAAATGTGTTAGACAAAAAGTTGTATTAAAAAATTGAGGTAGAGTGCTTTTAGGAGAGATATGCAATCACATTTATGGTATAAACCAATCTTTTTGACTCAGTGCTTACCTCATACCTCATAACACCTGGTTGGTCTCCAGAGCATCTGAGTTAGAGCCTTGCACAGGCCTATGATGGATTTAGAGAAAGAAAGCATTCATGCTATGTAGGCTTTCTCGGTGTTATTTCCTTGTTAAAAGTAAATATTTACATATATGCTTTTGAAAATTACGCAGTATTGGTGCAGTAATAGACTAAAAGAAAAATAGAACCAAGTAGAGTACAAAAGCAAGCAAATATATATAATAAAAGTGGCATTTTAATCAGTGAGAAAGGATTGGTTACTCAATAAATAGCATTATCACAAATGGCTGTTTGGGGGGAAAAATTAAATCAGACTCTGTTCACACTATACAAAAAGAAAATTCAAAAAAAGTAAAAAGAAATAAAAGATATGTTAAAAATTTAGTGGTGGAGAAAGTCTATGTAAGCAAGTCATGAAAAAAAAAAGACGAAAATATTTGACTAAATAAAATTAGGAATTTCCATTTGATGAAAGGCATCAAAAACCTATGACAGATGAAGGTGAACAAAGAATGCTTATAAAACCGATGAAATCAGTGTAAGCTATGTGGAATGTACCACAGTCAATCTCCTGGTGTTGACAGTGTGCTACAGTCATGTCAGGTGTGAGGCTGGATGAAGAGTACAAGGCATCTTCCTCTGTATTCCTCTGTGTGTGTGTGTGTGTGTGTGTGTGTGTGTGTGTGTGTGTGTGTGTGTGTGACAACTTTCTGTGTATCTCTATATGCTGGTTAATTTTATGTGTCTACTTGCCCAGGAATGGAGTGCCCAGATTAAACATTATTTCTGGGTGTGTCCATGTGGATGCTTCTGGATGAGATTAGCATTTAAAGCACTGGACTCAAAAAGGTAGACCTTCCCCTCAGTGTGAGTGAGCATCTGCCGATCCATCGAGGCCTGTTGGTTTTGTGTCTCTGGAGGACCTTAATATATTATAAATATTTCAACATAAAATATTAAATAAAATTAAATATGTTGTGTACTGAACACTTAAAAAAAAACTTGTGTTTATTTGTGGGAAGGGATAAACATAGAGATATCTATAGAGAAAAAAAAGCAAGTAAGCAAATTTAACATTTCTGTGGAACTGCATTGCTAAGAAAAACCCAGGCTCTGAAGTCAGCAAAACTGTGATGGAGCCCAGGCTCCTGCACTGGGCAGACCCAGGAAGGGTCTCACCTTCTATAAGCCCCAGTCCCCCATCTGTAAGCTGGACCTCATAGTAGCTGCTGCCCTGGGGCTATTGTGAGCATTAAATGAGCTAACCCCTCTAAAGCACTCAGCCCAGGACCTGGCAGATAGAAAATATTCAATTCATGTTATCATTAAAACTATATTCATTCATATTTGAATATATTGTACATACCCTCATAATTTTGGATTTTTGTCATATTTCTAAACCTGATGCAAGCATAAAATATGAGAGCTATTTCAACCTCAGTTTTGTACTAAAAAATAGTTTATGAAATCTTTCATAGGAAACCACTGGAGCTTTAATTTTCTTCACTGTATTTCTCGGCATGCTGGAAAGCACATTATGCTATTGGCTATTTAGTCTTTGAATTTCATTCACACTGTTCTCAGGGAGGGTTGCCAAGCATCACAGAAGGAAATCAGAATTGTGAATCTTTCTTAACCATATCTCACTGCTAACTCCATCTCTGATGGCCAGTCATATTATAGACTTAAGTGAGTTGTTACAATGTGACCTTTCAATTGCTCAATCTCTTTATTAAAAAGGCATTATTTGCTCAAATGGCAACTGGGAGCCCAAAGCCCATGGCTACTTACAGCATTTTCTAATTCAGGCAATTTTCTGTCCTAAAGACAAACTATGAATGGACCAGATATCAAAATAACCAATGAAAGGGGTGCGACTGAGACAGAAAACTAAATAAAAGATAAAGACACAATTAAATATCACTGACAAGTCTCATTATCATCAAGATATCAGATTTTGTGGAAGCATTGTTGGCACAGGTAAGTACTGGAAGCTGATTGGATGGAGATGATCACCCAATTAGGTGAAGGTTAACCTAAAAAAATTTCAGGAAGTTTAAATATCTTCTTGTAAGTCAATCATTTTATCAGTCCAAACTGTTTTACAACTAAAATGTTAAAAAATTAAAATTAGAAATTATATTATTATTAAAATATTCAGATGGGAAATGCAATATATATATATATATATATATATATATATATATATATATATATATATATATATATAAAGTTAAGTAGCTGTCAAACAATACATTCTAGCTAATTGTGAGACAAAATTTCAAAAGCTTCTGTCAAGAACACCAGGACCCTCTAATTAAAATGATGAATTTCATGATGTATCAAAAAGGACAATTTGCCTGTTGACCGGTGGTGACCTGCAGCAAGTCTTCAAGGAGCAGCTCTTTTCTAATGAATGAAAGAAGTTGCAATGTCTTGGTTCTGCTATTCATTATCCCAGCACCTGGGCATTTGAGATTTGCTGAATCTGATTTGAGGAAATTGTTAAAACCCCAAATAAGATCTATTTGCCCAAACTGATCAGCACGTTATGGTTTTATGAAGGCTCCAAATCTGGCAACAGGTTGATCCCACACAGGCTTTTATGGTTGAGCTGTCCCGGACACTGCTGCCCCTACAGCACACTGAACAATGTCCCTGTACGTGGGCTACACCTATCATTTCTTAATATTGCTTAAGACTGTTCTGACTGTGACAGGACTCTTACTCAAACTGGCTTAAAGAAGAAAACAAAAGGAAAGTACACAACAGGGAATATAGTCAATAACATTGTAATAATTATGTATGGCGTCAGATGGGTACTAACTAGACTTATTGTGGTGATCACTTCATTCAAGCTATATAATGTTTAATCACTGTGCTATACACTTGAAACTAATAAAATATTGTATGTCAATTGTACTTGAAAAATAAACACAATTATTTAAGCAAAGAATAAAACAAAAGGAAATATATGGGTTCATATAACCATTAGTGCCATTACGAACTAATATTCACTTAATCTTGGACCAGCTTTCCCATTCTTTAACCCTTTAACCTGTAAAATGTGATATTACTTCATTATTATTTACCAAAATTTTCTGTAAACACATAGATTAATTACTTATCATTATGGCATATTTTAAGTAAACTTAAGTAAAGCTGAGCCCTACCAGATCAAGGAGGAGGGAGGCTCTAGAATGTATTTGACTTTAAAAAAATTTTTATTTATTGGGTATTTAAAATATGCCAGATACTATAATTATAAGGAACATAATTACTATGATTATATTTATATACACTTATGTAAAAACTCATTTAAACATAATAATAAATATATAATATATAATATAAAATATATTTTATATCAATTAGTAAATATAATAGTTATAATTGTGCTATATATTATTTTATATTATAACATATAATATATAATAAAATAATATGAAATATAATGAATATAATAAATACATAATTATTTACACATACTTATATAAATACTATAATTACAATTACAATTAATATAATTAGTAAGCATTGTACTAATAGGATTTCATCTCATCCTTACATCACCCCTAAGAATTAGGTGTTATTCATATACCCAGGATTCAAAAAGTTAAGGAACTTCCCCAAGTCTCACTGCTGGTGAGTAAAGGTGCAGGCCCTGAATCTAGGAAGTCCAAGTCCCCCCAGCCATTACTACACTGTGCGGCGGGCAGCAGTCATAGCCCTCTGGTGTTTCTTTATCAACTGCAGTTCCTTTGGTCTTCAAACATTCGGCCCTCGCTTTTTCCTGTGAAATGATGAAGTAATTTCGATAGTCTGATCTATTGGTTCAGGATAGTATGGTGAGGAGAGGGGGACTCAGTTTGCATGAGAAAATAAACTAAAACACTAAGATGTCTAGTAAAATCTGGACTCGTTTGTCTTTCAAACAGAGAGCAACATGGAGCTGAGAGCTTACAAGCACACATGGAGGGCAAGCGAGGAGGAGCCTCCCAACAGCGAGTCCGAAGTATGGAGGAGCGTTAATAGCAAGAGAGTGGAATGGATTTCACTTACTAAGATAATTATTTGCCCAGCACATCCATTCTGGAGCTAAAATGCATATGTGCCTACACTCTGGTTTGCACTGACCTCAGTACTATTGCTCAGATTCTGCAAGACAAATCAGCTTTAGTCTTCTTTTTAATAAAGTTATCTGAGCTCCCCAAACGCTTGACTACTGAAAATGAAGTCAGGTACTGCTAATAGCTTGCATTTTGTGAATCAAAGGAGGAAAACTCAGAGCATCATAAACAGCACAAGGAAGAATAAATATAACCAGTTTCCTTTTTCTAAGTCTTTAGTCAAGACACTGACAAAAATAGTCTCTAAAATGATATGTGAAAGAATTATACTAAATTCTTATAAAAATTTTCCTTCCGTTGTTCCCTTTATTAACTGAATTTATTATCTGAATTGGTGTTCCAGAGATAGTAGTATATTTCATTAAAAGTTTCTATAGAGGTATAAATATTACCCAAGGTATATGTATAGTAAGGTGATAAATGACTTCCCCTCAAATGCATGCAAATTAAATTAACATTGGGAGTGGAGTTCTTCTTTTTCAAAAGAATCCCACACAGTCGAGGCTTTCTCCCTGCTGAGAGTGCTAATTTATTTTTTCTTAACTGGAAAACCATGAGAAGATCTTTCTTAAGACTGGGTTTTCTATTCGTTAATTTCTTTCATTGAGTTTAAGAATACTTTAACAACAACCGTGCATCATGGTTACAGTATTTTTAAGTGATTTAATGTAATGTCTGACAATATGTTTTATAGTAGAAAGAAAATCCCTTTCGAGTGTTAGGCAGTTTGCCTCCCTGTCTAAGGCATCAAAAGACAAACAGTAGCAAGAATTTATCGAAACTTCAGAAGCTAGATGATTGGATGGAATTCTTTGGTCAACAACAGATACGAGTGATTAATATAAATTTCCCAAGGATCTTATTTAGAAAGCAATTCAGGTGAACTCAGGAAATAATAACAGTACTGCTCTGCTGCCAAAGATAATTCATATTATAGCTAGTAAGTAAAGACACTCAGACTAAATGACTTGTTTGTGTCTTTATGTCTACGACTCCAATTTTAAAACTGCTTCTGTTCTAAAAATTAACTTGTAGCTTTAAATATTGTCAGTGTAGAATAGTATAGCTATACTACCAGTTGTGTGGTCTTGGGCAAAAAATTTAGTTCTCTGAGTTTGATTCTTTGTATACAAAATGGACCTAATTTGTAACTTACAGAGTTATTGTGAAGATTTCATAAGATAGTGATTGTAAAATATTTAGTAAACTTCCTAGCAAATAGATGTTAGATGGAATATAGCCCACAAAGGCCAATTTGAGCCATTTAAAAAATTGAAAACAAATTTTAAATGTGTTAATATCAAACTCCAGAATCAAAAATATGCAGGTTGTTTTTTCAAGTAAGCTTCTTACTGAAGTATAAACACATATAGCAAAGGATACAAGTAATAAATGTATTGCTTAATAAATTTTCAAAATATAAGCAGACCCAAGTAGTCAAATAAAAAAATAGAACATTATCAGTATTTTAAAAGCCCATTCCTCTGATCTTTCTCCCATCACCACCCACTTCTCAAAGTAATCAGTATTCTGACTTCTAAAACCATTCTTTAACTTTCTATAAATGAAATATATAGTATATATTCTTGTGTCTGGCTTCTTACCCTTCAAAATTAATCTGTGTTGAATTAATCTGTGTTGTATGTGTCACAGTGCCTCATTTTTATTGCTGCATCATATAAATATATCACAATTTATTTTCCATTCTAATGTTGATGGGGTTTTAGAGCTATTACTGGATGATGCTATTATGAAGTTTCCTAATATAGTGATGGTGTAAGAAAATGCTACTATGATCATTCTCTTTACATGTTTTTTAGGTCATGTATGTATATATTTCCATTGGGTGTAATTTCTGTTGAGAGTGGAATTGCGGGGTCATAAGGTATGCATGTTTATTTTCAGTACCATAACAGGAGAAGAAAAAAACAAAAGACAACTGGGATAGGTATTTTAATATCAATAAAATATGCCATAAGACAAAAATTTGATTTGTGATTTTTTTAAATCACTATATAAAGATAAAATGTTCAATTGGTCAAGGTGGTTTAAAATTTTTAAATTGGTACACAAATAAACACAAAGATATTCTGAATTCATGAATTCAAAGGATTAATCTTGTTAAAATGCCAGGCTCATGGATTGCAAGAACTAATATTGTTAGAATGTCCATACCACCCAAAGCGATCTACAGATTCAATGGACTCCATCAAACACCAATGGCATTTTTCATAGAAATAGAAAAAATAATGCTAAAATTTTCATGAAACCCAGAATGACTCCAACTAGCCATAAAGATCTTGAGAAATAAAAACAAAGCTGGAGGTATCACAGTTCCTGATTTCAAACTATATTGGAAGCTGTAGTAGTCATAACAATATGGTATTGGCATAAAAACAGACACATAGATCAGTGGAATGGCACAGAGAACACAGAAGTAAATTTACGCATATCTAGTCAATTAATTTTTTACAAAGGAGCTAATAATATACAATGGGGAAAGGATAGTCTCTACAGTAAATGAAGACAGGAAAACTGGATAGCCATGTGAAAAAGGATGAAACTGGACCCCTATTCACAAAAAACAACTCAAAAATTTTCCAAAGAAGACATGTGAATGGCCAAAAGGTACATGAAAATGTGTTCAACATCACCAATCATCAGAGAAATGCAAATCAAAACCATAATGAGATATCGCCTCACACCTGTTAGGGTGGCTATCATTAAAAAGACAGAGATACTAAATCCTGGCAAAGATGTAGAGAAAAAGGAACCTTCATGTACTATTGTTGGAAATGTAAACTGGTACAACCAGTATGGAAAACAGTATGGAGGGTCCTCAAGAAATTAAAAATATAACAACCAGAAATCTCACTTCTGAGTATACAGCCAAAGGGCACAAAACCATTTTCTCAAAGAGGTATCTATACTCCCATGCTTATTGCAGCATTATTCACAATAGCCAAGGTATGGAAACAATCTAAGAGTCCTTCTAATGGATGAATGGATCAAGATAAAGTAATATATATAATATATATGAATATTATTCATATATTAAGCAAAGAGATCCTTTCATTAGCAACAACATGGATGAACTTCATGGCACTATGCTAAGTGAAATAGCCAGATAAAGACAAGTACTGCATGGTGTCGCTAATAAGTGGCATCTTTTTTTTATATAAAAAGTCAAACTCATAAACAGAAAGCAGAAAAGTTGGAGAGTGAAAGAAATAGGGAGAGGTTGATAAAAGGGTACAAACTTTAAGTTATAAGATGAATAAGGACTGAGGATATAATGTAGAACATGGTGACTAGTTGAAAACAATATTGCACAACTGAAATTTGCTAAAGGAGTAGAACTTGAATGTTCTCACAAAAAAAAAGGTAAGCGTGTGAGGTGTTGGATGTATTAACTCAGTGAGGAGAATCCTTTCCCAAAGTATATGTATATCAAATCATATTAATGAATAATTTAAATATGTTACAATTTTGTCAATTATACCTCAATAAACCTGAAAAAATAAACATGATCTGTTTTGTATAAAACACAATATATCTCACATTTACTAAGTGCAGTGCTGTATTCCAGGAATATGCTTAACATAAGTAACACATTTAATCCTAAAAACAATCTCTGAGGCCTCTTAGCTCCATGTTATAGATGAAGGAACTGAAGCAAAGATATTAAATAACTTAGTCAAAGTCGCATAACTGGTCACTGGAGGAGACAGGATTCCAACCCCGGTTTTCTAGCTCTAGAGCTTGATTGCCTAGCAACCCTTTGCAGTCTTTTCAGTCCTAAAAAGGGTATCTTTAAAAAATATATTTTTATGCGGTCAGAAAATTTTTTTCAGAGAGGATACACTAGAAATGATCAAAATAGTAGTTATCTTTAAGAAGAATAACTAGGGATGGAAGAGGCTTTAGTTTTTTTATTTTAATCTCTCTATCTTTGTTGTTTATTTATTTAAGAGAGTGTTAAAGATTGTACTTCATGTAATATTGGATTCATATAAATAATAGGTGTGACATTCATATATATTTTGAAGTATAACAATAAACTGAATCACTCACCTTAAAACATTACTAATACTAAACATCACCGATATATCTAGAGCTTTATTGTAACTTTCTAGTTATATCAATGTAGTATTATTTTTTTTAATTATGAAGTACAACTGGAAGTATTGGAATGGTACAACTGTTACATTTTTATCTTATTTATGCATTTCTAAATATTTTTTAAAGAACCAAAAAAGAAAGTGGAGAGTTGGATCAAATGTTACATTCTCAAAAATATAATTACTGTGATTCCCAGTCACACTCAGGGCTGTGACAGCACATTAAGCCTAAATGCCCTTGATGAAACCCACATGTACCTCACTCAAGGCAGCATGAGCCACAATTGAAATATTCATTGTGAGTTTATATAACAGGTTATTTTACAATTTATCAAAGGGTAAGTAAATGCCAAGGGGAAAAAAGCAATTTTATTCAAGCACTCTCCTTAAAAATAATAAGTATAAAAAAATTACCTATAGATACAGACTCTTATCACTATTAATGAATACATGAGACAGTGCACTTAGATCCACAGCTACCATCAGCTTTTGTTACTCTATTTTTTGTTTTTGCCACCATCACTTTTGGTTTAAAAAAAAGAAGGGAAGGGAAGGGAAGAGAAGGAAGGGAAGGGAAGGGAAGGGAAAGGAAAAAAGGGGAGGGGAAGGAAGGAAGGAAGGAAGGAAGGAAGGAAGGAAGGAAGGAAGGAAGGAAGGAAGGAAGGAAGGAAGGAAGAGGAATGGAAGAGAAGAGAAGGGAAAGAGAAAAAAGCAAAGCACCTGAAAACCTTGAAACCCAATGATCTTTCTACACGAATCTGGAATGAACAAATAAGTATTGTTCAACTTTTCCATAATAACGTTAAGGACGTTCGATAATAATGAGCACAAAGGCAGAATAAGTTGTGTCACTGGTGCTTTTAGGTGTTCTTTTTAAAACCTTTAAGAACCTGGTACCACATAAAATCCTCAGCACTTAATGGAGAAGTTTCAATTATTGAGAAAGCTACTTACATGACATATTTTTTTTTAGCAAATTGAGCACCAACAACATTTTTTAAATAAATTCAAGTTTTCTTAGAATCATATTTATATAATAGAGTCTTTTTAAGTAATAGTTTATTTCTTTCACTGCAAACTGTTGAAATGACAATTCAGAAAATTGGATGTGGAGATGCTATTTGAAACATTATTAAAAAAATTTTCGGTCCTTCAGCTTAATCTTGGCACTCCTAGCACAGATCTGACTTTAGCAGAAAGATCTTAAAAGCATGAGCCAATATACGCCATCATTTCTAAAATAATCTATACATTGTTATATTTATGTTTTAGAATTCATTTTTAATATATATGAAGAGCCAATCGAAATAATTTATCATTTTATTTCCAAATAAAGTAGCTATTGTTGTTATCACTGTTATTATTTAAATAGGACTTATTGAGGTTCTAGTATGAGCTAGGAATCTCCTAGGTGCTTCATATACACTTTCTTTAATCTACACAGTAGTCCTGATATTCTCTGATGAGAAAACGAAAGCGGAGAAATTAAGAAACCTGCTCAAGTTCGCATTGCTGGAAAGCAGGAGTGCTGGCTTCAAAATTTGAGTCTGCCCACCTCAACACTCTCTTTAATTAACTATATCCTCCCATATTCATGATGTGTAAACCTTAGCTTTTCTTCTGGGTTGGAAATTGGACTAAACTATAATTGCCTTTAAAAAAATAAGGGACAGCTGATATATTTGTTACGAACAACATTTTATTACTTTTACCATCATGCTCTCCAGCAGTCTTCCTTCCCTCTCCTGATGCAATATTTTTTTCACTGATTTAATTTATTTGTTTGTTTGTTGCAATTAAGTTTATTGGAATAACATTGGTTAATACAATTATATAATTTTAAGGTGTACATTATCATTTGACATCTGTATATTCTATTCTGTGTTTACCACCCAAAGTCCAGTTATTTCAACTATTGTATATTTGATCCTCTTTACTCACTTTACCCTACCCCTACCCCCTTATATATCACCCCCTTTACCCCCTCTTCCCTCACCCTCTACCCTCCAGTAACCACTCATTGTCCATGTCCATGAGTCTCTGTTTCTCCTGTTCATTTGTTGCTTTTAGGTTTATATCCCACATATAAGTGATATCATGTGATCTTCAACTTTTATTGTCTAGCTTATTTCACTTAGCATGATTACCTCGAGGTTTATCCATGTTGTCACAAATGGCAGTATTTTATCTCTTCTTATGGCTGAGTAATATTCTATTGTATATATATACCACAGCTTCTTTAGCCAATCATCTATTGTAGGACACTTTGGTTGCTTCCATGTCCTGGCCCTTGTGAATAATACTGCTATGAACATCGATGTTCAAATATCTTTTTGGATATGGGTTTTCAAGACTTTGGGGTAAATAACCAGTAGAGGGATTGCTGGATCATATAGTAGATCAACTCTTAGTTTTTTGAGGAACTGCCATACTGTTTTCCATAGTGACTGTACCAATTTGCAGTCCCACCAGCAGTATATGAGGTTTCCTTTTTCTCCGCATCTTCTCCAATAATTGTTTTTCATTGTCCTGTTGATTATAGCTATTCTAACAGGTGTAAAATGGTATCTCATTGTGGTTTGAAATTGGCATTTCCCTAATAGCTAGTGATGCTGAGCATCTTTTCAAGTATTTATTGGCCGTTTGTATGTCCTCTAAGGAGAAGTGTCTGTTCAGGTCCTCTGCCCATTTTTTGACTGGATCATTGTTTTTGATTGTTGTTATTAAATTGTATGAGTTCTTTGTATATTTTGGATATTAGGCCCTTATCAGAGGTGTTGCTTGCAAATAATTTTCCTATTCGGATGGTTGTCTCTTTACCCTGTTGATTTTTTTTTTCTGAGCAGAAATTTTTAGTTTGATGTAGTCCCATTCATTTATTTTAGCTTTTACTTCCCTTGCTTGAAGGTCAAATTGAGAAAATCCTCTTTAAGTCCAAGGTTCTTGAATTTTGTTCCTATGTTTTCTTCTATGCATTTTTTTGTTTCAGATATGATATTCAGGTCCTTAATCCATTTTGAGTTAATTTTGGTGTGCGATGATAGGCAACAGTCTAGTTTAAATATTTTGCAGGTGGCTTTCCAATTTTCCCAGCACCATTTATTGAAGAGGCTTTCCTTTCTCCATTGTATGTTTCGGGCTTTTTTGTTGAAAATTGTTTGCCCATATAAATATGGGTTTACTTCTGGACTCTCAATTCTGTTCCATTTGTCCAAAAATAGTTTTGCTGCCAATACCATGCCATTTTGATTACTATTGCTTTCTAGTAGAATTGGAAGTCAGGCAGAGTGATGCCTCTAGACTTGTTCTTTTTTCTCAGATAGCTTTGGCAATTTGGGGTCTTTTGTGCTTCCATACAAATATGATGATTTTTTGTTATTTCTTTAAAAGAATGCCAATGGGATTTTGATGAGGATTACATTAAATCTGTATAAGGTTTTAGGTAATAAGGTAATTTTAACTATGTTCCAGTCCAAGAACACAGAATATCTTTCCATTTCTTTATATCTTCTTTTATTTCTTTTAATAGGGTCTTGTAGTTTTCATTATATAGATCCTTCACATGTTTTGTTAAATTTATTCTTATGTATTTTGTTCTTTTTGTTGCAATTGCAAAAGCAATCATTTTTTCCACTTCTTTTTCTGACACTGCATTATTAGAGTATAGGAAAGCTATGAATTTTTAGACATTGGTTTTGTATCCAGAGACTTTACCGTATTAGCTTACTGTTTTTAGTAGTGTTCTTGTGGAGTCTTTAGGGTTTTCTATATAGAGAATCATGTCATCCACAAATAGTGACAGTGTGACTTCTTCGTTTTCTATTTTCATACTTTTTATATCTTTTTCTTGCCTAATTGCACTCGCTAGGACCGCTAATGTTAAATAATGGTGGCGATAGTGGACAGCCTTGCCTTATTCCTGATCTTAGAAGGAAGGTTTTTAGTTTTTCATCATTAAGTATAATGTTGGCTGACAGTTTGTCATATATAAACTTTATTACACTACGGTACTTTCCTTCTATACTGATTTTGTTAAGTTTTTTTTTTTTTTTTTTTTTTTACCATAAATGGATGCTGTATCTTATCGAAGGCTTTTTCTGCATCTGTTGATATGATCATATGATTCTTCTTTTTTAATTTGTTTATGTGATGTATCACATTAATCTTTTTGTGTATGTTGAACCATCCCCATGACTCTGGAATGAAGCCCATTTGATCATGGTGTATAATCTTTTTAATTTGTTGTTGTATTCTGTTCGCTATTATCTTCTTTAGGATTTTTGCATCTGTGTTCATGAGAGATACTGGTCTGTAGTTTTCTTTTTACATATTATCTTTACCAGGTTTTGGTATCAGGGTAATACTGGTCTCATAAAATGAGTTGGGAAGTATTGCCTCTTCTTCAAATTTTTGAAAGAGTTTAAGGAGATTAGGTATTAAATCTTCCTTGAATGTTTGGTAGAATTCACTGGTGAAGCCATCTGGTCCTGGACTTTTACTTTTTGGTAGATTTTTGATGATTGTTTTAATTTCCATATTGCTGATCAGTCTATTTAGATTTTCCAGATATTTCTGATTCTGTCTAGGAAGACTGTATTTTTCTAAATACTGGTTCATTTCTTCTAGGTTATTAAATTTGGTGTTATGTTTTTCATAATATTCTTGCATGATACTTTGTATTTCTGCGATGTCAGTCGTTATTTAACTCTTTCACCTCTGATTTTATTTGTGTCCTTTCTCTTTTTTCTTTAATAATTTTCTCAAAGAAACAGCCCTTCTTTGCATTTATTTATTCTATTGTTTTTTGTTTTGTTTTCTCTTCAATTCCATTTATTTCTATCGTAATTTTGATTATTTCTTTCCTTCTGCTGACTTTAGGCTTCATTTGTTCTTCCTCTTCTAGTTTTTTAAAGCTAAGTGTTAGTTTGTTTATTTGGGCTCTTTCTTGTTTTTGGAGGTAGGCTTATAATGATATGAACTTTCCTTTATGACCACTTTTGCCATGTCTCAAAAGTTTTGATATGTTGTACTATCATTATCATTCATTTCTATGTATTTCTTGATCTTTTAATTTCTTCTCTGACCCAGTTATTCTTCAGTAGTATATTGTTTAATCTCCATGTATTGTGGTTCTTCCTGCTTTCTTTTTGCAGTCGATCCCTAGTTTCAAAGCATTATGATCAGAGAATATGGTTGGTATGATTTCAACCCTCTTATATTTGTTGAGGCTATCTCTGTGACCCAGTATGTGGTCAATTCTTGAGAATGTTCCATGTACACTAGAGAAGAATGTATAAGCAACTGTTTTGAGATGGAAGGCTCTGTATATGTAAATGTGTCATTTAAGAATGTTATTTCCTTATTGATTTTCTTTTTGGATGATGTGTCTATATCCGACAGTGGGATATTTAAATCCCCTACTATGGTAGTGTTTTGGTCTGTTTCTCCCTTTAGTTCTGTTAGTAATTGTTTTACATATTTCATGGCTCTCTGATTGGGAGCATAGATATTAAGAAATGTTATGTCTTCTTGGTGCATGATTCCCTTTACCATCATGAAGTGTCCCTCAGTATCTTTCTCTACATTTTTTATTTTGAAATCTCTGATATTAGTACCACTACTCCCGCTTTTCTCTGAATGCCATTTGCTTGAAATATCATTTCCCACCCTTTCCCTCTGAGTCTATATTTCTCTTTAGAGCTGAGATATGTCTCCTGAAGGCAGCATATCATTGAGTTTTGTTTTTTGATCCTCTCTGCAACTCTGGGCCTTTTTGTTGGTGAGTTCAGTTCACTTACATTTAGGGTGATTATTGAAATGTGAAGTCTTCTTATAGCCATTTTATCTTTTGCTTTCTGGTAGCTCTGTGTTTGCAGGGCTTACTTGTCCTTGTGTTTCCGTTTTCTTTATTTTGGTTGGCTTTTATGGGTTTTCTCTCTGGTTCTTCTTGTTTTACATTATATACTTCAGTTCTGAACCTTCTGTGTGTGGTTACCATTATGAATATGTAAAGGATAATTATATACATACAGTCATCCATTTTCTTCTGCACATGCCTTATCTCATTCTCCTTTACAAATTTGGATCTTTGAAACCTTCCCTTTTTAGTCATCATTGTCTCATTTTGTCCCTATGTGCACTGAACGTTCATTACTGTCTTGCTATAGCAATTCTCTTCTTATAATTTAAGCTTATAATGCCCTATTCTTAGTAAGGGTTGCACTCCTAATTATGCTTTGTGTGTGTGTGTGTGTCATTTTGTTTTAGGTGAGCTGATCTCCTTTTAGTATTTCCTGTAGTACAGGCCTCATAGTGGAGAATTCTCTCAATTTTTGTATGTCTGGAAAGGTCTTGATTTCTCCTTCATATCTAAAAGAGAGCTTTGCTGGATATATTATTCTAGGTTGGTAGTCCCTTTCGCTTAATAGTTTAAATATTTGATTCTATTCCTTTCTGGCTTGTAAGGTTTGCACTGAGAAATTCGAGGATAATCCAATAGGTTTTCCTTTATAAGTTACCTTTTTCTTCTCCCTGGCTGCCCTAAGAATTTTGTCTTCATCATTGATTTTTGATAATTTTAATACAATGTGTCTTGGTAAAGGCCTTTATTGGGTTGAGATAATTGGGTATTCTGTTGACTTTTTGAATTCCAAGTTTCAGCTCATTCCTTAGATTTGGGAAGTTCTCATCCACTATTTGTCTGAAAATGCTTTCTAGTTCCTGCTCTTTTTTTTCACCTTCAATAATGCCCATTATTCTTATGTTTTATCTCTTGATGGTATCAGCTAGTTTTGTATTTCTCTTTCATTATTTTTCATTCTTTGGTTTCTCTCTTCTTCCTTCAGATTTATTTATAGATTTCTGTCTTCGATTTCACTGATCTTTTTCTCTATTTGGTCGACTCTATTTCTCAAGCTTGCTATTTCATTTTTTAACACTTGTAGTTTGCTCTTTATCTCCAGTTCTATTCTGTCCTTTTTGACGGTTTCAATCTCCTTGCTAAAGAACTCATTCTGTTCATCTAGTTGTTTTTCAATTCCTGAAATTGTTGATATGAATCATTTTGGATCTCAGTGAATTTTTTCAGAAGTGCAATCCTGAATTCTCTGTTATTTAAGTCCATATTTCTATGTCTGTAAGCTTATTTTTTCTGGAAATTTTTTTCTTTCTTTCTGAGATGCCTTGTCACCTTGGTTATCATGTTTAATGGACTAGTTCTCCTTCTGGGCATTAATGAAAATGTATTCTGTGTTTTTTTTTCCAGAAAGAAAGATTTGTTATATAAAGTTCTCTCTTTAGCCTGTACAAAGAATGAGCTTTTCTTTTGGTGTCTAATCCTTTTGGATCCCTGCTTTATATAAAGCTTTAAAAATGCCTTTTTATTTCCTTATAGATATTTAATATCACTTGCTACCCACAGTTTCAGTCCCTGTTAGTGTTAGCAACAGTTTCAGTAGCATTTGCTCAGATTCTATTGGGGCTCTGCGGTGTTCCATCTTGGAGGATATGGAGAAGGGCTCTTTGGGTTGAAGGTAGAAACTGCAGCTCAGGTTTTGCATCTGCAGCTGGTAAAAATCAACTGTTATTTTTCTGCTGTCCCTCTTCTCTGCTTTCTGCCCTGATGACTGGACCCTGCCACCTGCCACGAGAAGCTCACAGCTTTTCCAGGCAGGGCTGTTCAGGGAACTTGCCGCACCTTCTCCCCTCCCCCTCCTGTTGTAGGGAGTTCTGGGTACTGTGAGTGGCAGCTTATTTATTTCTACCAGTCCACTCCCAACACTGGGGTTCCAATCTGTGGTAGCTCTTATGAACAGATCCTACACTCAGATGTGCTCGTGTGCAGCCTTGGGTGTTTTTTGTTGAATTTTAGATGTTCAGCTTATTGTTGTTTCAAGGAGAGAGATCTGAGGACATCTCTCACTCTGCCATGTTTCCAAAATCCCTTTGATGCAATATTTTTAATCCACTATCCACACACATTTATTATAACACCAAATGTATGAAATACATTAGGAATCACCCAGAAAAAAAGGATAAGAAGTGGACACATTCAGCAATTTAAAAAGTGGTGAAAAAAATTATCTGGGTTATGTCAGCATCATACCTATGCTCAGATAATGGCTCCTGAACAAATTCATTGAACTTTTTGTTTTGATAAATGCTACTTTGTCACAGATTGGAAGCTGATACTTAGACCATGACTAGTCTGAGGGAGGTTTCACTAGGAAGCACTCTTAGAATCTGCATCAATGGAAAGGAGAGCTTGGGCCACAATACAGGCTCAGTGAAGCTTCATCTGACCCCACAGGAAACCTGGGCTGGGATGGCCCATCAGAACTACCCAAGTTGAGGCAAAGAGGCTTGGAAATGGCACACTCTGAGTGGTCGGCCATTTTGGGCAGGCTGCCCTGATCTTGGGAGAGGCAAACCCAAGAAGATCTGACAGCTGCAAACCTGTCTCCAGCCATGTGCCCAGCAGCCGAGAAGAGTCTGAGCAGCACATCACATGTTCATCACATGTCATGGTTGAGCTGTGTCTCCTCAAAATTTATGTGTTGAAACCCCAACCTCTAGTACCTTGGAATGTGACTTTATTTGAAAACAGGGTAATTGCAGATGTAATTAGTTAAGACAAGGGTATCCTGGAGTAGAGTGGGCCTGACGTCTTTCTGTCAAGGGGGAATTAAGACACAGATGCACACAGGGAGAAGCAGATCTCACAAAAGGCCCTCACACCCACATACTCTGTGAATCATCCTGGAGTTGGACTCATACACAGGTGCAGAGATAAGATGTAGAAGTCGTAGGAGGCATTTTCCAGACACATTTTGGGATCTTTTTAGCTGAAATTCAGGGCAGCTGCTTGTCCTGACTTGTAGGGTGCTTTGTCATTGAGAAGAAAGAAAAAAAAAAACTGCTTCTAAGGAAAGTCTCCCAGGGTCATGCCACAAGGTTCTGACCTGCCTTTGCACCATTTAAGAATTTAGAAGAGGACACTAATATCTCACTAGCCAAATAGTGAACAAAACAGAACTTGGAGGGTCGATTACTTGTGTGTGACAGAACCAATACTCAAACCTAAACTATGAAATATATCAAACAAAAATGTACTGTCATCAAGCTTATTAAAAGTAACCTTAGATAAGAAGTATATGATTAAAAATGACTCATGGGTTCTCACTGACCATCATGTCACTCTGAGTCACCTGTAAAGAGACTGTCCAGGAGTGAGTGAGATAGCAGGCTTCATTAACGAAGTCCAGATGGAAGGCAGTGACCACCATCTCACTCTACTCCGTGTTGATCAAACCACGCCTAGGGTGTTAAATGCAATTCAGATACCACATTCTCCAGGGCTCCTGGCAAACCAGAAACTTCTCAAAAGAAAATTACCAGGATAATAAATGACTTTATATTATTTCACATGAGGGAAGAAATCTGAATAAACTGGGAGGAACTCACCAGCGGAAACAGAAAAGAAAGATTGGAAGTTCATCGCAGAAAAGGGGTTAGACATGTTTTGAGCGATCCTGAGAGGTACAGCCAAAACCAGTGGGTGGAGGTTTCAGAGACACTAATCAATTTAAAATCAGAAAGGAACTTAGTAACCATGGGAGTTTTGCAGAGAAACAGTAACAGAGAGCAATAAGCTCTCTCTGACATTGTCAATTTCATCAGCCTCTTAACCCTTTGCCAGGCATGCGAGAAGAGAGACCTATGCACTAGGTAAAGCAAACGCCTTCTGTGAATCTGAATTCTGTGATTCGGCCCTGACTGATACCTCAGTGCATACGTCTTGTTTGTTCATCATCCCCCTTTCACTTAATATTTCATTCTTCCATCTTCCAGACCAACTACGGAGTCACAGAATCTTGAACTCAGAAGGGACCTGAAAGGCCATCTGTTGCAATTTGTCACAGTGGCAGAAATCCTGGTTTGACAGCCCTAAGAGACAGGCATACATTGCACCTGTGTTGGGCTCCCTCTGACACACCACCATGGCCTTCCTCCTAGGATATACCCATTGCCTCCGCCCTCTCGCTCCACATCTGCACCTTCTTGCTTTCTAACACTGTGGCATAGAGGCCAAGAACTTGGACTTTGGAACCTGACTTTCTGGCATCTCATCCTGACTCTGCCACTTATTAGCTGTGTGACTATTGGCAGGTTGTATAATGTCTGTTTTGTTGTAGGAAAAACAGACATTATAATAGTATCTACATCATAGCGCTGTTATAGAAATTGTATGTGTTGGTATTAGTAAACTCTTAGAACAGCACCTGGCAGATAATTGCTTAGTAAACGTTGACATTATTACTTTATACACACTCTTTTTTCTCTATCGTAGGTCTCTAATCTTCTCAATAACTTATACCTGATTCTAAATCCCTTTCTTTCCCTCAACAATATAACCACTCAAGCCCTTAACCCGGGTGCTACTGAGAATGGGTGTGAGGATGGGAAGGAGGCTCACAGTATGGGTAAGACTGTTCCCTGGTATTCTTCTACCTGGGCAATTTTCCCTGTTGTGCGTTATAAATAATAAAAGTAAAGATAGGTTCCAAAGGCCCATTTTTCAAGCTAACCCATGACATGATGCTGGTAAAATAACATTCTGCGAGAGAATTAGAGATGAAAAACACATTCAGGTCTCTTCCTTTGCCAGCATCACTTTTCACTCATGCTGCTGGTGATGACACTTCTCTGATGGTTTAGTGAGGCAGAAACCTTCTTAACAATCACGTAAATGTGGTCCACATGCCCCTGAATTAGTTAGCTTCATGGAATAATTACTTTGCTAGTCCTTACAACTACTTTTCTTTCCGCATCTTTATCCCGCCATTCCAGAAAGATCTCAAATGTGGGAGAGAAAGACCTTGCCCTATTTTCCTATTATCATTATGATCAGATGTTTACTAGGAACAAAAAAAGGTTTACTTATGAGAAAAGACAGATAGCACCATTAATGAAGTTATTGCCGTCAGCAACTAAAACTCCCCGTGCTGTCTTGGACGTCCTTCACACTGGTTTTGGTGGCAATGGTCCGGCCCCTCCAGCCCTCTTCTAGGCCCACCCACCCCGATCTCCTCCAGGTGACTATGGCACCATTTCTTTCGAGCCCTCAGGGTGCTTGGTTCCTTACATTACTAGAAACTGACCAGTAATTCTCCCAAACCCTAAAAAAGTGTCCTTTTATGCTGTTATACTATAGGCCTCATCCTATGCCCATTACATCTTCTCATTCTGACAATAATTTTGACATCTTCTCCCAACCAATTTATAGATACCACACCATCATTCCCATACTCAACCCTTTTTTTCCAATTCATTCCACATTCTCTTCTGGTGACATGCCATAGCTGAACTTGTCAATTGCAACTCATTAATGACGACATTGACTAATTCTAGTTCTAACCAGCACCTGGCTTGGTGACTGGGCCATCTTCCTCTGCTCCTCCATAGAGAGAGCACCTCCTAGGGAGAGGCCAAAAGGATCTTTTATTAGAGTTCACCGTGGTTCATTGAGACACCCTTAGGGGTGATGGCACCAAACTTTCTGACTACCTCCAAATTCTAAGCCCACAGAGAATTGGAACAAACCAAGTCTTTGTCCAGTGCCCAATTCTATGAAGCATCAACAAGCCTTTTCCACAGGACATTTAGCTCCAAAGGCAATTAGAAACTGCTTTTTATGCCACCTGTTGTAGCTTCTCTTGAAATAATTTAAGTGAAGTTTTTTTAAAAGAATCTAATACTGTACCTAATTTTAATTGACAGTTCTAAGTATTTAAAACTTTTTAATCTAATTAATTAATTAATTAATTCAAACTCCATAAAGCAGCAGGCCCTTAATAACATTTCAATAATAGCAAAACCTAGTAGACCATAAATGTCTCCCCAAAAAGAAATGTGTGAGGTGTGTGTGTGTGTGTGTGTGTGTGTGTGTGTGTGTGTGTGTTCTGTAGGAGGGACCATGGGGTTCATTTTATGTTAATTTAAAAAAATAAATAAATGCAAAATCAGAGATGGAATTAAGTTTAAAACCCAAAATGCAAAATTCTTATAATCTTCCAGCAAATGTTTAATGTAGCCTAAAATACAGCCATCACTCTTTCTTTTGATATTTCCTATTAATTAGAAAACAGGATGAAAGGGGAAATGTGTAATAAAACTTGAACTGTTGGAAATACATATTTTCTTTATAACTGAAAGGAAAAGTAAAGTTAAATAAATTTATAAAAACTAAGACAGTTATTTTCAAGGTTTCAAAGACAAATACTAGAGCATCTTAATTATAAGTTTTTATTACAATACAGGGAGAAATACCAGTTTGGCTCAATATTTCATTAATGGATTTGTTCGATCAAATAAACAACATTATTTGCTGCAAAGTAGGTACAGCTTAGACTTTCTGAATTTTTCCGCTTTTTACAGGAACTACTTTTTAACAACTTTTGAATTGCCTATTTGTTACTTCTGGCACCAAGGTATACAGCACAGGGAGGCAATATAATGCCTGGTTCCTAGTATTTTTTCATGCAGTGTAAAAAGTGGCATTTAAAATAAGTGCTTGCTCTCCTGAACATAATGACAGCTTTACTTCTATGGTCCAATTAGGTAAGTTATGCTGCCTAATATAAATTCTCCCTCTGCTAGATCTAATTGATAACAATTAAATTTCACCAGTGGGTCTATTCCATATTATTTAAAAATGTATCACCCCAACTTAACAACAGGTAATAGATGCTATTCTGCAAAGGACACTCAAAGGTAAAGTGACTCAGTAATTACATGGCAGTGTGAAGCTTCCATCTGTCTGCCCTTCTGCATTCAACAACCCCAGTCCTTGGGTTTCAGCCAGCAAATGAAAGACAATATATCGCCATCCTTCTTATTAGATTATGCTGTTATGCTCTTGACAGTATGATAATCCATGTGTGTGAGCAAGGCTGACAAGGAGGTGAGTCAGCCTTTAGCAGAATTTAGCGGAATTCTCTTCTCAGCAAGCTCATCAAGAACATCATTTGGATTTTTGCAAAAGACACTGCCTGAAGAGGACCCTCGGTTGTAGTTTTGCATTTGCACTGCACAGATTGCATCCTCAAAGCATCTGCTTCATTGATTTGTGCTTGACCCCACCCCCACACCATGTTGTCAGCTTCTTGGAGGCAGGAAATCCAGTGTGTATTCCTCTGAGACCCCTAGAGAACCCATGATCTTCTCTGAACAGTAGGTAATCAATAAGGACTTGTTAGGCTAATTTGTTTGCCACTCTTGTTTGCCAACAGTTCACAGCAACACCAGGTAGCTTGATATTGTGCTTCAGTGAATCCCTTATGAGTCCTTATAACAGTGTGACACAGTGAAAAAAATAGGGAGCAGGAAATCCTAATACCTGAATTTTGGTCTCAATTAAGTCTTTATTGGGCCTTCGTACTTCTTGACATCCTCTCACAGAGAATCTTTAATGTCACCTTTTCAGTGAACTCTTTCCTAACTATCTTAATTAAAATTACAACCACTACCAACTCCAATACAGAAGCCCTCTCCTACATTCTTGCTTTAGTTTTCTTCATAGTACTTAACACCATCTCACATATTAACTTATTTATTGACTGCTTCTCCTCATTAGAATAATCTCCATGAGGGCAGGGACTTTGTCTCTCTTCATAAAAATATCTTCAACCCTTGGAACAATGCATGAATGATGGTAGACACTCAATAAATATTTATTAATGTGTAATATATAACTAGCATTCCACCTGTGAAAAGAAGAGAGAATTAATAGATTGAGAATGGACTAGGGTTCATTACTCTAAGATTTGTGGGCTCCTTTCCCAGAAGATAGGCTACATATTTTTACTAAGAAAGAGAACATATAATATTTATGAATTTTCATTCATAAATCCCTCTTTGTTTAGAAATTATGCAAACCTAGTCTTTCTGTTTCTTCTGCAGAATAAAGAGAAATTTTTCCTCTAGTTTCCTGCTTAATAGAGATTATCAAGAAAAAATGAGGGATGACTAGACTCCAAGTTACTAGATTCCAGAATTTGGCAACCCAGAAAGCAGAAGGAGACCATAACAGAAGGAGACTATAATATTTTGGTGGGGGGGAGAAATAGCATTTCACTACAACAGAGACTCAACTGGAAGGTTTAGGAAACTCTGCTTATAGACGATCCCCAATCCTGAGAGCATATTGTCATCTCATGGCCCAGAATCCTTCAATAATTGAAGAATCTCACCTTCAGGTAAAGAATGGGAAACAGTGAAACATCTCAGTATTGCTTAGTATTCTATTTAAAAAGGAGTAAACAGATTGAAAAGTTCTTTAACGTGTTCTGTCTCTTGATGTCCTGCAATTTTTCATATTATTGTCATTTTAAAGAGTTAGAAAATAATGTAGCCTACAGAGAGAAATGCCGTGAGAATGAGGCTTACAAACTCTGGCAGCCAATGTGATAATAATTTTTCTAATTTTCCCCCCACCGGGTCCTAAAAAGTTGATTTTTGGGGGTAGCTCTTCACTGGGGAGAACGAATGCACAGTTTGGGTTCTCGATGATGTTTTGTTTTGTCTTATCTTGTTTTAGGATTCTTGGATAAATGATCTAAGTTGAAATTGATACACAGAGACTTGAAGTGCCATTAAAGCCTAATTGTTAGGCCGAAAGCATATGGGAACCAACCAATAAATGGTGTTCTAGCGTATATTGACTCATGGCAGGTCCACTAGATTTACTTGCTTATGGACTCACCAGTGGTTATGTCTCTGGTCCCTGAATGTACATTCTTCCTACTGGGTGGAATGAAGACATTGATTCCTTGATATGTGACGTAAGACCAGTTGGAGTGAAAGCTTTTGACTCTTACTCTAGTTGAGATAGTCAATGAAAAGCAGACTTCCACTTCCAGTTAAGATACGGAAAGTAACAAGACTGTTGCTCCAACTCTGCTGCCAACAGGCTGAAAAGGCTAAAAACAAGAACAACAACAATAAAACAAAAAATACCTAAATTATGGCTTTATAATCAATCAGGGAGGACACAAAGAAACCGAAATAAACTAAGAAACGGGGAGCGATGAGATACTTCCATCGCTGGCGGAGCAGTGGGAAGAAGAGGCTTGCACCTTGACAATGGTTAAGGGGGAAACAACTAAATCTTTAACAGGCTCCCGGCAGCAGCACATGTGACTTGGAATCCCGTGGAGCCTCAGCCAAGAGTGAGTCTGCCCCTCTCAAATTTAACATTTTCCCATAGGTTTTCACTGAGTGCATAAGCAAGATACACCGAAGGCTGCCTGCCGGTAACGCAGAGAAGCCAAGAGAAACGCCCCTGAAGCGTTCTTCCGCAGCCTTAACGGCGGGTCCGAGACTGTTGAAACACAAAGATCTCAGAGACTGGGCTCAAACACAGAGCGCCACGGAAAGGAAAGTCTTGGTGTTGCCAAAATAAAAATTATTAAATACTAAAGCTGCAACAAAGTCTAGATTTAGTTCAGTTACAGATTAGATCATTTTAGTGTCCCATACTGGTGGCCTGCCAGAAGAGTCATCATATTATTCACTTGAGTCTCTACTATTCTCCTACATATAATGCCTGGCCATACAATCAAACAATGTGAGACATAATAAGAAGCAAGAAAGTAGATCCATGGCCAAGAGGGGAAAACCGTGAATGGAAGCATATTGAAAGGTATCACAGATTGTAAAAATCCCATTACCATAAGATAGTAATTTTAAAGTAGTTATAATAAATATAGAATAGATAATATGCTCAAATAGATGAAGAATTTTAGGAGAAAGAAACTATAAACAAAGTTAAATAAAATCGAAGAAAATAAAAATACGGTATCAGAATGAAGTATTCCAGCAATGGTCTTAAACACACGCTGGATATTGCAGAGGAAAAATAAGTAAACTTGATGACACGTCAACAAAAACTATTCAAATTAAAATGCAATGAGAAAAAAAAAGCAGTAAAAATTGAAACAAAACATCTTAAATTTCTAGAACAGTATCCAGGAATCTAATATACATATAAGTAAAGAAAGTAAAGGAGTAAGAAAATGAAACAAAAAATATGCAAAGAGATAATGGAAATTTTCTCCATAAAATGATAAAAATATATCACTCCATGGATCCAAGAGGTTCAGTGAACCAGTAATGGAGTACAAAACACACACACACACACACACACACACACAAACACTTATGCACAACATAGTCAAACTGATGAAAAACAAAGGTGAAAAGAAAAATCTAAAAAAATAGCCAGAAGAAAAAAACACCTGTACAGAGGCAAACTGGTAGAGATTATGACTTATTTCTCATGAGAGTGGACAAGGCCAAAAGAGAATGGAAAAGTATTTTAAAGTACTGTAAGAAAAAAAAATGCCAAACTAGAATCCCATATCCAGCAGTATTATTTTCAAAAATGAAGATAAAATAAAGACTTTATCATTGGTGAGAACCTGAGAGATTTTTGTGTCCACAAGACCTGTACATGACACACCAAAAGAAGTTTCTCAGGCTGAAGAAAAATATTATGAAAGAGAGGACTGCACCTGAGAAAGAAAAAAAAGCACCAAAACATATAATTATTTTTAATATATATTATTTTATTGTACATATTATATATTTGTATATAAACATATTTGATTTTATTTAAAAGACTTGATTATCAAAAACATATACAGAAGGAAAATATGTAACAATAGGAAACAGAGGTCAGGAAAGTGTAAGATTATTACACTTTCATGAGGTAATTAAATAGTATTTGAAAGTACCATATGATGAGATACCTACTATAATCTCTAGAGCAAATTCTAAAAACAAATGCAGAGATATAACTAAAAAGATGATCAAGGAGGTAAAATTGGGTACTAAATTAAAAAATTACTTTAACAAAGGCGAGACATATTCCATTCATGTATTAAAAGACTTAAATATTCTAAGTATTTTCCATCTCTCTAAATATAACGCAATCCTAGTCAAAATTCCAGCAAGTCAAAATCACAAGCTGATTCTAAAATTTATATGAAAATGCAAAGGAACTAAAATATCTAAAGCAATATTGAATAAGAACACTGCCTGATTTAGTGGCTGGCTTTACAGCTATAATAATTAAGAGAATGGTACTGGCCTAAGTGTAGATTAATTAGTACATTCTTTTGTCTCAATCATTGGAACAGAACTACTTGATGAAACAATCTAAACTTTTAATTCTTATATCTATTACGTAAGATAAAGTTTGACTTAAGTAAAGGTGATAGATAGAGGTATTCATAACAGCACATATTGGCTCGTGGGCAGACATTGTTCTTCTTTTTGCCTGAATAAATCTTTCAGTTGCTACTTTATTTATGCTGTTATCTAAAGTTTGAGCTGAAACTTTTTCATAGCTGTTTGACAGTTTCCTTGGTGCAGTATTGAGGAAAACATTTTAAAAATCAGTTTTACAAAGCTGATTTTGTAAGCTAAGTTTTCGTTCCTTTGTTTTTAAGCACCAAGGAGATCTTGACCCAACCAGCCTTTCTATCAAACTTAAGCTACTGGTTTTTTATATATCCAGTAGGCCACAAAAGAAGGCCCTTCCATAGTAGGCACAGGCTTATGAGTAAATTTCTTATCTTTTACTAATTTTTCATTAACTGCATGGAAATAGGAGAATAAGCTGGTTCTAATAATTCAGCTTGTTGTAATTTATTCATAACATGTTTAAGAGGCGCGTCAAAAGGAATTTCCCTTAATAATTGTTTAAATAAAGGGTTTATGCATTCTGGATAGTCAGAGTGACTGGAGCTGATCCCATATGTGGGGAATTTACCATGTTTTCCTCAGAGCCAATTTTGAAATCCACTTGTACAGCGTCTACACATACTAGAATTTGTGCTACCCAAATTCCCCTTATTAATAGGATTGTTCTTAAGAAACCAATTATTCCTAACCACATGCCACGTCCTTGTTCTTGATGATGCATTCCTTGAAGCATCTGTCCCCATCTCCGGACCTTGTCACGCAGTAGGGTAGAAAGATGACGCGACATAAAGTCAAAAAGTAAGACTACCAAATGCCGATGAGGATGCGGAGTAATCGATATTATCACATGTCGCCAATGGGAATGAAAAATCAGTAACCTTTCTGGAGAATTGTTTGTGACACAATTCAACACCAAAAAATAAAGTAAAATACTTTGTACATGAATGTTTAAAGCAGCTTTACTCATAATAGCCAAAACTTGGAGATAACTCAATTGTCCATCAACAAAAAAAATGAATAAACAAGTTATGTTATATTCATTTATTAAAATATTACTCAAGGGTAAAAGACACAAACAACCGATACTTGGAACAATATGAATGAATCTCAAAATACTATTGTGAGAGAAAGAAGCCAAAAAACAAAAAATTCATACTGTATGCTTCCATTTATATTAAATTCTAGAAAAGTCGAATATAATATGTAGTCAGAAAGTATATCAATGATTGCCTGGGGTCAGGGTTGAGGGGCCAGAATTAACTTGAAAAGAGCACATGAGAACTTTTTTGGATGTAGAAAGATTCTCAATCTGATTGCAGTAAGTTACGTAGCTGTATAGAACTATCAAAACTCATTGAGTTATATGAGTAAGATCTGTGCATTTTATTGTACATGATTTATACTTTAATTAAAACCAAACAAACAAATGAAATAATTAATTAAATATATATTTTGGGGGGGAAATAGCAGAGATTTGTAACACCCTTAAAAATCTAGTTTGCAGGGGTGGCAGTCTCCAGTACATTTCTATTGAGTTCACCTACGTGGCCCCTACAAAACTGATGAATCCTGGAAGGAGGACAGTAGATGCCTTCAAACTCAATCCAGTAGTAGCCCCAATTGCAGTTGTAGTGCCAGATATGAAATATTTTCTAGAATAGATTAATGTGATTTCAGATACCTGATATGAACTGTTGGTCTGGCAAATGCATTCTTTTCCATCCCTCTCAAGGAAGACCTGAAGCAATTCACATTGCGAACAGGATACAATTATGGTCTTTTCCCAAGGTTATGTTAACTCTCCTGCTCTTTCATAATATAGTTCAAAGAGGCCTGGACCATCTGGACATTCTGGGTGACATCAGCCCACTATACCAACCATATTATGATAATCGGACCAGATGAATATAAGTAGCTATTATGCTGGAGGCTTTGGTAAAGCACCTGTGTTTCAGAGGGTTTGAGATGAACCTTAGGGAGACTCAGAAGTTCACCACCATATAAGTAGTTTTTTTAGGATTGCAGTGGTTTGAGCTATGTCAGGATTACCACAGATCAGGTCCTGGAGCCGGCACATTTTGCACTTGCAAATACTGCCCCAACCCATTTACTAAGTGAAATAGAAGGGTGACAGCTTCCAGAGAAATGCAGGGCTCTGTGGCAGGTTTAGGCTGTAGTCCAAGCATCGCTGCCAGTTGGGCCGTATAACCCAGCAGACGCTATAGTATTAGAGGAGTCTGTGATGAGAAAAGATGCTGTGTGGATTTAACATCAAGCTTCTGTAAGAGAACTGCAACATTAGACACCTCGAGTTCTGGAGTAAGGTCATGGCCTGTGCAGGAGAGAATTAGCTACAATAAGTTGAAAGTGACCCACTAGGGACCAGTCTAAACAAGGCCAGAAGGCACAAGTAAACTGCATGAGCAGGTAACCCAGACTTCTACAACACCCAGGAAATTACAGTGATGCCTCCGCCTCAGCTCACACCTATAGTGAGTGCCACCTTAGGCCCAGATGACAGAAGTGAAAAATGGCCAAGCTGAGTTCACAGATGGGCGGACTCAGGATATAAGCCCAAGCCAAAAATTGGTTGCTGTTGTAATATATCCTCATTTGTGAGGAGGGAAGGTATCTGAAAGAAAAATGGTGACAGGAAAATCCTCCCTAAAGGCAGCCTTGGATGTGGGCTTCCCTGGAGAAGTAGTGTTCAAAGGCCCAGCCCCTCCCCCCTTGCCTCAGTCTGGGCTGTCTCTGAAGAAAGAACCCACCTTCAAAGCACACTGTGGGTTGGGGAGGCCTCCATTGTGACTATATCACAGGTCAGCTTCTCCCTCTGCCCAGTCCTGCTTCCCTCACATTCTCAGAGATATTCTTCCTAAAAACATCTCTCAATAATCTCCAACTCAATCTGTTGCCCAGGAAACCCAATTTGCAACATTAAAAAGAATCAGTGTAATGAATAAGGATTAAAAGTTCTACTGTTTATAAAGTTTGTGTGAGGCAGAGAGAAATGTTCGTTGTGCTTGGAAATTCAACTTATCCATGATAATACTTGTTTTCTCAGTTCTCTTGTTTCTGACGGCAGTGACACTACCTTCAGCTCCAGTGTAGACCTGGTGACCTTCGGAATAGGGCTGCCACTCCAAGACCTGACAGCAGAGGGCGCCTTTGCCTGGACTGCGCACGAATAAATTACTTTTTTTTTTCTGCAGGAAAGGGAGCGTAGTTCCCAAAAGGCTAATGCTTGCTGGTGGAATTGAGAGTTCTCTAGAGATCCACTTATTATAGATATCTGTATTTAAAGACGAGGAGGGTAATTAATGTCCAATATTCAGGGGAAAGACACATACAGTATAGGACCAGCCAGTCTTGGAGTATGTTACTCAAAGGGTGACCCTTTCTTTCCCCCTTTTCCCTTGTCATTTTTTTTTTTTTGGACTGCAGGTGGTACACAGAAATAAATTAATCATAATCCTAGTCATAACCAACTTTCATTATTTCTACATAAGAAGCCCTGTTTTATTTCTTTGTTGTTCATTTGTTGGTTTGTTGGTTTTAATAATATAATAAACAACTATAAAATCACTACTCAACAGGAAACAAGAACTTACATCTACAAGAGCTGCTTACCTTGCTTTCCTTTTGATGTAAGTTTATTACACTTACATATATTTGTGAATAGCATATACCTTTTTTTTGGTTGTTTTTAAATTTTTTAAAAGGGTAACTTTATTCACTTTTAGTGTTATATTTCACAATAAAAAAGGATTCATGCAGGTTGTAATATCTGAGGACCCTTCACTTAAAATTATATTCCTAAAATTCACCCCTATTGTCATATGTTCGTTCATTTTGTTTATTGACTTTTTCTTCTATCTTAAAGATAATGTGTTAACTCTGAGCAACACAAATACCTCATTCATTTTTGGAAATTGTTGATAAGTATCAGCTTTTTTTTCTATTCCTTAAAATTTAAAACATATTTAAAAAAATTTCTCCTCTATTCTTTGACAATACCCCCATTTAGTTTGCTCAAAATCTTGTACATGCCCTGCTTTTTCTTTCAACGACAAAGTTTCAAGGAACCCTGGAATCTCTTTAGTCTCAGGATGAGGAGTGCTTGTTTTTCTAGAAAACCAGAACAGAGAAATTCAAAATGCCTTTGATATAATGCCACATCTAAATAGCCCCTGTGCCTACACATAAACCTTGTTCTTGTGGGTCCCTTGAGCCCACCTGAGGCCTTACACCAGTTGAGCTGTTTGTAAAGATTCATTTGGCTGGGCATAAAGAAATCTCCTGTGGTATTGAAAACACATCCCTCTGAGAATAAAGGACCAAGCTGTTGGGCATAATGAAAATCAAGTATTAAACCTACGCCATACAGGCACTTCACACACCTGGAACAGCCCGATGCCTTGGAGAGACAATGGCAGAAAATGAATCTCATGTGTATTCCAGATGGTTCTGAGAGATCACAGACAAAAAGCGTTCTGTCCCCACCCCCTTTTCAGAGCAACTCCAATTAAAATTTCCTCCTATTCTCAGCTAAACACTAAAAGTTAAGTGGTTGAATAAGCCCCTGAGATGTGACAGGTTACCTTTATCCTCCCAACTCGCTTGTGAATGTGAAGTCATCCTAGAGGAAGAAATTACCAACACACCAACTATTAAGATTATACCGACTTCTTCTTAGTGGGTGAAATGACCAACAGAACACACATCTCCACACTGAGAGGAATAAAGATGGGAGGTCAAAACAAATGAGCTGAGCGCTGCAGTGCCTGAGAGGCGGGAGGGAAAGATAAATCCTCCGCCACATCTCTGCAGATGGGGAAAGGACGCAGTTCCACCACTCACAACAGCTTTTAAAAGAGCAAATATTTTCTATTCATTCTAAAGAAAATTATGTTTGTGAGACTAGAAAATTGTGTGGATGCAAATTCTCCAACCTAGTAATTATCTCTGATCCATTTCAATAAGCAAAGGTTTGGGGGAATTATTCACGTATGAATCACTTTCACTGCTTTTTATTTGCAGAATAGATTGGAACTGTATGAATAAAAGACCTTCAACTCCTATTAACATTTTTGAATGCGATCGAGACTCTCCAGAAATTAAAAGACAAACATTGGTAAATCAATAAAAGAAAACATTATTTTATTTCACCTTGGGCTCAGCCACCCACTGCCTATCCTCTCTCCATCCTTGGAAATTTTTCTTTTGAGTTGACCCAGCTATAATGTAGACAGCAGTGAGGAGGTGGGGGTGGGCATTGCAGCTGAAGGGAGCTCCTATAGCAAAAATGAGACTTTGTGGAGAGAGAAAAAACAAAGTGACTCCTTTAGCTGGACTGAAGGGTATATGTGAGAAAGTAGTTGTAAAGGAAGAGGCAGTTTGTGGAGGAATTTGCAGGTCAGGATAATTGGAAGCCACAGAGTCCACTGGGTTGAGTGTGTGTGTGTGTGTGTGTGTGTGTAGGGGATAGGTGCCGACCAATGACTTAGGCTAATAGGAAATAACTAGTAAGTGGAAATAGATTATTCATTAGAGCACCAGATTGAAAACTGACCAGTACAACTAAAACACTGAATAAGCTACTTACTCATTGTGCCACTTTGAGCAAGTTACCTTGTCTACAGCAAAATTACCTCCTCTCTAAAATTATTCCTAATTCATGGCATGGTTGAGAGCATTAAGTAAAATTCCCTATATATAGCACTAGCCACTTTGTAAAATTAAGTATAAATACTAACTGTCCTTATTGTCATTATTATAATAATTATTTCAAGAAAATTAACTCTCTGAATGGATGAGATGAGCAGATACCTAACCACACTATTGCACACTATGATAGAAAGAACCTAATTATCAGCAGTAATGTAAAGCAACTAGGACATTCACTGTTGTTGTTTTGAACAGACTTAAAAAGTGTTATTTCTTTGGAATAAGTCATTACCAATTTGTTATTTAAAATATTCTTAAAGCAATAAACTTTACCTCTTTAAATTACAAAGAATAGACACAGGTGAATGTCAACTCAAGTTTCTCTGTAAATTTTCTGTGGAAAAAAAAATTGGCCCAAGTCTAGAAAAAAAAAAAGAGCTACCTCACATGTTAAAGGCAAGTTCATGCAGAGAACATACAACAAGGGCTGCATCAGCTGGGAACTGCCCCTTTGTGGGGGTTGATGGGGGACAGGGCAGCTACAGGTTGTAGCAGGTGGGATTATGTTTTCTTTGTTTGGCTCGGTGGGTCTGAGGCACAGGGACATGATGGGGTTACTCAATTGCAGAAATAGGCAATTCCATACCTACCTAGGGCCTCCAGTTTTCTTTTTATTGAAGGAATGAGGAAATTCAAAGGAACAGCCATGCTCCTTTTCTGAATAAGCTACTTAAAAGTCAAGATTTATGTTACCTATTTAAGTGGGAGGCTACGTGAGGCAGCAGAAAGCTTCCTGACGTGATGCTGTGGTCAGATTCCAACTCTATTTCAGGAGAGAGACTGCACATTACCTTGTTTATAAAAGAAGGTGAGGATTTGAATTAGACAATGTAAAATTTCTTTTAGGTCTAAAATTCTGATTTTATTTGAGCCACATTTGACTTAGCAGTGTCTCCTAACTCCTCCAAACCAAATATAATCTTTCCCTTCATTAAAAATGTGTAGGATTTTCCTCTCTTTCAGAACACTTGCTTTGCTCCACCTTGGATATTAGTTAAGTGTGTATCTATCTTTTTATTTTCCTCCGACTATTAAACCCTCTAAGGTAGGCAATAATTTTTATTCCTATTTGTATGAGGCAACAATGTATAGAAAGAATTATACACACAACTAAGTGAGATTTATTTTAAATATTCAAGTTTTGTTCAAAATTCAAAAATCAATTAATATAATCGATCATATATTAATAGCCTCAAAGAAGAAAAATCATATGATCATATCAATTGATACAGAAAAAGCAGTTGACAGTATCTAATACCCATTAGTGATAAAATTTTTCAGCAAACTGGGAATAGAAGGGAACTTCCTCAACTTGATAAATAACATCTACAAAAAAATCCACAGCTAACATCTAACATCAGACCTACTGGTGAGAGACTGGATGCTTTTCCCCTAACACTGGGAAAAGACAAGGATGTTCTCTTTTATCACTCCTGTTCAACATTGTACTAAAGTCCTAGTTAATGCACTAAGACAAAAAAAATGTGTAAAAATTAGTAAGGAAGAAATAAAATTATATTTAGTGACAGATGGCATGATTGTTTCTAGAGATGTCCCCAAAGAATCTGCAAAGCTAGTATAGCAAGGTCACACTGTAAAAGGTCAATGAGGAAAAGGAAAATTGATCTTTTATATACCAGTAATGAATGATTGTAATCTAAATTTTTTCTCAATGTTATTTACAATAACACCAAAATTTACATACTTTGGTATAAATCTAGCATAATATTTATAGAATCTATATGTGACAAACTATAAAACACTAATGAGAGAAGTTAAAGAAACTTAAATAAATGGAGAAATAATTAAGTTTGTGCCCATAGATTGAAAACCATTAAGTGTTTGCCAGGGATTCAAGGGGGAAGAAAATTGAATAGGTGAGTCACAGATTTTGGTGGATGGCAAAATGATTCTGTATGGCACTATACTCTATATAATGGTGGTGCTATACTCTTGTGAAAACCCATGGAACATTATAGCACAAGGAGTAAACGTTAATGTGTTTAAATTTTAAAAATTCATTTAGAATGTCTTAGAATCCCAGGAAGACTGGAACAAGAGAATCTGATTGTATTATGAATATATAAAACAACCTCACTTAATGGAAAAAAGGTGCTGACCTAAGTAACATTGGAAATAAGTAGATACTGTAAGATGAAGGAGCTGTACACAATTACTATACTCTAGCTGATCAAGCTTTTCCCCATAAGTGTACAGATTATCAATTCCAAAACCACTGTGCAAATGCATAAATGAATAGTGAATGGTAGAGACTAGGCTTCTCACTGTCAAAGTGGGAATTTACAGATGAGAAAGAGGGGAAACCAGGAATAAACCATGTGGTACTTGACTCAAGTTCAAGACATCATTATGTACTTATGTTTAACTTAATATAGATACATAAAAAATGTTTATAAGTATGTATATATACACCAGTTGTTATTCACACATATATATCCTTGCTCTAACAGCTTAGAGGTCCTGAAAGCAATGACAGAACAGTAGCAAAGAGCATACATACCTATTGCCCAAATATTGATTTCTAACATCATTCTCCAATACAAAGAATCAGGGGTTCCTTGGGAAAAATTGTTGGTTCTAGGACCAAAACAGGAAATATACAAGTAAGCTTGGAACATATTATAATACCAGTCTGTAAGGAAGCACTCACACACACACACACACACACACACACACACACACAATCACACACACACACTGACAATAATGAGGGTATGTCAAAAGGACCAAGGAAACAACTAAAAGAGCCCCCAACAGTCAACCTGAAAAAAATTCAAAGTAGTATTATTATATTATAACCCAAAGTACAAAATAAACATCCATGAGTCCATACTGATTTAAATAAATGATTAAAGAAATGAATAAATAGAGAAAAGACAACTCTCCCATGCAGAAAAATCCAAATAATTCATGCAGAAACTCTGCAGTCAGGGAGGTGGAACTCCACAGCTGAGACTGAAATCAGACAAATATAGTAGCTTATATCCTCTCATGTCTACTGTTTTCACCAGCAGCACTTTAGAGAAAGCAGATATATGAGTTGATTCAAGACTGAAATAAGAGATGAGGGTAGAAGAGTAGAAAAAGGATATTAGGATGCTGAAAATGCTGGCAAGCAGGTGGCTGACGACACGACCATGAAGTGTAGGCCAACTAAGAAGGAGATGAAGCCATTACAATGTCAATGACCTGGATGACAGAGAAAGATAAAGCGGTCTTAGAGAAATGTTTTGAAGAGAGGGTAGAAAAAAAATTAGCGAATGGCTTGTGGGATGACAAGGACTTGGTGTAAGAGCAAAGTTGACTAAGGGAACTTGCATTTTGAGAGTGGCAGGGAATTGAGGAAAGAGATCAGAATTGAATAGTCTTAAGCCTTAGCTTTTAAGCAGGCTTTGCTGGAATCCTCGAAGGGGACTGTTAGCTCCTGTACTCTCCCTATCCTGCCATTCCACAAAGAAGGTGGACACTGTTGCTTAGAGTCACAAATGAAAGGATGATGAGAAACTACTTGACTGCTTTTGAGAATGTGTAATTGAAAGCTCCCTATTCTCCATCCACCCTTGAAAAGTTGTATTTCTCAAAAGCAATGGTGATGTCTTTCATTTATTATGAATCTGAGTTTTTTCCCCATCTTCATTAAGATATAATTGACAAAATTGCTTACATTTAAGTCTTACAACATGATATTTTGTTGACTACATACATTGCAAAATAATTACCACAATCAAGTGAATTAGCATATCCATCGTCTCATATAGTTACCTCTTTATGTGTGGAGAGAACACTTAAGATCTACTCTCTGGAGAATTTCAAGTACACAATACATTATTATTAGCTATAACCAGCATTCTGCACATTATGTCTCCAGAAGTTATCATCTTATAACTGAGAGTTTTCATCCTTTAACCAACATCTGCTCTTTCCCTCATCCCCTAGTCCTTGGTAAGCACCATTCTATTCTCTGTTACAAGAGTTTGACTATTTTTTTTAGATTTCCCTTATAAATGATACCATGCATATTTGTTTTTCTGTCTGGCTTATTTCAGTTAGTGTCATTGTCCTTGAGTTTCATCCATGTTGTTGTAAACGACAGAATTTTCTTCTGTTTAGGGCTGAATAATATTCCATTGTGTGTGCTATATAAAGAGAGAAATGATTCTTTATCCATTCAATTATTGATGGACACTTAGGTTATTTCCATACCTTGGCTAGTGTGAATAATGCTGCAAGAATTGTGGAAATGGAGATATCTTTTTGAAATAGTGATTTGTTTTCCTTAGGTTTACCCAGAAGTGGGAATGCTGGATCATATGGTAGTTCTATTTTTAATTTTTAGGGGAAACTCTATACTGTGTTGCATAATGGCTATACCAATTTACATTGCCATCAGTGGTGCACAAGGGTTTTCTTTCTTTGTATGCTCACCAGCACTATTTATATTCTGCAAGTCTTTCATTTTCAAGAGTGATGTTCATCCAGGACCCAAAGAAGACACGTCATGATGTAGCAAAGACAGGAAATTACACTCCTCTGAACAAACAAGCAATGCTCAACTAAATAATGTACAAGTCAAGCTACATCTTCTAAACATTCTCAGCCTATTCCACCACAGTCTTGGGTCCTTTGACACTTTGGAATCTGAGATACTTTTATGGAAACTTCATCCTAGATTCTTCATTGGATAATGGATGGATGGTTGAATGGATGGATGGATGGATGGATGGACAGATGAGCATGGAGAAATATTACCTGTTCTTTAAGGACCTTCTTGAATACCTATATCTTTAACTAAGGTCTCCCTAATTTACCTAACTAAAAAGTACATCTTCCTTACCTGTAATCTTATAGAAAGAACTTTTGTCTTATTTCTTCACAGCAGCATCTTCAGCCTTTGGTAGGCACTCAGTAATATGTACTGAATAAATGAAGCCTTTGATTATATTCTTTCACAGAATAGAACACAGTATACATTTCATTCAAATTTTTTCTATAAATTATTGTTAATCAGTAATTTCTATGAAGGCAAGACTCACAGTCGCTCCTAATTATTATTTCCTTCAGTTTCTACTACAGTAGTAATGTTCTTAAAGTATACACAAAATAAAGTAAATAAGAATAACACACTTGTCCAGCATTTCCCCAAAAGCAATAGAAGTTGCAGATAAATGACCTGTAATATTGCTCTAGAATTTTCTGACATCCTTTAGGGATCTGATCTCTGCCAGTTATAAGTTTAGAAGAAGTACTTCTGAGCACTTCAGACCACAGAAGTCATCACTGTTAAGTGAGAACTAAGAAGATCTGAGAGTTCATTCTTAAGAGGGATGTGCTTTGAAAGAGGTTTTGAGATGATTCTTGGAATCATAAGGAAGCCTGGTTAAGGAGCACAGTCCAAAGGAAGTCAATGCTAACTAGACTCACAACAGGGGCATTTCAAAGTGTTAATTTTTCACCCACAACCACCAATTCAGAATGCCAACAATGATGAAATAAAAGAGGGTCTGGTCACATCAAGCTATCCAGAACTCCTTCCATATTCATTATAGAAATTTCTGTCCCTTAGCCTATACTAGAGTATTTTAATTGAATTGATTCTCTTGACATTTATTAATTTGGATAACAAGATTAATGCTAAACAAAATACTATCCTTGACTATACTTCCTCAAGATTTCTCCATCTCGTGACCTGCCTTTTTGTACAATTCATTGTGGCACTCAATGATGACATATTACTGCTGCTTCTGCTCTGGCCCTAACATAAAATGCCACCAGGTGATTTAATGCTATTGTCCAAATGGGTCATTGACAGCAGCCACTCAAGAAACAGGAAGCAAGAAGCCTAGAGAAAGAACTAGCAGAACTCACAAGAGGTTGGAGCTTAGTCAAGGAAGAGGAGCAGAAGCCAGAGACTCTAACAGAAACCAAGAAAACAGCAACCCTCAAAACCATGAGAACATGCAGAAGCAGGAGACGGACAGGATGTGGAAACCAGGCAGCAGTAGGTAGATGGAGAGAAGTAACAGCCCACAAACACACACACACAAACTTGACAGAGAAGAATAAGCTGCCCCTGACTTGACTCCTCACTAACCCAGAACATCAGTCTTAAATAAGATTGGTTAAGTGGACTGGGGCAAAAGATTACAGATCACAGCTGGCTGGAGAGGGAGGTCTGAGACAAGAGTCCCGCCCTCTGGCACAGATGGTCCTCAGATACTTAGGCAAGAATAGTAAGTGGCCAGCAGCAGCAAAAGCTGGAAGTTCTATTGCAAGTGAAACTTCAAATGATGTACAAAGGACATGGGCAGACAATGCAGCAATGATAAGACTATACAAGTGGTCAGTGAACACGCAAAAACTATTCAAGCTCATTATTAATTAAAGCAAAGCACATTCAAACACTTATTCTGTCATTTTAGTCCCAACATTATGAAGATGGCATTTGATCCTGGAAAGAATGCAAGGAAATTTACACACAATGCTGGTGAGAGTATGAAAGGAAACACCTCTGAAAAGGGTATTCAGCAAATGGAGAAATAGTCATTCAAGAATATCAACAAAGTCCTGCGAATGATAGTTAGTGTCTGTAGCATTTGAACTATGGCCCATGTCCTTCTAACCTCAGAAGCTCCATTCTTAGACCTTGGGTGCAGTCATGAAGATAGTTACCTCTCCTCCCATTCCAGTCTAAGTTTCTGGTTTACCCCTGGAAGATGCAAGCTGCCTGCATTTCTCACCCCCATCTCCCAGACTCATGTTGCAGAAACTCTATTCCAGGGCCCTAGAGGACCTACCCTCCCCATGCCATCCCCACTCATCGGGTAGAAGTTCCACTTCAGGGACACCAGGGCAGAGAATACTGGGGTTTGGAAGAAGGTGAGGAGAAAGGAAGTGACAACTAATAGGTGGAGGGTTTTTTTTGTGGGCACAAAGATGTTTTAACTTGGATTTTAGTAAAGATTGCACAACACTGCTGATTTACATTTTAAAATTAGATTAGGTATTGTGTATGATATTTAAATTATACCTCAATAAATCTGTTAGAAAAATTGTTTGAAGTTTTTACTGACCTTTCTTCATCTTTAATTTTATGGAGAGGAATTGGTTTTAAGACGTTACATGGTCCCTCAAACCGTTAAGTCCAAACACCAGGATGATGCTGGGTGAATAAGTGTTGTGCAAAATAAGCGGGTGTTTTCTCTCTCTTATCCTGTAATGACATAACAATTTGAGTATAAATAGCCCTCCAGACTAACAGGCCAGTCTGTTTACTGTCCTACATGGCTATATATTTACAATCAGTTTATTTTGGAAAGCTCACCAACAAGCAAAGTTACACCGCTCAGTGTTATATATTACAGAATAACCTGAGTTTTTTTTTTTTTTTTTTTTATGGTTGAGATGAGTATTTGGTTACAACAGTTTTGACATTTCTCCAGGCTAACCTCATTGCAGCCCTGCCCTATAACATAGAAAATTAGATTTTGACAGTTCATTGTAGGTAAGAGCAAAGTCAAAATTATATCTTACAGGAATGTTGGTCCATATAAAGGTATCCTTCAGACCTGTTTTTGCTATCGTGGTGTATCAATCTATTTTGGCATGTTACCTAATCTGATTCCTCAATTTTTGTAATAGGATTTTATTTATCTGTTTATTTATTTATTTATTTAGCATTCTACTTATTTTTTTTTATGTGACATAGGTTCATGAAATCAATAAATTTCAGGTGTACGATTTAACAGGATTTTAATTCTAACCTCCTTTTCTATTGATTTTTAAAAACATATTTCATTGATTTAATTAGCAATATAGATTACAGGTTATATTAACCTTAATTCACTGATGCTCAAAGTTCTTTAAGTCTCCATTAGGGAAAACACAACATTCAGGAAAAAAAGTACCTGAAATACAATTTAATTATACCTGTAGAATTTCTACTTTTAGGGTTAAAAAAAATGGAGAATTACATTCCTGAATCAAACCGCTAGGTTGCTCAGCTATTGTTTATATTAGGTTGTACTTTAACAATTTGCTAATGGCCCAGGCTGACAAAAACTATATGAAACAATTTTTAAGAGTTGGATATTTACTACAAGGAAATATTTGATGATAAAATTCCCTGCATTCTCTCAGTGTCTTTTCTAGGAATACCTACCATGGAAATTTCTACTGTGTCTCACTACTAGTATAGTTTTACTTCTTCCCAGAAAATCTTCCTATAGGTACTTTCAATCACTCTACTGATGATTTCTCCCTTTTTCTATTTGCTTTCTAAAAGCATAAAACAAAATTTATATCTCAATGCCAATAAACCAACACTACTTGGCAGCATAGTTTCATGTACTAAACCCAATTCAGACTTGATTTTATCTTTCCTGCCTTCATTTTCTCACTTGTTAACTTTAAACTTTATTTTCTTATATTTATGTATTTTAATAATCCATTTTAAACTCTTCCTGAAACAAAGAAAATAATTTTTAATGGCCCTAGAGAAACCTTTCTCAGAATGTGTTTCCTGATAAATTAAATGAGGGCATTTGAGAAACAAGTAGAAAAAACAAATGTGATTCATCACAGGGATCCTTCTTTAAATGCTACCCTTTAACCCACTCTACAAGTCTGTATAGAATGTTGCTGTAGGGCAAGAAAGAAAAGATCTTTTGGACTCATTTAGGCTTTTTAATGAGCCTTGAATCTATAACCCTGGGAAGCTCAAGCAGATGAGTGGTGTAAACACAAGCATCATTCTCTGAGGGGCCAGTGTGGTGTATCTTCTCAGTATTTTTTGTTCTGAGATATTAGCACTAGGAACCATGGCTGTGATGGAATCAAGTGTCCAGTGGTGATGGTGCCTGTGGCAGCATCCTAGGCAGGATTTTGGCTATTCCTATGTCTCTTTGTTTCTGTCCAGGTTTAGTTCAAAGTTCTACGATCCAAATGATGAGCAATTGGTGTTATGAGCCACATGATTTCCTCTTAATAAATTTCTTTTCTGTTTCAGGTATACAGAAGAAAAAAATGTAGAGCTCACTGTCAGCATTGATTTAATTTTACATAAACATGCTCTTTGAAGCTGAAGCAAATCCAACTGGTTTTCAATGCAAAAATAAAATATAAAAACTGTCTTTGGAGTTATTTTGAAACAGAACTTGCCTTAATCCTAATGTACCAGAAATGTATACATAAATTGGATTCATCAGATAAATCTCCAGCTAACAACTGTTTGAGAACGAACCCCACGCGTAGAAATGCTATCATTTCCTAGGATTTGACATTTTCAGTGCTTGAGAATTACTATATTTTGTAAATGGAAATATCACTACTAAAAACAGGATGCTATAAATAAAATGATGCCATTTATTTCCAAAGACATTGCTATATAATAATAAAAATGAGCTATTCTGTGGCAAACTCTGGGGATAAAGTTAGGACTGTAATCTTCAAGCTGTTAGCTCGGGGTACTCGCTGCAGCCACAAGCGCCACCAGTGAGTATTCTGGGGTCAATGGGAAATGGGTTAAGAAAATGAGAGTGTACTGATGAAGATTTCTGAGGATAACTCACAGAACTGGGTGTTTTGAGATAAACTCTAACAAAGAAGGGAGAAACAGAGAAAGGGCACAGTTTATTTTTTTGTCAGAAGGTGCTGAAGAGCACAAATGTCATTTTTCCTCATTTTTTAAAGATGCTTTTAGCTTCGAATGACAGAAATTACAACTAAAATGACTTAAATAATAGATCTTGGACAGATTTAGGAATTATAAGACTTGAAGCTTATACAATTATTGAGGCCCTCTTCATGCAAAATATAAATTTTATACTGTTAGGCCACTCTCGTGTCTTAGAAAGTCCTATATAAGCTGCATGTTAAATCTACCTCCAAAAATTATTTATACTGTCCATCACTAGAAGTCAAGAAATAAGTTTATAATAGTCCATTAATTCAGCAGCTCAATGACATCTTAAGGATATATATGTTACATGCACAATCAAAAAACACCATGTGCTGCCATATTTTTTCTGAAGGTTGGGAGATGTGAGATGCAGAAAAATTTTCATTTTGGAGGTACTATCTCAGTGTACCTCAAGCCACTAGGCCCCTAAAGCATCACTGAAGTGAGATGCTCCTGAATTTTCACTGGGTTTATTGCTAAACTTTTGACACACCTGTGCCTTACCAAGGCATCTAACAGACTTGTGACTTTACACTCAGACTATTACTATGATGTAATCAACACAGTGCTTTCAACATGAGTTCCTGAGAGATGGTGAGACCCTCAAGTTTCCTGCAGTTCAGACTGTGCAGAGAGCATGAGAAACCACAGACGTCAGAGGTAAGACACAGAAAGTGTACTGTCATCCTTTCCAGGTGAAAACAAGTGGATTCGGGCAGCCTTTACTCATCATTATAGAGTAAAGGAGTGTTTGGTAGACAGACAATAGCATGCCAGGCCCAAGAGAGATGTTCATTCACTCCAGAAAAGAGACCATCAATAAGAATCGTCTCCTAATTAAGTCTTATAATTCAAGTGTCATTCTCCGAGATCAACTTATCTTTGGCACAGGCCAATCAGGTAAATGTTATAGAAATAATTATATTTGTACCTTTTATGTGTTTGACACTGATATTTGAAATCCCTCAAGATATCTAACAAGACCATATATGTTTTTTGAAATTAAGAAAAATTATTTGTCTCTTGGCACAGCCTAGATTTTAAGACTTGTCTCACCTTGGATTCTAAAAGGTCAAAGTAGAATGATAATCTTTTTTATCTAGAATTGTATTTTCCTCTCTTCCCTAAGATTTAAATATCTCTTGTTGAAAGAGACTGGCTTATGAACAAGGAAGATACAGAAAGTGGGAAAATACTCCCAACAAAATCACTTAATCAGAAAAGTCTGTTTAAATATCACCTCTTCCATTCTAAGACTTCATTGGATCCTCCTTTGAAATACTCACTTCTCCTTCACTATACTTTTTATACTTGTGATTATCGAGTAGTTATTTCTAATTGTATATGTATTATGACTGGGATTCATTAAAGCATGGACAATATCCTTTATTTTATTACTATTGTCACAGCATTTAGTACAACGTTTGTCTCATGGTAGACACACAATAAATTTTGGTTGACTGAGTTACCTTTTATAATACTTCCCAATTTTTTTTCTCAAGCTTCCATCCCAGAATTCCTATTGGTTCTGAGATGAAGCCTGAAACAGCCCCTGCACATTTGAAATTTATTTGATTTCTCATACGATATCTTAATTCACTCTGTAAAATATTTATACTTAATTGAACAACCATATACATACATATGGTTGATTCTGCCTTTTGCTAGTTGGGTGACCTTGAGCAATTCTCTTTTCCTCTGACATCCTCAAAGTCCTCATCTTTAAAATGGTGCTAGTTAAACTTGGCTTTTCTAACTAATAATGTTTTATAGAGAATAAATGAGATCTTATACGCAAAAGCTGTACAAATGTAAGACAATATACAAATGTTATATTATCATTAAGCATTATAACTATTTGCTTTCCAAATCTACTTAGCTTTATCCTTTTCCATTAATAGTTGTACTCATGCTGATTGGTATCTGGTTAAAAAAAAAAAAAGAGTTCAACAATGATTGAGCACTTGTTATGTGATAGACACTGTTCCAGACATTAAGTAGTACTTAAGCAACATATGAAATTTAAAAATGAAGAAGTAAATGTTCTTCAAAAATTAAGATATAAGACACAATTAAAAGTTGTCTACTTTTTGTACAGACAAATTCATAACCATCCAGGTACCTGCCTTGTCACAGATCCTTCCTAGGCAGCTCTTTCTGCAAACAGGCCTCATAGTCTGTATAAAATACTGTAGAAAAAACTTATATTAAACTTACACTTCTGATAATAATGGAGTAATGGGTATCAGAGATACCATCCTGCTGTAAAGAATTATAAAACTAGAAGAAATATATGAAGCAATCATTTTAGGCACTGAACAACAGACTGTGCAGAAATGTAGTTCTTGAGAGAAAGGAAATCTGTAAGGTAAATTCCGCTGTTTGAAGGCGCTTTACCAGGGAACCATCACTGGATGGTGAAAACAAATAGAGTGGGGCTGCTGAAATGACTGGAAATTGTAAAACAAGGTAAAAGAGAAGAATGAATTGTATAGAGAAGGAAGCTCCAGAAATATGCATGGGGTCTACTTAAGTCTTTGGCCAAATACTAAGCTAAATATGCATAGGAAGAAATTTCACGAAGCTTGGTAGAGAATAACTACTAAGGAAATTTGAGCTAAACAGAGATTTTAAAGTTTTCCCAGTGCTGAAGATATTGGAATTCTGAACAGCAAGAGTGGAGAGAACTTGCTCAATACCCAAGCGTTCAGTTGAGACCTCAGAAAAACTATATCTTACTATAGCTACTACAGATTGTTCTAACAAAATCTAAACCCAAGCTTCAACAGGATCAAGCAATCTGCCTACTTTAAAAAAAAAGATTCATCACTATTTAAAGTATATAAAAATCTAGACTCTCAATAATATAGTACTCATGTTATGTCTAGTGTATAATTAAAAAAAAACTAACAAGCATACAAAGAAGCGAGAAAATGTGACATAATCTGGAGAACAAATAAACAATAGAAACATATCAAAGATGACAGAGATGTTGGCATTAGCAGGCAAAGACGTTAAAACAACTATTATAAAACTGTTAACTCAAATAAAATATCAGACATAATGAGTAAACAAATGGAAAATCTCAACAGTAAAAAAAAGGGTGTTATAAAAAAGAAGAATGAATGGCTGTTCTAGAACTGAAAAAATATAATATCTGAAATAAAAATCTCACAGAATAGGTATAATAGCATATCGGACACTGCAGAAGAAAAAATGATACTCTGGGTCACAATGGAGTGGATCATGAATCAGTACCCAAATGAACAGGTCAGTTGAAAAGACCAAACTGACCCCATCATACGTCACCTAAGGAATTGGAACCCATGAGTCAGACTTTCTCAATCTTGGCACTATTGATGTCTTGGAACAGATATTTCTTTTTTGTAGGAGACTGTCCTATGGATTTTAGAATATTTAGCAGCATCCCTGGCTTCTACATCTTCACAATTGTGAGAACCAAAATGTCTCTAGACACTACTAAATGCCCTCTGAGGGAAAAAGTTGCCCCAATTGAAAAACTGCCCAGCTAAGTGAACAAAGAGAAGTAGGTCACTGGATTTCAGGCTACCCAGATTACTCTTGTTATATGAACATATAGCACTCTGTTCATACTTATAAATAACTTGAATCACTATTGACTTCTATTCTCCCTGCTAGAATGTAAACTCCATGAAGACAAAGTAATGAGTCTGATTCTCAATTGCATACCCAGTGCCTAAGCTGGCGTCTCACACTTTGAATGAATCAGTGAAATAACGAATGAATACTGAGTTTTAGTTCAGGACTTCTTGGGACTCAGAGTGACTGTACAATGCTAAGGTAGTTTTCCTTCTAAGTAATGCCTTTCAACAAACCCTTACACATATATGTTTTTCCTCACTATCTGAAAGAGCCTAACCAATATGAATTTCCTGTGGCCATTATCTCTCAACCTTCTCTACTTCTCATGAGAGTAACAGATGCATGGGTTCCCTTCCTTTACATTAGAAACTGACAACTATTAGAAAGCATCTTTCATGTCCCTTAAAAGCCTACCTTCCTATTTCAAATTCTTCTACATGTTATTTTACTTTAATTTTAACACATTTCTACAAAATGTTTAAAGCTCTATATTGTAATGATATTAGTTCTGGAATCAGATTAAAAAGAAAAATGTAACAAATACAATTAATATTTAAATATGGTCGAATTATGAGAGTTTAGGAAGGGGAAATGTTCTGTGACATGGTACAACTTAGTGTAAAAGGCTGTTAAAAGCTTTTTATGTGAAATTTTAGATTTAATCAAAAAGTATTTAGGACGTATAACATAATTTTATTTGTCATCATCCAGCTTCATCAATGATCAATTCATGACCAATCTTATTGATCTGTACCTACACCCACTTCTCTTCTCCTATATTAAATTCTAGACAGCTTATCATTTCACCCTTAAATAATTTAATACATGACTCTAAAAACTTATTTTTAAAACAAAACAACAGTAATTTTTTTCACATCTTAAAGTGTGAACATACTTCCTTAATTTTATTTAATGCCCAGTCAGTGTTCAAATTTCCAATAGACTTGGATGCTGTAAATGACTTTGATTTTTATAGTTTATTTGATTGAACTGGGATGAAATAAGATCCACACATAGCAATTGGTTATTTTGTTTTGAAAATCTCTTTTAACTGATAGGTGTTCTATTTTTCCTGTCCTAGTCCTCCTCCTCTTCCTCCCTTTCCCCTTCACTCCTTTCTTTTCTCCTCCTCCCTTTTCCTCATTTCTTTTCTCACTCTCCCTCTCTTCCTCTCTCCCTTACTATTATTTGTTAAAGAAAATGGGTTGTTTGTCCTGTACATGTTTGTCCCAAACTTTGTTTTTTGCTAAAATTTTAACAATGCAAATCGTATTCAGAGGTTGGTAGAAAGATTTACATTTATGGAACATTTTACCTGCTCCAGATTTGGCTGGCATTTAACTGACAAATTACATTTCTCTGGTGGGTCATCAGAGGGCTCTGTGATGGTCTGAACTTTTAGATTTCTTTCTCTCTCTCTCTCTCTCTCTCTCTCTCTCACACACACACACACACACACACACACACACACACACACACACACACACACACCACAAACTGTATTATTGTTATCAGGAAGAATGAAGTTAAATCTGTGTTTCATTTTGTGAGATTTCTAGCTCTGGTTAGGAACTTTTCTGTAATGCTTTCTCCCCACTCCCACACCTATGAGCAATGTTTATTTGTTTGACAGCAAAATATTAGCCCTGCAGACGTGTATTGACAGAGTTTTAGTTCATCTTTATTTAGTAACTTAATCTCCATAAGACCAATAGCAACATGATTTCATTTGACACCAATGTCACCTCAGACTTGGACAGAAAATGTACACGGTTATTTGTGATAACCTTGTGCCCATTCAAGTGCATGACGGATTTTGACTTTTCCTCAAAGTTTATTATGGGCAACATGTCACAATACAAGCAAAAAAATATAATAATAGAGGTAGATTTTTTTATTGAGGTCATTTAAATACCAGCCTCTTCTTTATTGCCTGGAGGGGGATGACCTGTGCTGGCTTGAACTAGCAATTGCTTTAACACCACAGTACACAAATGACCACACAAATGATTAATATATCTTTATTTGTTTTTAGTCTCCCCTGGAGCTTGAATAGACATATGCCTGGATTTCTAGAAACAATGATATTCAGAATAAGTTATCTTCTACTTACAAATATATATTTTTTTGGTTTTTAATTAACCTAATGAAAACGTGCAATTTTGTGTGTGTGTGTGTGTGTGTGTGTGTGTGTGTGTGTGTGAAAGTAATCTGTGGTTTTAGCCAAAACATAAGAAAAAGGCAATGTTTTTTCTGATTCAAAATTTTTTTCAGGACCAATAAATAATTTCATGTTTTTACCCATTGAGGTTTAGGTTTGTCTTTAATTTTCATGCTTTTAAAACTGCAGTGTTTGGTAAGAGAGTGAGTCATGATCCCTTAAAATTATAAACCTTATGTGTAACAAGATTTACCTGTTACGTGGGTTTATAAAATGATAAAAAAAACTTTTTGTTTCTTCCATAATTTTGAATTTGTAATAATTTATATTTTATATTGTATATTTTAGATGACTACTTTCCAAAAACAAAACACACCCATTACAGTTATAATTTAGTCAGCATTTTGAGTTGTCACCAAATCTAACAAATGATGATTTCTGACGTTGCTAACCACCAGTTATATAAAGGGTATCTATCAAACAGTGTACACAGATGCTGGAAGTTATGACTCTGTTGTGCCTCATGGATTCATTTCTTCCACATTTGGGAATGAGCTAAGTTCTAGAAGAAACTTACTAAGCTTCAAGCTTCGCTAACAAGTGACTGCTTTGAAGAGGCACCTAAATAATGCTTTTTTTACTACTGAGAAATCGACACCATAGTGACACCTAATCTTGCACAATAACTTCTTCTCAACTAAAATTTTGAAAGTCTGAATAAACTATATCCTTTCTGTCATAAAATAGAATTGATAGGAATTAGCTTTTTACATTAATTCTGTTCTATGTTCTGATTTCCAAAACTGGACAAAACATAAGTCCTCAAGTCAGTAAATTTCTAAAATTGGTCCCTGCAGCCCTACGGGCTACCTTCCTCTGCACCAAAAGTTAATTCTAACAGAGAGAGTTGAAAATAAGCCGTTTTTCCTGCAGGAAATGAAAACACCGGCCACTCTTCCTTACTAAACATGAATTTGCTGGCTAGCTCTAGTAAAAAGAAGGTGAATTGGGATTGGCCAATTTTCTCTTCATACTTTTAGGGTACCTGTTTCACGAACAAACAAACATTTATGTAAGCACACACAGATACACATGCAGGTTAGACAGTTAAGGAGCAAAAATTACTTTTTAATAGCTGTTAGAGGGAAGAGAATTGTAAGGTCTTCCATTGACTATTAGCTAAGTATCCCTCTTCATCAGTTTTTACCTCCCCCCCACACACCCCAATTGAAGCTCTAACAACTGTCGTAAATCAAAATTTATTGATAATTTGCCTTCTGAACAAGTAATTCCCTTGAGTGCTTTAGAGAATTTCCTTTGGGCTTCTCCTACTTAATCACCGCCACTTCATGCTACTCAAACAGACAGACAACTGCGTCCTTTTGCCTGCCTTCTCTATAAACTGTTGCACCACCCCAAATTAGGCCTATACGGAATCATTTCAGATTAGGAGAACAGATTCAGATTATTTCTCTCCCCTCCCCCTTCCCCCACTGACCAATTCTATCCTTCCATACAAGACTTTTTTTTTTCTTCAGTATACATCAAAGCACACCGGCATGTGTTAGAAGGTGGGGTTATAAGTACTATAAGTACACATATAAGTACTTTCTAACTGTAAGTAATTTATGGCTTAGTAATTTTTCTCAGTAATGTTCGTTCTGTTTTCCACCAGTAAAATCGTGTGGCCTTGGAAGTCTGGAAGAATTACATACTGGAGCTTTGAGAAGTTCAAATAATTATTGAGAATAAGTTCAAAAGCAAAAGCTATTTATAAAGACTTCTGACCTCATTTTATTTACTGAAAGAAAACAAATGCTTTCAAGATCTGACTAAGCCACCTCCAAAAGGTGGTTGCCCATAAGCTAGGGGACATTTCCCTAAACTCCCTCTGTGGCGTGGACAGCCGTGTGGGAACGTAACCAGCGCCTGGGAGATTTTCCAGTCTGCTGCGATATGCAGGGAGAGGTGGCACTTCTGCCAGCCGCGCAGATTTGGTGACAACTGTGGAATTCCAAAATTATCCATATTTTTCTGAAGTTAAATCTAACACGAATCAGGCCTCAAAAAGGGGTGCGGGGAGGTCAGAACAGAAATGTAAGGATTCGACCTAAAGATTGCTGGGCTGGGACTCAAAAGGCCCTGGGCCCGAGGGCGATGGGACGACGAAGGGCTTGCGTCCTGGGACAAGAGCAGGGGGTCTGGACCCGACGTCTGCACGTGAAATCAGGACGTCCCTGTTCTGAGTAACCCGGCAGTCCATCTCCTTGCCGGGGGGCTCGGGCTCCCCCAAACCCCAAAGGGGCCCCAGGGGGACTTGGCTTGGATGACTCGCGTTGGCCCGCTCACCCTTTAGCCCGCGTGCGGTCTCCCCGCCGAGGCTGTCTGTCACCTCCCTGCCTCTTGGACCTCTGAGGGGCCACTCGGGTCACCAGCTCTGGGCACCCGGGGCCACGGATCCTGCCCTGCCTTGAAACGCGGGTTCTGGTTGCGAAGGAAACTGCCGCCTCGCCCTTGCGGTGGCCTCCTGACCATCTCCGTCCTTTGTCCCACCAGCCGCTGCCAGGCGCCACATGTCCCTGAGAGCTGCAAGGCTTACAAAAGTGAGGCGGGACCGCACATTTAAACTGGCCGCGCGCTTCTCTCCCGCGGCGGTCGAGGCGCCCCGCCCCGGGCGCGGGAACGGGATCTTCGGGCTTTCCCGGGCCTGGTGCGGATCTGCTGTGGATTTTCCGCTGCGGCGGGGCCGGGCGGGAGCGCGAGGCTGGGGGAGGGACCGAGACCCCCCCCCACCGGGATGGCGGAGAGGCGGGGACCGCCGGTGACCTGGAGGGGACCCTTGCGGCCCGCTCCCCCCAGCCTGCCTCCCCGGATGTGGCCCCGCTGCAGCGGGGTGGCTGTGCTGGGCTGTGAGCGTGTCTGGCAGCTTTTACTGAGCAGCTAATAGTATAACAACCCGGCTTTGATAAATCTGAACTAATTACCCCTCTTAATTAAAGTCTTTAGCAGTTGTTTCACTGTTTTGGCAAGAAAACAGGAGAGACTTGCAGTTGGAAAACACCAGAGCCCGAGCTCACAGCGGAGCTGCCGATTAACACTTGAAGCATTTCAAGGACCTGGCACCCGCCGCAGTTTGGTTTTCATCCATGTTTCCTCCTTGATTGGAAGTATATTCGTCTATAAATGTATAAACACACCTAAAATCACGGAGGCTCCCTTTGCCAGCTGCGCACAAGTCAATAGATGCCTTCAGGATGCAAACAATAGATAACCCTCTACATGGCATGATTTTAATGTGTGTGAAGTATGTTACACGTCTCTTAGATAACTCTGTCACCATTTCACTGAGCAATACAAACATATCAGGTGGCCCAGGACAAAAACATGTTTCTGTTACAAAACTCCGCATCTTCCCTCTGAACTTTATCAAATTTCATCCCTTTACCCAAGTCATAACTATTTGGAAAGACTAGTATTTGTTCTTGGTGAATTTTTCAGATCAAACGTTAGGTGACACTAATCCAGGATTGAACTTTTTTTAAAAAGAGGACGGATGGGGGGAGGGGGTCAGAATCAGTAAGCTCTCGCTGAATAATGTGAATAGAGTCCTGAAGTTTGTTGATTAAATAAGCATGTTCCAAGTATTTATTTTCAACATTCAATGAATCAATTTCCACGTGCAAAAATCAAAACTAAGATCAAATTCATCCATAATGAACCACTCTTATCTGTTGTGTATGTGTGAGTGTGTGCTCACGAGTGTGGAATGTGCCTTTATAGGAACACTCATCTATGCGTGTATATATAACATACACACAGTGTGTTGTTACCTCAGGGAAAGAGGAAATGATAATAAACAATCGGCAGGCATCTTAAGACTGCAGAATCAACACAATAGAAATATACACAATAATAAAATTAAAATGGTGCAGCATTCCCGGGTAAGATAATACAGATCTCAATAAATACAGCAGAATTTTTTTTAAACAAAACAAAACAAAACAAACACCATCTCTCTGCCCCAGATGAAAAGTCTTTCCAAACTAAAAAAAAGGAAAAACAAACAACGCCCCCCCAGATTTTCTTACAATTGTTAATGTCTATATAGAATACACAAAAACCATTTAGCAGGTGCATGCAAGAGGCAAAAGGCAGGGAATGCGGAGGCTTCTTGTCGGCTCCAAGGTGTGGGGCCCAATATGCCCTGGGATTTGCAGACCAGCTCGGATCGGGAGGTCCAGCTCGATTTTGCCTCTGCCTCAGTAGTGGGGACCCCGGCTGGGGCTGGGAAGATACTTTGGCCTCGATCACTGGTGGCCTGGGTGGAGCCCGGGCTGCAGGGCCCCAGGGGGCGGCAGCTGAGGCGGCAGAGGCGGCAGGGTCGCGGCAGGCTGTGGCTGCTGTAGAGCGGGCGGCTGCTCGGCTCCTGGCTCTCCAGCAGCCGTGCGGGCCAGCCCCAGGCTGCTGTCGTGAAGCTTGCGGACGTGCTTCTTGAGGTCAAAGTTCCTGCAGAAGCCCTTGCCGCAGGTGGGGCAGGTGAAGGGCTTCTTGTCGTTGTGGGTGTGCATGTGGAAGGTGAGGTTGTAAACCTGGTGGAAAGCCTTGTTGCAGATATTGCACTTGAACTGCTTCTCCCCGCTGTGGGTCAACTTGTGGTTTTTGTAATTCCCTGAAACAGACAAATGACAGGGACTTGGATCTGAAAAGAGAGCTTGAAAAGGGAGGAGTGAACGGGCTGAAGGACAATGTGGCCAGAGGAAGAGCTGCCACAGCTCTGACAGGGCTCCGCTGCCTGTCCGTACTTCTCCCCCCATGTTTATTTTTAAACATCAACAATGAGGCCATTCCCTCCATACTTTAATATGTATTTATTAATCCAATTATATAAAACGAGAACAAACGGATAAGAAAATACCCCCTCGGTATATGAACCCTACCTTTCTCTAATGCTAATCAAACTTGCAGGGTAGGAGGTTGGCAGGGCAACACATGCAGCGGTAAACTAGCTGAACTTTGAAAACTGTTTTCTAAAATATCCAGAAAAGACTAGGGTTTCGTGACTACCATAAAAGACACATTCTCCCGGGTTCAATACCTTTTTGATGAAATCCTTTGCCACAGAATTCACACACAAACGGTTTGTAGCCTGCATGTATTCGGGTATGTGTGTTTAAAGTGGAACTTCTATTAAATGCTTTGCCACACTGGTTACATTTGTGAGGTTTTTCCTGAGTGGAAGGAAGGAAAAGCAGAGAAATTAAGGTGCTGTTATTCAGTGGAATCCTGCAAACTCGAAAACACATTAATGCTCTCTCTCAGGTTTTTAAGCAGAACAAAGGTAAACAATATGCAGCATTTCCCGTGTTCAGCCAGCAAACAAACCTTACGCTAAAGAGTAAGAGTTTATCAGCCATTTTTCTACGAACTGTTCCCAGGTAAATGAGGTGAAATCGAGACAGGCGAACACACCTGGGTGTGAATGATCTTGTGCCTGCACAGGGTGCTGGCTTGCCGGAAGCCCTTTCCACACACTTTGCAAACGAAGGGTCTGGCTCCTGTGTGCACCGGCATGTGACGGGTTAAGTTGTAGTGCGCGTTAAAGACCTTAAAGTTAAGCACATGTAGAACAGGTTAGCCCAACAAGCACTTTCGAATCAACCCGGGCAGAGGGAGCAGAGGAAGGAGATAACCTTAATACAAATGTATAGCAATAATTACAGAACAAAACTTAGGAGGAAGGAAAGGAGAGGAAGGAGGGAGGGAGGAAAGGAGGGAGACCCCCTTTCTTCACAGTACTTGCCTTTCCACACACTTCGCAAGTAAAAACTTTGGGCTTGGTATTAGGAGAGCCTCGGCTGAAGTCAGAGGTTTTGAACGCGATTTTTTCCGACAGAAGCTGGGCGCTCTCTTTCATGTAATGCTGCAGCTGAGCCTGGGACAAGTCTTTGAAAGCTACTCCCGAGGGGTACTTCTCCACCGCCGGGACCACCAGTTTATTCCTTTCGGCTAAATACGTTTTTGGCTGTGGGTGCAAAGGGGAACTGAGGAAGTAGGAAGCCACCGGGTGGATGTTAACGCCGGCCGCCGAGTGGCACGGGCCGTCACCTCGATTCAGGTAGCACAGGGCTCCCATGGCGTGGAAGGAAGAATGGTTGACCACACGCGGCCTTACCAGCTTGTACTGCTGCAGCGGCAGCGCGTCGCGAGCGAAGTCGCCCTTGAGACTCAGTGCGCAGTTAAGCAGGTCGCTGCAGCTAAACGCGGGCGCTGCGGGCCCTGCTGCCGGTGCCGCGGGATCCTCCAGACTCGCCTTCCGCGGCTCCGAGCCCGTCATTCCTGCCTTGGGGCTCGTGTCGTACGCCACTGGCACGAAGGGGATCATGCAGGGGATCGACGAGTTAAGATGCAGAGAGTGCTTGGAGTCCCCCTTGGGCACGGCTCCTTGCAGGAAGTGGGGAACCTGCAGGGCTTTAGGTTCGGGGGTGCGCGCCATGATTCGTTCGATGGAGAAGGCCAAGGGTTTGGAGGTGCTCATCACGTTGCTCCGGGCTGGAGCAGTCGCTAACATTTTGGCGGTTGCGTTGTGGTAGCTACTGTCCATGTCTGAGTCGCCAGCGTCCGTCAGGCGGGACCGGGCTGTGCTGTCGTTGCCTTGTTCCCTGCTTCTCACAGACCTGCGGAGAGGGGGACGGGCACCATCACCACCAGCAGCCTCCTCCTCCTCCTCCCCAGCATCACCAGCCGAACCTGCCTGCCCAGCCCAATGGACTCCTGCCAGCCCATCGCAGAGTTCTTGGCGCACCAATGACTCGGGGACAATCACTACTTATTTCTATCAATAGAAAGTGTTGTGTCAATAACGCAGCCAAGATCTCGCCAATCGTTAACTTCCAAGAGGAGAAGGTAAACTAGATAATTGCTCAATTCGCTTCCTACAGTCAACAGGAAAACTTTTTTTTCTCTGCAGTCAGTGACTACTTTTCATTGGTGAGTGAGGTTCCCCCGCCCAGAGGAGGCGGGGGCGCTCTCCGCCGCGCCGCTCGCCCTCCCCTCCGCGCACACACTCCGGCGCGCACTTGCAGCCCCCACCCCCTACTCCTCCACCCCTTTGCTTTTTCCTCTGTCTTTTTAATTCTCAATCTGCTTAACCAGGCTTTAGAGGCCAAGCAAATCTGAGATCAATTTTCTCGTTTAGCTCTAAGTGACATCATCTAAAATCATTGTGCAAGGGCTAAATAAGGAAACGGAAACTAATTCAGGGGCAAACGCCAGGCTATATTTATCAAACGCCAGGCTCCAGAAAGCCACGGCTAGGAAGCCTCCGGCAGCGAAATCCCAGCTTTCCCTGCACGGTTCCGCGGGGCCAGAGCTGGGCCCGGGTCTGAGCCGCGCCGCCGCCTCGGCAGCCCTCTTTCTTCCTTTAGGGCCCAAGGGCTGAGCGGCCCCCGCATCGCGGCGTCCCTGCGGCCCGAACCGACTCTGGACCATTTGGAAGACGCCAGCAGGTAACTGGCCTCCACAAACACCCCTGAGAATTAAAGGCCTTGGGAGGCTTCTTATTTGATGCAATGACCTACGCTCCATCCTCAAAGTTGAGTTGCAAAGAATAAGCGGGTCACATCAAAGAAACCTCGACTAGGGCCGAACCCACCCCCACGATACACAAACACAAGCGCGCGCTCGCGCGCGCGCTTTTATGCGTTTCCATTGAAAGCCCGGAAAGAGTATTTCTTTAAGTACCTGCTCTCACTAGAGCTCTATCCGAGCATTTAAAATTTTGAATGTTGAGCGGAGAAGGGAGACAACTTACTGATTCCCTCCCCCAACCTCCCGACTGCTGGTGTCCGCTCGCCTCCTCAAAGCAGCGCCAGCTGCAGCGAGGGTACACTGCCGGTCGCGCGACCTGCCAGCGCGAGAGTCGTGGCCATAGCCACGCTTCTGTTTCCCAAAGCGCACAGAGACCATGCTCCTGCAACGCCCCCGATCCCGGCGCCCTCCGTGTGTGGCACCTCGCCCAAAACTCCTGGGGAGGAGAGGTACAGTGTGAGGAGTGTTCCCGAAAAACTCAAGCGGTGGCGACTCCAGCTGCGCGAGATCCCGCCGCCTAAGCTGGCGCGGCCCGGGGCGCAACCCGAGAAGCGGCGCGCGCCCTCCTTGTCGCTCTCCTTTGCAAGCCGGCGGTTTTGCAGAGCTTAGCTCTGGGGCCGGGTTGCCAGGGAAGGGCGGAGAATGGCATCTGCGCAGGGAGAGCTCTGCGGGCGCGAACCCGCGCGTAGAGGCGGAGGAAGAGCGCAGAGGTGTCAGCTAGGGCCTTGAGTCCTGCAGGTCCCTGTGAGTGTCTGACCGCAGCAGCCCAGGGTGCCATCTACCTGGTGAGTTACCCCCGAGCGCGTGCATGTAGAAGGGGTGGTGGCAGGTAGCAGACGTCGGGCCAAGCGGGTGTTGGGCGTCCTCTTCCTGCAGAAGCCCTGGAAAGGCTCAGCGGTGGGAGGATGGATACAAGCTAAAACTCCTGGGATTGTGGAACCCCTGACAAATCCATCACAAAATGTGAAATCGGACCCCAAACGGGGGAAATTGACCTAAAATATTCCCTTCTCCCTACCTCATCGCCCAGCACTTGCTAGGAGCTGCTCATTCTGGCTTTTCGTGAGGGTCAGCCTCGCACTTGCGGGGCTAACCGAGAGCTGTAGACAAGCAGAGCGCCTAGGCTGAAACCACGCCTGATGCCCCAGGCTAAAGCAGAACAGCAGGATGGGCGGTGGGGAAATCCAATTTCCGAGGAAATGGGGAGGAGGCGTGAGTCCTATTGGAAGTTGAAAGCAGCCAAAGGGCCAGTTTGGGGAAAGGTCTGAATGAGACTGTCGGCCCTAACCACTAGTCCTGGAAGAGCCTCGTGTCAGGTCTCGGGGTGGCTTCGAGCTGGGAGAACAGAAGCAGCGTGTAGAAAAGTGCAGAAAGAGGCGAGCGCAAGCACAAGGGCTCAGTCTGGGAAGAAGTGCCACACCCCCGGCGGTACTTGGGTGAGGTTCTTGGCCCGGGCGCAGTCGCCCAGGGTTCGCCCAGGCTGGAAATTTTCTTTCCGTTTGCTGTTGGGGCCGCAGAACCTGTCTCCTCCTCCTGCTCAGACAAAGAGCACCCGACGACTTTGATAGGGGAAGGGGTGGGGGTGGGCGGAGGACGTCCCACGACAGATGGGGTCGCGGTTAAGACTTTAATTGCGGCCTTTTGGGACGGATCGGGTTTCCTTTCCTACCTGCAGCTTCCCAGCAACGAAAAGTCCCCCTCCTGTTGCGCTCCTTCAACATCAGGCCAGGGTTGAAGGAAAAAGCAAAGAAGCACGCAACAGCCTAGTTCTGGAAAGCTTTGGAGCGCCCAGGTGACTTGTACAACTCACCAGCTTCCGGAGTGTTACCTGCCTTTTTGACTGAATACCACTAGTTTGTTTTACGTTTGTCGCGTGTGTGTCCTTCTCCCTTTACCCCCTCCCCCACTCCCTCTTCTTAAAGGCAAAAGAGCCTTGATTTGACCTCGGTAAATTTCTCCTTCGGTGGACACCGTATTAAAAAGGAAAATTATTGCCTAAGGGGTATACAGATTTTGTATAGTTAATATCTCAGCAGTTTGCTTTCCACCGGTCTTTTCGAAATTTGCCTTTCTGACAAGTGTTTGAAAGTATAGTGTCATTTGAATAACAAATATCGCAAAGTAACAATTATGCCCTTCCTTTAAAAGGTAGACCTGGGTTTCCTAATTCTAGACTGAAGAGGCGCTTTATAAATCTAGGTCTTGGTATTCCAACATTTGTGAATGAGTATTTTCCACTCAAAACCGAACCTAAAACATGAGTTATTAAAAAAAAACTCTATTATCTTAAAATGCAAAATGTATTTAGAAGAACCTCCATCTTATTGTCATCTTATTGTACTCTGTGTTTTTTCCCCCTAAACACATTTGAAAAGTAACAACGAAAACAAAACCACCAATATATAAAGCAGAGCATATCTGGAAAATTTAGAAACTTCTAAAATCGTTCAACACTTAAAAAAATGTTTATTAAAAGGATGCAAGGAAGCCTTGTTTGTTTTGTTAATGACAAAAGAGAAACTCAGTTATAGTTTCTTTGGATTTTCTTACAGAATCCTATAATCCCCTTTTTTTTCATCAGAGTTGATGATTAAGGGTCCTTCCCCTTCCCAACTAGGGACAGACATCCTGCATGAGATGTTCTGAAGGAAGCAGAGCAGTCCTTGATATGAAGGGACCAGAGGAACTCCGAGTTAAGGCCTTCCGAGAGGAAAAAAACAAAAAACAGAAAACCTCTACTCCTCTAAACTAATTTAAAGTTCTCTTTTTTCCTAGGGCCTCTAATTTTGATTTTGATGCCCCCTAAACTGTGTTCTTGATATTGCTCAAGAACTTAAATAATTTCCACAGGCTTTTTATTTACATCCTGTCACTAGTAAGTGCAATTTCTCATCATGATTATTGCAATATGATTTAAAAGGCAAGATAATAGAGCCATCAATTTCCAAATAATCCATAATCTTTACTCTTCTTCCTTAATAAGTCATGAAATATTGTTGAATTTTTAAAAAATAAAAGGTGGATTGGGAAATTAATTTATCCAACCTCTGCCAAGTGCATTAATTAATCCCTGGTTATATTTCAGGGTTTTCGGCTTTTCCATCATCTACAACCCCCACCTCTTCATCACAAACAACAGTCTGCTTTCTCTTTGTTTCTTATTAGCTACTTGGAGCTAAAGGAGGTAGAGAAGATTAGAAGGTTATTATTCTGAGGACCCCCTCCCCAGGCATTCAGATGCATCCACACTTTTTCCTGTTCAATAAATAGCACTGAAGGCCCATGTACCTTCCTTCGAGAGGAGGAAAAGCATTCCTAAATTCTTCTATGGTTTTGCTTGGTCTTTATCTCTGACTGGTCTTTTATTATTTCTTGTGATGTGTGATGGAGGTGGGGTGATTGCATAGGACACAAATAGGAAGAATCTGCAAGGTTCAAAGAAACAATCTTGCTGAGCATTAGTTAATGAATGCACAGTGAGAACTAACTTTCCAGCACTTCAACACGTGGCTGTCAGGTTCAGATTTAAGGCTACTATTGTGCCTTTAGTTAGTTTGATAGCAAAAAAAATTTCTTGCTAATTTTGGATAGCATGTGAAGGGCGGTATCACAGGTCAGGGATATAGGAGGGACCCAGTTAACTCACAGACCTCTTCTTTTTGGGAAAGGAGAAGTGGGAAATGCTTTGTTGTTGTCTTTAGATCTTAGTCACTATTTCTTTTGTTAGGATATCCTTTAAACCCAGTGAAATCATTCCTCTGCAAACAACATTTACATACTTAAAGTTTGTAAAAGTAAATGAGGAGCCCCCAGGTGAAAGCTGTTAATGAGCTAGCAGGCCTTGCACACACCGGTCACCTGCTCTGGGTTTGTTTGTGTCCCTCCACTAACGATGGGATTTTTCTGACCGGTTCCCACAGGCCCGTAAAGTGTTTCCTCCAGATTGCCAGGCTCCGACTCAGGGCTGGACTTGACGAAAAAAGAAGTTTATAAACAAGCGACTCAGTTTCTCCAACTCATTCAAGAAGCTGCCTACAAGTCAAGCAACAAAAAAAAAAAAAAAAACACGGAAGTTTTGCTTGCAATTCACGACGGTGTCACTGAAACCTGGGAAGTGAACAATTGGAAGGCGGCACCGCAGATAGGCTCTCTTGCCCTACACTGATAGCTGGAGGGTGCCACTGGCTGATTAGCGTTTTGCAGCAGCCCCCAGATAATTTTTAAAACTCAGTTGGTAGTCAAAATAAAAAACTATATTCGACACCCAGCGCGACTCTTATCCTTGACACTACCCACAAGATTTAGAAAAGCTTTAATGTGATACTCGAACTTTATTTCCCGTGAAATAAAAAATAAAAAGTAATAGGGATTAAAATAACAGAGCAAAAAATTAAAATTAAAATTAGAAAAAGCTTGCAATAGACGTTAATTAAAACCCTTGAGCAGAAATCTCAGTGCTGTTTATAAATTTAGTTACCTCCTGGGCCCCGGCCGTCGGTCGCTCCTGCGGGTCGCCCGCGGCCGTCCCGGCCTCCATCCCGCCGCAGCCCCGGCGGGCCTGGCCTCGGAGCAGAGCCGTACACCCGCTGCGGGCGCGGGAGCCGAGGGGCCCGCCGCACTCGAGATGCGGTGGACAGAGCAGAGCCATTTACCAGAAGCCCGAAGTGAAACAGAGAAGCTGACAACTATCCCCAGCCGAACTCTCAACTTATTGGTCCTTGCTCACGAGTCCCAAACAATTCCAGTGACGTTGGCGAGGCCTTGGGCGACCTGGCTCAGTGAGACTGCCTGGAGGGGCCGCGGGCGGTGGCTCCAGATGCGTGGAGGGGACTGGGAGCTGGGGTTCCCTCCCGCAGCCGCCGCCCGCCCGCCCGCTGCGCCGAGCGCGTCCCGCCGGGCTCCCGCGCCCCGGCGGGGCCCCGGGGTGGCGGGTCCGCCCGCGCCGCTCGGTCGCGGACCAGGTCCCTCTGACCTCGGGCCGCCCGGCCGCCAGCACCCCTCCCTCCCCCGCTGCACTCCCGCGGATCCTTCGGGGGCCCCACCCCGCCCCCTGAGCTGGAGGAAGGAGGGATGCTCCAACGAGTTTCGGGAGGGAGTGCGGGATCGGGTTTAAAGACCGAGTAGCAGATGGGCGAGAACTCATGTCTGAAAAGTTTTGAACAGAACATTCACTAATAGACCTGCTTTGCCGACTCCGGGTATAACTGAAGGGTCTTTTGATCTGGATGGCAGGTGAAAGAAAACAGGCCTGACGCTGGGAACGCCCAAGAAGGAACTGGAGCATCTTTTTATTAGTTTTGCTTGTCATTTGGAATTTCCAGGAAAACACTTTTTAAGCCAATTTTAAACGGGGGAGGCACCTCTGAGCATCTCCTCCGAAAAACTTCCCTGTCCGTTGTCAGGTACAGTATTTTAGTGCCTGCCCCCGTGAATCCTCCCAAGTCTCTGGGCCTGTGCTTAGAACTAGCTGGTGTTCTCGTTCTAGTTGGTGACGGTCCCCGGGAAAGCGAGAGAATTTTCTAACTAGATTCTCCTGTTTAAGACAATTCGCTTCCACCTACCTCTCTTGACCCTACCCTACAGTTAGTGCTTTCATTCCGGTCCCTGAGTTCGTCCTGTGCCAACCCTTCTTTCCTTCTCAGAGAGGAGATGGGATAGCCGGTCACAGAGCCCAATGCCCCCACGGCCACCTCCAGCTGGTCCTGAAGGGGAGGACACGCTCAGCCGCGGGCCGGTCCCCTTTTCTTGGTGGGGGTGGACGCTCCCCTGCGAGTCCCCACTCCCTCCTCCAAGCTATCTCGTCCAGATCCTACAGGCACTGAACAGGTTTCGGGAGTTGGGCCTTCACACACACCCACGCTGACAGAATCCCAAGCGGTTCGATCCCTCATTAAAGAATCTTTGCAAAGTTAACTTTAGAAAGTTAAGTGACATTATTGCTTTTTTAGTTCGGATGAATTTGGAAGTCATTTTTCTTTTTCTCTTTCCACTGCCTACTCTTTAAGTTCAGTTAATTCCTTGAATACCGTGGTCTCGCATTCGTCTCGCAGAGGAAGAGAGTACAGGATACGCCGCCAAGCGATAAGCGCACCGCGCGGGTGCTGAAGCTGGCAACAGAGCTGCGGCCCGCGGCCCGCGGTGACCTCGAGGGGCCGGCCGGCTGATGTCACAGACGCGGCTCCCGGGGCCTGTGTGGAGGCCCTGCGCCCCTGCGGGTCCGCAGGGTCGAGAGTGGGGAGGGAAACTGGTTCTGGATATCGAGCCGGAAGAAGAAAGGAGGCTGTGAATCTTTCAAAGACTGAATGGGGTCGGTTCCTGCTGCAAGTGGAGGGGGAAGTAAACCTCCTCTACCTAACCCTGTGATTCACAGCTTCTCAGAAATTTACATAATACAAGGGCGTAGATGTAAACCTAAAGGACAAAAATAATAATTCAACAGCACATATTCCATTATCGCACCACGGGCCTGGATTGGTTCCCGGTGTTGGCACATTAGCTGATTTCCAGAGCTTTTTACTCATGACGGGGAATAACTGAACTTTCACACCACCGTTGAAAGGAGAGGCAGAGAGGAAGAAAAAAGGGAGAGGACTCGAAATTGGCTTTAATGACGCTGATTTCGATTTCTTACTAATGGCAAAGGAGTTTTAAAAATTAAGAGGAAATGCTGTGTTCAAAAGGAGATGAGCATGGTAGTAATTGGGGTCCCTCACTTTCCAGAGGGTTTGTTCTCCTTTTAGTTGGCTGACATCAACATTTTATTTGAAAAGCAAAGTCATTACCCTTTAATATTAATAGGAAATTCCAATTTACCATTTCCCCAAATAAGTGTAGGCCACATACACTGAAAGAGAGACACCGCTGTCAACGAGGCCCTAAACGACCAATTCAAATATAAGATGGAAAAGTGAACCGTGGCAGCTACAAACTACAGGTAATTGCTGTTTCTGCCTTTAGGATTAGATTTTTTTTTTTTAACCTCTGCATTTGAACTCAAATGCCACTAGTAAATTCAAAATACTTGCAGTGTTTTCTTAATGATTCTCTGTGGAACGCAGGCAAGAGGAAATCCAGGGATAAGTTTTGTAGGATCCCAGTGTCCCCTTATTTTAGCCAAAGGGGCAGAGCAGTACAGGTACCCTTTGGTCTTGTGCTGTGCCTCTGCCAAGTGCATCCAATCGTCCAGCCACTGGTGAGCAATGGAGCCCTCCCCTCTGATTTAGGTGTGGGGAAGGGTGGTCACTGGCAACTAGAAACAGAAGGCCTTTCTGCCCCTTCCTCTGCTTCCTGTTATTCCGGCTTCCCTTTTCTCTACAAAACCTGTGTGCAAAACTGACCAAATTTTCTGACAGTTGATTCAATCAATCGTAGTTTGCAGTTGTTATTTAAAATTAAGTTTAGATCTTTCAATTAAACCTGAATAAGCAGGAATTAGGAGGAGCGAACATCCAATTTTTGAAATAGGCAATGAATTCTGTCTCCACCTGACCCCCAACTGCTGCCCATAAAGGGTAAAATATAAACCATCCTTCAAAGCTAGATTCTTCAATTTTCTGTTGAAATCAAGAAAAACCTTTTCTCCTTTCTATAAAAGTTCTTACTAAGTCCTCCTACCACCAATTTGTCTCAGACATCTTGAAGGCTGGAATGAATGAAGCCAATTTCCTGCATGGTCTCCTAGCCAGGGTGTGTGTCCTCAGGCAAGGCCACACACCTAGTGGAGTCCTTGTTAACTGGAATGGATGGTGACAGTTCCCCTTTGCCTTGAATAGTTTGTCTGTAAAATGGGACTAAATCAAAGCCCATCTCATTCTTTGAACACTTTGAGATTGAAAAGCAATTTAAAAATAAAACTACTTTACATTTGAAAAGCTACCTATCACCAGGTTACAAAGTTAAGTCATAAATTTTTCTAAAATAGTTTTCAAACAACTGTATTTAAAAACAACCCTTCTGCTCATTGATTTGATTTTTGTTTATCTACATGGAAATGTTAAAATACACATAAAGAATCACACTTGCTAAGTTACTTTTACAACCTCAAAGACTTTCTTTACCCTTGAGGGCCTGCTCTCCCACATTCAGTCCTGAGTACCCCAGGGGACACTTTCTTCTGTGGATTCATGAATTAACTGTTCACAAAAGCCTTTCAAAAATCCCAGTTTGATTAAAGCTGATTTCACTTCTTTAGAAGCAGTTATACATTTCTAAAATTAATCAACTTTCTTATAGACTATCTTAACGTTATGAAAGGACTCACCTAGCAATCACACAATGTAAAAAAAAAATAAAAAAAAACATCAAATACAAAAACCTAGCAGTTTAAATGAATGGCAATGAATGAGCTTCTTCAATCCAACAACTTTGAAGTGTGTTTAAAAAAATTATTACCAAGCTTTGGTGGGAGGGACGATAGGACCTACCAAAAGCCCCTCCTTTGCACATTCTACTGCTCCCTTCACCTTTTCATGTTTTAGTTGCCACTTTTTGAAATCCAGTTCTGTTGTGTTCTGACCTTTTACCATGTAACCCTTCTTTAACAAAACTTTTTATACCTCCCTACTAAAATTTCCTTCCAAAATAACACTTAATGTGGATTCTTTGGCATTTTAAGAAAATTCCCTAAACAACAAACCTCAGCATTTAAAGTTTTCTTTCTGCCAATCACACTCCAGAAAGATGTGACTCCAACGGTGTTAGGAGGCAGGTAACCTATTAAAGGGCAAGCTGGAACTGATTTGAAGCAGAGAGGGAAATAATTTAGCATACCAAGTTTAATTTTTGTAAAGGTACATAATGTGTGGGGACTCCCTAAACAAGCTGTGCCAGGACCTGGGAGAGAGCAGCTACTTCGCCTGAAGGTTCTCCAGTTTGAAATCAACTCTTCACTTCCTCTCTGACCACAGAACCACTGATCTTAGGGATAAACAATGTGGAAGGAGATTGCAGACGAGTCTAGAATATGCTTATTTGCTGATTTTTTTTTAATCACCCACAAGCACAGAAATACAGATACCTTTAATGTAAAACTGCAAAGTATAGGGAGATTAAAGGTCTCCTGGTATTCCCAAGTAGGTGGCAGATAGAGAACTGTGTTCTCTGAATCTGGAATTCAGAAGCTGCGGGCAGGCTACCTTAAAGAAATGGAGATAAGGAACATCTCTTCATTAAAAAAAAAAAAAAAAAAAAAAAAGTAGATCTAGTCCTAGTCCCAGCCCAAAGCCCTGCAGCTTCATCCCCTTTCCCAAGAGTTCAGTTTCTGCCTCTCCAAGGCCACTGCGTGCCCAGCCCTAACACCAACAGGGCACGTCCGACTCACTAAAGACATGCTGGGTTGTGACTCAAGGCCTTGCCCTGGGTCCCGCGCTGGGTCTCCATGCTATTAGTGTTGTCCCGACAGCCTAGAAGGGCTGCCAGTTCAGCACTCCCGGGCAGAACTAGGTGCTGGCGGTCGCCCTAAGCGTTTTGATTTGGCTGTGGCATCTGTGGTCATTTTGGGGTTCTCGGGGGCAACTTGTGGCTTCCTCTGCAACTCTCTCTAGGTTCTGCTTCACATTTTCCAAGTACTTATTGTGGGCCCACCTGTGGTCTGAGAGGCGGGGTGCCATTCTAGGCCACTTTAATCTTTGGAAAATATTAATGAACACTAATTTGCCCCTGAAATTCTCTTTAATTCAACTTACTGGGCACAGGCCCCGGCCTGGCATTCCTGGCTTGTAGTCTGGCACCTTCTGAATCATCCCCGTCAGGTGTTAGAGCCCCTCACCAACATCATTTTAATGTGGGCCCAATGACAGGTCTCCAGCTACCACTCTTCTCAAACGCAGCTCCAGGGGCTGCTCTCAGCAATGTCTGCCCTTTCTGGAGACAGGAGTGGGCAGGCCCCTCCCCATCTCCTCTTCTCCTCCCACTAGACTGTCAGTATATATAACCTCAGAACTGGACAATTCTAGTCAGTCCATGGACACGCAGTGGGCGGGGCTGAGGAACCACTAAGGCTACTGTGATCTAGAAGGACTCCAGAAGAATGGTCAGGGAGAGGTGGTGCATGTTGGCAGAGTCAGGCCTCCCAGGATTTCTTCTGAATCCATTCCTACATTAAAAAACAGTTAATGGCCACAACTTATTACATGCCTCTAAATCCCTGCAACCACCTTTCTTATTAAGTACCATTTTACAGAGAGGTTAAATAACTTGCCCAAGGCCACAGAGCTCAGACACAGTGAAGAAGTGTAGCCATGAGGATTCAAACCCATACTTTTCTGGGTCAAAGGCTCTGGCTCTTTTACAGCGGTTCCCCAAGCTGGGTCATGTGCACCTGTTTCTAGGTAACTCTTTAAATAAGGGGTCTTCTTCATTTGGAAAACATCGAATTCTTCGGTCACCTCCTCTTCTCTCCGTAGTACACGCTCACACTCCAGTGCCTACTTCTCCCTTCAAATAATACCATAGTGACACGGATAAAGGCCGCAGAGACTGTCACTCATGATTTCTGGAACTCAGGTTCAGCACTTGTACCCGTCTCTGCTCCCTTAAGTAAGTACCTTACTTCAACGTCACAGAGATTGGAGATTAAAGCAGCTCTGCACCCCATCTTGCAGCCTCACTCTGAGCTCACTGCGGGGGTGGGGGCACCTGCTCTGCCTCCCATAACGGGGTCGTCGCTGCTGCGGGGTCCTACCCAGCTCCTTTTCGCTTCTGCCAATCCACATAACTCCATCTGGAGCAAAGCACTGGGGCCCACTGAGCGTAGGCCTCCCCCGACGGTTCCCGCCGTCCCGCCAGCGAGACTTGGAGCGGAAGAGAGACTCACTCAACGCGGAGTCTCCTTGAACAGGACACGGGAGGGGGTGGGAAGGCCACTCAGTGTAAAGACAGAATGAGCACTGTCCTCCCGGACCCCCACAAACCAGGCCTCCACATTCGGCACCAGACCGACGGGTGGGGATGGTTCGAGGCTGGCGGTGGGGTTGCAGCTGCTGCGAAGGGCGCCGCGCCGCGCGCGCGGCCAACGAGGTGGCTGTGCGGCCGCGTAGAGGCCCCGCCGCCGGCCGCGCGTGGCCATCGCGCTGGGACATCGATCTGTCAGTTCCCCGTAGGAACCTGGACTGGGGAAATTCCAATTTTATGTTTTGGGAGTAAGAAACAGAAAGGCTCACGCTCTTGCTCAACTGTCCTCCCTCGGGTCCTCAAAGGGGTGACTCAGGGGCTCCGCAGGCCGGGTCTGCGGCCGGACCGCCCTAGTGCCTGGGGCCCCCGCGGATTCTCAGGGGTAGGGTGGGGCGCCCCTCTCGGGAGGCAGACTGCGGCAGCAGGTAGGAGTTTCTGGGCTCCACGAGCGGCGATGGCCATGTGACTTCTTTCCCATCCAAGCGCACCTTCCTGGCGCTTGGATTCTCTTACCCCTGGTTGCCTGGGGCGAAGGAGGGCGGTGTCCCTGGGTCCGGGTGGGAACCCTGAAACACTTTGCACCGGGGTTTATTGCAAAAGTAGCAGGAAATCCTTTCTCCAGAGCGAGGGACAATGAATGAGAACTAGAGAATTCAAGCGGAAAAATCCGTGAACGCAAGAACGGCCCACAGCTGGAGTCAAGTGGTTTCCTTAAAGCTCTGTGTGGTTCTCTTTCCGGGAAAAAGCACGATTGTGATTTTTCTCCAACAAGTGTTCGGAGAAATTTTCCTTCTAGACGTTTCATTGAACGCATCCATCCCGGCTGGAAATTAGACTGTATTGGTTATTTTCTCCAGCAACATACACTAAGCTGTCCAAATAATGTACATTTCTGCCCTTCCCAAAGCTGGGGCGGGGTGGGGGGCGGCGTAGAGCTTTTCTTTTGAGTTAAAAATAATTTTCATTTCCAAAAGTCATTCATTGCAAGACTTGTTTTCTAAATTTTTTTCTTTCTCTTTTTTTAAATAATAACAAGTACTTAGCTTCCTCTAAAAGACTGATGCGTGGGCATTCACCCTAACAGTTACACACTCCAAGAAACAATTATTAAGTCATTTCAAGCAATTTTCAGTTACATTCAAGAGCATTTGTGAGCAAAAACTCCAAAACAACTTTTCATTCTTTTTCAGTTACTTTATAAATTTCTTTACACACTTTTCTGTGGCTCATAGGACAGTCCAGTTAGTCCTCACAAAACCATGCGCATCTCCTCTACCTGCCTTGAACCGCTGTTGTCCTCACTGTGGAAGCCACTGGAGGCTGGGGTGGGAATGGTATTTTTAGAATTCTGAGTGTAGAAGGGAAGGAGCAGAGAACACTCAAATCTAAACAGAAGCTACAAGAGGCTGACCAGCAAAGAAGGCCTGCCAGCAGTCTAGCTAGGTCAGGCCAGCAGCAAGACCCTAATGATGGCCCCAGTACTTTCCCCTTAAATATATTCTTTCCCATTTATTTCTGAATTCTGTCAGCTAGACACACACACACAGATGGCTAAGGCGTGAGGGGTGGTGGTGGTGGTAATAGTCATTCATACTTTAGGACAAAATGGGACGATTACTCTGAGATGAGCTGTATCAAGGAAATAGACATTTTATTTAAAGGAAAAAAAATGGTGAGTGATTTTCAAGCATAGAGAGATTTGAGCTGTGCAGGAAGCAGCAAGCTTAGGGAGTTTAGAACAGCATGACAGGACACCCCAGGGCTTGAAGAAAGGATAGTATGGAGCCTTAGAGTGAAGAAGAGAGGAAAGGAGAGCATTTCAAGACAAAACGCCTTTCAAAAGTACTGAGTGGTGGAGTTAATCTCTAATCGAGGAAAAGAAAAGAAATCTCCTTTCATGTTACCACAGGGTCTCTTACCTCTAGGACCCAGAAATTGAGCCGAAACAGTATTATATAATAACCATGGATTTGATAGATTTTCATGGGCTGGTTTGAGTACCTAATCACCATTTATAACACCAATGGGAGAATGAATTTGGAGATCCAAGAAGTTTCACTTCCAAAACTTGGTAAATTGACTTTACATAAATTCAGGGATAACTCCACTTATTTTGCATTAACTTACTTCATTTAAACATTATTTATGAATCAATGCAGTAGCACAATATGCCAGCATATTTTAAGAAATACAAAAATAACAATTATAGAGACATTACAAAGCATAATACTATTATTTATCTTTGAAAATTGTAAGAAAATACTTTGGGGGAAGAAATAACTTTAATAATTAATTGCTAGTTAACATTACTAGCATTCCTCATAGTACTAATTATTAGTTACCACTAATTGCTAATGTTAACTAATAATACACAACATATAAGTATGTAGTCAACATTACTTTTGCTATGGAAATATGCTCTCATAGTAACTAATTCTTTTAGTAAATGTGTGTGCTACTAGGTGCAAAGCAACGTTAATATTTTTTACTCATTTGATTGTAAACAAGGCAAAAAAAATATCAGCATGAAACAAAATACAAAGCCAAATTGTTGGGATGTTTGTAATACTGCAAACATTTTTTTACTGCATTTAATCTATAGAAGTCTAGTAAATACAGAAGTGGTTATGACTAAATGGATTTTTATTGCCTGCAAGCTGTTACAAGTAGGAGAATAAAATATGTTGATGGTGACACACTCACTAACCAACACTTTGGGAGTTTTTACACTTGAAAGAAGAAATGTTCAGAATGGAACAAGACACAAGCGCATTGGACTATCTAGTCTATATTTGGGTTTGGCAGTCTTTTAAGCCCAGGAATACACCTGTAGACCAATTCAGAGTACTAAGAACCAAGGTCATAGTTTCACACACATCACAAAAATGGCAAATTAACTACAGAACAAACTTTGCACATACATGACAAACTGTCAAGTACACACCATTTTAACAAGGGTATAATAGAGATGGCACAGTGATCAGAAGTGGCTTCTCACAATGCTGTCTTATGAAAAATACATACTCACTTCAGACACAGAACACTACTTTGATATGATTACAGGGAAAAAAGTCAACTCTTAAAAAAAGTTTATGTTCCAATCACAAACAAAGCCCAAGCTCATTTTAGGTCAAGCTACACAAAAGAGGCTGATTTCTTTAAAAATAAACAAACCAAATGAACCAAACAAACAAAACAAACAAACAAACAAAACCTTGGTATTTCCCTTTTTATCTCTGCTTTCGGGTTTTTTAAAATATGGAGTGAAATACAAGCGTTTTTATTTGGTCAGACAATGTAATACAAGGTCAAGGTACAAAATAAACAATGTCAAGGTGTGTGCTCCTCCCTTCTACAGAGCTGTGCATCATCAGCCTTCCTCTTCTTCTTCATCACTGTCTTTCATTGTAATGCCCTGAAGTCCTCCTCCTTCGGAAACAGAGGCTGTAGCCTCCTCTACTGTTAACCGTCTGTGCAGAGTATCATAGGTCTTACTGTTCAGTGTGCCTTCCAACACACCCTGCAGTCGGAAGTCCCTGTAGGTTTTCTGGAGGAAGAAGAGAGAATGTGCTTAGATAACTTACGAATTATATGTGTGGAGATATACTTGAATGTCTATCTGTACGTATATATACTCGGCTGGCATTTCACAAATGATCTTGGACAATTAACTAATGGATTAAGACTGTCAATCATCCTGTTGGTGTATTTCTGGGAGAACATGAAATGACTTTAGGTAGTGCTATTCAAATCCGAATCACTTAAGAGATCAAAATTCTGTAACTATCAGATGATAAATAAGATTTTTATCAAAAAATATTAATTGCACAGAATTTACCAGTTGAATAACCTGTAACAAAGATAAAATGATATGTACTAATGATGTACATTTTTAATATAGAAAATTCTTAGTTTTCCAATTGAGTCAATCCTTTAATACAGAAAAATATGTTACATTTTATAGAATGCTTTAGCTTTTGGGGGGAGGTATGTGGAAGAAGAGGATTAATCCTATTATCAGTATTTTCAGCATTTGTGAATTTTAGTTGGATAATCACTTGTTATAAATAAAATTCACATTTGAAAACTCCACCAATTTTTAAAAATAAATAACTGTGAGGAACATTGTATGGTATCTGAAGTCTCAACAGCAAGTAAAATTTAGATTCAGAGAGTGGTATTTTTTCTTAAATGATGAAAACTATTTTCACTTGGATCCTAATATTTTAAGACACATACATCTCACCATCCTCACATTCCCTTTCTGGGCTTCTAAGCTTATTATTACTAAGGTGGTACTGGTAATTTTCATCATAGCTCATGAAATAACTCTGAAAGGTAATTTTTGTCTAGAGAATTCAGTAACTGATAATACATGGTTATTGTTACCATAGAGATTTGTGTTTAAGCCTATACATGTCTGATAGAACAAAAATATGTCAAGCACACAAAATATTCATCTACAGATGGCATATCTGATATAAAGTATTATTGTTCCATTGACAATTACATACTGAGTCTGTGAGCTCTACTTTCTTATTTGATTGGAATGGCTTTCCCGAGACTTAGCTAAATTATCAATAAGTTGGCCAGGACAGATTCGTATTGTAGACTTGCAGTCCTGAAGGCTTTCAAATTTACCAGCAAGCAGTAAGCACTTAGGAGAGCTGAAGGGCAGGTATTTTTACACTCTCTCGTTTTAGAATTCATAAAATGTTACTGATACTTGGTCATCCTCTATGTCTGCCAACGAAGGTCTGCTTGGCTCTTATTTAAGACAAGTGCCTGCCACAGGGTGCTGCTCACTTGTCTTCTTTTTTCCTAGTAAAAGAGGCAAGCTGATTTATGTTAACTGCTTTCAAATGCCATATGGCCATTAGGTAGAACACAAATCTATCATTTTGATTATATGAAGATTTTATTGTTTCCCTCTGCAAATAAATCATTCTGATGTTAAAACTTGGCTAATAGTTTCTTAGTCCTAAATATTTTGTGGAAACCTTACTAGAATTTGTTTTTTCTTAGCGAGTAACATGAATAAACCAATTAGTGTCTAAAGTGTCTTTGTGGGACAAAGTTGGCTATCATATAAATCTTGATGGCATCTAGGTTTCCATGGTAATAGAAGAATGACAATGCTTGTAAGTGGTAAGGACTAGATTGTCAGGGTCAAGTAGCTTAGCTACAACTCTGCTGTAATATGCAGGCCATGTCTAAGTGATCTAGATGGAAGCAGAGCCTACTCAGGGGCCTTTCCAATTCTATTTATGTGCTATTTAACAGTTTCTTAAATTCACTGGAAAATGATCATTATAAACATAACCATATAAGTTCTGAAGAATGATGACTCTCTGTATGAAACTGGTTAAAGTTTGTCTATATTTGAAGTAGAAAGAAACAATTAGAACATCAAAGTATTAATTCATCTTGATTTTCATTGTGAAAATAATCATTTTTAATTATTAAATAAAACCCTATAACTAGATTATGTCAGCCTAATGTATCAGCCCAAGTCAGCACTGGCTGAGTCTGGGGATCTGCTTGTGAAAAACAAAACATGGAAAGTCAAACATATTCATGAAATTTAATTTCATATTTATCAGCCTTGACTATTGATAGCCATATGAATAATATATTAAAATAAGATAAACTGATTGGCTTAGAGTACAAAGGAAGTGTACCATATAACTTGTGAAATTATTAATTGTTCTTTTCTGCTAAAACATTCACTAGTGCTTGATCTTTAACTGTAGTGATGTGTGAATATGAGAAAAGAAATAACTTTGAAAGAAATAAATGATGAGCTAAAAAATGAAGATTTTTATTCTAAAAACGAAGTAAAGAGCTTTCTATATCAATACCAATCGGCTGAATATGTAATTTCTGACATTTTGACACAGTAGACATTAGCTTGAAAATATGGCTGATCATAAGGGCAACCAGCTAATCCCAACAGTATAGACTGCAATCTTAGCAGATACATATACTTAGAAGGCAAATACGAATTATCCTGATTCTTTTTCATGAAAAAATAAGCTTTATTTGAAAGCTCTCCAAGTCATGTTTATAGAAACAAGGAAGAAACAGTAGAGAAACTGAGGCAACTATGAACATATCTTAATGTGGTTTCAGTTTCTTTGTAAAATAAATAACAGTTGGTAAGAAGTGTTCCGGATCAAAGATATTTGGTCCATTGAAGTGTAATGTGTTTAACAGCACTAAAAACCGGTGAGTGGCTATAATTTTGTTATTTTTGACTAATCATGATTGTTATTCTACATTCCAGATTTGCCAGCTTCTTACCTTAGAATAGAACTTCCTTATTTGAGGGTCTTTCTAATCTGTGATAATCTGTGTGTCTATGGCACAAAAGAATTTGTATTCTAATTAAACTGCAGGAACCAAGAGAATGACAGAAAAGATTTTAATGTCAACAGAAACTTCCTTTAATGATGTAACACAGTTCTCAAACTTTTAACATCTATCAAAATCATCTAGAGGGCTTATCAATACATAGAGGGCTGAGCCCCACTCTCAAGAGTGAGTGTGGGTAAGGAGCACGAATTTGCATGTCTAACAAATTTCTAGGTGATGCTGATAATGCTAGGTCAGGAATGACACTTTGAGAATCAGTGTGTGTGCACATGTGCACAGGTACTCATATACACACATGCACATATATAGGTGCATATATATATGCGTGTGTATATATGTTATATATTTGTATGTACCAATTTGACATATGTACTAAAATAGAAGTAAAGGTCATCTGTTTAAAGGAATGGCTGATCTCAGTAGCTTACAATTATATTTTTAGCCATCATATAGGGTTTGTATCAATTTTGAGAAAAAGTTATACTTGGGTTAAATTTTGTGTTTCCATTAGCATTACAAAGTATGAAAAATTATGTTAAATAAATGTATTATTTTAAAGCCCCTAGTTACTAAAAATAACATGTATGTTATTATTTTTTTCTTTTGAAGAGCAGGAGTCAAAATGGCCTCGCTGAACTGATATGACATGTTAGTTTTGGATGGTCCCCAGCACTGGAACCAATTCTCTCTTACATATAGGAAGAAGCATGCTTCCAAGAGAATTCAGGCAGTGGCAATGTATTACTTTTGTTTCAGGATGTAACAAAATAATAGAGACTCTCCTTATCCTATTGGCAAATACAAATCAAAAGCCCTCATAATGATATATGATCCCAATCAATATGAAGGAAATGTATTATGAAAAAACATTTCTATACTTAAGAAAATATGAAATTATTGTGGACCATCTGCATTCAGGTAAATGTGGTAGGGGCTTTATGTACATTATCTTAAAATGTGATTATTTGATAAAATATTTTTTATTTATTAGAGCCAAAAAGGTAAGTTTATACTTATTTAGTAATCTAATTGAAAATGGAAGTAAACGGCAGTACCTCATTGCTAAAAGTGATGTTTTAAAAGTACTTACATCCACTCAGTTGTATCAAATATGTTTTTTTTTTTTTGTATGTCAATATCTTGCCATTACTCTTTATGGCTTGCTGGGCAATTCACATCTAAACACATTTTGTTTACCTTCACGATCTTGATGAGCGTCTTCAGTTGGTAAATATGAAGCTGAAGGTCTAATCTATCAGTCAACCACACACAAATGACTTTCATGGAACTGCTGTACCATTGCTGGAAAGAAGGATGGGGGCAGAGGGGAGGAGAACAAAAAAGAAAGCCTCTGCAGTATTCATTTAACAGATTCGGTAATAAGGGGGTAATGAAACACTCTGAAATGACTACAGATCAGCACTTGAAGTCAATAATGCTATAATTCCCTGTTAACAGAATTGTATGTTTTGCTAGAAAATCTGCTAAGTTGACCTAGGCTGTTCTTTCCATGAATTCGCATTACAGTCTTTCAGTTGTAACATATTCATGGGAAATAGTGTTTTTGCACTTGCAGCCTAGCGACCTGCTTTGTAATTAGTAGGTAACAATGGGTACTAAATACATATTATGGGAGTGAATGGACTGCCAAACAGCAGGAAAAGCAGTAAATGACTTTATAGGAAAATTTCCTATTAGCCTGTAAGTTATGTAACAATCAAAGAGTAGATGTGTTATGCCATAATGCATGTAGTTAATGCCTAGAAATGACACAGCTTATTGAACAGTAATCCTAAATAACACAAGTATCTACTATCGATTATTAAGTATTTACAAGATCTTTTAAAACCACATGAAATAAGAATTTGAGACCTTAGGAGGGAACATTATCAGGATGGAATTCCTGTGTCCTAAGAATCACAAAACAAATGCCAATTGACCAAATTATGAAAGAAAAGAATCTGTTTCATTTTGCAAGTGTTTTTGAATGATTCATTTTTTTCTTTGTTTATTACAATTCTCTTGAAGGGAAAACTGAAATTCTTCTCTAATGTAATTTCCTGTTCATACATAATATCTGTGAGAACAGTAAAAGCGAGAATTTTGTTCCTATTAAAAAAATGCAATATGCCATCTGTGGTGACATTTTAAGAAATTTGGAGACTATGTGCCCTAGCTAGGTTTAGGTACTACTATAAGAAAACAAGTGCTCCTCATTCAGATAACCATGAGAAATATCAAAGTTCACTCAGCACTTAAGAGAAGACAAAAGTTTTTTTGACAGAGGAGGAATTTTGTGCCTTATTTGTAAACACAAACATAGTGACACTACAAATCACATATGTGTGTGCATATGTTCTTAGGTATTTGATCACAGAAATCTTAAATATTTTTCCTCACATAACAAAACAGTAAATTCAATTTCTAAGAAAAAGCTTAAGGGATAGAAATAGTCTGAAATTCACCTGGACTTGTATTACAACATTGTTATAAAAAAAATTAGTATAACAAATCATATTTTAAGATAAATTAAAATGAATTTATTTTATCAGATTTATTTCTATTAATTTCTTAGTATACTAAAACACATATACATAAAGTGAGATAAGCTAAGTAAAATAAAGAACTGATTACATACTATAATATCAAATGGATGAATATTTCAAGTTTAAAAATGTGCGATACACTAATTTAAAATATATATGTTATTCATGTGCCCAATTTTGCTCTTTCCTAATGATTACTTTCTTAATGTTTAGGACATGTAAAAGTACAGAAGTAAGTTTTATAAAATGAGATAAACTCCTAAACTATTAAAAAATGAACTGATAATAAATTCAGTACTTAGGCTGACACATTAAATCACAAAATATTTTATACTCACTCTATTTTTGATATCATTTAAATTCTATACTGATTATTTCAAATTATTTATAACCTCAACTTCTTAAGTTCTATTTTAATACAGGTAAACACTCACAGGTATTGGTGATCTTGAATATGAGTGTACTGAATTAAGACCCTCACTCCTATACCACTTTCCAGATACTTTGAAAGCTAAAATGTAGATATAATAATTATGATTCTTACAGTTTCCCTGCAAGGAATAATAAATTTTCTTTTATGTTTGGGGAGACAAAATCTATTATACAAAGTCTAGCATAACACTAGTTAATCTGTCTGACTGTAAACTTACTATAAAAATGGTATATTAATTTTAAGGAAATGAAAAAAGTTTCTTAAAATTACTTCATATGTATCTTTATGTTCTTAAAATCCTTATATAATTTAAAATTAATTTAACTCCATTTTCCCATTACATATAAATGATACTTATAACTAAGTGATAATCAAAAAGATATCTAACGTAACATAAATTTATTATTAACATGATAATTTCTTTAACACAAAATACCAAAATTATAATTATGGAGCAATTTGGGAATAAAATGATCTAAAGTTTACTTAAAAAAAAAGAGAAAAAGAGAACTATTATTAAGTAAAACGCTTAAGCTATTTCACCATTATCTTACTTTAAAGGCAAGCAAATTATTCTATAAGAAAAATTATTGTATTAGATAAGAATACATATTTTTTGGTTCCCATGTCAAAACATTTAGAAGAACTTCAGCCAAATCAAGCAAAGTAAGAGAAAGCAGTAGCTTAGCTCAGAGTTTATGTTGCTACTAAGAATAAGCTAACAAAAATACGCCCCCACCAGGAGAGCTTCTTTCTTCCATATGAACACACACACACACACACACACACACACACACACACACACACACACACACACACACACCAAGCAAGCAAACAAGCTAAACCACCAAACAAAAATCTCTAGCACTTTCCTATTTCTGGTGCTAGAATTGATATGTTCCTCTTTTGAGTGCAAGAGTATAAGAGGTCCCATTTTTTCATCATAAGGAAAAAGTCAAAGGCAGGTTGGCTTCATCCTCCTTACCCTCCTGCCTCCACGAAACCAAACCAACCTCACAAAACAAAGAAAACAAAATTTGAAAAGGGTGAATGTGCTGTAAAGTCTAAATGTTAGAAAACGCCCTCTCATTTTGAAAAAGTTAATTTTATAAAACAACTTGGTTGACTATTCACTTTTCCCTCCAGGGGATGACAAGGAAGTGGCGCTGCAGTATGCACAAAGTCACGGGTGTGGCATTACTGCTTTATTCTTTGCTTTGGTCTATTTAGGAATAAAGCAGTAAGTGTATATTCTACATATTTTTTTTCTACATCAATTCATGACAGCAGCCTACCACTTTAACAAAAAATATGGTTTGTGTGTGTGTGTGTGTGTGTGTTTCATTCAGCTCCTGTAAGGGCATGTATTACTCCCTTCATTTTCTTGAGATCTCTCTTTTAAAGCAAAAATAAAAGAAAAGGAAAGGCTAGGGTTGACTCTGTGAGACCCCTGTATTTATTCACACTTATTGTGCATGACTGTAGACTGGTAAATCATATTAGCAGCCCGTCTCCCCATCAAGCTGCTACTTGCTTTCCAGCCCTGGGAAGGTTCAACAAATCAACAGGAGCACGGAAAACAGAACATCAGTCTAATCTAGTGTTTAAGGTGAAGTTTTCAAACCCAATCTAAGAAGATCTTTAGAGCAAGCAACAAGCTGAAGGGCTCAGAAGGTGGTATTGACAATGAAAGAGTGTTGAAATATTGAGAAGCGCAGCACTTGTGCATTTTTAATAACAAGAGGGTCAACAAGGACACAGCTCCCTCAGTGCCAGGAGTTGCCACTGACTATGGAAATTGCCACACCAGGGCTATAAACGCTTGCAGTTCATCAGCTTTCTTAAACAGTTCATCAGCTTTCTTAAACACCCTGAACCCCCTCAGTGGACCTTTAGTCTTGAATTAACAAACCAAAGCAATGAAAGAGGGTGCAGTCTGAATGGCTGGCATTGATCCCCAACTGTGTCAGCACTGCTACAGGCCCTGAAAAACTCTCTCCATTGTCAATAGAAATTGACAAACCTCCTCTCCTAAATAGTGCAGCTGAGCCGGGCGGGATCCACGCAGCTGTAAAGGGCTCTGCTCTTGGGGCCGGAGAGCACTAACAATGGAACAAGCATGAGCTCTTTGTCAGCCCCAGACTCGGCAATTTTCTAACAAGGATTAAAGTTGTTTCTTCGCAGCGCTGATGAAAAGAGATTTAGCAACATACCGTGCTTTCTTCATGCAAGTTAAAGAGAAGTAGTTAAGGAATTTCATTATTCTGTTGACCAGTGGAAACACAAAACAAATATATTAAATATGCACAAGTCCCTTTTCCGTCTAATTTATAACATTTTGAGGATGATTCAATTAAATATAACACTTATTGCCTGGAAAACAAGCACTTCACATTTATCTTGGAAGTTTTATTTTTAAAAAGTCCAGCTGCTTACCACCTGGAATGAGGTCTCAATACATACTAATGCACAATGCCTTTAGACCCTCTGTGGCTGATATTCCTAAATCTGAATCACAAGACCACATAGGGTTTATATATCGCGGCTGCTTCAAGCAAATGATTTCTGTCAGAATGCGGCTTTTGATGATGATGGCAAGGTAAAAATAGCTGCTTTGCTAGGGAACAAATCTGTGACATATTTTCTGCTTAAGTGTTTAGCTTTTTATTGATTATGAATTGGTACAACTAGTTGATGTATTTCAATTCTTCTCCAGCTATGTTCACCTCGATTGGTGAATAACAGAAAAAAAAAAACAACTTTAGTGCACTAAGATACAGAATGGCTAAATTTCCACAGTATGTATGTATTTCTTCATTTATTTCGAGAGGCTGTTTTCAAGTGTTGAGTCACCGTGTTGAAGTGAAATGTCATCTAGAAAATCTCACCTTAGGAAATATGTACCTTTTAAATACTAAGTTGAATTGGATAAAAGATCAAATGATATTTTTTTTAAATTCTGAAGGTTTTGATAAGTTTGGTAAATATGAGCCATCCTTTAGGATGATTTCATAGCTTCAGAGAGTAAAAAAAAAAATTAGAAACGTTAATGCACATCAGTTTCACTAGTAAACTAAAAAGCAAATAGAAATGCTTCATTGCACATTCTCTTTTTGTCAAAACACATCTATTTAATATAATTAAATTTGTGGCCATTTATTTCCCATTTCTAAACACCAAAATGCAAATTTCACATTAACGGTAAATTCGATAAAATAATAACACCATTTCCCCCTGTAATCAAAGTATCCCACTGAAACGATCATATTTAGTTTCACAAAAAAAGACCACAAACACAAGCATTTTGAAGGTTTTAAGTGTAATCTTTTTTGTTGGCTTAAAATGGGAGAAAGGACTATATATAAAGAAAAGTGAAACCAGTCGATTATGGTTAAAAAATACAGAAAGTGCTCAACCCAACCTAAACCTATCAACATTTTCGGCTAAACCCAGAGATGTTCGTGTGGGGAAGACAGAGATTTGTATCTGGACATGGCAGTTGAAGGCTGGCTGTCAACACAGCAGAGAAGAACATTAATACGGAAGCTGAGAGAGCAAGTAATGCTGGCCCCGTTCATGTTATTCTTTGCTTCACTGAGCCTATCACATGCCTTCTCTATGCCTCAGTTTTCTCATCTGTAATGTGAAATATAGATTATATAACTCTAGCTTACAAAATAAGATTCTCATGATCTCCAGAAATACTATGAAATTAGATTTGACCGTCAGAGTTAAGAGCATGATTAGCAACAAAATAGCTTGTGATTCTTGTAAAAGTTAACTGAAATGAAAGATTATACTTTTTCTTTTCATACACTGCTTAAATATAGCTTTATTCTTTCAAAAAGTTCAAGTCTAGGGCTCTAGAATTTTCTATTATTTGTTACTTTGTTTTTAACTTACTCATTTTGGCTTTTTAACAAAGTACAGATATATTATAAAAGTTAAAGTGTAAGGAGAAATGAGATAAAGAAATGCGAGGTACGGTTCTTCTTATTACTATTATTACTTCTATGAATTCTGATTACAGAGACACAGGACACATTTTTAAATCCTCCATGGGAAGTTCAAGTGCATCAGTTCAAATTTCATTTAATTCTTATAACAAACTTGATGGGATGGGAACAGTCTATTCCGTCAATAAAATCTGATTCTTTAAGGGCATTCTGACGCTTTGAGCAGACAACTAAGAGAACAACTATGCATTCCTGGCGGTTCCTGAATCATTGTAAGAGGGTCGTGAAGTAACACCGAGATACTTATTGTTCTAAAGATTAAAGATATTTGTAAACCCAATAATGTAATATATAATGTAAATAAATGCTTTAAAGAACTATACTTCTTGTAAAGATAACCAATCAAATGGCTCTTGGGCTGTGCATCTCCCACGTGTCCCCTTAAGACATTTTAAAGTGCCATACACCCAAATGCTTAGGAATACTGAAAAGGAATTTTTTTTTTTACTCTAACAAAACAATGCAATGTGGACAAAAATCTTTGGTTCATTCATAAGGGGACTTGATCTATATTTGCAGCTCTCTTCTTTTTTAAAATCAGAACAAAGAAGTACTTGATTCATGTCTTTTGTCTTCCACGTTCAATAACCTCATGTTCAGGTTTGCGTTTTTTAGCTCTACTGGGAAGTCTGTAAAAAAGAGCACTGTAATGTTTGTTAAAAGAAAATATAAGAAGTACTAACATGGGACATTTGGCAGACAGTAGGTACTTAATAAATGCTTGCTGAATGCTGAAAAAAATCTTCTTACTCTTAAAGTTCAATACTTACTTTCACACTTTCTCCTTTAAAAAATGTATGAGTGTAATAAGACATTTTCAGATGAATTAGATCCTTTTTAGTTTCAAAACTGGGTAAGTAACAGGATAAGTTTCATAAAATGGGAATTGCACAAGCTCTTTTCCACTCACTACTATTTCCTTAATCCAAATTTCCTTCATTTTCAAATGTCCTGAAAGTAATATTATTAAAGTAGTCTACCTCCATATTACACAAAGAGAATTAAAATCAATACTATTCTTTATTAGTCATCACCACCAAGTAAGCAAATGCTTCTCTAAGTTTATTCTGTGGTTCTTTTCCTGATGATAAAAAGACTGGTGATTATAAAGTAAAATTTTTAGATAATCAGTTGCTATCAAATGATAGGGTGGACGCTAGCTTGACAAATCTTTTGACTGAAATGAACTCAGTGATTGATCATTGGTATATGTTCCAGTTTGGGGCACAGACAATCTATGAATGGTTCATCTGGGCACTATGATACTTTCATCTGATTGTAGGACTCATTTTGAATACTATATATAAAATTTTGGTCAATATTGCATTTAAATGGATAATATAGAATATCTGGATAAAAATAAATTAGACTTCTGAGTGGCACAGTATATTTTGAGATAAAATCTAGGTTTGAGAATTAACTATTAGCAGGTATTTCTGCTTCAGTCTCCTTATGAAAAAATGGGGAACAATCATTCCATACCTACTTTTCAATAGTGCTATAGGGCTAGAGTAAATAGCAATCTCTGTCTCTGACTCACGATGCCCTCCCATGGGAACCATTTTCAGCAAACCGAATGACCTGCTGCTCTGCCAGATGTTGGGTTTCTCCAAATCTATGGTTTCTGGGCTAGTCCCTCTGTCTGGACTTTTATCCCCAAGTATGTTTTGTGGCCGGATCTACTTCCGTGGACTTTAAGACTCCGTTCAACCATTATTATCTGCTATGAAGTCAGTGCTTTCTCTTATTGCCTGGAATTAGATGCTCTCATATTTTCTGCTGCTAGAACTCTGCATAGGTGTCGATAAAAACATTATACAATGTGCTATATGTCTGCCTCAATGGGCTGTGAATATTCGCAAGGCAGCAACCAAGTCTTACTTTTATTGATACCTCCAGCCTTTAGCAGAATGTCTGGCACATAGCACTGCATATTTATTGAAGGACTGAATGCTTTTTAGTATTTGGAAATGTAAAGTGCGATATATATCATAGTGACAGAGCAGCTTTTCAATAGAAAAAGAATTAAAGAATATCAGAGTCAGATTAATTGCTGACCTAAATCATGTTTCATTAAATAAAAAACTTAACAGATGTTAAAGTTGTAGAAATCACAAAAAAGTAAAGAACTGCATTTGGCTAAAGAAATTTAACACAGGACTAAAACAGAGTTTTAAAAGTGACACTCTGACTTTATTTTAGGTGATGACTTAAATAAAAGAGAAAGTACTGTAAACTAATAACCCCCCAAGTCTATGTCCCTACATGACTGTCCACATATATACTCTTATACTCAATGACATGGTGACACTAAATGCTCAGATGTTGACATGCTCAGTTCTTGGAGTGGCCCTCCAGCGTCTGTCACACAGGCAGGGGACTGCCTCTCCAACATATGCTCAGGGTACTGGTACCCCTTCCTGGAGGTTATCTGAGGCCCTGGGGCATACTGGAGTACAGCTGGCAGTGCTGTCTGCACGTTTTCACTACTAAGTGACATGTTCTGGGTGCTTTCTATACTTGTTGGCTTTGTGAGCTGTTCTGTAAAAAGGGCAGGAAAATATCACTGCTGTGGTGTTGCTGACTTCTGTCTGAAGAAACATTAGCGCTCTCCTGGGAGCTGGTGTAAGCTTGGCTTTTGAGCAAAGAAGCCGTGAAGGGTAGAGAAGGAGGGTGTGCCCTTATCTCACAGTCCTGGCATTTGATGTTGCAAACACTGGAGCTAGGTACAAATTTTGCGCTGGCTTTTGGCAGGTTTCCAATCATCCACTTGAAATGGGGAGAAACAAACAAACAAAATTTCATCAGGGGATCATTTTGTAAATTTTATAAATGTATAACCACTATGTTGTACACCTGAAACTAATATAAAATAATACTGAATGTCAACTCTAATTGAAAAATAAAAATTAAAAAAGAATTAATAGATAATCACTATATCTATTTTGAAAAGGCACTGAATTTCAGTTCTCCACAGTACATCTACTTGCAAAACAATCTGTTAATACCTATTTTCTAGATTAAATCATGAAACATTTTAATGTAGAAATTAACAGCTTTTTCAAAAGGCCCATTTGGTCATAAGAATGTAAGCTTTCTTAGGGCAGGAACTGGATCTTGCTTCATATATGCAGCCTTTAGAAAATGTTCAATAAATGCTGGTTAGATGAATAGATGATTAATAAGAGGGTTTCCCATTTCCTATTCTAATTAGAATCCTACTGAGCCACTGTGACAGAGATATCCAACTATGTGCAACAAAACCAATGCCTAACCTTTTAATCCCAACGTCTACCACCAGCCCTTACCCATAGTAATTGAATGGTGAACTGGATTTGTTTTCTAGACCTTATGCATTCAAAACATCAATTGAATGAATGTTCAACACCAACAAATGTATGCATTGGATTGGAATAAGCTAGGCAGTAACTGAGGAAAAAGTCAATATAGTAAGATAGGTGGAGAATGTATGGAAGCAAATCTCTGAGGGTCAGTACAACAACTTTAGAAAAGTTATGTATTAGGATGCATAAATAGGAATATGGCTTGAAAGAATCTCGTTTGGCCACATTCAAATACTACACCTTATTCTTGACTTTAAACCCTAAGCATGACCGAGAATACTTTAAGAAGTTTCAAAGAATAGCCACAAAGATGATTAAAGGGCTAGGAAGGGAGCCTATGAAGAGAAGTTAAATAAATAGGGACTATTTGTCCTGGCATAGACAAGTATGACAGGTGGCTTAATAACAGTCTTCATATATAGGAAAGATTATTCCCTAGAGGATGCTGGCAACCTGCTTTTTGTTCTTCACTGAGAAGCAAAAAGGGATATGGGTTTAAAAAACAGCATGAATTATTTGGGTAAGGTGGAGTTAGAACTTTCTTGATTTAAAACAAAATAGTTCACCCATATTAAGACAGCAACATTTAGATGGTCTCTTACGTAGGGCTGGGCTGAGATCAGGAAATTGAGAACTCTTTCTCTCAAGCTTGGGTATTTATAAGTATCTCTGAAAATTGTTCTTTGATAGTTTCCTTTCAATGCATTTAATAAACACACTGAATTATAGTTTTACCATAATAGCCACTTCCTTATGCATATTTTTTTTTCAGTTGGATTTAGACAGTAGTGGTGCTCTGGCTACTACTGCTGTGCCTACTTGTGACTGGTGGTGACGGTGCTGCAGAGGGGCTGGTAGATCAAAAAAGCCCCAAAAGAAAATGGCCTTAAAGCCACGTGTCATTTGCTTATGAAGTTATGTTTGACGAGAAGGAGAACCGTAGCTATCAGCTCTATGAAAACATCATACTGGTCAACTGATAGTGACGCTGGTCTCAGGGGAGGCCCTGGCATTTTCATTAATAAGTCACCAGTGGCCGGTTGCAGTGCAAGCATGCAAAGTCACCACAGAAAAACGAGGTTCTGAATGGCAAAGTCAGAATTTCTAGACCATCTTAAATGTGAAAGTGGTAATGAAATCAATACTAACTTCTGAAATGCTCAACATGTTTCTTGTAAGCATTTCAACTATCTTTTATAAAATCAGTAGAGAGAATACTCTAATTCCTTCAATGACTATTAAGTCTTTGTTATTGGCTTGCGTGAATGAATGCAAATGCACGTTTGCACAACTGATGTTTAGAAAATTTCCTGATGAAAACGAAAGAAGTTTCCTCATTCTTCATTCATCAAAGACAATTTTAGCATTGCTAAGAGATTAGGTGATCAACAATCATTTTTTTTTTTTTTACTACCAAGCAAAAATCTCAGATCAGTTTGTGAGTTTTTTTTTTTTTTTTTTTTTTTTTTTTTAATCCTGAGCACCATTAAAGGTGAGTTAAGGCTCTGGTGGGAATCTAAAGAGCATCAGCAAATCTGAGCACTGCTCAGCTTTTGAATTGCTTTTCTTCTTCTCAGTTCTTTTAAATGGTTTTCTATGGCAGGAACATTTTTCTTAATTAGTCACAGCTAATTAGTGTTCTGGCATAGACAAGTAATCAGAAATGTCAGAGCTGCAAGGCTACATCTCCCTAATCCTTTGATAATAATTTAGCCTCCTGGGAGGGCCCCAAGCTGCGGTAAGTAGTGACTGACAATAAGGCAAAATTAGGTGGGCAGCAGACCATTAGGATAGAAAAATAAAAAGCACTACCCAATCCTGCTGAGCACCATCAGGCAACTAACTGCACTGCCAGATGAGGTGCCTGTTTAAGCCTGTGTTGTTAATTAGCTGATTCTACCAGACCTGCCACATATGTCCAGGTGCCTCATGCAAAGATGTATATTTCTGGGAATGTGCCAAATGACAGTTGTGTTCCATGATCACATTTCAAGAATATAAGTAAGAAGTCCACATATTTCTTGACGATTCTTTTGAATTATCAAAGAAATAAGATCAACAAGCTACAATACATTTTCTTGTTGAGTTTCTTTTAGGCAATTAGGCACGCTTATCTCAAGTTTCTCAGGTTTTAATTCATCAACAGCTTAGATTCAAATGAGGGCCTCTGGCCGCCCTGAGCCTCGTCTAGACTTGCCAAAGCTATTTTGGCACACACCAGACATCTAAAGTAGATCCTTTTATAAATTCTTACACTTACAAATAATAACTTAACATTAAAATAAGGATTATTAACTAAAATGCAGCAGACAGCTGTAATTTGAGAGCAGAGGTTTGAAAGAGAAACAAACTTGGAGGGAAAAAATAGCTAAAAAGCAAGCTCTGTATGGGATTTACTAAGGCAAAAGAAAATATACAGAACAAGTTTGACTATGACTGTCTTAAAAGAAGTTAAACAACTTCAATGCGAGTCTAAATACTGTAGGTAAAACAAAATAGGAATATACACAATTAAAACAAAAATACCACCTAGAAAACAATGTGCTAAAGCAGCTAAATACTGTTAAAACATGTGAAATGAATGAAATGCTGCTCCTGTAACAGATGTCAAATACAGTGAAACTTTTTATCTACCTTTAGTACACAACAGGGTGCCAACATAACAATGTTTAAAAATAAATTATCTCAAGTAGGCTCGAGTACATCATTAAACTTACATCATTCCATTCTATTGATAGAAAAAGAAAATAATAATTATGATATAAGTGATATTAATACATAATTTTTAATGTTGATAGAAAAATCATGGTTGAACATAACGGTTAATGTTTTATATAAAGATAAAACCAAAAAGAAAATACTCCATAATGGGAATATATACTAATTTATGTAGTCTATATAATGTTTCCAGTTATTTGAGAGTGAAAGATCATTAAAAAGAGGAAAACTGCTATTTTAAAATCAACATTCACATATAAAATAATACATCACAGAATTTTATGAAATGCAACTGGGCAAAAAAGTCTTCAGTCTTAATAGGTTTCAGCCTGCATTCTAATAAAAGAGGCTGACTACATACACAAAGAAATTCACCCAAAGAATATGACTGAAAATGCAGATGGTCAATTCTAGATACATACCACTAAGGATATTGTGAAAGGAAAGTTTTATCTAGCAGCCTTTCTCAGCCATGCTCTGTTGATTTCAACTATTCTTGGGAAATCAACATGACAATAAACTGAATCTTTAAAAAACTTAAGAATAGTAGAGTTGATCTTACTGAGAATTACTAACTTCTCAAATCAAAAAAAAAAAATTGAGGCATTGGTGTGAAATTTTAAACTCAAAAACTCTGAGGATTTTCCCTCTTTCTTATTCGGGATTCCAGGGACAAAAAAGAGCATGAAAGTGCAAAATTAGTTTTCTTTTTAGGAGCGTATGTACCTGAAGTAGTTCCAGGTTTTTTTTTTTTTCTTTTTATCTTACGTCTTAAAGAGGCTACTAAACTCATTTATATAGTTTAGATCAATTTTACTTAAAATGTTTAGAGTTTCTTTATTGAAAAGAATTCTTTTCAAAGAAAGTCCTGAGAAATTAATCCTTTATAAAATACCATTTGGACAAATGTAACTGATTAACTATCATTTAAAGAATTATTTTTAATTTTACAAGACATCACAACAATATTTTTTAAAAAATGTCATTGAGATGAAACTCTTCAACAATTAAATATTTAATCAGTTTATAACACAAGAGAATGTTTAATCTGCATGATTTACCAATTAAATACTGCACCCTGATGTGTCTTCAGCAATGTGAGAGCTAAAATGAAATCGTTTCAAAGAGATGCAAGGTGGGCAATGCCCAATAAAGGCACAAAGGTTTGGAGTGGTAGGTAGGTCTGCTCTCCATCCCAGACCATTTGATGCACTTTAGTCAATTCCTAACTGTCTCAGTACTGTAAGATTCTTGGACAGCAGGAAATGATCACAGAGGGTGCTCTTGTGGCAATTACTCTAGATGTCAATTTTGACTTCTGAAACATAACCATTTTCCAGCCCAGAGATCCAAAGCTCTCGAGGGTTGTTACCAGCATCTCTCCTGACACATGGGTACCTGTGGCTGGCACTGTGTGTCCTGAAACCTGAGAGTGTAAGAACAGACATCATAGTGGGCATTAAAAATGAGATTTAAGAATTAGAAAATCGTTGTCATAGTTTTATATTGGGATTAGACAAGTTGTAGATGATTTCGATTTGATAAAACTTAAAAAAATCTTATCATTGATGTTTTGTATATAAAAAAAGGACATTAGAGTAAGAAAGAGATTGTCCAGAAAGCAGAAAAACCTTTTGGTGAACCCATGATCTCTCCATTTATAGAACTTCCTTTTAAGATTTCCCTTACCCAGATAAGACACTTTTTAAAAAAAGTTGAAATAGTAAATTTAACATGTAGATTTTAAACTTAGCATGTGTACCCATGACCAGTAGACAGGCAGAGACAGTCTGTGTTGAAAATATTCTGGACTCAGAAAAAGCATGAATACAGAATATATAAGTTTTAATTATTTTTCTAAATTTGGGGTTTAGAACTCAGGTGGTAGAGACACAGAACATCATACAGCATAGATGTTTTTGTATAGAGAATCTCTTTTCTATCTTCTTATCCATTGCACTTACATTGCTTCTTGGGTACTGTACCCTGCTTTCGCCTGGCCATCACACACACGCAAAACTTAAGAATTTCTATTCTGGGGTGCAAGACTCATCATGCAACCAACCCAATAATTATTGTCAATATCACTAAAATTAAAATTAATTTGAGTTGGTTTAAAGTCTGAAAGGGATTTCAGGAACAATCTGGAACTGTAGGACAACTTCTTCAGGTTACGTGTGCTAACTGTACTGAGTCTTTAACAGGTGACATACTGCTTAATCCACTCAGACAGTTAATGGCAGAGCTGTGGCTGGAAATCAGGCTTTTGGATTCCTGGTCTAGCCTATTTCCACAACACTGTTTTACCATCTCGAATTTTGTAAGTATGAAGTATGGCAAAAATAGCATGGACTTGGAAATGAGAGAGACACAATTTCAAAGTCTGATTCAACACTTAAGTCACTTATCTTCTCTGAGTGGGAGATTCCTTAACCTGAAAACGAGAATAAAATGGGGAAAATTGGCACCAAGCCCAGAGGTTAGAAATGATATAGGTAAAGCACCTACCATACTCGCTGGTACATGGAGGTGCTTAGGAATGGTAGTGGTGACAACTAAGCCTATTATTACTTTCTTGATAATTTTGATAAATTTATACTTATGGAGTAAAGTAGAATGTCTTAATATTTGTTCTATTATTAACTTTTTTGATTTTCAAAGAATACTTTCAGTTTTAATATTTCGAGATTTGGTGTGTGTGTGTGTGTGTGTGTGTCTACATATTTCCCTTTACATCAGCAGTTAGGTGCCTTCATTTCCTTACATACTCAGAAAGTACTTTAACTAGAATAGCAAAAGTTTGTCATAATGCCTAATAAAACTGTTCTCTTCAATCTTTTATCTGTAACAGACTAAGGTTGCTAACAGTATTTATAGAGTCATTATTTTCAACTGTTTCCTGACACCGAACAATATTTTAAGCTCCAGTCAAGTGGATTTCCAATAATTATATAATGCCTCTCAGTAATGATCTGTTGCTGAAGATACACATTCTACTTTACCTTTCAACACATACTTGATAACCTCTCATTTACTAACTGTAATTGAGGCAAATTCAGCCTTGGCTAATTAGGGGCTCTTAGTATCCCCCTCAAACATGTTATTTTTGATGACATATCAATAGAATTAGAGTCTACTTTTTATTTTTAATTACAGTAATACAAATGTGCAACTTAAAAATATTAGAATGTTTAAGGACATTATAACTATTTTACGAATAACAAGTCCTGTATCAGGATATGCAAAATGACAAAAGCTTGATGACCAACACAGAACAGTTGCTTGTCAACGGTTCTTTTCAGAACCAATCTTACAGCTATGTCAAATGTTTAGGCATCGAAAGGAAAGTATATATAACCAGGACAATTAAACTAGCACACTTGAATTTGGCTTGTGTCTACTTTACTTAGTTCTGTTATTATTGTTGCCACACAAAAAATTCTTCAGAAGTTTGGTGAATGAAGGAGAGTTGTAGTGGGGAATATCTCTATGGAGAAAAAAGTTCTATCTCTGTTATGAACTGATGGCAAGCTTTGTAGTAAATAGGTCACCATGACAAAAAACGGAAGATGTTAAGAAAACACACATACCGCACCCCTCCCCCAACACATACACACATACACTATCTACAATGGCCTATTTCCAAAATGACTACCTTTTTTTCACCACAGAATATGTTCTTTAGCTATACGAAGAAGAAACATAATGGGAATGACATTAATTCAACTTTCCTTTTCCGTTCAACATTTTTGAAAACTACCACATAAGCAAAATCAGTAAGAGAACTTGGAAGTTAAACATATGTTTGTAAATTCAAAGCAATACCAAATGGAAGCAAAAGTTGCTAAAATGGTTTCAGTATTTTGTAAAAGAGCCAGCTGGATGGATGATAATTTTTCTACCCCTGCAGGGCATCAAAGCTTTTAGGAAATCATTCTTTTCACACATATTAACACTTAGCTTATTAAAACAGATGATACTTTTATTGTAAACAGTTTTGGTAGAAGCTAGAAACATACAGTATGAAAGATAAGACTCATTTTGACCACCCAATCTGACAAACAGTGAACACTGACATGACAGACCATGGCGGAGATGATGACGTAGCAAGACCTTCTGTAACTGCCACAGCTGAAGTGTCACCATGGAGCCCGTGAATTGCTGTTATGAAAACATTTGCAGTAACTTGCATAATTAAATAGAACTGCCAGAAAAGCATTTCTAAAATGCAGAGATGTACATAAATACAGTTCAAAGCAAATATCACATTTCAGAATCAGCATTGTGGTGAATTAAGCAAAGTTATTCGACAAGCAAAGTATCATTTCCTTTAAACTGGCTGTTAATAATTACAGATGAATGACAACATTGTTATTGAAATGGACTGCTCTCTTAGTCTCCTTTACAGATACTCAAAAAGGACACTAGATGATCACGATATCTAGAATCATGATCCCCCATTTCTAGGAGCTGCTATGCCTAAATGAAGATCTTCACACTGATAAAGCTGCGGCGTTATAACTGAGAATGTACATCAGTACTGTAAATCAAGATAAAAATGTTCAACAACAGTCGAGTGGGAGACAGATACTTAGCTTTCTGCAGCCTATTCCTTTGTTTAACTAAAGACTATTTTATGGACTAAAAAAACTTTTATGGTTTGGGGACAAATCCATTACAATCTGATTCTGTTTATGGAACACTGCAAAGGCAAGTGAAATGATGCTACATACACAATGGTAAACTGATTAGCATCCTGCTTGTTAAAATTAACCTTAGAAGGTTTTTGAAACTCTCATTCTAACAGTGACAGTTCTCATGTGCAGAAAGAAGCCAATTAAGGCTTCTGTCAGTAGTCAAAGAAATAAAATTATCAACTATAATAGCTTCAGAGAAGAAAATGGATCAAAAAAGGAGAGACAGCTTTGCAAACATGCCATGGAAATGCAACTTTCCCCTGCACAGTGTCTGTAATGCCAGCATACCTTGCAAAGGTAGTTACTTACATCAAACAACTTTTCTATATACATTTCTTCGTTGACCTTTTCCCGAAGAATATCCTGGTTTTGCCGAACAAACATAATATAGGTGTCTGCCAGATCCATTCCTGGTTTCTGTTGTGAGGGAAAAGCATGGGGAATAAAATATCAGGTATTGATTGAGAAGACATGATTTAATCGCAACCCTGGAAAATTATTCACTATATCATTTCAAAAATTGCACTAGAAAAATATGCTTAAGACCAAATCAACAATGAGCACCTTCAGTAAATTCCATAATTAAAGTAAATAAAAGTTTATCACTGATGTCTATAACTCAAGGTCTCAGTGATCCATCATTATTAAAATGATTAGAAATATGTGGTTGTAAACTAGAAGATATGTTTCTTTTTAAACGGCTATCTTTAAGGGTCAATATGCCAAGCAGTATAAATGAATGAATTTTTCATAAAAGTCCCACATTCAATAATCATTTCCTAATTGCAAATATAATTTGCTTTCAATCACCTCTGGCTGGTTTATCCATATATATTAAAAACAAAAATGTTAGCTTTTCTTGGGTTGCCTTCCTCAATTACTGTGGGTGCTCAAGAAATGTAAATAAAAATTTCTTATTAACCCGAATAAAGCATTATTAGGAAAGTACCGGGCAGAAAACATTTAATGTATCACAAAGTGAAACTTAAACCAAAAGTTTGTGAGTTATCCACTGCTTCTGTTCTTTCACATTTATCGGCAGTATTTCAAGGATTTATTTTATTTTAGAAATGCAATATAAGTACTGATGAACTAGTCTCTGATGGAGAGCCAAAGTGTGGATTCACAAATTTCCAAACGTATCCAACGTTTGGTGTCTTCCAATATTAAAGGAGATAAGGTGGCTAATATATTTCCTCCTTGCTACAGAGTCTAAAAGCAGTACTAGAAAGGACAAAAACCTGAATGGCTCCTGAAGAGTTTTCCTTCTAGACTTATCTTTAGTTCTTTCTTGAGTTTAATATAGCTGGACTACTTAATGAAAATGCATATTTATATTATGTACACCTGTGGTTGAGTTATAATCTCTATTTATTTGATTAGGATATGGCATGAAAAACAAAAGAATTGTAGAACTGATGCCCAGATAAGTCAGTTAGTCTTGCATCAGTTTATACCCACAGATGCATTTACAACCTCTATCAAAAGACTCACTTTGCAAAAGTAAATATTGCAAGGAAAGTAGGTGAAAGAGGATATGGATCATTTAACAGTTAAATTATTAAATGATCCATGTCCTTGGAAAAACAACTCAAGATTTACATCTGAGTGATGCTAGGATGCTGGTAGTGTCTTCTCTTTAAATGAAAGAAAGTTCTTACACTTTTTCTTTTTGGTGGGGCTAGGGGGGGGTTCTATTTTATATACAATAATAAAATTTCCCATCTCTTAACCAGTGCACAGGCAATAAGCATAACTCATTACTGAAAACTAATTTGATTTTTTTGGTAATAAAGTTATTTCTCAGTAATTAGAATCACAGCAAGTTTTTATTGTGCTTATATTTAGCCTAAAGGTAAATATATACCACATAAATTCAAGGATCTTTTCAAACATAACCCATAACAAAATTAGTTATCAGTTATAATTTGAAAAAAACTATTAATATAAATATCTTCACTGGTCTTTCTTTCAAGAGCTTCTATTGACAATGTAGGTTCATATATTCCAAACATACTAAAGATAACTTATTAAATTCATTCCTTTACTGTTTTTCTGCATGATTCTCATAGCAAAGGTTTGAAAGTTTAAATAACTATGAGAATAATCAAGAGAAACCTGGGTTGCTTTCTTTTGGGGCATGGGGGTGTTATACTTCTGTTTTTCCAGTGAAGAGGGTTTTGTACAAAGGTTTTGATTTGTACAAAATTTACTAACTACCCTTAATATGTAAGGACAACTAAATCCATTAGTGTTTCTGTCCATGTCCTCAAACTTTGTCAAAACACTGAAAATGAGAAAAAATTCGGAAAGTATACTGCTGAAGAATGAAATGACGTAAGAAAGATTTTCTATACATAATAATAAGTTAGATCAGCATCTGACTCTCGGTCAGGTGCATGGAAACAAAACGCTATGATATATATATATAATACCAAGGCAGTTGGGTGCAGCCCAGCTAACCTGGGAGTTCAAGAATAGGCAAATAAGAGGCTTGCTTTCGCTACTTCCTCCACCCCAATCCCATTTTTATTTGTCTTTCAAAGGAAGAGTATGCTTAGAAATTTAATCTAGTCAATCACTTAGCCCATCAGATTCACTGGGAACTAAGTTATGGCCAGGAAGACTGGAGAATAATGACCTTAAATGTTTGCCATAGACTCTGAGGTAATTTTTGATTGTCTCCTCGATCATTTTCAAGATAACATTAGAAATCATGAAACACTGTCCAGGAAGAGTTTATCTTCTACCATCCAAAACTAACAAACCCTCTACAGATTAAGCCTTAAAAAACAAAAAACAAACAAACAAACAAAAACAAATGCTGTTGCCTTTGGCAGTGTCAAGGAATATAATACTGAAATCTGTAAGCTGAGATAGTTCCACGACTTTCCAAAGAAATAAAAATCTCTAGTTGAGGGTGTGAGGCAAAGCTCATTTAAAAGTTTGTGTCAACATATTAAGTGTTTCTATCTTTTTCTTTTTCTGTTTCGAAATTACATTTTATCTCCTTTTGGCAAATTAAGATTCACTTGCCTGAAAAACAAAACCTAGAATTCTTACATTGCTCATTAGCATTAGTCTTCCTTTATCTTTGAGCTGTTTACCTATTCTTGAAACTTTGACATATGGGAATTTCACACCTAGTGAATATATTTTCATGTAGCTTGTGGCATGAGGCTATAATCATTAAAAGAATATACACAAGTAAGAGTAACTGCAACAGCTGGTGACATTTACCAATTAGAATTATAGTTCTTTAAAACACTTTATCTTTCCTTTGGTGTACGAAGGGTAATTATCTCTGATAAATTGCTGAAAAAGATGTAATTTTCCTTTTAAACAGTTTCTACTTACAGTACAAATGTGTTTGGATAGAAGACATTATCGCTGGTTCAGTGCTCCTTTGTGCAAAGACACTTTTATGGCAGTAAAATTTACATACTTTGGAAGTCACTGCATCTAATTCCATTATTATATGTTATCTTGTTAAGAAATGAAGTTGAGTTAAAAAATTAAAAACTGACCAAAATCTGTTAAGTTTTTGTTTTCTGGAGTGTAAATAAAAAAGAATATATTTGACTGAACATAGAGACAGAATATCGCTACAAATTCTGGTGCAAGTGAGTGCTTACCAGCCTTACCCACCATGTTTATCAAAGAAATGACCTATTAGACTTCAACAATGGTGGGTCTGAATGAGTTTGTACCAAGAATTTTGTATTATAGAGAGCCATATTTAGAAATCTTTTCTATATTGGTAATTAAATTATAGCTTTCCTAATGAATATGAGAAAATAACAATTAAAAACCACATAACGAGCATGCTATGTATTAAATACCACTTAGAATAAATGCTTTTTATAACACTCCCATTTTAACCACTGAGAGCCTCAGTTCACGAAGCACTAAATTCTGCATCTTGTTTATTAGGGTAGTAATTTCTACATCAAAATAGAAGTTCCTGAGTTACTTCCGATTCACTCCAGAAAAGAATAGAATTTGGCTAACAAAGCTGTAATGAAAGGTCACAAAAATCTAAAAAATTCCTCTTTGAGCATGAAAAAAATCAATAAATATCGAAGGAAATAAAGTATGGTAAGGTGATTTCCTCTGACACTGGTTGCATAAGTAACAGAATACACCAGTGAGTGAATGAGTTTAAATAAGGGTGCAGACTCCAGCAAAATTTTTCAAGCGTTAATCATTAGTTTACCTAGTGAGATGAACATGAGAAAAAAAAAAACTTTGTTAATTACATGCTGCAAATGCTCGTACTTCCTGCTGCTACATTTATCCCACAGGTGCAAGTCTTCACTTTCCCCATTCATGTGTAGGTGGGTGCAATGCTGCAGTCATTTTTCACAGCAACAGATTTAGATACAGAAGAAGCCGCTTAACCTTCCACTGGAGGTTAACAATACACTATGCAAACACTGTCATGATGTTTATTTAACAAGGAGACAAATTTTTAAATATACTATTCCAGTCTTAAAGATGAACTGGAAGCTACAGTATGATTGACTTAATTTAAAAGTGCACTTCTCATAACTTAAAAAAGCTTTCCTTGAAGAAACAATCAAGAGTAGAACTGTGACATCCTGATTTATGATAGCCTGCATGTTTCATAAACGAAATACCTGCATCTGATCACTATTACCATTTGGGAAAAAATGTATCTTGTAAGATTTAAAATAGCAGGTTTTCTCAATTTTAAATTGTAATAGAAACAATTTATATCTCGGCCTGGCATTTCAGATTCAGAAACAGTTTATAATTAATCATCAAGGAATCGAGGATATTAATTCTACAAACATATAACTTATCCCAGGTATTGCTAAAAAATGATTTTTCCTTTGCTGTTTAATATATCTTTATTACTTTAGCATTTATGAAGTGCTTTCTATTTTATATATGAATAAAAATGTGCTTAAAAGCTCAGCTTTTCAATAGCATTTGGAGCAGTTTAAATAACATATGATCTCAAATACTTTAAAATATAGGTTTTCAGTATAGCTATGATAGTTATGTTGTAAAAAGTATATATGTTTTATAAGTTTCCTACAAAGTTAAAAAATTATATTGTGTCCACAGAAAAGCAAAAGGAAGTATAAAGAACCTAAGCCTTCAACTAGATTTATGCCAACTTAAATATTATATAAGCCCAGGAAAACAAATAATTCACAAAAAAAAGGAGAGAAAAAAAGAAATGAAAACAATGAAAAATCACAAGGACATAAAATTATCAAGATTATCTAATAGTAGTTTATCTATTTCTTAAACACCAAATAAAAAAATTCTCACTGTTCTCTAGAAAAATTCCAAATGCTATTTCAAACAGTGAAGCAACCAGAGTTACCTTTCTCTTTGTTAAATTTAGCAGTATTCAAAATTCCATAATTAATACTGTTATGTATTTTGTCTCCAAATTGAGAAGAACACTGAATTAAAGACACTGGCATGCAGATCCTTTGAAAACATCTTTTAGACTTGCAGCATATAATGTGTTTTAAATATGTCCATTTCATTCAGTCTTACATTTTTAGGGAGGGTTCAATTACTCCAGAGTTCTTTCTTCTGTCTGCTCTGAGTGTAGCCAGTAAAAAGCAAATTCTTAGCATAATACTATCTATGAGAGTATCTGAAATAACACTCTGCTATAATTAATGCTCCTATAAATTGGGTAGTCATATTGAATTCATTCTTAACATTCATATGAATGCTTCACACAATTTCTTGTAAGTAGTGACATAGTTTATGCATTTATTGATATATAAGCATTAGTGTGTTCAACATTTTTGTTGTATCACTGGGGAAATCCTTCTAAAGAGGAGACTTTAAATATTACATATTAAAATTTTAAGTATTAAAAGGAGTACTGAATGATAGTTTAAGATATTAGCCTATAACACTTAAGGAAAAGAACCTCCAAACTGAAATTTGGAGGTTCAATTTTAATCTTATTATTCCTAGTTCTTTGGATACTATGACCATCTCTCTTGCTATTTCTGATCTATAACAAAGATCACTAAACACCTCAGAGTTTAAAGAAATGGCTGCTGATACAGGAGTATCAGACAAGAAATGTGTTAATATGTGTATTACATGCTAGCTTTATACCATTAATTATAATAGTAATGAAGATATTAAATCTCCCAATTTATCTACTGTTGTTACAGTATCAACTGCTCTGAAGACCTGAAGTGAAATTAAAGTGCTGTGGGTATTATGCTACTTAACATTTAAAATTTAGATTGACTGGGATTGATTCACTCACTTCCAATTTGGAACCTTTCAGGTTTTGGCTGCAGGGAGACCAGAGGATGCTAGAATGTCAGGGTCCAGAGGTCGTCTATGACTTTACCTTCTGAGGGAGAGATCGTCTAGGAAGCAAAACACACAGCGGCCCTGCTCCTGCAGCGCAAGACTCCTACTCTGGTCCTGGGTGCATCACTCCCTCTCCAGGTGAACCTGTCCCTGGGGGCAGGTGCTCCATTCCCTGGCTCTCATTCTGACGTAAAATTAAAACACTGAGTATTCAAGTGGCCTTTTCTAAGTAATAAACAATATCAGAAGCAAGAAAGCAAAGGAAAGAGGGAAAGCACCATCATCAATGAACTGATCAATTGTACTTTTAAAACTCACCATTAATATATGCAAGTGCTTAATATTCTAAAAGAAAAGAGAAAAAAGGCAAAAAAAATCTGATATTCACTCTTTGGAAGGAAAGTGATTTTTCTTTTGGAAAATGCTTGTGTTCTGAATCAGGGAGCATGAGGCACCACTACTGGGAAGTGTCTGATATTTTTCTCATTATTAGACAGGAGTATAGGATTTTTGCAGGAAGACCACAGATTATTTATCAAAAGTAAATACTTGACATAATTTATCACTGTTGACACTGACCTCAGTCAACTAGCCGAGGTAGGATTTGTCAAGTTTTCCCATGATAAACTATTCCCCACATCCTCCTTTTCAGTGTACTCTCTAGAAGGAAGTCTTTATGTACAGCCTTCAGGGGAGGGCAGTTATACTGCCTCCGTGGGAGTGAAGACTCTACATGAAGTATTTGGAATTCTTCTACATGGGAGATTTACCTTCCTCTCCGTTTATTTATTCAATCGATTATTTACTTATGTCAGTGTGGACTAATGAATATTTATTTTATACTTTGGGTTATAATCCAATACTATCTAATTTGTTTGGTTGCTCAAATTATTCTAGCTCAGGTCCTTGGGAGTTCTTTCAGTTGTCTCCCATGTCGCTTTAACACATCCCCTATTGTTGTTTTTTTTTTTTAAAAACACTTTCTTAATTTCTGTCACTATAAGATGCTCCAGGCTCACCATGTGTATTTCCTGCCCCAGTCCTAGTATCAGCCTTTTCTCCAAGGAGGCCTGGTTCATTTTACTGGAGATTAGAGATCAAGATCTGGGCACTAGGTGTACTTGCTGCTACTGGGGTATCATTGCTTTTAGGCTCTCTCAGCTAACAAAGCAAGGGAATATATGTGTAATTCTAACCCATGTATACTCATAGACCTAAAAGTATTTCTAGATGTAACCAGCTCTATATTAAGCTAAAGTCAAGTTCACAATGATGTGTTCAGCTCTAATCCAATACCACATGGATCATTCTAGCCTCCTCCTCTTGCTCATCTCCAACCTCTTACTCCAATAGTGAGAGACTTGGCTCCCACCAACCACCATCCCTTTACTTAATTGTTCAGTTCCAGTGTACACATATAGTGGTTTCTGAATTGTTAACCTGTGGGGAAGCACTTTATCAACTAGAGGATAGTGCTTATGTACAGTTCCTTTTCCTTTTGTTTTTACAGATTCCACTTGTTGCCATAGTTACTCAGCATTTTTTTGCTCCATCTTGCTCAGGAAGGTTATACCCAGGGCCTAGCATTTAATACATGTTAAATAAATATTTAATTAGTGAGTTTGGGAAGAAGTTGAGGATGTTTAATATAGAAAATAAGAATTCCTTAGACATTATATCCCTCTAAATAGCCACCGTATCTCTTGGGAAGGAGAGGCATGATACTTATCACCAAATATTTGAAGGAGTATGAAAAGAGATTATAACCAAGACAGAATTCATAGAGCTACAGAATTTCAACTCATTATACACAAGAAGAGGCTGCCTTACAGTGATTCTGCAATCACCAAAAACATTTTTAAAACCGGAATGAATCTTTGTAACAAATATCAGGGGAGGGAGTTTCTGTATTGGGAAGAAGCTGAACAAATCACTTTTTGTATCTTTCAACTTTGAAGTCCTATGGGGTCTAATATATCTAGTATAGAGTCAAATAAAGAATTTCATAAGCCTTGAGAACAAGAATAATTATGGTGTCACATTCCACTTGTAATTTAAAATAAAACCAAAACTATGTTATAAAATATGTGTTAGGAATTCCAATGAAGTTCATGTGTTCCTATGATTACTTTTTTTTAAAGACAGTAAATATAAACTCTTCCCCTTAATTCTCCCTTTCTCTCTTTTGTAGGTTGCTGCTTTGCAGGACCCTACACATGTGATTATTTCTGCTTATTTGCCCGTATTGATTTTCTGATTCTCGGTACAAGACAAGGAGTATGCTAAGACTTCAGAATAACGTGTAAAATAAAAAATGCCCAGAACGAAGAAGCCTTATGCAAAGGCTGGAAAGTCAATGACTTTTTCATTTAAACTATCCATTTATAATAACTATAACAGTAATAAATTTGGGGGTTATCTAGTTCATAGTATAAAATGCAGTTATTCATTTAAAAAATATTGGCCATTGACAACTGATACACAAAGCTTGCCAGCACTCAAACCCTAACATCCATAACGATGGTCCAGAGATGTGATGCTGCTCAGTCTTAACAAAGATGAGATGACTTTTATTCCATCCAGTAATATCTTTTAAGGTATTTTTGCATTGCATTCTAATTCTTTGAACACTGATACATACACCAAGATACATGATTAAACAGAACATCTTAGGCCTTGATCATATATGTGATAACAGGATTTAAGGCAAAAATTAATGTCGTTATGATTATCATCTTAAAAACACTCCACTAACTTGTTGACTTTATTTATCATGTGAATTTTTTCATTGTAGCTAAGTACATTTCATAATTTCCTCCCATTATATCTTAATTTTTGAGCATATTTACAAGTTACAAATTATTTCCCAAGAATTCTGTGAGAAACCAAATGTTAAAATAAGTGAACATTGATTTATAACACCTTTGTATTTAGAAAATTAGTTCTTTGATTTAACTTGTTCATCTTTATTGTTACCTTAACTCCTGTAAGACAGCTGTTATAGCTTTCATATAAATGGATGGGAAAGTGAACATTTTTCTATAAATAATGTGAGGCATTTCCTACCTCATCCTAGCATGCTATGACTACGCTCTGCAACAGAGCTGACGTGTCCGCTTGCTGAACTGACCGTTGTGGGAGTTCCCAGATTACAACGAAAAAAATTGCCCTGAAATAACCTTGCCAAGCTTTGTTATGAGGGTTAGCCCTTACGAAAAATAAACTGCTCCCTGAGAGAATGGCACCGGTTTAAAAATCTGAAATAAACCTGTGGTGAACTATAATATATTTTTAAAAGTATTATATGTAGTTTTAAAAAGCAAATAAAAAATACTTACTGGCACATCAACATATTTTGCAGCCGCTTTCACCTTAAGTGGAAAAGAGAGAATTATGAGAATTATTTTCTTAACTGTTAGATAAGTACTGTGAAAACAGTCAAATGACAATAAAAGAGAACTCATTTAAATACTTACAGTGAATGACAGAATGGATGAGAAAAAAGTGCCTTCATCATATCTTGAAAGCTTAGACAACACCCCTTCCAACACTGAAACAAACTATAAATAGTTTATGGTTAGTATTCAGAAAAGTACTGTGCATGCAAACTAGCAACAGGGCAAACAATTTCTGGGCCAACTTCTGCTATGGCACAGAAATCCACAATGTGCACACTGACAGCTGAGGCGCTGACTTTAATGTTTACTCTCGTATTCTGAAGATGAACTCTAAGGTCCTTTCTCACTACTGGAAATAACACATTTTTTTAACGACAGGAGAATAAAGTATAATAGGAGTCTGGTCACTACACGTGAGATAATCATTAGTAAATAACTTCAAATTCCTGAGACTATTGTTTTAAACCAACTTTCAATTTCAATATAGATGCTTAGATGTCCTCATCACAATAAAAAAATTGTACCTATGTGCGGTGATAGATGTTAACTGGACTTATTGTGATTTCATACTACATACAAATATCAAATAACTGCATTGTACATCTGAAACTAATATAATGTTATATGTCAATTATACCTCAATAAAAAGCATATAGATGTTTAGAAGAAATGATGGTCAAGCTTAAACAAATTTCTTCTATCATATATCGCTTAGCCATTTCCTAACTTTTTCTAGCTACGGCAGAAATTGACTTAAAAAAAAATGGATAAGAAAAGAGACATGTAACGTTTGAGGCTCTTGTAACGTTGAAATGAAATCTGACATTAGCTAACAAGTGTTTACCAGGAAGTTTTAACTGGGACATGTAAAGATCACTCCTGCTTTCAGAAGCTTACGAAGAAGTTGAGGGAGCTAAAAAGGATACACATACTACAAGGCACAATAGAAAGAGCACTAGACTGAAAATATATATCCTGATTCTGTCACAGGGTACTGTGGGCTCAGGCCAACCACTGCACCCATCAGTTTCTCCATCAGTTAAAGTGTGTGTGTGTGTGTGTTGGAAAAAAGGAGTATGAATTAAAATTAGCCTCAAAATGTTTTACACTTCTAAATTTTATATTTCTATGAAATGTAAGTTAAGACACATGTACTTTCACATAATTAAAAATGTGGAGAAGTTTATTTCATTGACTGGAAACAAAAATCTGGCATGACGATAAATAAGATATTAATAAGAATCTGCCCTCCATCTTTCCTTTTTACAACTAAAATAATATGCACTATTGTGACAGATTATACACTCCCAAAGGGAAAATACTGACAAGGTTTTTTAAATACGAAAAGGGAAATTAATGAAGGCTGGTTTTTGTTCACATAGCAGCTTCTTCATCAAAGTGATAATAGTTCTAGGGACACAGCTTATTGGTCTCTGATGACCAGAAAACACACTGAGAGTGCACAAGAGATAATCTTTTCTCTATGGCTGGTCAATTACTGCAAAATAGTTTATGCAAAAGAAACAAGAACTTCCCTGTAGGTTTCTCCATCACATCATTTGCGACATGATGTAAGAATACAGAAACAAAATCATGCGAACTGCTGACTAAAGTTTTATTTTCAAAGAATGAGAATTCTGTTTGTCTGGTTAGTTATCCTAAGGGATACGAACAGCAAAAAACACAAAATTACAAATTGCTCACAACTAAAAGTCAATTTAGCACTTTCTTCCTGCCCATTAGGATTTCTTACCAATCATGGCAGGCTAACCCAACTTGATGTGGTTTGCAAAGACCCAGAAGACTAATTCTCCAGGGCTATGTCAGACCAGGGGAAGGGAATTCCAAGCTTAATGGCCCTCTGTGGAAAATGCCTTGTCTCTCGTAGCTCAAATCTTAAGAGCCAGTGTGTGCCAGGTGATCTCATTTGCCAAGAGGAGAGCGACAATTGCTATGGCTACCAGACGACCTGAACCACCAAAGGCCCTAGCACAGCACCTGATTCTTGGTGCCTCTAAGTGAGTGTATGTTTACACCTGTGAGTGATGCTGAGGGAAAAGGCCAGGTAGAAGCACAAATAGGTGAGTGGATTCAGAAGGTCTGAGTTCAAGTTGCAGCTCTGCCACTCTCTGGCTATGAGATGACAGTCTAGACATTTTGCTTCTCTAACTTCAATGTATTTAGTAGTAAAACAGAAAAAGGATGACAGGTGTCCTGCCCATTACAAGGGTAGTGTGAAGATCAGTGGAGATCATTTATATGCAAAAACTGAAAATAGCAAAATACTAAAGAGATATAAAGAATTATACTATTGATGATGATCAGCTAAATTACTCTCCATTTTATAAATCTAAAATCCTAAATATATGAAGGCACAAGTTAATGGGGGCAGCCTCAGGAGTGTTTAGGAGTAATAATGAGTTTGATACATAGTGAATAGGTCTAATTAATTCAAATAAATGATAGTAGGTACAGAGGTAGAACAGAGTTGAGGCTGGAAGTCAGATGCCCGCATTGGAATCCCATCTGTTTCAAGGTCACTTGGTTGACGGTAGAGGAGGGAGGCTTTGAACACAGGTGGCCTGGCTCCGAAGCCCATGTTCTAATTTACCACCATGCTGTGGAGTTGTCAGCATTAAATGAATGACATAAGTAAGGTGCCCAGCAAATAATAAGTGCTCATAAATGTCATTGTGTTGTACTTATTATTACCGAGCACTGAATATGGGAAATACAAGAAATGTGAGTCTTAGATGCTCTACTCCAGGAACATACGAACTAGCGGGAGAGACAGACATGTATACAACTGGTCATGACACAGGGAGAAAGTGTTAAGGGCCCGTGTAGATGGGCAAACAGTGTAATTAAAACTGGAGAAGGGAAGGAATGACTTCAACTGGAGGATACTGGGTTAGGTCCATTTACAAGGTGGCACAGGAACTGAGCCACAGGATAGCAGAAATAGAACGGGTACAGCGACACTTGGTGAAGCCCACTGGCAGATGAATTTGGGGTAGAAATTTTCCTACTGTGGCATCTGGCAGCCTGTCTGGCTTGTCTTCCCTTCAGAATTTTGGGTAAGTCCTATGCATGGCCCTGTGGTCTGCTGCATTAATGCCACAGCATTCTTCGTGTCCATTTTAACAATAGTGGAGAGCTCTCCTTGGGTTCCTCCCCAAACCCAAATGGTCCCTGGGGAGGCACGATACAGCTGGGATGCCAACTGCTTACATGGCAGTGAACAGCGACTGCACCTCTGGGATCGATCTGGTGAGCCATACAGTTCCCAGAGGTTTTCTTTGCAAGATTTTTGTTGAGGGACATGTGGTGGAAGAACTACCTTAAAACCAAACTCTATTAACATCAAGATTCACTAATAATGAAATATTTTCCTATCTGGCTTTTAATTGCACAACACAGCAAGATTCCAAAGAAATCCAGGTAAATGCTGGGCTTAGTTGCTGTGTCTTTAACTGCTTCCTGTGAACTTTCTGCGTACAGCTCAGGGAGTATATAAATACTTATGCGTTTGCCTTGTGCACTTTGTTCTCCTGAGGGTGCCGGGTTGAAGTGAAACACTGTAATCTCTTTGTTTCCCTGCTCTTTATTGTGGATGCATTTACTGGGTTTGTTTGAATAATATTTAACACGCAAAGTCTGCCTGGGTAATTACCAACTTTGCCTCAGGATGCATCCAAGGAAATTAAAGATGAGCATACTCGAGATGACTGGTAAAATAATACATGAAGTAAGTCACAAGGCACGCTGGTTTAAATTTTCTGTTGAATTTTAACAGGATGTAAGATTCATTTTTCTACATGTATGGAAAGTAGAAACACAAAATCTAGAAATGATAGGGAGGATTCCAGCAATAGCTTGGTGGGTCCAAAACACACACAATTCTTGCTTTTTAGCCATGGCATTTTATAAAATAAACAAGGGATGTTGACATCATTTATACTGCAAGTTGTAAAATCTTCCATATGAAAGAGATTCATCCATAAATAAGGCTGATCATAAAAAAACCTGTTTTTTTGGGTGGGGCGTTGGTTAGTGGGACTGCAGATATCTATTAGCAGGTGTTTTATATTTGGTAAGATTAGGACTAACCAGTATTGTTAAAAATCCACATGGATCCATAATACCATAGACTGGAAACAAACAGGTTTCCTTCTCTGAATGGGAATGTTAATGAAACGACATAATGCAATTGTGTGTACCTCATCCTCTTTTCTTCAGCTGTGAATCCACTTCTTTGAAGCTCTGTTCCAACGGACTATTATAAGGTCTTTCCAGATTATCCATATCTGTATTAAGGCTGTATAACACCTGACAGCATGGGTTTATTCATGACATACTTTGTTCTGCAAAGTATCTAAGACAACTTCCAAAACAGCACACCTAGCCCGGAGCTGGTGAATTCTCCACACTTCTCTAATTGTTCCTTTTTTCCTTACCCATAAATAGTGACCTATCTTCTTTTGTATTTCCTCTTTCTTAATGACTCCTAATAGTGTGTTATTTCTTTTAAACACAATATGAACAGTTGTCTTCTGAATATATGGCCTTGATCCAAAAATAAGTTTAATCGAATTAATCTCACCAGGTTGAGTGGGAAAGATATTTTAATTACATCATCTAGGCAGTCAGATTGGATTTGTCCTCTGTCCATCTTATTCTTAAAGAGAATTCAGGGGAAAATATTCTAGGTTATCAGAAAAAAATGTGTGTGTACATATATTTACACCTACATAACTATATATCTATATCTGTATGTTCTCAGTGAGAAAGTACATGCTCTTTCCTAAATCCTTTTTTTGCAATAATTGAGGAGTTAGGAAGTTGAAAATATTGCTATAATCTTTTAAACCATACCCAAAATTTACTGAGCCCTGATTACCAGAGTACACTATGCGAGGATCATTTTTCTCATTCTTTGCTCTGTTTTGACCACTTCCCCTGACCAATTCTTTCTCACAGTCCTCTCAGTTTCTCTTCAGCATCCTCATGTTACACATAACGAATTCCACTCTCATCTACCAGATTGACAGCTGCCCCATCTGCCTAAGCTGGTCTCACAGCACATATGCCTGTGTGCAACAAATCGCAATGGAGGGACACACAGGCTGGGCAGTACAACCGGATGTGACGAGGACATGAGAAGACTGGGAGGTAAAGCTCCCACTCTTTTCTTCTCTGGTTTTGCTGAGTTCTGTGTGGTATAGTGGAAAGATTGTAGGCTTAGGGCCCTCAGGAGCCAAGTCCTGGCTCTGTGGCCATCAACCGCATGACCTTGGACCTTTGTTTCCTCATCTACGAATGAGAGGACTGACTCCGGGGTGGACTCTGGTGATCGGGCCTACCTGGGGAGATGAGGCCACACAGGGGGAGCTCTAGGCTTCCTTCCCCTCCTCAGCCAGAACAGCTTCACTCTGATCAGTGTTATATTTTAGGGTGCTGCCTAAGACATATTTAAATTTGAAAACTTTAAATATATCTCATAAACACAAAAGTATGTAAAAATATATCTTATAAACATTTTAAAATGTTGAAAAAGTTCCTGCTGGATGATCTCTGGATTCCAGCTCTAGCACTGGGTGTGCTATGGGACTGGAGAGCCTGGGGAGAAGAGGTGTGGCTCCCTGGGGGCCGCCACACAGAAGTCTACAAAGACCTTTATTTTAGATGAAGAAAAAGCTGTACACATATGTTTCCATCTAATACTCCTACTTATTTGATGAAGAAACCGCGTTGTGTAAGGAGACCTGGCTGGTAACACAAAGAACTAGGAACAGAGTCCAGCTCTTCTACTATCCCACATTTTGTCCCATTTAATTAATTTTAATACAAGGTGGCAAAATAATTGGCATTTCTTCTTTCTTTGGCAAGAGTTAATGTTCCCACCATTATTATTATTTTTTTTTTTATGAAAATTATCTGTATTTTTTTGGCTAGAGACACCTTTGTTTTTTTTCTCCCTTTCTTTAAGGTAGCTTTTCATTTCTTTTATTTAATTTCTTTACTTCTTCCACAGGGTTTCCCATTATGGATTATGCATGAAAACAGTAGCCACTGATATGCCTGAGATTAACGCCACTATCATATAATCATTTCTAATGGTTGAAATCTTACAATCACATTGATATTTTGATCCCAGGTAGCTCCTCTAGGTTCCAGACCCAAATATCTGGTTATGTCCTTTGCATCCATCTCCTCCTTCAGATATCTCATAGGCAGCTCATGTCCAACATTGACACCATAGTCTTTCCCCCGAAAACTGTTCCTCTCCAGGGTACCCTGCATCCATCCTGTGCTTCAAGCCATAAACTTAGGAGTAATCCCTAAAGCTTTCCTTTCTAGCCTCATTACTGACCCCTTGTCTTTATCTGTTTGGATAGCTATAACACAATACCTTAGATTGAGTGGCTTATAAACAACATTATTTATTTCTCATAGTCTGGAGTCTAGGAAGTCAACAATCAAGGTGCTAGCAGATTGGATGTCTGGTGAGGACCCACTTCCTGGCTCATAGATGACATCTTTTCACTGTTTTCACATGACAGCAGGGGCTAGGGGGCTATGTGTTTTTTCTTCCCTTTTTTTTTTTTTTTCCTAAGGGCACTAATCCCATTCATGAGGGCTCCAACTTCATGACCTAATCGCCTCCCAAAGTCTCACCTCCTAACACTATTACACTGGGGATTATTATGAATTAGAGGGGAGGGGACATTCAGTCTATAGCATCCCTGTCCATTGTATGTCTTAAATGTCTTTGGAGTAGTCCAACAGAGACCATTGTAACAGCCTCCTTACTACTCCCTCTCTAATCAGTTTGTTGAAGGCAATCAGATGAATGTTCTTATAATACAGGTGTGATTAATTCCCTACCCTTACTAATGCCTTGCCCACCCTTCAATGACTTCCCATGCTCTTAGGACGAAGAAGACATTGAACTCCTCAGGTCTGAGGCTTTTAACTATAATTCTGCACTTTCTCTCAGGGACAGAATTGAGAATCCTTGTCATATAGTTAAAGCCAGAAGTGTGAATATCACAAAACTTTGTGGAATTAATTTAAAAGAAAATTAAAGATGGAAACCCAAGGAATATCACCTATTAGCTGCTATGTGGAAAGAGGAGAAAGAGATGGAAAGCAAAGATCTACTTTAGGCATGAAAACCTGTGTGCAGTTGGGACACATAACTGTTGAGTGCTATATATGATTAAGAGCCCTGGCTCATTATCGAATTTTTTGTGAAGACACGTAGAATAAGAAAAGGATATGGAAGTGGAATTGAAGAGAAGAGGTAAAAAGAATTGTTGCTGCTTATTTATCCATATGTAGCAAATATAGTTATCAATATGCACACAACAATTAAAATATGGGAAGAGACATTTGGGGTACAATAAAAGGAATTCACTATTTTATTCATCTACTTTATACTAATTTAATGAATATGCTATAAAAATGTCTGGGTTGTGCTCTTGGAATTTGACAGGGTAAAAAGATAGTTAATATAGAAGTTACATATTTTTAGTCTTTTGTTTGTTTTGTTTTTTACTGAGTTCCTAGAGCTCTGCAATCAGCAGGTGTACCTGATTAGGAATCTGAAGTTTGAATCCTGACTGTCTCCCTTATTAGGTGTGTGACTCTGGTCAGTTTACTAAACTACTTTAAGGATTACATTCCTATCTGTAAAATGGGGTGTGAGACTGCCTACTTTATAGGTTTTATGTGGTTTGAATGAAATAAATATGTACAGTGGCTAATTCACAGTAGGTACTTTAAAACTATGTCATTAACAAATCATTTCGTTTTTGATGAAAACAAATGTGAACATGCTATCTTAGTGGTGGTTTTGTTTTTAAACGAACTGAAATTTAAAAGTAGTTTACATGACAGCCTGGAGGAGGATTCATCAGAGCAATGTTTCTCAAAGTCTGGCTCATGAACCCCTACATCAAAATCACCATGGTGACTGATTAGACTACATATTTCTGCTCCTCTTCCCAAACTTCTGATTCATAATTGTTGGCGAGCATGGCATGGCAATCTGTAGTTTCACAAGCTCTTACTTAATTTTTTGGCACGCTAACATTTAAGAATTGTATTGCAGAGTTGTATTTACCTTTGCCTAATGAATAATGAAATAAATAAATGGTTTTTATTTCATTACGCAAAGGTAAATTGTCATCTCCTACAGAAGCTTAAGATGGTTTAAAATATCAAATTAATTTATTTTATACTGCCAATGAAAGAATTAAAAATTATTTGTAAGTGCTATTTGACAGCAGGAGAAAGAATCCACAGAGAAAAAACTATAACCTAGACCTGATTTCCAAATATAATAGCTAGTACATTAAGCTATTTCAAAATTAAGTGAAATTAATAAAATTAAAATTGCAATTCCTCAGTTGTACTAGCCACACTGTGAGTGCTCCACAGCCACATGTGGCTAGTAATTACCATACGAGATGGTGCAGGATAAACGTTTGTCACTACACACAGTTCTATTGGATAGTGCTGATCTCTAGAACACTGTTTTCCTACTTAGCTCAGAAATGAATGCAGAGATGATGTATAGCCTTGTCTGTCTCCTCTGCAACCCTTCCTCCACCCCAAAACTCCAACACTATTTATAGCCGTATTTCCTTGTTGCCTATTTAACCCTTTATCATTGCATGCTTGTGTGCATTTCAGTGGCTCGCATCATGCACTCTTCTCACAAAAGAACTTCCATGGGAGAATTGTGCTGATGGGGAGTTTCCATCTGGATAAAACCTACCTGGATGGCTCATGGACAGTGAAGGGGCAACATTTACCTTATTTCACTCTAGTGGGCTGTGTACTACTGCAAGCTGCTGTGCTGGGCTCACGGGAGGATGGAAGTCTCACTAGTCTTCCCCTAGGAGCTTCATTATCGGGTGGTTCACCTCTCCCCCACCTGCTGGATGGTTTTCCTGTTCACCGATTCCCTTTTTTTCCACTTGGTAGGGAGTGTGTGTGGTATGTGACATGCAGTGGTAGAAGTTGGGGGAACAGGGACAAATGTTCAGGTGGTGCTATTCTAGCATCATGTTTCTTTGTGACTGTTTTCAGACACCAAGACCTGCTAACAGAGAATTTGGAAAATATCATCCCCCCAACAAATTTAAGAAAAACCCACTAATCAACTGTAATCATACCACCCAGAGAAAACCTCTGCTCATCATTCTGGTGTTTATCCCATCTTTTCTTTATGTGATGCAAATTCAGATCATACTCTACATTTCTAAGTATTCATATTTTTTCACTTAATACTGTATTATAAAACATTTCTTTCCTTTATCATTATAGCATACTTTGAGAGCATACTTTCTTAATATAGGTGTCTCATTATTTGTTCCTCATGTTTGATATTAAAGTTGATTTCAATTTTTCATTAGAAATAATGTGACAAATACCAAAGATAGATAGATAGATAGATAGATAGATAGACAGATAGATAGATAGATGGCAGGTATTGTGCATCTCTTTTAGTAAGAAAAAATGTAAAAAGGATCTTAGGTGAAAGAGTATTAATATACTTGACATGTTTCCAAACTATCTTCTAGAAAAGTTTGTAATAATTCATACTCATATATAAAGAAAATGTGAGTGTCCCACCTATCTTTTCTAAAATTAGGTGTAAGTTTTAAAACATATAGCTAATTTGCTAGAGAAAAACAGTACATTAATTGCATTTTTTTTGCATTCCTTAAATTATGGAAAAGGTGTAATATCTTTCATGCTCATTGGACATCTCTATTTTTTTCTTTTCTAAACAATGAGTCCTTTGTTAATTAAATTGGGTGGGGGTGGTTTTTCCTTTGCTTTTGGTACATTCTTTCAATTGTTTTATGAAGCATGATTTGGGGCTTCTGCGTGGAACCTTGTGAGAGTAACAGATATATCTGCTCATGTGAAAGTGCCCGTTGGAGCAGTCTCCTCGCCTGTTGTCAATTCCCACTACTCTCAGGTGCTTCAAAAGTTCAATTCCTCGTGCTCTCTTTCCCTATCATCCATAACAATCTGTTACACCTTAGTGGGCTTTTAAATCATCTCATCATTCAATGGAATGCTCATTTATGCCTCATCTCTACACATATAATTAAAGGCCATGGTTTTCTTAAAGATATTTGCAGCATCAAATAGGAAATTGTGGGAAGTTCCTGGGAAAGGGGAACCTCAAACGCCACCCTGCCAGCTTTCTCTGTCTGTGATGAGGCAAGTTCTAGAGTCCCATCGCTGTCACCACAAAAACCAGGCTACCGCCAAGGGCTGATAACTACTCCACTCGGCCCCTGAGATAAGACAAATAGTAAGAGAACATGACTGTGAAATAATGAGGTATTACTGGAAGATAAGATTTTTTTTAGAAGGACAATTGCAAGAAAACCCAAAATTAATTATAGACAAAACATCAAAAGTTATTGACGAAGAGTGTTAATATTTTGTTTGTAACTTTTCTTAAAATTTGAATTTTCCTTGCATCTGTTTTTTCAACTACTATTTCTCAACTAGGTATTTAGAAACATAAGACGAACATTTTTAAAAATTTTCAATTAAAAATATCAAATTTGATTTAAAAAGGTGAATAAATAATACATTACCTTTGAAACTAGCATTGAAATGATTTCTTTTACAGTGTTGTCAATCAAATCATCTATTTTTGAATGGTACTGCTGCTAGATATTAAAAGACAAAGATGCATTAGTCGATGTGGACACAAAACTTTGTCATAAGTCATAAATGCTTTAAAGCTACTAGTTATGACATATCAGATTTACTTAAAATGATCATTTTGAACGTCAGAAGAACAAAACCTTGAAAATGATCCACCCAATCAACACTTTTTACACTGTGGTTTGAAAATTTTCCCATGTGCACTGTTGAGTTAAGCAGCTAATGGGGTTATTATATAGATGAATTGGGTTCTAATTCTTATTCAGGCAGAGGAATGTGAAGGATACTTTTTGTCTTCTCCTCTATAATTAAGGTGGCCGTGTATTTTTCTAAAGGGTTGGTTTAGCTGGAGAAGCAAAAAGACTAGAAAAAGATTTAATTAATACAGCATTTCATGTCTGACAACTCTCATTCATAAGTTATTTTAAATGTGCTCTAGAAATAAAATGAGCTCCCAATTGTTCACTATAAAAGGACCTTTTTGTCAGTGCAGGGAGCAGCAGTTTATACAATTCTTACAATATGCTCAAGCAAGGGCAAAATTAAAATTTCATCAACAAAGGTGAATAGATGGTAACAAATTAATAGGCCATAAAAGGTACAATGAAACGACACTCACTCCCCATCGTTTTATTACTGCTTCCTCATAAAAAAGGCGTCTTTAAGTAGATGCAAAAAAAAAAAAAAGATGTATTTAAAATAAACCTGAAAGGCTCCTTTTTTGCTTTCTTTAGAGAATACTGGAGAGTCCCATTCTTAAATTAGCAGGAGCTTCAGCTTCTACGGTGTGTGGAGGCACATTCATTTAAACAGTAATTCTTCCTTTAGAAGCATTTATCTGACAGCCGATTGTCCCCAATAGCCACTTCACAGAAAATGTGACTTGTAAAGACTAACCCTATCTTGATGGTTCAAGGCTTCCGGAACAGCTAGCATAGAGTAAAAGTACTCAGGTCACTATAAACATTAGACCAACTTAGCTGCTGGTTGAATGGTTTCCTAAGATGTAAGTTTTTGAAAGCTATTTTTTCTTCTGAAAACATGTCTCAAAGTTTCCACACAAAACAAAACATCAACTGAGATCTGCTTTGGAATACGCAGGAACGATTCCTCCCCATGGGCTCTGACAGTTACAAGTGGTCATCTACCTACATAAATAATGGAGAAAGGAAGCATAATTTTGGCGCATGTGAATTATTTTCTTTCTTTCTCTTTGTGTATGTGTGTGTGTGTTGACAAGTGGTCTAAAGTGAACATATATATATATATATATATATATATATATATATATATATATAGACAAATATGGAACTTTCCAGGCATGTATTTCACTTCATGAAATGAATACTAGGTGTCTGCCTCACTAAAAGCCTTACCGATTCTCAAACTTGTGCTCCCCAGAGGGCAAATGGAACAGAAAGATAGAAAATGGCTTTCTATTTGCAGTAGTGCTGACATTTGCTTTTGAACAGCTTAAAGAGAAGCAAAAGGTGACAAAAAAAAAAAAAGAAAGAAAGAAAAGAGCCTGGAAAAGCTGGCTGGTAGTTGAGATGGCCAGGAAGCCTTGCAGACACAGTCATTAAAATGAATGAATGAATGAATGAATAAATAAATAAATAATGAAAAAGGTCCCCAGCTCCAGCTGAAGCTGCCTAGTTGACCTGGCAGTGAAGGAGCTTATGCAAATGATGTCTGCCCTGGCTCTCTCTCTCTGCCGCTCTCTTTTTACCTCCTTCTCTCTCCAAATTTGTGTGTGCAGCAGGGAGACATGAAATACCAGACTGCGGCTCCCTTTGGGGTAGAATAGAAAAGAAATACAACACAGCAGATGGGCTTCAAGCTTCTCACTTCACTCTGACATGGAAGGTGTCATAGAACATCCAGGGATGAAGGCACCCAGACCTCCAAACGGTTCCAGAGTCTTAAATATACCTTATCTTCAATGTTTATCTCTATTTGCCATACATTTCTTTAAAAAAAACCTCAAAAGTAATCAAATGTCATCAGAAAGTTATTGGATATAAAATAATAGAACTTCTACATGTTAAACCTTTAGGTTAGACCAATTTTGATAATTCTTTTTTTAGTTAAAATTATTGGGGTGACATAGGTTAATAAAATCAAATAGGTTTCAAGATTACAATTCGATGACACATTACATATGTATTCAATTTTGGTCATTCTTAAAATCAAGAGATGAACCACTAAAGAGGTTCATTTTTATTGAAAATCAGGGAAAGTCACAGACTCTGGTAGCCATAAAATTCCCCAAAACACACACCTTTAGACTGCTGTTTTGATATCTGATCTAGCCAAAAGGAGAAAGGGAAAGGGGGAGAGGGGAAGAGAGAGAAGAAGTTACAGAGAAAGAAAAAAATATATTTTAATGTCCTATTTAAGGGGCATACTTAAATAATATAGGTTTTGTTAGATTTGTTTAAGATTTTGTCACTGTAAATTTATCTGATTGGCTCAGACTTACACTAATTGTTGGAAACTTCTAGAATCTGCTCTAGCTGCCCAGTTGGTATAGGTTTAGGAACATTGTGAGTGGGAATGCAGTGGTGGCCTCAAAATTCGTATTTTACATATGCATTCTGCAAAATGAATAACCCATATATACCGCATATGGATAACAGAAAGTCATGCAGAAAAAGTTATTCATCAGGGGATCCAGACAAACACCAAACACAAACATGCAAAAAGAGATCACAAACAGATAAGAACAGAACTTATCTGCAGAGACATTTATGTTACCTAGGCTAAAACTGATAGATTTCTCACTTAGATTAACAGACAGAATTTCTGATAAAATTCTGCAGTTTCTGTCTGCAACATAAAGATCTATAAAATTCTTAGAAAATTTCAAGTTAGATCAGTAATTCTATATAACAGAGCTTTGATAGATTCCAGACCATTCGTAGACTAATTCTCCCCATATCTGCCCTCAAAAGTAAACCGTCAGTGCCTTGCTTCTCCAGCAGATGACTGTGAACTTAGATTAAAACAACCTCGAGGAATTTTTGCTTCATGGAGTGGAGGAAACTCAGAGACCAGACACAGGTCTGAAATCCTGGCCCTCCTACACTCACAACCACAAGAAATGAAAACTAATTGAATGCCAGTGTCATCCAGCATTCTTACAAGATTTTGGCCCTTCTTTTGAGATGAATGTTAAAGGTATTGAATTGTTAGTTCTGGAAATGTAAGTATTTTGCTATAATTGAGATCAAATCCCACACAAGTGGCCCCCCACCCCAGTTAATGTGCTTTCATCCTGAGTGGATGGGCCATGCGTTGAGAGGCTCTAAGGACACACGATCGCCTAAAGCCTGTGCAGTCATCTGCTTTTCTGCAGATAACGAGGATTTCTAAACACTGGTGGTTTTGTGCTCTCAACATCTGTCCCTGAGGACTGGCCCGAGATTGCTGACTCATTACGCACAGCTGTCACACGAGCGGATCATTCACTCACTAATCACTCCATTAAACACTGTTCTTGGCTGTGGACAAGCATGTTTGCATCATCATATGCTATTTAAAAAAAACAGAATCATAACTGAGGAACAGAGAAGGGGCTGCCTTGTGGGTAAGGAGTCAGGAAGGTTTTATCCCCTGGCAATGACAATTTAACAATTTACTAGAGATTTTGCAGAGGTAATCCCCTTATAAAAACATCTCTGCTAGGTTTACCTATGTATTATATATTTTTACAAGGGTCCAAATTGTGTAATGTTCTAGTCTTTTCAACAACTTTATTTGTTGCTTACTATGGAATGGAGCCTACAGTCTCGCCTATGCATGTATTTATTAAATTGCAACAATTCCCAAACTTATCTCAAGCACATACAGAGAGGGAAAGCCTGTGTAATCGCATGGGCATAATGGCTGAAGATTAAAAGCAAAGTAAAAAATCCTATTTTTTGCATTGAAACTCTTGTTTACCACTTTTCAGGGTTGCTAATGGGTTTTACACCTGCACATTTTGAACTATATTAATTGTGAGAAAGTTGTAGGGAATTGTCTCTTGTGAGAAAGTACAGGTGCAGACATAATGAACAGTAGCAGATTACCCTTCAAAAACCATTCACCTATTAATATAAAGAATCATTTGACAATGCACCAGTGTTTTGTCATTTGTGGATTTGCCTGTTTTCTTTTTAAGTACTAGAGTGAGTTTTTTCTGACAGGGAATGTTTTTTAAAGCCATGACAACAAGTTGGTCTGTTCATTCAACAAATATTTACTAAGAGCCCATTGTGTGTCAGGTACTGCAGTGTATGTTAACATAAGAACAAATGGATAAATCAAGTATTAATGGGAAGAGGCAAGATGACTTTATAAACCCGATGAAAAATGGATGTGCTTATTATAAAGAGACTTAAGACAATATCCTTGAGCAGACAATCAAAGGTTTACGTATCGGTATTGAAAAACATGAGAAAGTAGAGATATGCCATGATATCCAAACCAGCTGCCTCCTTATTCAGATAACTAGAGATAATAAATCATGTTCTAAGTGATCAGAGAATGATAATTACTGAACATTCTACAACGCTTACATCATCAGTTACTTAATCTGTAAGGTTGTATGCTATGGCATTAGAAATACATCTTTTCCCCCCGAATTGCACAAAGAATGAAATATGTGTAAATATACATAAATTACCATCAATTAATTAGATAACATCCATATTTGGTTGAAAAGTATGAAAGTCACAGTGAGCCTTCTCTTCCTCTCTCACAGTTATCTAAGTCCTTCTGCTCAGAAAAGAATTATAAGCCCAGTGAAGAGTCCTGGTGAGTTTGAATCTCAGGTGTAGTGTCAAGTGTAAGACTTGTAAGATTTCACATATCCACACAGCACAAAAACATTTTGATTTATAAATACGTATATATTTAATCTAGTCAATCTGGTCCACATATATACATATTTTTTTTCTAGTCAATCTTGTATGCATAAAGGTTTTCAAACCAGGTTCCTCCGAGGTTCTGTGCGGTACCTGGAGAAAAGCTTGTGTTGTGGAGGAAAAGGCTCCTGACACAGCTGCTCTGCTGGTGGTTACATCCCAGGCCATGAGAGGTAGAAAAGACTGTATCTATCACTGGTGGGCACGTCCCATACTGAAAGTCACAATCGGGTTCCTCTGTATGAAGTGACCTGGAGACTGGCTTCTGGTCTTCGAACTTAAGGGTTACCCTGCTACATACTATATGTCATCTAAAGCCCCAATCTCTAATTGTTTTTAGTTTTAGTGAAAGTATATAATATAGATATATGGATCTTGAAGATGTTAATAATCACTCTGCTTCTGAATTTATTTAGAACTTAGTTTAAAGGAGGGTAAATTCATTTGGCCTTAAATAATTTTAACTTTAAAAAATCTAAGAGTAGTTTGTAGATTCTGCAGCATAACAGGGAAGAAATATTCCTTGACATTATTTAAGGTATAAGTATTTACATGTTTTAATGTGTTTTGGGGTTATTTCCACATTACCGTAAGCTGTTAGCATTTTACTCACAGACAGAAACCAAAAACCTGAAAATAGAATTAATTATATTATTTTAATTTGAGAAGATGAAAGTAAAAAATGCACATTTATGAAAATAATCATTCAAATGAGAATGTGGTTAAAAAAAATGACTTACCCACTGACTACCAAACTGGATCATGTCATGGGAGAAAAAAAAAAGACAATGAAAGCAAACATATGGGAAAAGTAAAGAAATGATGAAAAAGTAATCACAATGAAAAAACGTCAACAAAATGTCAACTTAAACAGATAATCTAAGAAAAACAGATTTATTTTCACCCAATTATAACTCAATAAAAATAAATCATGGGGTAAAATAAGTTATTTCTGAATATAGAACCAAACAAAACATAAACAATATTGAAACAACGGTATATTTATTGTAAAGAACAAAATTTAATTTTTACATATGTTTCACCTTGGTCTTTACAAAATAGAAACTTTTGTGTAAATAAAATATTTCATATGCTATTTTCTGTGGCTTGTTTTTTGGATGCAAACTGGATACTCTAGATTTGTATAAACAAAGCAGGTAGCTTTCTAATTTGCTTATGAAAAGTAAGCTTTATGTAAATACACAACACCTAAGCTGTTAAAAGGTATATCTGAAATTAATGCCATTTATAAAATTTGAGGCAGTCTTTATATAAAAAGAAAAAACTGACAAAAGCGAAGTATAAAGGGCATTTAACTGTCATAGTAAGGAAAAGACCAAACACATATATTGGAAAACTTGGTCTTTTTTAATCTAATCAAGTGAATGACTTCTGGAAAGGGCATGCTCCTCTGCCAAGTTGCCCTGTGCTGCATCCCCACATGTGACACTCAATCCACTCACCTCTTGTCCTCCATCCAGGGCACAGAGTTTGGTGCTTTGCTTTTTGGCATCGACTAACACATTAAACATGGTACACACAGAAGCTGGAATGCGCAAGTCAGTGGTTTTGTTTGCCTTTTGCAGCTTGAGTTCAAAAGCAGTTCTTGTTCTATTCATTAAAACATGAATTCAGAGTAAGAAATTCTGACATACATCCCACCTGTTTTGTAAAAGTGAAATCAACACTACAAGATGCTAATTTAAAACATGCAAATAAGGAGTGTAGCAGTGCTTGGGAACTGGGGGTGGGCTGCTCTTCTTTCCAGGTGTCTCATAGGAAAGATCAGACTGTGACATTTTATATTAAACATAGCTTTTGCAGTCACTCAGACAATATCTCTATCCAAATGAAGCTATTTGCTACATCTAGTGTATCACTTTTTTAAAAGGAAAAACCTCTTAGTTTCACTTAACTGCCAAGTAGAAAAATCACTCACTTCTCTGCATTAAAGCAGAATAAACCTTCCATGTGAAGATTTACCAAATCGAGAAAAGTTATGAGTCAGGAATACTCTAAAACATCATAATTAATGTACAACACAGAATGTGTAATTCTTTTACATCACTTTGGTTCTCTTTCAAATACTTAAAGTTGCAGTTAGGCTTTGAAAGCAACTGTGTAACGGGCAATTCAGAATTGGTCTTGGTAAATACCCAAAGAATATTCACAGATTTGACACATCAGAATCACAGATGATAAATATAATTTTTTTAAACATTAAATAACCTAATTCATGGCCTTGCCTTGGAAGGGCATTAAACATTATTCTAAAGACTGGATTTTTCTTGCTTTAAAGAATTCAGGATTATCGAAGTGTTCCCACCAGTGTTTGTTTCTCAACTATGCGGCCCAGTGCTCTCACATATCGTGAACAAGGTGACGACAAAACCATGGTTAGCTAGTTAGGATGTGATGCTGATTTTGTAAAAACTATTAAAAAACAAAAGCACATTTGGAAGAATCTAGAGCTTCATAACTTATTTCTGGTAAAGTTCTGATGAATGTGAATAGATACCTGGAATTCACTTAATTGGGACAGGGAATACCAGAAAACACAGCTGATGGCACAGATTGTAATTTGAGTTTGCCATGACATTTCCCAACACGCAGACACGGTATGTAATGCGTAAAGCATCTAACAGACCTCTTCCGTATGTCTCAGAAGTGTTGCCTTGGGAATTTAAAACACAGTATTCCCAGAGAGAGAACAATAAGCACAACAGAAATGATTAATATGGTATGGGTGCTAGCAATGAGGGCAATGGTTAAGAGACTTGAAAAAAACTATCAGGTCAATTTTTATCAATTACATGAATTCCCAGAATTTAGGTCAGAGCACCTAATGACCATTACATTTCGGAAGAGTGGGACATATTGCAATTTTTCTCATGACAATTACATAACAGGTACTTGGTAAAAAGTTGTATTTTGGGTGCTGGCATATTAAGCAGCAACTTGAAAATACATGTCTACCTTTTGACACAGGCCTCTATCATATCACTGGCCATTAGTTTAAGTCTTTGTTCTAAGTGGTGGGCAAATTCTTGTTCAGGCCAATGAAGGTCAAAGACAAACATTTGCAGGGCATCAAGTTTCCAAAAAAGGTCTTCTGACGTTGCTGAGCCATTGCTAGAAGAAAAAGGAAAGATGAAGAACATCATGAACTTCCACTGTTAGCTCTGGGGATCACAAGATGTTTTTTCCTTTTTGTATCCATTGCCATTAGTGAAAAAAAATAGAACATAAAATCTCTAATGATCGATATTTTCTCTGCTCAACTTTCTAATTCTTCCTTTTCACTTCTTAATGAAATAGGCAAGGCAGGAAGGACAAAATAGAAATATATATATAATAGTAAGGATTCATAAAAACAGATAAAATGGATAGGCTACTTTAGTAGGAAAATCAAATTGTATGTATAAGAACAAATATTTTAAATGCTCTTTACTAGTCTCTAGGATAAAAATTAAAATATATAAATGTTTCCTATTAGAAATTCATAAAACTATGTTTTATGCAAGAAAGTCCATGTGATAGCAACTACTAGCTTTACTCTTCTACTCATGGATATGCGCCTTTGTCATCATAATGGGTAGCTTCTGTCTTTCTATAAGTAGGAAGCATAGGGGGCCCTTAAATTTGTCAATTACAGGTAGAGGTGAAACAGATACTGGATATGAAATAACAGGTTGGGTAGGGAAGCAAATCTTACCTCTGTTTTGAAATACTTTGTACCTTTTCTAGCTCGGAATTAAAGCTAACAGTACAAGGTATGGTCTAACACAGAAATGACATATGGGGTGCTCTGAAGTTGGAGCAAAATTATGTCTATTTCAGGTCCTACTTAACTATGGAGCCAAGATCTACTATACATTCACCACTACGGTAACATTACCTTATATTTTCACACCATATGTAAAAGTAATTTGTACCAGAGTACATATAATATTTAGGCAAGTTATACTATTACTTTCTATTATGCAAGTATATAGCCTATTAGAAAAACAGATGTTTTGAAAGTAAAATAGTCCTACATTAAAACATGTTGAAACCTAATTGTAAAAGAGGACAAAAGTTTTAAAAAAGCTGCTGTATGATTATGATTCATTTCTCCTCAGCTTTCCAATGATTGTTGAACATATACTAATCTAAAATGTATATTTTTAGTTTGTAAAAAAAATTTAAAAAATAAAATAAAACCTTTCATCACAAGGGCACGGTGAGAACTTTAATAAAAAACAAAATTATTTCAAATAGCTACATTATTTAAATAAATATGTCTTAATTAGCTAACTTAAATAAAATCACCTCTTGCTCCTACTGATTTAAAGCTTATATCTGTTCCTACTTGCCGCCTCAGTGTCTTACCTCCATCACCAATCTGCTTTGTTTTCCTTCGCCCATTCTGCCAATAATTCCTCATGACCCCTTGGCTAGCCAAGATGTCCTCAGAGTTAAAATTCTCAAAGGACCAATCATAGCACAGCCCTGAATACTACCCACAGCATTTTATTGACTAAATATCTCCTAACTTTAATATTTAGTGGTCCCAAAGTACCATTAAACAAAAGAACCAGACAACACCATGCTGACATTACTGTGAAAACTGTTTGAACAAACACTATATTTACTTCTCCTTTTTTGTTATATGTATAATAAAAACAGATAAAAAGTCATCAAGAAAAATCCTCCTATATAGTGGACAATTTGGTAGATTAGAGAACCTATGTTTTAAGAGTAACAATATAATTGATAAAGAAGCAAATCTAATTATAATTTTTTACTTAGGAGAAATATAAGTAGCTGTTTGAAACATGATGACATTCTTTAACAGTTTAACGAAATAGTAACAGTGAAAACCATAATCAAAACAAAATCCCAAATAGTAAAAGTAGGATTCTATTAAAAAAGGACTTTCTCATAATAGGTAACAAATCTTTATCGAGAATATGGATATGTGTTTCTTCTGTTCTTTAATGTTATAGTAAGATTCTGAACAATAAATGTGCTTAATTGGGAATGTAATTAAGATAACAAGTGTTTGTTAATTTAAATAAGTAGATGAAAAAAGTGTAAATAGGTTTTCTCTTGAGTTGGCATATATAATTCGCAATTTTTCAGAACATTTTCATTTAAAAATTATTTCTAATCAGTGACTTATTCCTAAAAGTATTATTAACTGATTAAGGAATTCAAACATGAATAATGGACTCAGATAATTTCCTAGATTATCTGAAACTTATCTCACTGGCATTCATTTCTAGAACTAAAAAACCCAGAAAAAGGATTTTACATATAGGGAGTGATGTGGAGAAGCAGCTATAGGTGACTTATACATTAATAGATAGGGATACATCTTCAAACCCATGGTTACTTTGATATTACTAATTTTAACTTAATCAGTAGTTGTATTTTTTAATTACTTATATATGTGAAATAAAAATGTTTTTTGCTATTTAATGTTTTCCAGCAGTAGTTCAAGAAACTAATTGCAATTACATCATAACATCATGAGTAATTCTGACACCTTGACAAAGAGCCTAATGTTGATATCTTGGCAAGTAAAGATAATGGTGGCTAATTGTAAAACATATTTTTTATTTTCCCAGAATAATAAAAGTGCATAAACACTTGATTTACAAAGCCATGATTTGTCATGGTTCACATCCTGAGATGCAGGCCACTTTTAAAAGGAGTTTTCAAGAATGAGATTCAGGGTTCACACATATCAATCTAAGAGAAAAAAAATAACCCAAATTTCACAAAGTAATGACTGAAATAGTGTTCTTGGCAAAATTAAGATTGTTAAATAAATGAGAAATAAGGATAAAGAGGGGTTAAATTATTAAACAATGTAAAGAAGCCCCAAAGAATCATAAACTTAGAAATGTTCATTATACTTCCAGGGTAATTTCTGAGCTCCACACAGACACCATTCCATACAATATAGTGGCTCAAAGCATTTGCCGATAAGTATAAGATTCACATGTGACCTAACAGCCTAATTATTATTATGAGTAAAGTGATAATGTTTAACTTGCAGAATTACTGCCAAACTATTGTGAAAATTATTTTTCTCTTTCTTGGTCTTCACCTATCTTCTCTCATTTGTATGTAGACTAAAGTGGGAATAGATTTGACAAGTGGTAGTAAGATGATAGGTAGGATGATAAACAAGTCTTAACTAGTATATTCTCTGGAAGCAGAAAATCAATGATAGAGTGAGGGTATTTGAGTCAAGCAACCCAGGTTGAAATCTTATCTCTGCCACTTACTATGAGATATTGGGCAAATTTTGTTTCTTAACTTCTTTATGACTAATTTTCCTTAATTGTAATATGGGGTAAAGACATCTACCTCACAGGGTTGTTGTACAGCTTAAATGCAATAAAGAATTCGGCCTTGTACCTGGAACATAATATATTCTCAGTAAATTATAGCTATTTCTCCCCTTCTTCTAATTATTATCCTTTCTGGCTTACTTCATGTGAGATGTTGGGCCAAGTATGGACTATTATTAAGTTAATTTGATTGTTGTAATGGTCATACTTTTGAAAACTATACAGTTAATAATAATAAAGATGATTGATGATAGTAATAATTATTGTAATAACAATCATCATATAGAGTAGTAGTAATCATTTATTGAGAACTTAGGTTGTGCCAGGCACTTTTCATAGTTTTTTTTTAATCCTCATAAAAACGTCTTTAAATTAGGTGTCATAACCATTTTAGAGTTGAGGAAAGTGAGGCTAAGAAAGACTCAACAATTAATAAATCAGAATCTAAATTCAGGGCTAATCGATATGAAAGCTCATGTCCTTTTTACTTCAATGACTTAGTTACTGAATCTGTAACAGGCAGGCTCACCACAACATGGAGTTACTAAATATGGTTTCTGATGATATGAAAATTATTTTTAAAGTAATAAGGCACATCAACTGATATATGAAAGGATAAAAGAAGACCTTCTAGTACTGCGAAATAAAGGACGAGCCCTTCTCTGCAACCGGCAAAACTGTTTCTTTAAAGGTGAGACTAAGATAAAAATAGAAAACGATTACATTCTTGAAACTGTTCTTACAATGGTTTTCTGCAAGCACAAGAGAAGTCATGTGGGCAGTAACAAAGCTAGAGCCAGCTAAGGATCCCAGACATACAGGTTACCACACTGATTATCTGAATTTGAAGAAGTCTGGTTATAGCACTCTAGCCAGGGTCTACAACCTGGGTCACAAAATGACCCTCGCCCCACAGATTACATATGAACTACATCAAACCAGCGAGTGCTTTAAAAAAAAAAAATCTCTGTGATTTATCATCCATGTGCTAAGCTTAGCTTAAAAGCTTAAGAAACTGAAAACAAATAAAACCAAAACATAGTATTCCTCAATCAATGATGACAAATGCCATGCGATCTAAACACATCTGCACAGAATACAGCCCAGGCCATGCACTAGCTAACACACCAGCAGGAAATAAGTGAGGAATACACACGTGGACTCATATAAAGAAGCCATCCATGGAGGAGTAGAAATGCTAGGAATCTGTGGAAGATTAAGAGGCAGACTTGCAACTTTTGGAAGAGCTACATTGGGAAGACTGTTGGCGATATTCCTGTAAAGAAACAAACAACGTGGGAAGGGTCCACCATAAGCAATAACTACAGATGGCCATGTGTAAAGTCACAGGTCAGGATAGAGGGGGCAGATGCTCTATGGGCACTAGGCAAGATACGTACTTGACAGGTTGCCATGTCTCTTGCTCAAAACCTCTGTGAATTGACTGGGCGATGGAGGACTCCATGAGATCAACGTAGCGGACAACCAAGGGCACAAAGATTTCTTGCAAGTGTTTGTGAAATTTTCCATTACATAAAAGTGCTGAAATAATCAAGCAGAAACATGTTTGTCAGAGAATAATAGCAGACATTTGGAAAATATATGCAAAAGAACTTTTCGTGAAAGAGTGTGCCATAGAAGAACTAATAAAATACAGATGATAATGGATCTTGCTCCTCATCTTGAATATGATATTATGAAAACTGATCAACAAGTATTATTGACCTTCTATATAAGGCTCTCAAAAAACACAGTTCTCTAAAACGTTGCTGGAAGGTGGTATGTTTTTACTTTCTAAGAGGTTTAACATGCGAGGCATATGGCCACTCGCTAGAGACTCAAGGGAGCTGCTGGATCCCCTGAAGGTCCTGGAAAATGTAAATATAGCAATTAAACAGATTTGCACTCCCTATGCTGTACTGTGTATCACAGAAGAGCTAAACCTGTTTAAGAGCTAAGCTTGGTTACTTCTCAGAGAAACACTTGTTAAGTTCACCAAGAGGGTGACTATAGCTTTGGGAAGGTCTATTCTAACTCATGACCTTTTTAGTTATTTGTGGATTTTCTTTTTAGTCATCTGATTTTCCACTTGTGCCATTAAAAACAGTACATCATTTGCATCTTTCAGTTGTCCATTTGTCTTGAATGAATCATGGTATAGAACACCCTATCTACAGCAGTTGTAGAAGTCTTAGAATTTGTACTACTGGGAATAGACTGCTAGGCAAGGTACACCTCCCTCCATCAGAAGAAGGATGTTTTCCATGCACAGCACTGAATGAGTGCTGCAGACTGAATGTTTGTGTCCCCTCCTCCCCTTGCCCGAATTCTTATGTCGAAATCCCAACACCGAATATGATGGTGTTAGGAGATGGGGCTTTGGAGAGTGACTAGGTCATGAGGACAGAACCCTCAAGATTAGTACCTTGGGATCAGTATCCTTATAAAGGAGATCCCAGAAAGACCTCTCCACCCTTTCAGCATGTGAGGACATAGGGTAGCTGTTTATGAAGCAGGTTCTCACTAGACAGTGAATCTATCTATAACGTGATCTTAGACTCTCAGCCTCCAGAACTATAAAAAATAAATTTCTATAGTTTATAATCCATCCAGACTGTGCTACTCTATTATAGCAGCTCAAATGGACTAAGACATTCAGGATGTGCCTATGTTGCACCACAAAAAAATAGAGAATCTTTAGGAAAATACAAAATAATGATAAGCAATATTCAATGAAGAATTTGTAATTTTTGGATGATGATACATATTTTTCAAGTGAACATATCCTAAACCCAGTTGTGAGTTTTAGAAAGACTAGAAAGTCAATGTGGCAGGAGTAGAGAGAGGGAAGGGGAAGAATAGTTCAAGTAATATATAGATCGTAGGACATGGTGAGAAGTATGGGTTTTATTGGGTACAGTGGGAAGCATCGTTTCTTTTATTATTATTAAGTAGAGCAGTGACGTGATATACTTTCTCTGGCGGCTATGTGGAAAACAGAGTAGGTGGCCAAGAGTGGAAGCAGAGAAGATAGTGTGAAGTTCTTTATTGCAAAAGACCAGGTAAAGGATAATGATGATGGCGATGATGATGGTGGTAGTGGTGGTGGTGACTGTGGTGGCATGAGTCAGAGTGCTAAGGTGGAGAATGGGGGAACATCTCTCAGTAATCCCATTCTCTTATGGATTTGAACAGCTGTATATGCTTATAATTACTAAATCTAATTACTACTAACTCTAATAGTAGTTTCTCATAAAATACTCAGTGAAATATATTTCCCACATAATTTCCTTCAGGGAAAAAATACCCAGAAAGGCTAAATAGTGTTTTAAGATTTGGGCAAAGTATGTGACACTATGGTGGAATGAATATGAAAATTACTGCTATATATTACTTTAAGTAATTTTAAAATTTGCCAGAGGTTAGAAATTTATAGACACATAAGAATAGGAAGTAATTCTAAATACAGAAGGAAATACAACACTTTTTTTTTTTCTAGTTGATATGGTTTAGTACTTTATGTGGTTAAATAATCTTTCCTGGCTTTTCTATATGCTAAAAGATTCCCTATTAAAGTAGAAATAATAATCATATTTAAGGATAAATGTCTTATTTAGGAGACTAATATTGTCTTAATGATGTTTTCATTAGCACACTGAAAGAAGTTTATTTATTCCTGGAGATTCAATCATAGAGCTAGAAGGTACTATAGATCATTTAATTCAGTTTCTTTTACTAAATTTCACCTAAAAGAAGGACGCTGAACATTACAGATAAAATATTCTCAAACCATCTAACTCCTTGTGCTAAGCAAAATAAAAACTATACCCAAATTTGAATTTATTGGATCTCCATTTAACAACTTTTCTTTTCTTCTTTCTCCTCCTCCTCAGTACTAGCATTTTTAGAGTGTCAAGTGTGGTGCTAACTGCTTGATATGAATTCTCTCATTTAAGCATCACAAAAATGCTATGAAAAAAGCTCTATAATTTCTTTGTATTATCAATAAGGAAACTGAGGCACACAGAATTTAAGATACTTGTCCAAGTCATTTAGTCATTAGACAGTAGAACAAGAATCTTATGTCAGAGCTCCCTCTTAATTTCTACAAAATTATAATACTATCATCCCTCAATTTATGTTAGCATAAACTTTTATCTGTCTGTCCACCTATTCATGTATCTGTCCAAACTACCATCATCATACATATCAGCATCTTCTAAGACCTAGAAATGTAGTACAATATATCCTTTTAGGCTGAAAAAAAATCTTGCAAATAACCAACACATTACACCATATATTAGATAAATTGTAAATTTTGAGAATTAGAATTTTGAAAACTGTTATAATATGAAAAAGTCAAGAAGTGAAGCAAACCATTATATTCAATGAATTAAAAAATGAATTAACACTGTGATAATAGTAAATGTGCTTATAATACACATTGAAAGTTTTGACAATTTTACATTGCTATACAGCTAGACTGTAGGCCTAAGCCTTAATTTATATGGCCTACTAATAAAAAATATGAAGAACTTCAGGCGTATATCTTGATAGGTATGGTCATTATTTTAAGTACTTCAAGACAAATACACATGAGTATGTAACAAATTATTGCATCTACAAATAAGCACCAACCTCATTGTTCACATGCTACTTTATTACACATTTAGAAATTAGCTATGTTAGCTATTAAGTCATACTTTGTTAAAATGAAGAAGCATGTAAGAAAAATCACATTTAATATTATTATTAAATGTTATAATGATTCTAAGACAAAGTAGCAGTTGATTCATATTTATTTTTAGCAAGATCTCTTTTTTTTACATACTTGATAAGCACTAAATTCATTATCCTGTTAAACAAGTCTGCTTCTCTTGTATTCCCATCATGAGACTGTCCACCAGTAACCTGAAACTTATACCACAGACCTTTCCTTCAATTCCTACACCCAATTAGTGATTCGGATCTGTGTATTTTATATCCTTATTGTCTTTCTATCACTTTTACTTCCTCTCTTCATCATCACTGCTGCTGCACTAGCTCCAGCATTTTCATCTCTTGCTTTGACTAATGCAATAATCCCCTCCCTAACCAATCTTTAAGCTCCAAATGTTCCCACTGCTAATTCATCTTCTTAAAATCTCAAGCAGAAGAGACTGCTAAAATATAAAACTGATAATGTCCCTTCTAAAAATTATAAACTTTTAATGGATCATCATGGCAAACTCTAAAAGCCTTAGCAGGGTATGAAAGCCATCCATGATCTGTCTTAAAAAGACCTCTCTGACTCATTTCTTTTGCCTGATCCTGTGATTTTCATGGTTCAGTTCAAGTATACACCTTTTCCTGCAAACCTTTCTTGAAATGCATCATCCTGCTGTCCCCTTGACCAGTTATGGTTTCCTGTTTACTCTCTACCTTGTATAGATTTTCATCGTGGTCCATGTTAGACTTCTGCACTTGCTGACATATCTCTTTCTCTATCTGAAGGAGGCAGGGATCATGTCTGTAGTCATAGTAGCCAGCCAAGTCCCTGGCTCAGAGCAAGTGTTCAAACACTTGCTGAATGAATGACTACTTGGATGCAATATCAAGATTACTACATTATTATTCAGGAGACTGTCTAAGAACCTAGTGAGGCCCACATACCTCTTCATATTTTATATTAAACACATGGTATTAATATTGTTATAAAAAATTCTATTTTTGACCCATACATCCAGAATCATGCTGCCTAAATTCTAGTGGGTATGAATATTGGCTATTTTATGTCTCTAACTTTAATGAATATAGCAAAGGGAGAATTTTCTCTGTTCAGTCATGAGTCTTGATAACAAACTATTACATCCTGTAGAATTAGAAGAAAATAGAGTTTTCTTATATTTCCTAAGACTTGTCACAAATATTGAATTCTGGCCAAAAGTCTACTCATGTTTCAGCAGAATGTCCCTTTTTATTTTTAAAAATCAATTTATAAACCCATATGCCAAAGTTTTAGAAAACTGGCAATTGGAAGTATTATTTCTTTCGTAGTTAGATTCAGAAAAAGGGAGAAGGAAGGGAGGAAGAGATGGAAAGAGTGAGAAGGAGAAAGAGAGAAAGAGGAAAAATAAGAAATTAAAAAAATACATATTGAGGGAGAAAGGAGAAAATTCAGTTTCAAAAGGCAAGACTGCAGAAACACATACCACAATATACTTGTGTATGTAAATGTATGCTCCTTTTCTCAGTTGCCCATATGCCAGTTTGCATTCCACTCCTATCAGACACTGTCAAAATCCCTCTTAATATGTAGCCCCAGGCATCAGAATGAGTGCTTCTATCTTCTCCATATGGTTTAAGAAGGATAGGTTACGATTTGGGGCTGCCACCTGTCCAAATCAAGACTTTACAAGGTACCATTACAACAGCTCATTGGAAAAGACCAGTTTTCAATGTGGCCTCATCCAAGCACGCTTCTGACATTGTACGTGAGGTGTGGAAGCATAAAGAGCTGCTCAGAAAGAATCTAAAATAGTGGTTACAAGAACAAAAGTGGAGGATCAGCATCTACTCTGTTGCTATAAACAATTTTTTTCCCTCGAAATTCCATATTTCCAAATATCACCTTGTCATAAAATAACGGAGGATCAATGACATCAAGCACAACGGTACAATGAGAAATGGCAGAAAGAAGGCAAAGGGCCTGAATAAAAGGTAAACAAGGGTCCAGGTGTGCCAAATTATTTTGAACGACCCAATAATAAATCAATGTTGATTATTTGCATACCAAAATTATATACATTTACATTATTTACATTTTTTTACATTTACAAAAGTACTTGTCATAGGCTTTTAATAGTAAGATTTCGACAGAGAATTTAAACTAAGATCCAATTAACAATTACAGAGACAATAATCACTGGGTAAATAAAGAATAAGCAGATAAAAGACTTACTGTACTGTTTTTAGAGTAAAAATATGTTTTGACTCCTGAGTCCATATAAACCACTTACATTGTACCACCCCCTTCTAATTAGATGGCATTAGTAGATTACCAGAAAAAATTATTTTCCCCCCTAAAAGTCTAATTAGGCCATTTTGAAAAGAAACAATCCTTCATCAAATAAACAACATCAACCACAATGAAACAACAGACTTTGCCAAAAAAAGAATAATTATTGAAGGGACTATGAACTGTACCAATTGTGAACAATGCAAGCACAGTGGACTGAGATACGAAATTATCAGGGCACAAATGCTGACAAATGCATATAATTGAGACTCCCACAGGATATATGAATATGGGCTTCAAGAGAAAAGTCAGAAATATTGCAGTCTAGAACAGCATTATGTAAAAGGAAACACACACATGCCACACACACACACATACAACCAAACAAAAACAACCTGAGATCTAGGAATAGCACCCAGCCAAGTATCTGGCACATGAAGTAGGCACTCAGTTAATGTCTGTTTGTTGAATAAATATCAATGAAAATCCCTGCCAAAAGAAATTCTGAGAGTATCTCACTGGATTTTATTCTCCTTTTAATTATAAATTTGATAAGTAATTTTATACAGTTTGATAATATTTAATTTATACCTTTACTAGCATAATAATCTCCTAAAACCACACCAAACCCTTCCTTTCCCCTGGGGCAACTTGTTAAAAAAAATATATATATCCATCCATCTATCCATTGAATGTAATAAAGAATGAGCGCACTGGTGTTACAATGTCCATTACTTTATAGACAACAAATTCAAATACAGCAAACCCAGGTGTGGGTTCCTGATGCTTATAGCCTTTGGGAGTTACAGATGTTCCTACAAATCTACAGTGAAGGACACAGAGCCATTTAGAGCAATTATTTTCTTCAAGGCACTGAGTTTTAAGAAACTATATAAAGCAGATTAAAATTTAAAAACATCTACATGTAGTAAAGAACCTAGAGTGGTACTGTAGAAGTCAATTGAAAAAAAAAAAGCTAATGACTCCTTGTGTTATATTTCTTTTGTTGAACAGGCCAGTAAAACAAATTCTGACAATTCTGAATTCAATAAACTCTGGGGATTGATGTTAAATATACTTTCACATTTCGTGGTCATTTCATCATTTGTAAAAATGCCAATCTATAAAACTAAGCTGGCATGCAGCCCTGTTATGATCCAGAAGTTATATCCTTTCTGCATTGTTCCTAGTATACGTATGTATACAGATGTAGCCATAAACACCAATTCATGAATTTCAGATGCACAGCTCATTTAAGCACTTGAAGTAGAATAACACGCAGGTGTCAGCCCTCCATATTTCAAAGCTTGAAGATTAACCTAATATACAATATGGTGACCTAACAGTTCTTCATTTGAAAGAAATCTGAAAAATCATCTCTGATACAGCCTAAGTGTGAGAATAACCCAGTGGGATTTCCACCTCTTCATTTCTTAATGAGTTTTTTGATAATGAGAGGTGACTTTGCCAGTCACTCTGGGCTCTATTATGGCTAATTTGACTCCACTTCACTCTCCTTGTTAATTATTAACACTAGCCTTTTTATCCTCATGAGACCACATTCCAATTTTTCTTTTTTCGATTTTTATGAGCCCATCTTTATGAAGGTGAAAGTCTTGGAGAACAGATTTTCACTTAGAGCAGAGCTCGAACATTTATTATTCGTTTAGGCAGAGATGCTGTGACGTTGATTATATAAGCACAGTGTTCTTCGGGATGGCTTTAATGTGCTAGCAATGTGAAAAGGCTGTTAATTAAAGAAGCAGCATCGTGGCATTTTTCACTTGGGAATCAGTTCCCCATAGAATGGTAATTTGCCACTTGCTAGCATATCCACAGATTAAAAGGAGACTAGCTCCAAGAGTTTGCCTTTCAATAATGCTGAAAGAAATGATGTGTGCCATTTGCAGATGGCTCTCATTTGTCCGAAGCAGTCACTTGCTGTATCTATACCGACAATTGTGGAAAATAACATGCAAGGTAGAATGTTATACTAGCTTTGTAGTCGTTCAGTATCTTGTAAATGCCATGTTAATTGTTTCATTATGAAAACATTTATTTTCCCTCAATTTTAATACATCTCTTTTTCAAATCTGTTTCCTTAGATACCATTTAAAGTGACAGTCCATCTAATTATCTCTTTAGTTGGTCTGTGGATCAGGGTGGACGGAGGCAGGGGAAAGAAGATGAATAGGGGCACAGTCTTTGGACAGAAACGAAGGAGTTTGAATGTGTTTTCATCATTAGTCCTGCTCTGTGAATCAGCAAGTGAGTCTGTGAGGGCAGGAGATTAGGGACAGTGCTAAAATGGCGGTGCAGCTGGTACTCTTCCCTGGAGGAAAACCACATTGCATCTCCAAGGTTCTCAAGGCTAAAACTTTCTCTAATCATGCCCAACTGTAAGGAAAGATGCACACTCCTGACAGGAATTTTCCCTCCTTAAAAACAGAAACTAAATTTGCTTTTTTGAATCCCTTTCCCCACTAATTAGTTCTGTCCCTGGAATTCTCATCATGGATATTTCATAACGTACACGCTAAGACAGTACATAACTTTATCTGGTCATTTCTGTACGCTTTAACTGACTCTCTTCCTTTTCACCACAACTCAAAGGCCCTTACAATGTAAAATAAAAGTTCTGAAGTAAACATAAAAGTTCAAGAATCTCCTATCTTCCTTAAAAAGATTATATTATTTTACAAATGTCCCTAGAATCTGCCTTTGTCACTGTAAACCAAGACAGAACTGGAGACCAAATGATCAGCCTCCAATTTACCTTCTTCCTTGATTCCCTGTGAGTTAAGCCCCTCCCAGGCATATTGCCAATTAGGGATTCAGTTTCCTCAGCTGGAAAATAAAGAAGTTCATCTGAGATACCTTCCACTCTCCCAAAGATAAACAGCTATTCTGGAATATCAGAGCATAAAGATTTTAATAAAAGATGGCAAACAACCAATGAAAACATATAAATTAGTTACTTAAAAGAAAAAAATAACTCAGCTATAAAGTTTTCAAGACAGAAAGTACAAATCCTAACTAATACCTCCATTAGTTGGAGACATGTTAGTAATTTTTATAATGGAAAAGCAAAATAAGTACGTGACATTAATAATAAATCATAACCATTTAAAATCTATATATAATTAGTAGTATATCATGGGTGAGGAAACAGTAAGCACTTATTCAAGCAAATTATCTCTGGTTCTAACATTGGACATTTCAAAGCAATTTGTTCTTATTGCCCTTGGCTGGTTAAAGTTGTAATTAATTAGAATTTGAACTGTAACTCTAATTGGGTCACTATGGTAGAAACTGTCACGCTATGGCAATGATGTAGGATCTTTCTGTCATGGGGTTTAAAAGAATAGAAGTTTAATTTTTTCCCATTGGCTTTCCAAAGGACAATTTGGGGACAGCTATAGGTTGACATTTAACATTTGGATTAAATTCACTAAATTACTTTCTAAATAGTTAAGGAATTTAATAAACACATAATTATGAATGAACTCTTCATTATTATCAAAAACTTGTTTTATCAACTCCTGAAATATTACTCAGTGGTTTTGGCATTATGAGTTTGGGAAGAAAGTCACTGCGTTCTACTTCAAGTCCCCAGATCCCACCATACCAATATCAAAATAAAATTATGGCACTGGGGAACTTTTCTATTTACCTCACTACACGAAGGAGCTCTTTTTCTCTGAAATAATTGATGTTTTCTAGAATATGTTAATGACTGTAAAATCAAAGCCAAGATCTAGACTTATTCCCACAAACTGATAATAAATACTTAAATAGGCCAGTAATAAACGCTTCTGTGTTTTGATGATTATATATCAAAATAACATAAAATAATACTTTAGGTATTTAATAGTAACCAATATTATACAAATGGCTTAAAACAAGAGAGAAATATGAAACTCTTTTGAATTAAATATTTGCAAGTCTGGCTGAAATCAAATTTCTATTATTCTCATTTTCGTGTTCTTTTTGATAGAATTCTCATAAATTTACACTTGCAATGTAAAAGCTCTTCTTAAAAATATTAAAACCATAAGTGTCTAACAAACAATGTCTACTTGAAACTAATATAAAATAAAATGTTTATTAAAAATAAAATTGCAATCCTAAAAAATAAATATGAAAATATGTTAATTTATTGAAATTGCTGTACTGTTTCCCTAAGAAAGTTTGTAAGAAAGTTAAAACATGTTTTGTTTTCTCTACAAATAAATCCTAATAAGTTAAATGATTCATCATCTTTACTGTTTGACTGTCATCATTAATAAATACTTCATCTTCCAATAAACCTCAAAATAAATACAAATATGATCAATTCTTGAGTTTTCATGCAAATGGAGAAAGCAATGTTAGAAACAATCTTATATTACTGTATTCTCATTTAGGGACTCAGTGCATGACTGATGTATTTACTTTTGGCAGCAGGTTTAGTGGTATACATTTGTCTTAAGATAGTATGTAAGGTAATTACTAAACCTGCACAGAAAATGAATGACGGTAAGAGACTGGGAAATGAAGAAGGTCTTTTGAAGTCTGCTACCTGGCAGAAGTGAACCAAACTGGAACTTAAAAACTGGTTGATGATAATATGCAGAATGAATGATTCACATATAGATAATTAAATGTGGGTTTCACAACTTCTGAAAGCAGACATTTGATTGAATCTGAAGTAGAAATTGTAGTTTAGTTCTTTGTCTTTTGAATAGGATCTTTCTGAAATGAAATTGGATAGGAGAATAAATAAGATGAAAGAGTCAAGACTGAAATTTTAATAGCTTAATATCTATAATATTTATTGGGTATCTATTATACATGAGCTATTGTTTAATCCTGTCAATGACACTAGGCATTATTATTTTCCTTCTTTTATGGATGAAGAATCTAAAGTTTATAGAGTTTAAGCTATTGTCAAAAGTCAAGTAGCAAGTGTCAGAGACAGATGTGAATCTGTCTGGCCCCAAAGCCATGTTATTAATTACCATAACATGATGCCTCTCTTACTTAACTTCATGTCCTAAATCCAGTTGTCCACGGGAAGTCCAATACACATAATTTCATACCTATGTGATTTTTTTTTGCCCAGTAAAACAGTTGTAGTTTTATCAGAGACTCATAAGAATGAATAACCAAAGAAAAGTAAGAAATAATGGACTAGAGTAATGAACAAAACCAACAAATTATATAAAAACAAAACAAAACAAAGATAAACATAAAAACAAATTTAAGTTTAAACCTAGATGTACACAGTAGTGGTGTCCTGGAAATAGAGCAGCAGAAAGCTTTAGAATATAGCTAGGGTGACTAAGTCACCTGGAGCGCTGGAGCAGCCATGGGCTGCAGGGAGGCAGGCCAGAAGGAAGGCGGTTCTCACTGAGGACTGGGTTCCTGAGGTCACATCATGAGCACTTGTGGAGTGAGGTGCCAACACCTCACTCCACAGCAATACTGAAAATGAGCAAGGTCTATTGAGAAAAAGGTGATAAGAAGGATGAAGAGCATGAAAACCCTATCATGTGAGGAAGAGTTGAATGATCTGGGAATAATGTCTTAGAGAAGAAAACATACAGTAGAAGAAGGCTGTTAGGTTTATCAAGTAGAACAAGTCAAAACCAGAGTTTAGAAGGAGGCAGAGGTCAACCAGTTATATAATAGGAAGAATTTTTATCGAACAGGTAATTAGTGACTCTGTGTTCACTGCACTGAAACAAGGACTGTCAGTAGTTACCATACTAAGGTTTAAGGGAAACTTTCAAAAGAATCATTACAGGAAAGGCCCATGAATCTGTATGTTAAGAAATGCCACATAAAATCCTGATGAAAAACTAGGTTTGTGCTGCCTGTTAGAAGATCATGCACCAGAATAAAAGTTATTGTATTGGGAAAAAATCTCAATAGAGAACCTTCACAATCTCTTTAATTTCTAAACAGTGAGAGAGTAAGATATACTATAGAGCAACATTACACTATCATCTGTAGAATCCTTCTCAGAAAAAACAATATTATCATAATGCATATTAGTAGAAGCCTTAACATAACATGATTTATAGAATAATGATAAATTTCTAAGGTGTCTTTCAGAGATGTAAGTGTTCTTTAGTGCTTTAGAAATGCTAACCTTTGAAGATTTTCTGATTCAAAAAGTACAATGAGAAGGATGCCTATGTTATCAGTTCTTGATGAATGTAGGAGGGTATGAATAAGAGGAACTTCAGAGGCCAGTGAAGCAACGTGGGGTGTCACTGGTCTCCCTGAGACCCTGGTCTGATATACTCAGGTAGGATGAGAAAAACATTAATGATATCTATGTTGACTCTTGTTGAGCAAGTGCGAGACTTCTGTAAATACCCAATTGCACACACAACACTCCTCCTCATTTCACATATTAAAGAAAATGTAAGTGCTTACTGTCATTTCTGAGGAAATTATTAAGCAGTTGGAAAAGAGGAAAACTATCCCAGGAGTCTTGTGGCTGAGCCTCCAGTGCAGTATCCATATCCACTGTGAATAAAGCCCAAAATTTTTCTGCATGCTCTGCCAGTAAGTCAGGCCACCAGGCAAATGCCTGTAAAAGGATAAAGAAAAAAAAATGTAAAAATAAATTACTTAAAGTTATCCAGATAGAAGCACATACAAGTACCATACCACTTGAATACCTATCATTAAAAGTGCAATTGTAGTACAATATTGCAGAGTATGAAACCAAATGTTTTTCTATTTCTTTTTTTGCATAAAAAAAGAAATATTGGAAATAAACACACCAAAACATTCAAAGCAGTTATGTTTCAATTATGAGAAACAAAGAACTTTTCTTTTTGTTTTATATATTTTTTGAATGTTATAAATTAAGCATATTATTTTTTTAAAAAAGCAGCGACTACCATTTTACATTTTAATTCTATTTCAGATTTCAAATTTTATTAATTAATGTCAAATTTACTTACTTAAATTGTGTATCTATAAAATTTCTTCTACTCTTTAAAAATTATTTTTTATTTGTAGTATTTTAAAAAATAAATCTAAAGTCTAAAGCTAAAGCATTCTTTCATAGAAATTTCCTCACCCTCCAATGTGAATTAGGTCGTTTTAGATAGCCTCTCTGATGCCTAGTATTTCTTTCACACATCTTAGCATTGTAAATATAACTACATATGTGAATATTTTAATGTCTGCCTCTTAAATTAGTCTTTATACTCAACAAGGCATTTTTAATGCCATTTAGGTAAAGGCAATAATCACTTAGAAATCTCTGCTGTTTAGATGGGTAAAAATAATATTTACTGTATAGAAAGTTCTTGAAAATAACATGGCCTCATTATGGACCAGAGCACCAAACTAGCCTGCCCACAAAACCTGGCAGCAGGCCCACCAGCTTACAGATCCTGGCAGCAGGCCTGCCTGCCCATGGTTCCTACCAGCCAGCCCACCCAGAAACTCTAGCTGGGTTGACTGGTGAAATATTTTCCCTGTAGAAGCAAGTCTGTAAAGAATGGAAGAGGTGACTGCTTCTTCCAATGTGCAGATACCAATGCAAGGCTACAAAGATCATGAAGCATCAAAGAAACATGACACCAACAAAGGAAAAAACAAAGTTCCAGTAAGCAACCCCCAAAAAATGGAGATCTAAGATCTTCCCAAAAGAGGTAAAAAAAAATTATCCTAAGCTCAGTAAGCTACTGATTGACAACTAAGTGAAATAAGGAAAACAATACATGAAAAAAAAGAAGTTCAAGAGACAATTAAAAAATATCGAGCAAATATTCTGGAGTTAAAGAATACAATGACTGAAAATTCAACAGAGAGATTGAACAACAGATTGGAGCAAGCAGAATAAAGAATCAATGAACTTAAAAACAAGTAATTTGAAGTTATCCTGTTAGAATAACAAAAGAAAAAAGAATGAAAAAGAGTGAAGAAAGCATGCAGGTCTTATGGTCCATCTCTAAGCAAATAAATGATATGTATTTTTGCAGTTCTGGAAAGAGAAGAGAAAAAGAAAGGGGAAGAAAGATTATTTAAAGAAATAGTGGCTGAAAATTTCCCAAATCTGAAGAGGAAAATGGACACTCAGATTCAGGAAGCCCCCAAAACACCAAATGGCTTGACCTAAAAGTCTGCATTGGGACACATTATAATTAAATTGTTAAGAGTCAAAGACAAAGAGAAACTTTTGAAAGCAGAAAGAGAAAAGTGACTCATCATATACAAGGGGACACCCCCCACCCCTAAAAGGCTATGAGCAGATTTCTTGGCAGAAACCTTGAAGGTTTGGAGAGAGTGGTAAGATATATACAAAATGCTAAAGAAACAAAATTGTCAGCAAAACTATCTTTTAAAAATGAAGGAGGTTAAATCTTTCCCAGACAAGCAAAAATTGAGCAAGTTTGTAAACATTATATCTGCTTTACAAAAGCTGTGCTAAACAGAATTATTCAAGTTGAAACAAAATGATGCTAATGTACATAGCAACACAAATATATATTAAAGTAGATATCTCACTGGTTAAGGTAAATATACAAATAGTAATGTAATATTGTAATGGTGGCATATACATTATTTTAATCCTAGTATTAAATATAAAAAATAAAAGTGTTAATAACTACTACCACAAAAAATTTTAATGTATACGCAGTATAGAAAAAATAGATTCTCACATCAATAACATAATCTGTGTGGGGGGAAGTAAATATGCAGGGTTTTTGTATGTGTTTTAATTTAAGCTGTTATCAGTTTAAAATAGACTGTTAAAAAACTCTAGAGTCCAGTTGAGAGGTAAATCCTTACCAATCAGTAATTACTTTAAATGGAAATGAATTAAACTCCTCAAACAAAAGATATAGAGTTCTGAGTGGATAGAACAACAAGATCCAACTATATGCTGCTTATGAGAAACTCACTTTAGATTTAAGGACACACATAAGTTGAAAGTGGAGGGATAGAAAAAAATATTCCATACAAATGGTAACCAAAAGAGAACAGAAATGGCTATACTTAAACAAAATAGTCAAAAACTGCCACAGAGACAAGTTCTTCACATAATGATAAAAGAGTCAATTCACCAAGAAGATAGAAAAATTATATATACACACACACACACACACACACACACACACACACACACACACGCACACACATATATACACATACACATCCAACATCGGAGTACATAAAAATATATAAAGCAAACACTGACAGATCTAAAGAGAGAAGTAGACGGCAATACAATTAAAATAGGAGACTTCAATACTGCTCTTTCAGTAATGGACAGATCATCCAGTCAAAAAATTAATATGGAAATGGCAGACTCACAACACTATCATTCGAATATACCTAACAGACATACACAAAATATTTCACCAAACAGAAGAAGACTATACATTTTACTCAAGGACACATAGAACATTCTCCATGCTAAGAACATGCTAAGCCTCAAAAAATGTTTTAACAAATTTAAGATTGAGGTCATCCCAATTGTCTTTTCCAACAACAATGGAATGAAATTAGAAATCAATAACAAAAGAAAAACAGAAAAATTTACAAATACATGGAGATTAAACAAGACACTCTTGAACAACCAGTGGATTAAAAAAGGAAACCAAAAAGGAAATAGAAAATATCTGTAGAAAAACAAAAACAAAAATACAACATACCAAAACTTAAGAAATGCAGTAAAAGAAGTACTAAGGAGAAAAAAGAATGATCTCAATAAACAACCTAATGTTATACTTCAAGGAACTAGACAAATAACATTAGGAGAAGAAAGAAAATAATAAAGATTAGAGTTTAAATAAATGAAATAATGAATAGACAACAGAAAAGATCAATGAAACTGAGTTAATTTTTTAAAAGGTAAATAATAACAAAACTTTAGTTAACTAATAAAGAAAAAAGAGAAAATCCTCAAATAAACAATATCATAAATGGAAAAGAAAACATTACAACTGATGCCACAAGAAATAAGATCACAAGATACTATTATTAACGATTACATATAAAGAACTGGACAACCTAGAAGAAATGCATAAATTCCTAGAAACATACAAGCTATAAAGACTAAATCGAGAAGAAAAAGAAAACTTGAACAGACCAAAACAAATAAGGAATATGAATCAGTAATGAAAAACCTTTCAGCAAGAACAGCCCAGGACTATACATTATGAATTCTTCCTATTTATGAACACCAGATGTCTTTCTATTTATTTGTGACTGCTTTAACTTTCATCAGTGTTTCATATTTTTCAGTGTACAAATCTTTCCCCTCCTTTGTTAAGTTCATTTCTAAGAAATGTATTCTTTTTGATATTACTGTAAAAGAGATTGTTTATTAATTCCTTTTTTAAGTAATTTGTTAGTGTATGGAATGGAACTGATTTTTGATTACTGATTTTATATCCTGTAAATTTGTTGAATTTGTTCATTTGTTTTTATAGAGTATCTATGGTTTTATACATTTAAGAGCACATCATCTGGAGAGATAATTTTATTTCTACAATTCCAATGTTGCTGTATTTTTAAATTTCTTTTTCTTTCCTGACTGCTCTAGCAAGAAGTGCCAGTACTGTGTAGAAAAAACAGTGGTAAAGGTAGGCATCCTTTCTACACTTTGAATCTATAAGAAAGGTTTTCAGTTTTTACCCAAGAATGTGGTATTAAATGTGGGATTTTCATATTTGGTTTTTACTGTGTTGAGGTATGTACCTTCTATACCTAACATGTTTTTTTTTTAAATCAATAAATGGTATTAACTTTTGTTAAATGCTTTTTCTGCATCTACTGAGATGATCATGTCATTTTTAACCTCTTTTTTTTGTTAATTGACTGATTGTGTATATTGAACCTTTTTCTATCCCAGAGATAAATTCAACCTGGTTGATTTATAATCCTTTCAATATGCTGATGGAATCAATGGCTAATATTTTGTTAAGGGTTTATGCATGTACATCAATACTGGCTTACATTTTCTTTTCTTGTAGGGTCTTTTTCTGGCTTTGATATCTAGATGACACTGTCTTCATAAAATGAGTTTGAAAATGCTTCCTCTTCAATTTTTTTTTTTTGGAGGAGTTTACAAAAGACTGATCCTGAGCTTTTCTTGTTGGGAGGTCATTGATTACTAATTCAATATCCTTACTTGATTTTGATCTGTTCAAGTCTTCTGTTTCTTCTTGATTCAGACTTGATAGTTTGTATGTTTCTAGGAATTGATTCTTTGTTAATAATGTCCACATGACCCCAAATGATATATAGATTCAGTACAACATCTATCAAAATCTCACTGGAATTTTTCACAGAAATAGAAAACACAGTCTTAAAGTTCATATATAACCAGAAAAGACTCCAGATAGTAAAAGCAATCTTGAGAAAGAACAAAGCTGGAGGCATCACAGTTCTTGATTTCAAAATATATTATTAAGCTATGGTAATTAAAACAATATAGTACTGGTGTCAAAACAGACATATGGGCCAATGAAATAGAAAACAGCCTAGAAATAAACCCAAGCATATATGGACAACTAATCTTCAACAAGGGTGCTAAAAATACACAATGAGGAAAGGCTAGTCTTTTCAATAAATGGTGCTGGGAAAACTAGATACTCACATAAAAAATAATGAAATTAGACTCTCATCTTACACCATACACAAAAATTAACTCAAAATGAATTAAAGACTGAGAAATAAGACATGAAACTGTGAAATTCCTAGAATGAAACAGGGAAAAAGCTTCTTGACATTGGCCTTGGGAATGATTTCTTGGATGTGACACTAAAAGCACAAGCAACAAAAGAAAAATAAATGGGACTATATTAAATAAAAAAGCTTCAGCACAAACAGAAACCATCAAAAAAGTGAAATGGCAACCTACAAAATGGGAGGTAATATGTGCAAAAAACACATCTGATAAAGAGTTAATATCCAAAATGTGTAAGAAACTGCTACAATTTAATAGCAAAAACAAACAAAAAACAATCTGGCAAAGAATTTGAATAGACATTTCTTCAAAGAAGACTTACAAATGGCCAACAGGAATATGAAAATGTCTTCAACATCAATAATGATCATTGGGCTTTCAAATGCAAATCAAAACCACAGTGAATTATCACTTCATATCTGTTAGGACAGTTATTATAAAGAAACAAAGAATAGTTTGTTGAGGATGTAGAGAAAAGAGAACCACTGTACGCTGTTGGCGGGGATGTAAATTGGTGTAGCCACTATGGAAAACAGTATTGAGGTTGCTCAAATAATTAAAAATAGAACTAGTATATAATCCAGCAATCTGACTTCTGGGTATATAACTAAAGGAATTAAATTCAGAATCTCAAAGAGAGAGCTGCACTGCCATGTTCACTGCAGCATTATTCATAATAGTTAAGACAAAGAGACGGCATAAATGTTCATTGATGGATGAATGGATAAAGAAAATATGATAGGTATATATAGCGGAATATTTTCCAGCTTTAAAAATGAAGGAAATTATGCCATTTGCAACAACATGGTTAAACCAGGTGAACATTATGCTAAGTCAAATAAACCAGACACAGAAGGACAAATACTATACAATGCCACTTTTATAAGGAATCTAAAACAGTCAAATCCATAAAAGCAAAGAGTAGAAAAAGGTGTTTTTCCGAAAGTGGAATGGCTGGGGGAAGTGTGAAACATGGAGGTATAAGTGAAAGGTATAAAGTTTTGATTGTACGTGATGATCAGGTCTTAGAGAACTACAACAGTGTAGTGAGTATAATTAATGCAGTGACTGTTTGTATACTCAACATTTTGCTTAGAGGGCACATTTTGTGTTAAGTGCTCTTATCACATTCACACAAAAATATAATGTGGACTTCTCCCACTACAGTATCTCAGTTTGTTTTAATTTGCATTTCTCTAATTATGAATGTTTCTACATTCTTTTCATACGTTGAAGTGTTCTCTTTATACTATTCTTAGTGATTTTTTTCAGGTCTTTTTACTTCTTAAATTTTAAATTTTGGTAGTGTTATAACTTTTCACCAAATAACTACAAAACATTCACGCTTCTGTGACAGAGATATTTCCATTAAATTATTATTAAAATTAATAATTTTAAAAAGATTCATCATACTATAGCCACATATGTCCACATTACTATTGAGAACTTTCTAAGAATATGTGAGATTAATGGTTGCAAAATTTCATTTATTTTCCTCAAATGCAAATTAGATTTAAACCAGAAAAGAGTCAAACCATAAAACAAAAACAAAAAGTGTATTATAAAATATTGGCACATTAAGTATCCTCTTAAAAATTTATATCACAAAAATTTTGCTCACTATATTAATAAAAACATCACCATGTAACTAATTAGCAGATGGCATATAGAAAAAAACTGTTAACTAAAGAAGAGTGGTGCAGTAGAAAAAAACAGACTTCAGAGTTAGGGACATTTTAATGGGTGGCTCTAAGTTTATAACATAAACTGTTGGAAATGGTATGTTCTATGTAAATTGAGCTATTCTTTCAAAATATTATTTTTAAATGCTTTTTATTTAAATATGTACTAGAATGGGCATATGACATACAATGTAAAAGTAATAAATAAAATATTATACACAATTTAATTACAGATATTTTGTCCTATCTGTTAGAGCTGGTGACATACAAAAAGAATCGGAGATTTTTCATTTTGAGTAGAGCAGGACAGAACTCTAGTAAAAACGCAGTGCTGCAAAGAGAGACATTTTCAAAGTCTCACTTCCAGTTCACAACCAATACCTCTGTAAAAGGTTAAAATTAAGAAAATAACAGTCATGTTGGGTCTGGATCGTCTTAAGACTCTAAGGAAAATTTTAATGTTAACTTGAAAGACAGGGCCATGGTGGGGAATAAAATCAAATATAAATATTTTTCCTTAAAAAAGTAGCTTTAGGGTGGCAAGATTTACTATTAACTTGAAATTTGTACTATGTTTGCGAAGTATATATTTATGCCCCAAATTATATTTCCGATAATGTTATTCCTGACAAATGTAAACCAATTTGTGATGAATACTTATTGTTCTAATAATGGCCAGAGAAAGCTTTAAGCAATCACTATGTTTGAAAATAAAACTCAAGAGTCATAGGCTGTTACTTTAAGAACACAGGGTCAATTCAACACCTGTCCCCTCCTCTTTTCTGCCACCACACTGGATGGCAGTCGTCCCACTGTGAGTTGGTAGTAAAATGAGGGACTGTCCTAATTTCCTCCCTAGAGTAAACCTTCACAGGAGATGTCTGAGGCTCCACAGAAACAGAGAGGAGAAAACCCCTCTCTGAAATGCATCCCTTGGTAGGGTACCAATCAAAAGTCATGATTATCTAGTAAAAGTTATGTTGGCTCTAATGCTCAGCCACTCATTAGTGTAAATGAGACGGCAGAGGCAGAAGGCAATGCTTAATTTGATTAAGAGAAAAATACAAAACAAAACTTGATCGTAATCCTTTAGCTATGCCATTTCCATCAAAGTTCTAATGATAAATAAATATTGTACAGTGAAAATAACACATGAGGCAGGCTGATAATACTTTGAAAGCCGTGTTACTGAATATAGTTGCAAACAGGGGCAGGTAAGACTGAACACTGACACTGGAGGCAGAGTACTGAGCTTTTGAACCAAGCAGTAAAGTTTGAGTGATCATGGCCAAATCAGTCCCTTGGGTGGATTTCCATTTCCTTGTCTGCACACTGGCAGTAACAATACTTTCCTTAACCTTCCCCAGGATTGTCGTGGAAATTCAATGAATATAAAAATCTCTTGCTGTACAAAAGTAAACAACAAAAACAAAAAAAGCTAAACACTATCAGAAATTACAAAAATGAGTTGACTTTCAGACAGATCTTATAATGTGAGTTTAGGTGTTTTAAAAATAATAAAGTATAACACAAGTTGAATAATTTCTAGTGCCAGGTACTGTTCTAAAAGCTTTTATATGTTATCTTACTTAATCCTCCAAACAACCCTTTCAGATAGATGGCATAAATTTTGTTATTTTATATGTTATCCAACTCAGAGACATTAAATAACTTGTACAAAGTCATATAGTTGGTAGGTAACAGCAATGATTTGAATCCAGGTCTAGAGACCGAGATCTTACACATATAGCCTCTTCTTAATTAGATGTCTGTTGTCTGTCTGTCTGTCTGTCTGTCTATCTATCTATCTATCTGTCTATCTAATCTATCTATCTATCTTCTATCTACCTATCTACTTACCTACCTAACTACCTACCTATCATCATGTTTTGCAGATCAGACCAATGTTAATGTCCTATGATTTTTTTTTCTTGTCAGAACATCTACTCTGGTATGATTTCTTTTTAAATGTCTTTTCTAATTTCTTTGAGTTCTGAGGCTTTGGTTGCTTTTACTCTCAAAGCATAAAGTTTATTATTTACAACAAAAAAAGAGGATGGCTACATAAGTGAGCAAAATTAGTGAATCTGATTTTGGAATGAATTATGTGCTTATTTTTTCCTTGAGTATCAGTTTGCAATTCTGTATTTTGTAGATGTTCCTGAAAGCTCTAGTCAGTCTAGTGTCTCCAGTATCCCTCTGCCCCAATATACACATACATACACAGCAACATGATGATGAGGGGCCATATTCTATAAATATTTAAGCTCCTTTGATGAGCTACAAAGGACTAGAACTTGTGGGATGACACCTAAATTACTGTCAAACTCAGAATAATTTTTTTACAACTGTTTTGATTCACCAAAATTTCTCCTTAATCAGGTTCGTACCTGAATATAAATATTGAAATAACAAAATAATTTTCATGTTTGAAAATACTTCAAAACAGATATCAGGATAAAGTACTAGTCATTATTATATATTTACAAATTAGCAAATGATTAATGAACATTTTTGGTAGGGGGTATTTATGTCCATGTAGTTTCGTTAAAGTCACTGCTGTAAATGGACTCCTGCCTCTATAACTTAGCCATCTGAAAGCTACTTGTTGGTTATCTTCTAAAACAAGAGCTATTTGTTGGGCCTGATGTTATAACCTCAAATCTAAACCCATCCTAAAAAAATATTGATTTATCTCACCGGCTATACAAATATAAATATTATGTAATTATGATTAATTTGACTGTTAAGATTATTGTACTTTAGTTAGTAGTAGGAAGTAAACAGATTTTGTTCATGAATGATTTTTTTATGTAACCACACTTTAAGATGTTCCTTAGACGTGCATGCTAGTGGAGAGGAATAAGGACCCAAAGAATCAAAAATAAATGAAAAACAATCAATTTTTTTTTTTTGCATTAGAGTACATCAAGAAGCATACTCTGGTTTAGCTATGATGTTCATGGGAGTGAGCATATGCACAAATATGTGTATCCACAATGCACTCCTTTCTCTGTCCTTGGTGCCACCTGGGACACAGCCAGCTGAAGTGCAGGATAAATCAACAATTTGCAGGAACTGTTAGCCCTCTGGTTGCAAATATCAAATTACTGCCAAATATCCTTCTTGCCTACAGAGTCACCAATATGGTGGACAATATTATATCTATAACATTTTAGAAATCTTAAATCAAGATTCTGCTGGAATAATAAGCAACAAAGTAGCAACATATTGCTTCTGTTTCCTTACTCGGTCCCTATACTCACACTCTCACACTCCACACCCTTAGGCAGAGTCCCAGGACTTGCCAGAAAATAAGGGAGGAAGGGAACGACAGAGTGGAAAGGGCCATCTCCAGGCTTGCACCTAACCATCCCCTCTGCGTTTACACCCCTGCTGCGGTGCCCAGTATCAACCCTGGCAGCAGAACCAGGAGAAGAAACTCTATTTAAACAGAGAAACAACCAGGTGGTTTACTGGAAAGTGCCAGGTTTGGAGTCTGGCCTGAGTCTTGACCCTGTCACTAACGAGCTGTGTGCCTCTGGAAAGTCACTCAACCTTCCTGGGTCTCAGTTTTATCATCTGTAAAATGGTGTGTGTGTGTGAGGCTTTTCCATTGCCATTTGAAACTTCACGGTGTCATCAAAGCATTTGGATGGATAGTTAGATCAGTCTGCCTGAATTTCTGGTCAGACACAGTCTAGTCACTAGAATGTGGAAACAGCCCTAAAGATTTTCTGGAAAGGAGCTTCAGCTAACTTTTAAAGAGAAATTCGGAAGAAAAGCCTGAGAGGAGAGAGGTGGAGAGGCCTCCAGAGAGAAGGGAGGACTGTCTTATAAATCAGTTACTGTCAAAGATCTGAAAGACACGAAGCCAGCTTAACTGAGAAACTGCTGAAGGACAGAAACAACCTCTTAGCTCTATAAAGTACACTGCCACTATTGGAGAGAAGTAGAATGAAAGTAAAAAGCTGACACGTGAGCCACTTGAAGGTCTCTCTGAGGCCGAAATGTTAACCTCCACCTAGGGTGCTGAGCTGGGTGCTCTCTCATGGAGCAGAGAACCTCCAGCCTGAACATCCAGCAAAATAAAGATCGGTGTGAAGTGCAGTCCACTAAGTCACTCTGCAAAGCACTTTGGAATCAGACTAATTTCCTCTCTGACTTTGTTCAGAGAAAAAGTTGGATCTTCTGGTTAAAAAAAACCCCAAAAGTTAAAAAATAAATAAATAAAAATTAAAACCAAATCACTAAAATCATCTCAGCCGGACTTTATTTAGATGGCCAGCACTAAATATACATGTAATTATTAATAAGACATAATCACAGAAACACTACAAGATTTGCCTATTCAAAGAAATAGTCTTTAATTCCAAGTAGAGGCACTAAGTTGGCTTTGAAATTAATTACAATCAAATTGAGGTCTATCTTATCTACACTACAAGTTATTCCATGTTAGAAAAATAGTGGAAACAATTTTACGTACCTCTCTTCCCTGAGGGAGTCCAAGAATTTGGAAGCATTGTGGAATAAAAAGATGCCATAGTGTTACAAAGCATTTTAAAAAGAGGTCAATATAATAGTTCTATATTTCAGCACATAGTAGAGTGACATTTATGAGTTAGATTACTCTGTACAATAAAGTCAACTATGTTCTTGTGCATTAGAAAATAAATAATATTTCCATTTTAATTGTTTGAATACATTACATTTTAACTAGCATTTAGTGATTAAGTGTATATAATTTTAATTACATTTAAAAGATGAGAATGATTTTTGTTAGTGAAGGAAAATTAAGCTTTATTTTTTTGTAAAATGTAGGTACCCATTTCGATGAAATATACTGCAGTTGGATAGCTAGTCAAACTTTTTTTTTTAGCTCAAAAAGGTCTAATATTCTGATGATAATGCCTTTTAACAAAAGACAAAGACAACACATACATGCATTTTATCATATAATCATTTTCATTGTAACAGCAGTAGTACTAGCCTAGGAAAGATCCTCCTGGGAATTCATTTCAAATTATTGAAGCAGCTGTTTCTTCAGTTTAAAATAAAATATCCATAACAAGTTCACACATGACAGATGCAAGGTAAAAACTAGATTCCACAGTGTGAGCTAAAAGCAGATGTTTTGAATGATCATATTTATAACCAGATACAATAAATCTTAGTTATCTATAGTAAGGTTTCATGAATACCCTTTTTCAAGAATTTGCTTCAAATGTACTTCATGTAGTTTCTTATATTTTGGAGAACTAGGTTTCATGAAATATAAATACTCTATAAATTCTTATGTATCCGGTCTTTTTCATTCTTCCTCATTTCATGTGTTTCCTTGAGAATAAAAGCACTATTATGGCACTGAAATTTAATACATTTACATACTTCCACATACTTTTCCCATACAGCTCAAAGTCAGAAAATTCTTTTTTTTTTTTTAAAATAAACTCATGACTAGAGAGAGTGACACCTTTAAGTCTTAGAATAAGCAGTTTGCTTGGTGAATGACCACTCCCTATCTTTAGTGAATGTAACTACTATAATTAGAACTTCTAAAAACTATAAATGATGGAGGTTTGGTGAAAATTTAAAGAAAAATTTGATGATAAGAATGAAAGACTAGTTATGAACGTCTTCATTTGTAGTTGTTATCTTATAGTTTATGACTGATTTTCCTGTCACACATTGCTTGACTTACATTTCTAAACTAAAGCAATCATGGCTTAGAGGGAAATGCAAGTGATCTGGCATCACAAATTAGGGTTCATGTTCCAGCTTTGCTTTTTGCTAGTGGAACATCTTTAGCAGATCCCATGAGCTTTTCCATGTTCCTCACAGCATGACTGTTGACAGGGATAGATATTAAATTACATATATATGTTTATGTGTGTGTATACATACATACATACACACACACACATACATCTATATGTGTATGTATGTATAATTCCTTTGTAGTACATAGGAGTTGTATTCTCAGGCAATGCACATGTTTTTAGTTTTCTACAGGTAAATGCCAGATGTGTATCAGTCTATGGGCAGGCCAGTGTTCTTCTCACTATGACAAAGCATTATGTGTCATTTTATACAGCAGTTAAAACAAGCCATCACCTCTGCATGATGCTCTTCGTTTTGTTGTAAGACTTCGATGCAGAGCTCTGCTAGATGAATAACTTCTTCCAGCTTTCTAGCAGGAGTCGCCTGGTTCATGGTCTCTATTAGAAACAAATCAGAATAAAGTTACCTTAAAAATAAAAAACCAAACTTGCTTGAAGACGTAATGATGAGAAAAAAAGGGTTGAAATCAAATGAAAAAGTATATTTTTTGAGAAATAAGAGATTCAAGAAATATAAACACAAACATCCTTTATAACAAGAAAACCAGTTCACTAGATTGCAGGGAATATTTCCAAGCACAGGAAAACACAAGTGCTCTGCCATTTAATATATAAGAACTAACAGGTGCATCAGCACATTAGATGCTCAACTTCTGCAACAAACAAGTTATAATTCTCCTCAAGGTCAGAAACACAAAGAGAGCAGATACCACAGTCTTTTCCTTCTCTCTGTATTATATTATCGATACAATACCACTCTCACCAGATGAGTCATTCTCAACATTAGCAAAACCCATGCTTTTTTGTTGCTATTCAAATTCTCAGCCTACATGCTTACAGCTCATGTCATCTAAAATTCAAGAAGTACAAAGTCACCTAAAACAACTCTGACAGGCTACAATTAACTGATTTCCTCCCATCCTTCCCTGCCCACCTCCAACTGGGGAGGAGTGGGGAGGCGTTCTTTGAAGCTGAATGTCCTTTCAGCACCAAGGCAAAATGGTATAAAAGGCCAGGCCACAATGAGATTAAGTGCAGCTACCTGAAATTCAGTAACACAAAGTAGTTGATTTCATAAATATAAGAAACTGGCAGAAATTTGACCTATGCAATGAAACTGTTTCAAAACTGAATGTGAAAAATACAGTTTCCAATAACACCTTTAAAGATAAACATCTTAGATTCATGGACCCTTTCTTTGCCCCAGTATGGTATGAACGTCATAAGGAAGAGAAATAAAATTTTCAGAAAAAGAGCTTTTTCTGTGGACCATAAGGAGTCATTTTTTCCTTCTGCAATAGTTCTCCTCTCCCCTGCCTAATTTTCCCTAAAAATTCAGCCTTCAATTTGGAGAAGACTCTTCCATTTGCTTTTTATTTGTTCCTAAGGGATATAAAATGGTGCAGCGAAACATTGCTTATGGTAGGTGCTTGTTCACTAAATGTTTATTATAAACTTATTCTAGGTCACAGGGTGATGCACAGCAGGGTCACCATCCTCCAACCCTGGTGCACATCTCACTAAATTCCCCTGCAGGGTGGAAAGCCGATGACAGGGATCCAAGAGTACAGTGACTCTTCAGAAAAACCAGAGAGCTGACGGCTGGACAGCATGTCTTTGAGTGTGCCTGTGATGTTCTTAGCTGTAGGAGGTAGAAGGAAGTATAAGACATGTCCCTGATCTTAAACAACTTACACTCCAAAAATCATTACTGAAAGGGAACTTAGTTCTGGGGTTGAATGCTTTGCTCTTCTCTCTGAGTTCTCTATTAAAGCTCAGAAGCTGGGTCTCATTATCTTATATTCTCACTATCCTGAATGGGCTTTAAACCATGAAAAAGTATTTAAGAAATGTAGTAGTCTAATTTTTGGGGAAAATGAGAATGCAGTAGTCTAATTTTGGGGGAAAAGCATGTTAAAAATAAAATCAATACCCAAATTATTTAACTTTTGTGTTGGATTGCAAATAGCTCTTATGTCACTAACACACCAAGGTGAACTAGACAGCAAGTCAGCTGTAGTCTGAGAAACCTGCTGAAATAACTGATGAATGCTACGTTCTTAAATTATTAGAGAATGACTTTTTTGGAAAAAATTTTAAAAATAATTTATAACTCTCAAGAGCATATTACTTATATTCCTGAATTTCTCTATCTTTACATTCAAGGTGTTGAATTTCGTTGAGGATTCTTAACCTAAGGTGTTAGGAAGAGGTTTTAGAGGGTTCTTAAAATTATATGCTAATTTTTGTGTATATAGAAGATTTTTGGAAAGAGAAGGATTATATCTTTCAGATCCTCAAAGTGGTCCATACACCAAAGAAATGCTAAGAATCACTGAACCATATAATTTCTAAGATTCCTCTAGCTAAGAGATTTTATGCTTCCTATAAATGTGGGCTTGATCTATATTAAATTACATTATTTTGATGTATTTATATATGTTTATAACATGTGTTTTTCATAAGGAAAGGGAAAGGCAACAATTTAATTGTTTTTATCACATAAATTTATTTTCCCTACATAGATTAGCACATTATTTCTGAATCCTCACAACCATTCTACAAATTAGGGAACCATATCCCTCATTTTTAGATTAGATTTAAATTAGATTTAGGAGCAAGAGTCTTGGAGAGGTTAGAGAATGTGTCCAAGCTCATACAGATACTGGCTGAGATGGGATTAAAATCTTACCCTTAATGTCATACAAGCAGCAATAATACAATGACTTGAATTGAATATATTATAGTCAGTAGAAACTTCTGAAACAGCTAAAATTTTGAAGAGTTTATAAAGTCCCTATATCCTTAGCCACAAGTATGCAATAATGAAAAAGAATCACTGAAATCTCAAAACTTAGTTCTGTCTACATGCAATTTTGTCAAAACCCACTTTTACATTTGACACTATATTAAGTTAAAACTCTGAGAGTACCCTGTGTCCTACTAAAATTTAAAAACAGCTTAAAACATTTCACTCTTCCTAGATTAAATTTACTGAGAGAATCAAAACTTTGTACTTGAACATAATGGCCACTCTAATACTTTAAATGAATAGCATTTTTTATAAGTACACTATGTATGCCATCTTGGGCTGTCACCCATTTGACAACAGCCGAGCGGTTTAACGCATTCTGCAGTCAGAACTCTATTAGATAACAAGTTTATCATAGCTCCATTAAAATTCTGAACACTGTGAATATTTGAGAATTCCTTCTTAAAATGTTCACTTTCACTCTTTTTGTAACGTTTCTACAACATTACAGATATCTCTGTATTCTTCAAGCTTCACACCAAGTTGCTGATTGTTATAATACATTTCAAAGAGTGACAATTAAAACAAATATGCCCAAAGTAGTGAGGTTTCTTGATGAATTTCAATGCATTGCTGCTCTCGGCTATGATCTTTCTTCATTTTGAACATTTTTATTTGTCTGTGAAAACACTCCTTGGCTCCTTGAAGCAATCCTTTTGTTTATACCTCTATATTTAGGAAGAGATCTCACTGGAGAAAAGGATGTTAGAAGACAGCCTGACTATTTTGCTTTAATTCTGCTTCAGAGAAGGTGCATTCTCCCAGCACGTTCTCCTTGGCTGTCTCCCTTCCTGCCATTTCCTGACAAAGTCCCTAGTGGTGGATACACACTGATGCTTATGGTGAAAGCTATAAGGGGACATGGAAAGATCAGTAAAATCACTTCAATTCCTTTTCCTCATTATAGGATATGTAGAAATTTGTGATGTAATTGACCTTAACTTTTAACAGACTGGTTGTATCTGTACCTGCAGCTAAACAAGAAATAGAATTCAAGATGGAGTTGGATTGAAGAACTATGAAAATAATCCCATCACAATACTGCCTTGTCTTCTTGTTTCTCTTGCATCTAGGTCATGATGAGTGCATCAAAAAATAATATATGCACTCAAATTTCTTGCACAGTTCTTCAACATGTGAATTAATTGGCCCCAAATTTGATAAAACAAACAGGTATTGCATGTGAGGTGCTATATTAACAATTGAGGGGATGCAACGATGAACAAAATAATATTTCTGCTTTCACAGAATTTATGTATATCTTTCCCTAACCAAATAATAAGGTAGATAATAGCTATATATCATCCTTTTGGTCAATATGAGAAACTTCTGTAATAAATCTCTGATAGTGAATTAACTGCACTCAGTATGCAAGAACTAGCTTACAAAAAAATAGAATCAAAGACACGCCACTAGGAAGGCTTTAACTTGCTCAAATACAACAGATGGAATTCTTCAGAATGAAATTACTCTTTTAGTGGATGCTTGAATTCAGAAAATTTAGATCAGAGACAGCTAATAGTAGTCTAACACTGAAGTCTCCCATCTTTTTCCTACTCCCATCTGAAGACAAAGCACTCACTCTTCTGCTGCTTCTCCCTCCTTCTAAAGAACATAAGTCAGATGGATGAGGAGAAAGCCCTGAGAGCAGAAGGTAACTGAGGTGAGTAACTAGTACGACTTAAGAAGAGACTATAGGGGTAACTGCAGGTCCTGGGAAGAAAGAACTAGAAAAAGGAAAGAGGGAAAGGAAATAGGAAAATGGCCAATATCTAGGGAAAGGACTTAAAAAAAGGATGGCAGTTTTGAAGTAGTGGGGAGATTAGAAACATCAAGCATTTACCTGGGATGCTCTCTAGAGACCCAATCAGTAAAGCCTTTCCTTGCAAGGTTGAAAACAAAAAATTTGGGCCAAGGGTACAACATCTGATTTCTTCTACATGGAACCCTAAAGTTCACCCAGTGGCAAGGACTGTCAGCATCCTCTCTGTGGACTGCTGGTTGGCAAAACTTATCTATCCTCAGATGCAGCTGAGAAGTGATGGAATGGACACCTCTACTTTCTCTGCATGCTCTCCGCCACCATCCAAGTAGACAGTGCTTGGTCCCTTCATCCTCTTCACCCTATAGAAATATGAGGAAACACGGCAAGCACGCTTGCGCGCGCGTGCGCGCGCGCACACACACACACACACACACACACACACACACACACACTATTTGTTCCAATTAGATCTGAAAAGTTTCCATCTGAGCTACAGCCTCCATGTTAGATAACTTCTTCCACTAATAAACCCCTTTAGGCCAGTCCAGCCAGCTCAGAGAATTTCTACTGGCTTTCTAGCCTGCCCTAATTTGAACCTTAATTCTTGTCAAATGAATTGTCAGATGACTAGTTGAAAAGTCTAATCTTTGATTGAGATTTTTGAACCTATCCTCTAGCTCCAGACCCAGCAACCTGGGTAATACAGTGCTAGAGACCAGCAAAACTCATCCTGGCCAGACCTCAATAGTCATGGGCCTTCTCATTGCAAGAGGGAAGGAGGGTAGGAGATCAAACATTTTCTTTCCCATTAAACGAAACCACCCTCACCCTCCAAACCTGTCTACTTTCTTTAGCGCATATGACTAGATGAGATGATTCTGGGAGAACTCTCTTGATTTAGTCCCCTAGAGGCAATAGTACATAACTTGCTGGCAAATAAGACTGCCTCAGAATTTAGGAGAGAAGTTCTAAAATTGAACCCAACTTCCCCAACTCTTAGGGTCAACCTGATTATACTTATCCTATACCGGACACCCTAAGACCTGGTACCATCAGCTAATGCAAGAGAATGATATCTCATTGACTCTCTCTTATTTGGTCTGACTGCAAAATAAACGCTATTATGGTTCTATGAGTGCTGAAATTTATATTGCTTTAATCAATAAATGGAGTATCTTCGGAAGGTATCTGTGGTTCCCAACTTCAGCATGCACCACAACCACTTGGAGAGCCTGTTAAAACACAGATTGTCTGGGACCACACCAGAGTTCTAGATTCAGTAGGTCCTGTGAGTGCGGCCCAAGAATCCACATTTCTAACAAGGTCCCCGGAAACACTGATGATGCTGGTCTGGAAATTACACTGTGAGAATTACTAGTGTTTATGAAAAACAAAAGTTAAAAACAAAGGTGACCTGTTTAGAATGTTTCCTCTTTTACCTGAAATCAAGATACATCTTAATACAAAGTCCATTTTATAAAAAAAAAAAAAAGTGGTTTTTCTGTAAAATCTGAACATATTTTACCTTCTGTAATGTTATTCCAGGTAGGATGGTATACATATTTCGACAATCTTTGGATGAATGCAAAGAACTCACCTAGGGTGTCATGTATTTCCTATAGCTGTTTAAAATCCATGAAAATACTAATGCCACAGAAGTTTGAAAACAATGGGTCTGTGGCCTCCTGATTCCAAGGCTCCCTTTGGGGCCAACCTGTTTAATGACCCTGTCATTTGAAGTAACAGTTCTAGTTAATACCTTCTTGGAATTTATGCTAATATTATAGTGCTTTGAAATAACTGTCCTGTGGTCACAGTCACATTAACTTTACTTGGATTACCTTTCCAATCAGTAAATTTATTTTTTAAGCAAACAGTCAGCTGTGGAACAAAGGAAAATAGGCCACTGGAGTATAAGATGATGGCAGCCGGACCGGATCCAAACTGAGCAATCTCCATGAGCCAACAGTGAGTGGTGATCCATGAGTGATGGGCCATAGAGATTTAGATACATATGGAGGGCAAACGGAAGGTACATGTCGATAATGCTCTGTGAGACTTCCTTTAGGAAGCGTATTCTCTTATAGTTTTAAAATAAGGGACAGTGGTGATGGAATTACGGAGAAAAAATCACTAGGATACACATACACAACTTACTATTTGGCTTTTACGGTTATGTGATTTTTAAGAGTGGAGAAACCCAGACACCTTGGTTTGAGTTTTATTAAGGTTGACTCTTTAATTATCGAGACCCTGGCTCTCTTTAAGTATGTAAAGCAGGAATATCTAAGATCTCACAGGAAAAAAAATATATCTTCATAGCATTGCTGGCTGCAAGGACTATGAGGACTTGAAAGAAAAAGTTTGCTATAATGTATATTTACTCTGCTTTGGTTAGCTCTGGCCAGAACTGTTCTAAGATTCTAACGACAGCACAAAAGTTTTCCAGGTAGTTTTGCTAATTGCACAACAGGAGCTTTTCTAAGTCTTTAGCCATAATCTCTCTCTCCCTCACACACGGATATATATTCAGCTGCTGAAACTGGTAAATGGTCTTCTCCTTGATTTTACTGCATCACACCCATTTCTTCTCAATATAACCCAGATTCAGAAATTAAAAACCAGCAGAATAACCTCAGTTATAGTAACTGCCATGTCAACACCAAATTATCACACAATTAAGGTCGATAGCATTTTAAATTTCATGCCTAGTTCTTCAAGCATCAAATGTCTCCCATCTTCCTCCTGCATCTTGAACTCCTTCCACCACTCTTAAGAAGAAAGTCTGCCCTGGAACAATGCAGGTCAGGCAGGGTAGGATCCAGTGAGGTGATGGGTGAAGACAGTCATTCAAGAGGGGTCAATGGGGAAGGTGAAAAGGACTCCAGAGGCCTGCCAGCTGGAAGGCAGGCTGGAGACGGAAAGCAAATTTTCCTGGACATAGCAACGGCACTATGAAAGATATCATTTGAAAAGATTTAGAACCTTAGCTGCTAAGAAATTAGTCAAAAGAGCTTAATGTATGTCTGTCTTAGTTTCCTTTGACACATAATCAAAATCCGTTAGGACAGCCAAGTCATGTATTAGTAGTGATATTATTATATTTGACACTGAGATTTGGAGAAAGTCTCCTAGGACGAATATAAAGACCAAGTGTAAAGTGCAGGGTTGGGCTTAGTGACATTTTAAATATTTCAACAGTTTTAACATCCTGGGTCTGCTAGCCACTGCGAATATGTTTGTAGGTACTGGTGCCTCAGAGATATTTTATATCCTTGAAATAAAAAAAAAAAATCTGGCATTATAAAAGCTTGGATTAGATCCTTTCATTTAGTGCTCAAAGCTAAATGGCCACTTAGTTATGGCCCACAAGTAATGAACCCTTCCTAATTTCCAAAACTGTCTAGGCTTTGAGTACCTACAAACTCTGTTGAGAAATAAATAAGTAGAAATCTGTCAGTTTGTATTACTCTGGTTTTGTCCAATTGGAAAAGACGTAATACATCTAAACTACTCGGATTAACAAGGTGCTGCAGGAGCTACACTGCTATATGTCACTTGGTTTACCTTTTGACACTTGTTAGTAAATAAATGAGAGGTTCATCAATCAGTTGGTTTCAAACTCAAGTTGGAGAATGATAAATTCTACAAAATTGCTCCTGAAAGAAAGAAAGCTTGCTATTTTGAGACTGCGTTGATCTGTGAATCACATTCTATATAAAAGTAAAAAAAAAAATATATGACACACTGTCAAGTGAGTCGAGTAAACTGACACCCTTTTGAGACCTTTTAGGGAACAGGTGTTGAACACTTGTAATGAGATTTCCATGCATCTTCAGAGGAAGGAGATCAGATTCTAGCGAGAGCTGATCAGAGTGTCACAGATCATGGCTGAGGGGATGGCTCCCAGTGAGGAGTGCAGAGCAGGGACATTACATAACATGTTCTGTTTTCTCAAGAGGTCCTTATGTTCTCATTAAGAAGTTTTACAGAAGGCAAATATTCACCAAAGAGAAGCTTTTGAAGAAAATAAAAATCATTTTTCCAGACCTGGGGGAATCTGGGGTGTATATTCAGTTAGGAAGTCATGGTGCACTACTACCTCATGTAGTTACCACATATTATTTGATGAATCTTCTTTCTTTTGAAACTTTGCGCATCAGTATAACTCACGGAGTTTTCATGGCACCGCTTCAGAGTCTGTGAGGTATTTTTTTTTTTCAAGCAGAAAATGGTTGGCTGACAATTCTACATAGAAAATGAACTAACTAAAATGGAACATGCTATATTTTATAAGAAAGTTAAAATGATTTTGTTCTAATTGAAATAGATAATCAACAAACTTTGAAAATTGAGAAAGTAAAATATTAATTGGGGATAGTTACAATATAGAGAAACACTAAATCTACAGTGGTTCATATTTTCCTCATTACACTGAGGTCTCTAATTTCTCCGAAGGCCATGTTTCTATCAGAGAGGAAGTCAGTTTATTTTTATCCATGTAATAAGCCCATCTTTCTGATGTCACCTACCAAACAGCCTTCCCTTCCCCACTGACTTTTGGTCCCACATTACTATGGATGAGGCACATCAGGCTTCCATCTATACAGTGGATCCTCAAATAGCATCACTTCATTCAATATTTTGTTATAATGTTGATGAGATGTCATAGAAGATGAACTCATATTTCTATCAATTAACCTATGATAAAATTGGTTTCATTATACATTGTTTCACTTATAGTTGCAGAACCTACATGAGTCTTTCTCTGTTTTTCTGAGTATCAGCCTTATTGTGGGCCTTGGTGACAGGCTTCCTATTTGTCTCAGTATCTAGCAAGACAAGTCTCCACACTCTATTTCTTCTTTTTTTTTTAAAAGTTGACTTAGATATTCAGTACCCTTTATTCTATTTAAATTTTAAAGTAAATTTATCAAGATCTTTAAAAAAAAAAGCCTTGTAATTCTGATGGACAATACAGTGAATTTCAGATTAATTTATAGAGTGTTCATACATTGTACTATCAAATCATCTCTCCTAAAGTTACGAACTGTCTCTACATCTATTCAGATTACTCTCTATGACCTTTATTTGAGTTTCACATTTTTCTTTATAGGAAGTTTAACACATTTTCAGCAAAGTTAATTCCTAGATACTTTATAGTTTGGTTGTTTCTATGAAAGGTACCTTGTTTTTGTTTATATTTTCTAGCTAGTTGATTGATGCTGTGGAGCAGAAGTTCTCAGTGTGGTCCATGGACCACTGGGGATCCCCAAGATCTTTTGGGGGTCTGTGAGGTTAAAATTATTCTCATAATAATAAGATAGTTTTCCTTTTAATTCTGTTGACACTTACAGTGATGGTGCAAAAGTAATGGTGGTTAAAACTGCTGTTGCCTCAGCACGAATTGAAGCTGTGTTGTTAAATTATACTCGTCACTTTCTTCACCACCAAAATAAAACAAAACAATTTTACAGAAGAATATTCTTAATAACAGTAAAGATTATTAACTTTATTGAATCTCTTCCTCTGAGCATATTTTTAAATACCATCTGTGACAAAATGAGAAGTCTGCATAAAGTACTTCTGTGTACTGAATGAACTACAATGTGGTCTCAAGGAAAAGTATATAATTAAATCAAGGAATAAACTGTTTTTTCTTTCACAGAGAACAATTTTTAGTTGAAAAGACTACTGACGGACAAAGTATGGTTATTCAGACTCAAGCATCTGGCAGACATTTGGCAGACATATTCTGAGAAATGAAGTAAACTTGTCACTTTAAGGAAAATAACAGGTAGTATTTGTTGCCAATGAGAAAATTAGAGCTTTCGAGGAAACCCAGAAGTTTTGAAAACTTGTATCTATCATGAGCTTGACAGCTTCCCAATACTTTAAAACACTTCTAGTGAGATAGAAATGATATTAACAAGGGAGATTTTTTGGATCTTATTTAATAATTTTTGTCAGTATTAAGAAGATCGTAACTCACTGATCCAATATTTTCCAAATGATCAATACTTGTTAAAAGATCATGTGTGTTGAAAGAGTCTAAGTGCATGATAAACCATCTGGGTTTAAAGTAACGGCATGGAAAATTCATTGGTATGCTTTCAGACTCCACATTGCAAATAACCTATAAGAAACTATCATTTGTCAAGTTTTAGTGTAATATCATAAAAGAAAACCCATGATGATCTGAAAAGTCTATTAAAATATTCTTCCCCTTTCCAACTATGTATCAGTAGGAAGCCAGAATTTTTTGCAAATACACCTTCTGCAATAGTCTGAATGCAGAAGCATATATGAGAATCCAGCTATTCTCTATTAAGGCAGCCATTAAAGAGATGTGAAAAAAATAAACAAACGTGCCTCTCACTCCATAGCCTTTTTTGGTTTGTTTCGAAACATTTTTTTTTCCATAAAAGTATTTTATGTTGACAGGTAATAGGTTTACTACTGTTATTTTAAAACATTAATAATATTTTATAAATTTCTCCATTTTACTTCGAGTATGGTAAATATTGGTAGATATAACCCACATAAACAAAACTTTTTGGATCTGCGTCAATGGATCCTAAGACTAAAAGTTTGGGAACCACTGGTGTACAGAAAGGATTCTGATTTTACAGATTGACTTTACATCTGGCAATCTTGCTGAACTCTTGCACCTAGTAGGTTCCAATTAGCTCCCATTAATTTTCTAGGGAGATGATCACTTCATCTGCAAACTTCCCTGTGAACAGGAAGTCACCATTAATCTGTTAGATTCAAAGCAGCAGTACTTTGCCAAGTCTCTTTAGGTTCCATTTCACTAACTAGGGGGTCTGAATGCAGAGGACTGCCTGTCTGAAGGCAGCTCAGCCCATTCATGTTTCTTCAATATCTCACTGCAGCACAGCTGCACCTTGCCTTGATAATATTTACCACAAACATGGCCCACTGGACAACTGCTACCAATCAATGCCAAAGGTAAGGAATTGATTGCTCATAGGCAATGCAAGGGAGAGGCAACAGAATTTAAAAGATTTTCCTTTCTTCTACTCACCCTCTAACTAGTCACACTTCTGACTAGCGTAAACCCCCAGTAGAAAAATTAATGATACTGGAAACCAAACTTCTTTGGGTAGAGAAGTGAAGCAGATATGAATGAAATGAAGATTAGTGCATATAGTTGGCTCTCTGTATCCGTGGGTTATACATCTGTGGATTTGAATAATCACAGAGGGAAAATATATGGATAAAAATGTTACACTGTTGCTGACATGTACTATGTAGTTGGCTCTATGATGACTGCATCTGTGCTGAACATGTAAATTTTTCTTGTCATTATTCCTTAAAAAATACATTATAACTACTACTACATAGCATTTACATTGTGTTAAGTATTATAAATAATCTAGAGATGTGGGAGAATATGTATAGGTTATATGCAAATATTATACCATTTCATGTAAGGAACTTGAAAAATCATAGATTTTGGTATCTATAGGGGGTCCTGGAATGAATCCCCTTTGGATACTGAGACAAATGTATGCTGTTCTTCGATGGCAGCTGGAAGGAGATGTACAGCTCAAGGCAAGGCTTTTTTTTTTTTAAGGGTAAAGAAAGAGAAGAGATATAGGATGAAGCAAAATCCATCCAGGAGAAGGTAGGTAGAATTTGGGTCAATGTCATAGGTGGGAAAGTTGGCTTTGAAGAGGAATACCTCATATCCTGATGCTGGAGAACAGAAGATATGGGTATGTGTGAAGCCAACGCGTCTTAAGAACAGAGCTAGAAAGCTGAGGCGTGCTATGTTTCCAAGGTTGAAAGGAAGCAACAGACCTCAAAACCCTGTTAGGTGTCATTTAAACTTAAGATCAAATTCCTGTGATAGCCTGATTAGGAAAGAACCTTGTTCAACAACAAATCAAGTTCTCATTTTTATATATGGGATTAGTTATGACTATCCATGATTGAGAGTGTCTGTATCTGTTACAACCATCCTACAAAAATAATTTAAAAAAAGGACAGAAAGATGGATGACTCATCGACAAAGAGACTATGGATCAAGGAAAGGAGTCATTTGTTTAGGTCACAGAGCACCTCTGCAGAGGCTAAGAAATATTTCAGGGCTGGCAATACTAGTTCCAATACAGGGATGGAAAGCCAAACCAGAGGGCAGCATGACGACACAGCCAGTAGTTGCTTTATATGGAGTAACACATAGTACGCTTTGCCCAGAATTAAACTCAGATAAAACAGGAAGGATGTTAAAGGAACACAGACTCAGAATCGATTTTAAGAGAGCTCAGTGTCCTTAAGTGTCTCCATGGATTGTCTGGAGTTGACAGAATGCCAGTCCTTTCCTTTGGTCACTAAAGCTGTGGGTAAATGGGAAGTGCAGAGACCCTGAGGGTGTTGAAGCATCATCATTATGTTGTCACTGGTGTCCAAGGGTCCTCCTTGCATCCTTCTTGACTTTTCACTTAGTTGATTAGTTACCTACATATACAAAGAGCTGCTGTGACACTGCGCAACACATTTTTCCTTTGTCTTAGGCTAACTGAAGGTACACACGGTATCTTCATTTACCTCTTCTGGTCAATAATCTTTGCAAATCCTATTTAGCATGCCCTCGAAATGTCTTTTTATAGACGGAATTAATTGGTCAACATTGTCATGAGTTAACTAATTGGTGTGAAAACAAATTATATAATGTTGGGGTAGTTATTTTGTGTGGCTAGCCAAGTGGCAGAAGAAAAGCTGAGATTCTCATTCATTCCTGATCAGATGTGAAAAAGGCTACAGTGAATTCATGTTACTTAAGTAATAAATGGAATGTAGTCTTAAAACTTTCCTGTGTACATTACATGGACTAAGGCTAATGTGTGGCAGTAAAGTGGTATTAAAGACATCTAATTCAATACATTGATGAGAATATATGGATAAAAATAGTCTGAAATTAACATTTCAATTTTATCATATCAGACCATAGAAATCAAATTAATTTATTGCTATCAGAAAAAAATTATCTTCTTAGGTAACTTAAATAGTTCATTGACCATCTGAAAAATACTCGTAGTTTTTTTTTTTTTTTACATATAGTGCAAAAATAAATTTTAATTTGGTCCCTATCCAGACGATTACAGACACTAAAAAACAGTGAAGCTCAAGCAATGGCTTTTACTATACATAAACATACTACTTTACAAGCTAAAAATTTTTTACAGATTTATAAAACTATCTCAAATAGTCTAAAGAAAAAGACAATAAGTCTTTTCTTGTTTTAGAGCCAGAAATTGTATCAATCAATTTGTCCCTAAATCATCAGAGACTCAGAAGCAGAAATGGTCACCAAGATTTGACGTTCAGGAAGATTAGTCCTCTAAGCCACACTATCCAAGAAGGAGGTATGAAGATATTTAAATTACCTGTCGTATTCCTTTTAGGGCGAAGATTTTTTTTAAAAAAATATACACATTACATTTGCAAAGTGCTGTCAATGCTCATGGGAATGCAAAATTTCAGATGTATTATTTAGTTATTAGTAACCTGAATTCACGATGACATACAATACTGAAAACATTTTTAAATCAAATTTATAAGGAAACACTTTTATAGGAGAGAAATCTGTTATCCTAGAAATATTAGTATGTACTAACAAAAAATAATTTCATCAACTGCATTTTTATATTCTCCCTTCTATACAATCACATCCTTAAGCAGAACAGATTTTATCTATTTATTATTTATTGCTACACTCCCAACAATGGAGTGCTAAATTAAAATGCCACCCAGATGGCAAACACATCCTAATGACGTAAGGACTGCCACAGTGCAACTTCTCCTCTCAAAAGAAAGTAAGCATCATGGCCCTCTGGGAAAGCATCTTCATCCTGTTCAACTGAGACTTTGAAAATGAGAGCACTGGGGGTTGGATCAGGGAACCTGGCAACCAGACGGCCCAGACAGAGACTCACTGTGCAAAGACCTTGCCTGGTCATTCCATGCTACCTTTTGTTTAGGGCACCTCCACGTTTCTGGATACTTAATAAGCTTAGGTATCAAATCTATGCAAAAAAATCTCAGGTCAAGGGAAGCTCTACGGAGTACTCTCCCCTCTTCTGTAGTAAGTCACAATGTGATATGTAGTTTTCAAGAGAAAGACAGGACTTTTATTAGATGCATGATTGTTGTTGTTGTCTATAAGAAATTCTTTGAATTGAAGGACAAATTGTTTCTTCTTTAAAAATAATAGTTAATTTGCATCAATAGACATGATTAAAAAACACAATTAAGAAAGTTTCATTATTATTTTGAAAGCTAGATTATAAATAAAAAGGATCTTACTAAATAGTAGTTAACGATAAAATTAAACCAAAGAAGAAATCTAGCTGATTCTGCAACAGTATGAATCTCACACATTTCTTAAAATTAAAAAAAAAAAGTTTCTAGAAATTTAACGTTCTCAAAATAAATGTCTACTCTCATGAAACACACGCAAACAGTTCCCAAGAAGAAGTCATTAGAGAGAGGTCATTTGTTTTATTTTATCTATTACCAAATTGTAAAATCTCTTTACTCTGCAAATGTGTGCTGTCAGTGGAAAATGTGAAGAAATCCCAAGGATGGGAGAGAATTCAGTCAAAACTAAGCATCATGCTGAATTGTAGAAATAACTGAAACAAGTTAGATGACTAGATACCATTAGTGCAGCTGTGATCTATAAACTCGGGCTTCTGTGATCCAGAGTTAATGCTTCCTCATCTCCCCCTCCACCAAAATATGTGAAATTATAGTTTAATTTTTCCAATCTTGTTATTTTTTAAGTGGTTAGTTTTTACTCTATATTGTTAATTATTCAGTGATTGATTTGAATGACCTTTTGCAAGCCGGCTTGCCAGTTTACAGATGTTCTCTCTGCTATAAATAGCCTGATCACTCACTGTGCCGTAAACTCATTCATTTATTCAATAAATATTTATCAAGTATCAAATATATGCCAGCCACTTTTCTTGGCACTGGAGACACAGCAGTTATTAAAATAGAGAAGCCCTGCCCTTGTGCAGCTAACATTTTAGGACAACGGTTAGATGAATGAATGATATTATATGTTAGATCACAGTGCTATAGAGAAAAATAAAACAGGGAAAACGGAGACATGCTCCAAGTTAGGGGGAGGCTGCAAACTTTAATCACTTTCAACATCTGACACTGTAGGATTACATGGGGAAAAAGAAAAAGATTCAGGTTCTGGAGTCCAACTCTAAGCCTCAAACTAGGGACCTGTGCTGTCCAATCTACCAGCACCAGCCACACGTGACAGATGAGTCCTTGCAATGGGGCTGCTCTTAACTGAGCTACACTGTAAGAGTCAAATACACACTGGATTTCAGAGACATTGCATGAAAAAATAATGTAAGGTATCTCAATAATTTTATATATTGAATACATTTTAAACTGATATTTTGAATATATTGGTTTAAACAAACTGCTATTAAAATTAATGTCACCTGTTTCTTTTTACCTCTTTAATGTGACTACCAGAAAATTTTAAGTTACACATACAGCTTCTGTCATGTTTCTACAGAGAGCACCATTCCAGGCTCCCTTTCAAATATCCACGCATTTTACTTGAGCGCAAATATAACTATACAAGCTTACGAAGAAAGGGGAGGGAGCAAGACGCAGGACTATTGGTAGATAGTTCTATTATTACATAATAGGTAGACAGTGGGTTTTAATCTCCCACTAACTAGCTATGTGACCAAAGCCCAGCTGGATGCTAGCAATCTCTCTACTTCAGTTTCCTGAAAAAGAAATAATAATAATAATAATAATAATAATAATAATAAGAGTAATTATTGCAAAGGGTTGTTGTAAGGAATGAATGAATATGTGTAAAGTGCTTCAAATAGTGCCTGGCACATAAAAGTTTGCCTTTATTATTAAATAAATATGCTTATTTTTTTAAAAAAGTGACCCTACAGATATTAGCCATTGGCTCTTGGGATGTGACTGAGGTATTCATCAAAAAATTCGTCACCTGGAATCAAACAGCCTTGGAGGCAGGGCTAGCCATGGGAAGAGCATCCAGGGGCTCTGCTGTCTAAGACTTGGGTGCAGACCTCAGGTCACCTGAATGTTAATAAAACAGCACAAGCTTGTGCAAGTTATTTACTTCTGAATTCTCAGTTGCCTCTTTTTGTAAAACATCTATTCTGTAGAGTTGTTTAAGGAACTATGAGGCAGTGTAAATAAAAAACTGTCTGGGGCAGCAGGCAGTCAACAGACGACAAGATTAGGACAAATCTTAGGCAGAATTTTACTCTCTCTACCTGGTACAAGCTAACCAAAGGTAATGATCATAATGCTCAAGAGAACACTGTCTGAAAGTCTTACGAAGCATTCAAGCTCTTACACATGCAACTGATATTCTCATTTTTACTCACTTTCAAAACATTTTTGAAGTAACTGTTAACTTGCAACCAATGCAACTAAATGCAACCAATGCAACAACTCTATTTCTTAAAAACCTCTCTTCTGTTACTTCAGAACATTCTTCACTTTCGATTAGCTTTCCTGTCAATCCACTTAAATTACTGAGGCTACACTGATATTTTTTCTTTTCTATGCAAGCATTTAATTTTTAAAAGACATCTTTCCTAAAGTCACCAGGCTGCAGAGTTGCACAGTGGTGTAGCTGCTGAGTACGTGTGAAGGGAAGGCTTCTGTCTGGTGGAGGGAAGGTACAGAGGGGGAAGTGAGTCAGTTTCCTCTCCCTGCCTCCTTGATGGGAAGAGGGCAATCACTTCTGCCTTATCATTCATGAAGGTGCACTGCGACCCCTGCATAAGTCACAGGGGATGGGAGCATAGCCTCTGTAGGCTGGGGATCACCTGCTTCTAGTCCCAGCTGGCCGATTTATTCACCCTCCAGCAGTGGGAAAGCCATTAACAACCCCAGACTTGTTGTGTGTAAATTGTGTAATGCCGTGCAGGATAAAATGCCTTAAGAGGTTTTTAAAAAGTTCATTAGAGCACAGGACTGTTGCTATCACAATGGACTGACAAGAACTGGCAGTCTCATATTTTTTTTCTAATTCTTTTCTTCTAAAATGTACTTTAGCCATCGATGTAGGTATGCTCTTTCCCCTTTCCTGACTCTATGAGTGTTTTGTTCCTGACTCTTTCTGGGGTCAAATACTGGAAAATAATTGAGAAATGCAGGGATATAAAAGAGAGAAAGTCCTTAATAGAAGTCTTCAGTAAAGATAGCCCGAAAAAACTTGTTGATAACATGGCATACAAAATTTGACTAAGCAACCTAGGACAGGGAAGGTTTGTCACTTGTCTCTTCCTCCATTGTTTTCAGACTAAGCTATCCTCTTGTCTTTCTCCAAAGTACTAAGGACCTGCTTTGTATCTACGGCATAGTGCTGGGAACGCAACAGTGACCTTGGAATACAAGTTCAGGAAAGACTCTGCCTACAACGGGCTGAAGAGGAGATGGACAGAATAAACAGATAACGGCATATATAATTAAAATAATTATAATCGTGGTAACTGACACTAGAAAAAACTAACAAAACCTTTCCATATTCAGAGACCCAAGAACTCTTTTCTAGCAATTTCCTGTGAGGGGATTTCATCACCTCTGCCCAGTCCTGTGATTAACATCTTTCAAAGTTAAGGGCTGCTCAGTTTGCATTTAATAGCATTTATGCTTTTCACTTTCATGTTATTTTTCAGGAGTGATAAAGGAGAGATGGTCCTCTTTCCAGTTGTAAGAGCCCTTCAAATACTGGCGACAGCTTCCAAATAAGATTAGTGTTCATGCTTAAAGCACAATGCATAACATTAATACAGCCTCAGGTGTTTTGCTTTGAATTCACAGCAAAACAAAACAAAACAACAAAAAACAACCCCCCAAAAGAAACCACTGCTGAACTTTTACAGAGATAAATAGCCTACATTTTCCCTACAAAGCATTACCATAATTCCGATAAAATCAAAGTATTTTCACGATCTTATTCATAGAAACCTAATAGGAGCCCTAAAGAGGAAAGAGCTTTTCATAACATCAAAACACAACATGACCATGACAAGAATAATGGCACGTGCATGCACAGACATCAATTACCTGTTTCCTTTTCTGCTGGGCCTAAAACATAAGAAAAGAGAATTTAGGAGGGAAGCAAACTCTGCCCATGTTGCTCACGTAATACAGAAGGTGAGTTAAGCAAAGAAAAGTAGTCTACTTCCTATTTCTAACTTAAATTTGATTTTGTTTTTGGTCTGATCCTGAGCATAGAACAAGAGCTCTTTATTTTTTAAGATACAAAAGAGGGGGGAGGGAAGGGAGATAATAAAGGGCATAGGTTTTCTCATCTAATAAGCATGCATTTTTTTTTTGAAAGTAGATTGCCCAGTAATCTTATCCAACTAGATTTCTAGGATCCATTTTCTAGAGTATTTTACATTAGACTAGAGATAAGAGAGGGCAACTCCAGAAAGGGGAGAGGTGTGATAGTTCCCTGCTCACTGACCATTTGGTTTATTATAGCTTTCTCTCTAACATGAGCTTGTTTTTATGAAAGAACAAATACACATTTCTGATCACCAGTGTTGCCATGTTTATCTAACTGATTAATAAACGAAGCCCATGTTTGTGTACAAATAAGAGAACCATCTTCATTTGTCCACATTAAAATGTGCTCTATGACTAGAAAATAAACACAGAGATAAACAAAAACATATTCTGCATATTTTTTCGGTATTTTTTGAATAAAGTAATGGTCAAAATGACTAAAATAGACGGTTAAGAACAAAAAAATTATCATAGTTTTTTTGGATAAGCTTCATTATATTTGGATAAAACAATATTGTGTTTATTCAGGTTGTCCACAAACATTTTCTCATTGCCAGATTTAATGTCTATTTTTATATCAATTCTTTCAATCCATGTTCACAACACTCACTATTCCCAAAACATGAAAACTGTTTGAATGAGTATTCAAAATGTGAAAACCAATCTGTTTATCTTCCACTTTCCCCAAATGATCTAATATTCATTGCTTGTGCTTTAACACAACACGATATCATAATTAATGATGTTAAACTGGTAACTAAGGAGGTTTCATGTTGTTACTCTCGTGATATAATATTGGTTGCTATAGTGATGGGATGGCTTTTTTGTTAATCACTCAGGAGGTTGGTTACAGCATGCTTGTTAGAAAGCTTGATCAGATTTGTAGAGAAAAAAAGATATAACACAGCCAATTATCTTTTCCATTGTCCCAATTTTGATGGAACTATTAAAACATCAACTAATACATTATCCTTCATTTTATGTTTAAAGTTACTAAAAATTTTCTAATGGATGATATACTTTTTATTTTTAGACATAAATGTTTAACACTGCAAACTTTTTTCTTCCCTAAGTTAATGCCACATGCATTTCACAACCTAGTTTTAAAATTAAAGAGTTTAAGGTCCTTTCTATTACTTTTAATTATATCAATCAAAGGACTGTTGAATAAAAGCTTATTGTGTGACTTTGTCACAAATTTCAATCTAATTATTGATAAACATCTTAAATCTCAGTATCCTTAATGACTAAGACCTGAAGAAAAAGAAAAAAATGCACAGTCCTCTCAAGAGATCTAATCTTCCAAATGCATCAATACATTGCAAGCAATTAAAAGTTGCAGGGAATTTCTATCAGTTCATTTCAGCCCTCACGATAATCAACAAGTTTCCTCCTTCTGAGTGACAATGCAGAACAGAAAATAAAATTATGCAGTACTACACTGTCACTGATCAGCAAAGACTACACTGTCCAGAGTTTAAATGTTAGACATACTTACAATAATGTCAAAAATACAACCCATGAAAACACCTTTCGGTTTCCTGAAAACTCAAAATAAGAACAAAGGACAACTTAAGCACGAATCCTGGGTCTTTCATTCAAGCAGAGTCCCAGGAGGCATATTAAAGCAATGAATAGGAAAAAGCTCTTCAGTTCACCAGCTGAGATTTTAATGAGACATTTCCCTTTGCCACGGTACAGGTTTGCTCAGGAAAGGAAAGGATTTCTCACAGAAAATTCAGTTAATAGGCATTGTTGGCTCTCACTGCCACTTCGGCAACTGCTCACTGCACTGACCTTCTATTTTGGCATATTCTGTGAGTCTGGTGTAATTGATCAAGGCAGCTTTCTCGAGACATTTTCTGACCACTTTTTTCACTTCTTCTGCTGGTATGGGAGTGGCAATATCTTTCATTAAAACCTAGAGAGGGAGAGAGAGATTGCATAGAATAGTGAAAACAAATGACACAGACTGTTCTGGACCTGGCTATGAGCAGGAAGGGGTCCTGGTAACAGTGGCAGTAACGAGTCAGCACTCCACAACTGGGCAGTGACCCTCCAATGGCTCTTCCTGTCTCAGCCTCATTTTGTGCACATCAGAACCTCCCACAGGCCAAGCCACCATTCAGTGTGACTGTCACTCTGCCTCCAGGGACCCATGACACCATTAGAGCAGCTGTTTTAGATCAGGAGTACAGTCCTTGGGACAAGTAATAAACAAAGCTTGTATTCCACAGCCCTAATTTGAAAGCTTTAAATGGTTTGGGCAACATATATAAAAGCAATAAAAAAAATTCCATTAGGAGTAAGCATTGTTTTTAAGCTCTATAAAAATTAAGACCACTACTTTCACTTTAGTCATTGTGACCCACTGAGGAGAAAAATTCTTAATTTTAGTGAAATGGAGTATCAAATGTTTAAATACATGAAAACTTGCTGAGATTAAGAAAAAAAACTTGATTATTTTCTGTTGGGTTCCTAAATTGTGTTTTCGGATTTCTCCTTTAAAAGTACTGCAACTGGCCCAGGGAAAAAGCAATTAAATCCAGAATTCAAAATATAACATATTCAACACTCTGATAATGACTTGTTGTTAATTTTCCTTAAAAACTTCCTACTGATAAAACAATAAGTTTTGATCACATTAGTAATCAAATCTGATTTTTCCATATAGATAATGGGGTTTTTATTGCTTTGCTTACATTGACTTATAAAGCATATAGAGAAGATGATGCTTTCGTCAAGTGTTCTATCTTATTAGTCTTTTATCTTGAAAGAAATAATGAAAGAACATGAAAACACCCATTTCATGCTTTATTATTTCTCTTTCTATCAGTCTTGGCACTAAGGATTTTATATTTACAAATTTGTTCAATCATTCTAGCACTGGTGATACTTGCAAACATTTTTAGGCAAGGTTTCCTTTTGAAGATAGCGAACGTCCTCATTTAAAACTTCTTTCCCTACCAACTTCAATTATTCTTCATATTCTCATAAGATTCTTTAACACACTGACATATATTTGACACTTTAATTAGAATTGCACATTATAGACTTTATAGCCAGACAAATCTTCTTACTTATAGTAAAAAATATACAAGCATTAACATGTATTATTACTTTTAATGTGATTATTACTAAAATGTAACTTTAAGATTAATTTTGTACCATATGCAGAACATAAACTTTACTATTAGGTCTTCCCGTAGTGACAAACTTTTAAATAACAGAAACAGCTGTTAAAATTAGAACGCATGTATCTGTAACAAAGGTCAGTCCAGGACGGAAACCAGGACGGAAACCATTATTTGGAGATGGGGAAATGAATCCTCTTTCCTGGCAAGTGCAGATAAAGTGCTGGTGAGCACAGAAAGGAGGCACGACCTCTGTTTGTGTTTCTTCCTCACGTTCTTCGAAGGTATCGTAAGTATCAAGAATTTACAGATTTTATTTTTCTAAGATGTCAGTAAATACAGAGGCATGAAACTAAAGATGTGGCTTTTACCATTTTGCTCTCAATTCAGAAAGAGGCATGATTAGTGATGAAAACAAGTCACTGTTCACCTTTCCACTTGTCAGCCCAGGGCACATGGGCAGTTCTGCTACCACTAGCTCAGCCCTGCTGGGGCGAGGAGGGGAGCAAGGAGCTCTGCCATGGAAACCAGCCCACTGAGAGGCTGAACCAGGTACCCAGGGCGGGATGAGGTTCCAAAAAATAAAATTATCTTTCAGGGTTTTATCTTACCCATGATACCTTAATGAATGAGATGAAATATATACTTTGAAAATCTTGAGTTACGTGCAACTTTTCATATTAAAAAAATTCTAACAAAACAGATAATTACTACAATAATATTTCGATCACACGATGCGCAGTAATCAAAAATAAGACAGGGATATTTAGATGAAACCAATCTATAAGCCAAAGATCTCATTTTATCCATCACTTCTAGCTTTTCTCAGTCCTTAAATCACTGAAAATGTCTTCTCATTTTGCTTTTCATAGAAGTACTAATAAACAATGTAATATCTACAATTTTCTGAGCAGAAAAATGGACAAGTGCCTGAAGTCAATAAATTAGGACCAGAATAATCATATGCTACGAATGATCTCTAGACATTCTTTTTTAATACTTATAAGGAGTAAGAGTTGTCCACACTACTTAACTGTTAGTTTCCAATGAATACATGAATAGTTTTAAAGACAAATGAACCTAACCTGCCACTAAAAGAGGAGTGGAACATATACTTTCATTGATAAATGATTTTTTAGCATGGATATGAAAATTTATTTGCTATTTATTTTTTAAGGTAAAATGAACTTCTACAATTCATGAATTCATTTATAATAACAGATTGAATTGAAATACATTTCAGATGAATTTAGAGTAAAAGAAATGATATGTGTGTGAATATTAAATGATAAGTTCTTATAGGTACAAGGAATATGATAGGTAGAAGTACAAATAAATCAAGAGAGATAATAAAAGACAACTGTGAAGTCTGAAAAATAGATAATTATATTTAAATGCAAAAATAAAAGACTATTTAATGGGTGGGAGGAGGTAGGAGAAATAGTTACTACCAAAAAATATGCCATCAACTCAGCATATGATGGCAGTTGTAGGTTTTAAAAGGCTTGGGGAGGAAGAAGATATAAGGAAAATTTGAACAGAGCAAGAAAAGGTGAGAAATTGATGTAGTGTGAGTGACTCAGGAGAACACAGTGAAGAATGAGACTGTCTTTGCCTCTTTCAATAACTAAAACACACAGCAATTGACAATGCAAGCAGTATTTATAAAGCAATGTTCAAACATACCCTTTCAAGTAATGAAAGTGTAGCTTTTAGAGCACCTTCAGGTCGTCCAAAGGGAAAGCAGTATCTTCAAAAACAAAAGGAAGAACAAAAAAGTCAGACATTTAATATCCAAACTGCTAAATAATTCTCTCTTCTATTACCTGGCATGACTGGAGAACACTGAAAAGTGATTAAATTAGCATCGACCCATCTGGGAAAGTGTTAACTGCTGTAGTTTACCTAGTCCCATGATTTAAATGTCTTAAACTGGAAGGGTGTAAACTGTGATGAAAAAGGTTCGAAAGTTTTAGTGATACATGTACAGAAAGGCCATAGTAATCAAACAAAAACCACTACACTCCTGAGTACAGGGATACTTAAAATGCATTTCTTGATAATTTCTTGTCTAAGGTGTTGTTCAAGCTCTGTTAGAGATCAAATGAAATAACTTCCCCACTTCTTCCTGTATGTATGTGTGGATTAAGGTGAGAACACACACGTCAGGGATATAACTTGTAGGACAAACAAGTTTCCACCTCCCTGTTTTCCTGTCACTTGCCTGTCTATCCTGGTGTCTAACTCTCCAAGCTCCCCACAAAACACACAAACTATCATCTATCCAGAGTATCTCTCAGCCCCTGTATTCCAAATACACACCCACAAAGAGAGGGCAGGTTGTGCAGAAATTCTGAAGTCAGAGTCAGAGGTTGGGAGAGCGAGGGGGCTCCTCAGAAGTTAGATGCCATGTGGCGGCGACAGGTTTCCTGCTCTTTACAAGGAGGTCCCTCTTCAGGTCACTTTCCACTTAAAGAGCACAGAATGTCAGGGCCACTTCATCCAGCTGGAACTCCTTGCTTTGCTGAACCAGGTTCAGCAGAGCTTCCCCCTCCCTGACTGCCGCCCCCACCCACGGATCCAGTGCCACAGGCGGCTGGGCTGTCCTTAGGCCACCACCTTGCTCTGACTTAGAAATCGTCAAACCAGTAATTTGAAAGTTTACTTATTTCTGTGTCCTTTGCCATTATTCAGGGGTTTTAGTAGACCTATTATCTAATTATCTATATGTAATTAACAATGAAACTATTTTTTTTCACAGTGTAATTTGAACAGGATTCCCTAAATAGCACATCTATTTTAAGTTTAATTTGTTTAACAGGATCAAATTTTAATGAAAAAGATTGAGTTCTCACAAAGCAGTAGTTGAGTATATATTAGGATTGGGTTTTAGTTTTGTGGAGCTTTTATTAGTTTCAGAAAATGTCATTTAAGTGTCATATAAATCTAGTCACTTGAATTTTCTTCAGAATATGGATTACCATTTCATAATTTTCTGTTAAAAATTTCCTTCACTTAATCTTGCCTCTGCACCACCTCCCCCCACCAACAAAAAGACACAACCAATTTATTTTGATAGTTTTTCCTGAGTGGTGGTGTTTTTTAGAGCATTAGCAAATTAGCAAAGTAGCTTTAATCATTTTGTATACCATAAACCTTAATCCACATTTAACTAAAACACAAATTGGGTTCTTGTAGTCTCCTCCCCTTGCTTAAATCTTTTCAGTGTATTTGCATAATCCACTCATTGTCTTGTCCATTGTTTATTTCCATTAACCTGTGGGTGATGCATTTCATGAATGGAATGTTACTGATCCCCAGATTACGTTTAGCATTTCAGGGCTCCGAGGTCCCACTGGGCATGTTCTGAATTAGCATTAGCTGCCCATGATGTGTAAATAATTCAACACATTTACAGAGTACAAGTAATCCTGAATCAATAAAGTACAGAAAATAACTGCACAGAAGCTTAATTAATCTTTACAAAAACAAGTTTTAAAAGAAGGGAATCATTCCGTCCTGCCTTTCAGGATAAATATTTTGGGTTTTTATTATTTTGACAGCCATGTAATAGCAATGTGAAGTGGAAAATGCTCAATTATCAAATAAAATTCAACCAAGTTTAATATCTAATCAGAATAAACTGAAATGAAATTGAAATCTCCCTTATTCCTACTTTAGCAAATTAATTACACAGATAAATGAGCCTATACAGACCTGTCCTACAACTAAGATTTTTTTTTCCTAAGCCATTTTTAGATATAGTATTTATTTTTGTTATGTATGTAATAGTCTAAGAGGAAATTTTTTCTAAAAGCCTTTTTTTCTGAAAAACGGAATTCCTTTATGTCAGTCCTACCCCGCTCCCCAAGTAATTTCTCTAGAAAAAATATTTTTAACTTTTAGCTGATTCTTTTGGTATTTCAATGTCATATCTCTAGTCTATGTGCTAATATTTTTAATTCTTGAATTTCTTAGTTTTAGATATTACTCTAACTTCTCACGATGGAAGAGAAGCACTTATTTTTTTTAAAGCTTTATTTAGAGATGTGACAATGAACTGCACATATTTAAAGCATGTAATTTGTAAGTTTTGATATATGTATATATCCATAAAATCATCACCACAATCAATGTAAGGTATATATTCATGACCCCCCAAACATTTCTTCTCCATCCCTGGGGTCCAGGCAACCACTGATTTACTTTCTGTCATTTGAATTAGTTTGTATTTTCTATAATTTTTTGAAAGAGGAATCGTACAGTATATACTTTTTTTTGGCTCTCATTTCTCTCAGCAGATTTTAATATTTATTCATGCTACTGCACGTATCAAGAGATCATTCCTTTTGTATTGCTCAGAAGTACTGCAATTCATTGTTTATTCTTTCCTTGCTGAAGGTCATCTGGCTTGTTTTCATCTTTTGGCTATTGTGAATACTGCTGGTATGAACATTCGTGTAAGTCTTTCTATGGACATATGCTTTCATGTCTTTTAGGGTAATCTCTAAGAGTGAAATGTCTGGGTCAGGTGTTTAAAATTTTAAGAACCTGCAAACTATTTTGCAAAGTGAGTTTTACCATTTTGATTCCTATCAAGAGTGTATGCAGTTTCAGTCTCACATCCATACCAACACTTGTTAGTTCAGTAGCTTTTTAAAAGTATATTAATAGGTATGCAATAGCACCTCATTGTAGTTTTAATTGGTATTTTCCTAAAGAGTAATGATATTGAGCATCTTTTCATATGCTCAAATATTTTAAAACAATTTTTAATTGGGTTATTTTGTTTCTTAAGTTTTAAGAGTTATTTATACATTTTGGGTAGAACTCTTTGGACAATATGTATTCTCTCACATTCTGAGATTCATCTCTTTATTTCCTTAATAATGTCTTTGGGAGATCAAATGTTCTTAATGTTGATGAAATTTAAGGTAATATTTTTCCATATGTAAACCATGATTTTGGTGTTTTATTTAAGCATCTTTGCTTCATCCAAACACATAGAGATTTTCTATTTTCTAGGTCTATCCATTTTGAGTTAACTTTTGTATCAGGAGTGACGTATAGATTCAGGTTAATATTTCGCATTTGTTGAAATAAGTATACTTTACATTTGTCTTTGTACATTTGTTGAAAATCAATGACCATATGTGTGTGAGTCTATTTCTGGACTGACCGTACCACACTATCTTGATTATTGTAGCTTTACAAGTAAGTCTTGAAATCAAGTAGTGTTAGCATTCCAATGTTATTCTTTTTAAAGTTATTTTGGCTATGTAAGTTCTTTGCATTTCTATATAAATTTTAGAGTCAGGTTGCCAATTTCTACAAATCCTATTGGATTTTGATTGATATAACATTGAAGCTATTGATCAATTTAGGTTTTCCTTAATTTCACTCAGCAAGACTTTGTATTTTTCAGTGTACAGGTTTTTGCACATCTTTTGTCAGAACAAACTCTCAGTATTCAATCATTTTTGTTGCTATTGTAAAAGGTATTTTTCAAATTTCAATTTCAGATTGTTTCTTGCTATTATATAGAAATAAATTGATATTTTTATATTTAGGATCCTACAACTTTTCTAAACTTATTAATAACATTTTTTTTTTGTAGTTCCCATAGCATTTTCTATATGGGCGGTCATATCATCTGTGAATAGACAATTTTACTTATTTTCCGATTAGATGTCTTTCTTTTCCTGCCTCAATGCATTTGCTAGACCACCCAGTATAATTTTGAACAATTCTACCTTGTGTCGTTTTCACTTTTGTTGGTTTTATCCTCTTCATTGGTCATATTTTACTATTTCTTTGTATTCTTGAAATTTTTTGACAAAATGCGAGGCATTGTTTCTTTACAATTTTATTGATAAATACTTTTGTATTCCTTTATTCTTGAAATTCATTTTGAAATGCAGTTAAATCACTTGAAAACAGCTTGATTCATTCAAATCATGATTATAACCCTAATTAGGAGAGACCATGACAATGTGTATTCTAAGGCTATTTTTTTTTCACTGTTGAGGCAAAACCCTCTGGGTACTCTATCTGATGCCCATGAATTAGAAGGTTTCCACTCTGGGTAGTAGAAACTGGAACTACTGGCCCTGTGTTAGTTTTAGAGATCTTCCCCTGCAATTCCTTTACATAGTTCTTTGCCTGACTGGGTAATTTCCTCACATACATGTACTGATCAATACTTAGCTGGAGACTCTAGGGGGACCCTCAGATATCTGTATGTCTCTCTGCTCTCTCTTCTTTAGAAAGTCCTGAAAATTCTGGCTGCCTTGGCCTCCCTAGATTTCCAACTCTGCCTCCTCAAATCAGGATGTTCACTGGGATCCACCCAGGTCCCTTATTTTGGGGGACATGGACTGAAACACCCTCCTGGAGGTAAGCAGGGGAAATTTAAAAACTTATTTCATTTGTTTCCCATCTCTCAGGCATCAGTGTTATTAATTGCTTTATGTTTTGTGTCCAAAAAAAGCATTTTCCTCACATATTTTGTACTTAAAAAAATGGTTTCAGGTAGGAAGATAAATATCCTCTGTTACTCCATCTTGGATACTTAAAACAATCTAATTCAGAACTCTAATGCAATCTAATACAATTAATTCCACACTCCATTTCTAATGGGAAATAAATCTTCTCTCAACATGTTAAAATATCTCAGTGTTTTGTCAATTTAATCTACTTAAAGAATTTTCTGACCTGCTCCAGTGAAAATTGGCTGTTCTCTAAGCTCAGTCCTCACTCTGGGGTCTCTATTAACCACTGTCCCTTTACTCTGATACTGATGTCTTGTTGTAGAGCTCTTAACTCTCCCTCTTTTTCACCTCCCTTTTTCTTGCTAAACTGCATTCTCCAGAAAGGAAACATGGGAAGCACATCTTTGAAGTCCTGCATATCTCAAAATATCATTATTCTACCATTACCCATTAACAAGACTTTTGCTGGCATAGAATTCTAGGCTGGAAGTAACCTTTTCTAAGAATTTTAAAGTCACTGATGCACTATTTTCTGGGTATCAGTATCATTCCTCACATCAAAATGAAAGCTGCAAAGGAAAAGGGTTGTTATTTTAAAATTTTATTCACTGCTTGACACTCAATAGTAGGCACTCAATAAATATTTCTAGAATAAATGAAAGTGGAGAAACCATTCTGATTCTTGATTCTTTGTTATTTTAGGATCTTTTCTGTTATCTCTAAGAATCTGAAAATTCATAAAAAAGTACTCTGACCAGTATCTATTTCAATCCATAGTGTTGGGCATTCAATTGGCTCTTTCAATCTGAACACTTATGTCTTTTAATTCTCGAAAATATTTCTGAATAATTTTATAAAAATGTTTCTACCTTCAGCCTTAACTGTTTCTGGAATTCTATTATTTATGATAAAATTTCTAAGCAGATCTTTAAATTTTCTTATCTTTGTACTCCTATGTTCCTATCTCCCAACCCTACTTTCAGCAAGGTTTCATTAACTTAATCTTTCATTAGTGTGTATGTATTTGTGTGTCATTCACATACAACTTCTAAGAACTCTTATTTCTTCCAAGGTTTTTTTTTTTTTTATCCTTCCTTCCTCCCTTTCCTTCTTTCTACCTTTCCACCCCTTCCCTTTCTTCCCAACATATTGATTTTGTTTTATAATCTATCTTTCAAACCTCTCCAAGGATATCAATAATAGATTCTCATCACCTTTTCCTCCCCCATTTTCTTCTTCACATACAATTCTTGTTTGTTTGTTATCCAAGTTGCTTTTTTAGTATTTACTTGCTCTGGGATCTATCTTCCAGAGTAAATACTTTCCTCAAATGTCTGATGACTTTGGCTGTTTGGTCGTTCTCAAAAGTATGGTATTAAAAAACAGAATGGAAGCCACGTACCCTAAGTAGGGTAAATGTATCCCATGGTGTTTGCTGAAGGGAAATCTGGCTGGCCTGTTTCAGTGGAAGTCTTTATCATCCACAACTTTAGGTGTTTTTTCTTGGGCTAGTCAGAGTTTCAGAGGAAGACATTTATAATGTGCCTGGAAGGTATAAACCTGCCTGCCTGCCTGCCTACCTGTGAGTCAAGTGTGTGAGCTGGAAGGAGAAGGCTGTGATTCTCAGATTTCGGAATAAACGTTTATTTAATTTCCAGGTTTATAAACCTGAGTTCCAATAGCCCGATGTTTCCTCCCATCCTCCACCCCAGTCCAGGTACCCTCTAATTTTACCCTCTCCAGGGAACGAATCTGCAGGGCTCTGCCAGGGGAGGGGAGGGACAGCAGCCTGGCTGCCACGTTGGAAAAGAGATGTGGGGGCTCTGAGTGAGTTTTAAGCATATTTAAAATAAATTGTCCTTTACGGTTAATTTCTACAAGGCATGATACTGGCAATTCCTAAGCATTTTGGTGATTGTATGACATAAATAAAAAATTATTTCTTTGTTTTCCCCACTGCCAGTTTTCCCTTGGGTGGCTAAATTAGACATAATTCAGCCATCCAACTTCCAAAAATTGTTTTCCCATTTTTTTCCTCTTTTACTCTGGTTGTTCTTGTCGGTTTATGTGTTCTGGAAAAAGTATTGTTATTTTAGTTAGGTTCTAAGAGGAAACTAAGCCAGACATAAATCAATATTCTATCATTAACCAGAAATTCCTCAATTATATTTAATTTAGTTTGCCTTATTGTTTTAATCTGTGTCTTTGAAATATCTTTCTGGAAAACAGCTGGACCTAAATAAACAAGTTTCTATATAAGAGTTATTAACAGTACTGTGATTACTTCTTTAGTGTGAACTGGTAAGTAATCTGTGTTCTTTCTAAATTTTAACACAAATGACTAAGGAAGATCATTGGTAGAATCCTTATGAAAATCTTCAAGGACAATTTAAAAATTTTCACTAACTATGTGGACAACTACCTGTTTTATTTTAGTCCCATTTTCTCTTATCCAGTCTCCTATGGACTCAGAAAAAAAAAAAAACAGAACTGGGAAAATTTACACAAACTCTATAAATATCAAAAGGGAATATCAGAGTCAGCCTAAAATGTCTAGACCGATTCATTTCAGTTCTTTTCCTCAGTACATCAAAGAAATAAAAGCTAAAAAAGGATTATAAAGTACATCTTTAGAGAAATTATTAAAAGAGGACATACATATAAGAGAAATAGAGAACACAACTGAGAGGGAGGAAATGAATACGATAAATAATGTGGACAACTGCCCTTCCCTGTCTCCCCCTGTGTAGTTGCTGGGCAGCCATGAGGGGCACTGAACTCCCCTGGTGGAATGGCTCAGATTAGGCTAATTCAACCATGGTGATCCCATTGCTCTTAAGTGACTAATTGAGGCATTTTAGTGCATCCCCTGGCCGCTGGGGTGATTTAGGACTGTCCCATGGTCTATTTAGAGCAAATGAGATATGAGGAATAGTTTACTAGGATCTTCTAAGGAAACTTTTCATGATCTTAAGGGAGCATCACAGAAAGAGATGGCCTCTATTACTTCCCCTGAAAACTGGCATGTGTGGATGTGAGACCAAGGAATTCTGTGGTCTTGCTACCAATCTGGGCATGAAGGCATCCCATGGAGGACAGCCATATGAGAATCACAGAGAGACAGAGCTGTGGCTACTGAATTCAGCTTGTCTTGAAGTTCACCCTACCTGAGATCTGCAGGTAAGTAAGCATATGCATTTATTTGTTTAACCCAGTTTGAGGTAAGATCTGTTACTTGCAGATGAAAGCACTGATATAGATAAAAACGGTGATTTATATAGTTGCTGATATAACTATTCAATTGAATTACAAGCTCTGTCTCAATGTTAAAAAAAGGAAAACTATATGTGATTAAAAGACACGTACAATAAATTTATGTAAGGGTCTCTATACAACCTAAGAGATGACAACAGCAAATGTAGAAACATTCTCTGCAAATGCAAAAGAAAAAAAAAGCTTTCTTTATGTCTCCATTTTGTTTATTTTAAAAAATCAGCAGAGAATCTAATCTTAACTCTGCAAGTTGAATTCTCCTATGCTATCAAGACTAGTGTTTCCTAATGTGAATCTATTGATATTTTGGGCAAAAATTGTCCGATGTGAGACTGTCCTATGCATTGCATTCCTAAACTCAGCACTAACTGACTGTCCCTATGTCCGGTTATTGTGACAACGAAAATCCTCCCTCATTCACTAACGCAAAGGTGGTGCTACCAGCCCTAGTTGAAATCACTAATGTACGGGAACAGATGCACAGCATATCCTTCGAAGATTCATTCTTTCCTTCAATATTATTTTAAAATCGGAGTCTAAGCTTTTTATATTCCAAATAAAGAAACTGAGGCCAGAGAGGGTAGCCATATACCATTCAAATGATTAAATAGCAGTTCTTCAAAACTGTTACAGGGGACTATTAACTGAGTTTATTTTTTCACTAAGTTCACATGAAATGATCCCACATCACATACCTGTAATGTGACAGACATGCTATAAGACGCAATATGTGCACACAGCCATGTTTTCTAGGATCTAATGATGAGTGATAGCAAAGGAAACCTATAGGCATATTTCCGTTTTTAACCATAAGGTTCTTTTGAGCTAAATAGAACCAGGGAAAAAGAAATAGTATCAGGACATTTAACTTTCACCCTGCAGATAATTTTTGAGCAAGGGACTATGCTAGGCACTGTGACAGGAGTGGCATGGCTATGGCAGGGTGAAGGCCCTACTTAAATGAGCCTACTGAATGGCAGGCTGAGAAGCAGCTCAAAGAGGAACGTGGAAAAGAAGCTACTGATAATTCTTGAGCAGATAGAGAAAGACATAAACATTTGTAAGAGATTGGAGAGTTGAGTGAAGTAATAAAGGAAATACTTGTATGAAAGAATTGAGTGTATACCTGAAATGGCTTATCTGATTTTCTAAAAGGAAAGAGAGTCTCTCTTTTATCTCCTCAAATCTCTCTTTTTCTTCCACTGACACCGTCCCAATTCCATCAGGTCTGAAAAACAATCAGAAACAGTAATTTATTTTATATATTTTATATTAAATATGTAGATATATAGCTCTGAAAAATCCAAATAATTAAAATGCTTATCAGTCTACAGTATACATATTACTTGTGTCTACAGTGGAAATTTATTGGAGATATTTATAGCCATTTGCTTCGTATTTTGACCTGGAATGAATGGAACAAAATTATTCTCTTTTAGACAGCCTTCAAGGTAAGGGATTACAATAAATATTTCCAAGATTCACGGAAAACAATGACTAGTCCTTGAGAATGGCAGTGAAAAGAGTTTTATAGTGGTACCAAACATTTGACCAATTAAATAAATACCCCCTGAATGAAAATATAAAAAAATACTGAATGCTAGCTAAAATATCTTAACTGCTTCTCTTCCAAATAAAAATTAAACTAACATAAAATAAGAGATTCAATTTTATTTGTAAGAAATGTAGAAATTTTGGATACAAGTTGTACTCTACTGATCTATTTTGTTTAAATATGAGGACATATGTAAAAATAAATTTTTGAATAAAAGTACACAGAAAAGACCAGCTATGTTTCTTTTCAAGATTTTTATGCTTAAACAAATATTCCTATGGAATCAAGGTGAATTTTCATTAGGACTTTTAAAAGTAGTTATGAAGACTGAACAGAAATCTTCTTTTACTAAGATTAGGGTTGAAGATACAAAATACATTAAATGGTAGAGATTTGGAATTTATTCTGTATAAATTTAAGTATCTGAGTGTATTGCAATCTAAAGTTTTGAACACATACATTTTAACTGTCTTTGCTAACACAGAAGAAAAGTTATAGTAATTTCATATCATCTCAAAATCTATATATTTCAACAACAAAATGAATCATTTTGCACTTAATAATTAATAGCAATAATTTCTTTCCCTATTAGCACATTTTTTATAAAGATTATCTTTTCATTCCCAAAAAGTTATGCATTTATCATTCCGACTTACTAATTTTTAAAGTTTATGTATAAAATAGGTAGAAAAAAAGCTTATGAAAAACAAAGAAAATGAATGCTTAAAATAACTTTCTCCAATAAGATTTTTGATGTTTCCACTGTTTTTATATATGTGTATGTATATGTGTGTGTGTGTGTGTGTGTGTGTGTGTGTGTGTGTGTGTGTGTGTGTTTCTATGATGGTTGTAAACTAGTCAATTAGGATAAAAGCAATTAATTTTAAAGTTATACCTGAATCACATTGACATAAAGACCTTTTATTTATCAAAGCATCATTTAAGTCTGAAGTTTTTTTTCAACATGTAGTAAATAATTTATTTCAGAAACATGTGTGCTGCTAGAATTTATGCTTTGAAAATATTTCTTACAATTATATTTTGTTCCTAAGTAGAGAAATGTCAATTATCTAGTATCATAATCAAAATAATGTATCACATTTTCCCATCATAATGCATTTGAATGTTAACTACAGAAAAATAATGACAAAATATTGGTCTTCCAAATATTTTTAGGAAGAATAAAAGAAAATATAACCTATAAATTATGAAACAAGGAAATACGAGCTAGCTCCAATGTTTTATAATAATGGATTTTTTTTCATTTATTATTTCAGAGTCAGTTCTCACTGAGCAAAATGACAGCACAAAACCCAGAATATACCTTATGAATATGTATTAAAAATGACCACAAAAGTTTAGTCTAAGAGTTCTATATAAATCATTAATTTGGGAGTTTGGGCATTCAAACAAAAACCATAACTACATTATGTTATTTAATAGACAGCAATAAAAACTCATACTGCAAGGTTGCAGGTGGTTATTTCACTAAATACACCTATGCACACTTGATGGAAGGGAGCAAAGAACACAGTTTTACTGTTCTGATGACTGACATGTCCTTTGGCTTTGCTCTCTGACTCATGCCACACGGTTATATTTGAGTGAATTTTCCTGTTTGCTTTAACTGTCAAAGGAGAATGTGATCCACAGTGATCCAGCAAGTTGTCTGTCATTTTAAACTTCACTGTGGCATACTGTCCACCTAAGGAATGGAGCCAGGGGTTCAGATGATGAGAGGTGAGAAAAGTAGTCAGGGGGATGTCACTTATGTCAACTTTCGCTAAGATAAAGGCTTATACACAGTGAAAGGTCATCATTTTGCTGAGTTTATTACTAAATTAGGTACATGCTGACAGGTTAAATAGAACATTTAATATTTTGGACTTGCTCTTATTCACATGTCCTTATTTTTGTGTATATAACAGACTATGTACTGAAAATTAGGTATACGAAGTGGTCTTCTATATTTAAATTACTGGGAATAAATGGCGACTTTACTATGGTCAGGCCTAAAGGTAACAGCTCTTTCTAAAATGATTCTTTAAATAAATGCAAATACTTCCGGTGTTATCAATGTCTTCCTGTCATGGTCATTACTAAAACGAACACACCAATTAGCAGTTTCAAAATTTTAAATACACACCTGGTACTATGCTGGCTGTTTTGTATGAATAATGACAAAAGGATGCTCACAAACAACCCTTTCTCCAGACTCCAAGGAAGGAGGCTGTCAGGGTTCAGGGAGGTTAGGTTACTTTCCCAAGGTCACACAGCTAGTAAGTGCTGGAGCCAAGATGTGAACCCAGGTTTCTTGCATTCCAATGTCAGTGCTATTAGTGCTCATGCCTTATATTCTTTCTCTCATTTTTACAGAAAATATTAAAGAGCAATAATAAAAGGACTACTAGAAAATGGAGGCTTTATCTGAGATGCAATAATGGTGAAACTATTTTAAATACATGTATGTAAAACATTTTCTATGTTACTTGTACTAAAGGCAAAGAGCTTAAAAATAAATAAAATTTAAAACACCTATCATTGAAGCAGTGATTCAATTAAAAAAGATCTTAACAAAGAAAGTCCTAGAATGTGCTTTCATACATTACAAAATATGTATTTGCAGAAGCCTTGAGAAAAACTTAAAGCAGTTATATTTTAAGAATATTTATCTAGTGGACTAATAAGGTTTTACAAACTCAGGTTTTAAAGTAATTTCTGCCCGCTATACTTTTAAGACAGAACCTGATCATCCGTCACCACTTCTACTTCCTCTCCTTTGGTTCCAGCCATCATCAGCTCTCTCCCGAGTGTGGCTGCAACTTCTTTGGTCCCGCTCCTCCAGTCTTTTCCTTGTCAGAGCATTGACAACACAGAGACTTTTTAAAGCATAAGTCTTATTCCTGTAATGTTGGCACTCACTGTAAATGCCAAAACCCTTATGATGGTCTACAAGACTCTGTATGATCCTCCTTCCTCACACTCACTCTCTGACCTTCCCTACCTCCTCACAGCAAGCCCCTCTAGCTCCAGACGCACCGGCCTCCTAGGCAGCTGCAAACCTATGAAGGACCCTCTGCCTCAAGGCTTTTGCATGCACTTCTTCTGCTGCCTGTGAGCTCTTTCCCTAGGTGCACACACGGCTTGCTTACTCCCCTCCTTCTCATTTCTACGGACATGACTCAGGATTAACGAGGTTACTTCTAACCACCAGATGTAAAGGTGTAATCCCTCATTTCCATAGGCATCTTTCCTTTAACATGTTTTATTGCTTACCATTGTACATGTGGCTGTCATCCAACATGTGACATATTTATTAGTTTATTGTCTGCCTTCTTTGTGCTGTACCTCCAAAGCCTAGAATAGTAGCTGGTATACTGTTGATGTTCAATACGTAAATGTCAAAGAAAAGAATGAGTGATACATAGAACATGAAAATATCAGCCATATAAGATTATGAGAATTCATGAATTAGTAATATCACAAATATTATTTATTAGTATTAATATGGCATAAGTTATTTGGAACATTTTTTATCATATAATAGTAGGGAAAATAGAAATTTTTTTGAAAAGCAAACAAAAGCAGGAATTACAGTTAAGTATTCTGTGTAAAAAGATCTCTAAAAAAGTTTGTATTTATTTACACTTAGAAAATTTTTAGTGTTTATTTGTCATTTTAATTATTAGTGAAATTATTTAGTTTAAATCTCAGGAATAATTTTCCTGAGATAGTAAAAAAGAATAATGTCTCTTTGCCTCTTTGACATTGATAAAAAGAGTACATTAAAATGTGGTTACTAAAAATTCTAATATAAAGACAAGTTTTCTGATTTGAATATTACTCAGCTATATAAAAGATGAAATACTGCCATTTGCATTTATGACAATATGGATGAATCTTGAGACAGTCTTGCTAAGAGAAATAAATGAGACAGAAAAAGTTGAAAACCATATGATTTCACTTACATGTGAGATATTAAACTGAAAGCAACAGATGAATATGACAAACAGCCAAAAATTCACAGGTATGGACAACAGTTTAGTGGTTACCAGAGGAAGAGAGCGGAGAGGTAGAAAAGGGGGACAAAAATATGGTGATAGGAAGAGATTTGACTTTGGGTGCTGAACACATGTAGCAATATACAGATGATGTATTAGAGAACTATACCCTGGAAACCTATATAATTTTATTAACCAATCTCGCCCTAATAAATTTAATTAAATAAATGAATGTTAATTTGGAAACTCTACACTAATAATTAAATTTTAAAGTGGTTTCAGTGAGAAGGAAAGGTATTCTCATGTATCGAGATTTAATATATTTTTTTTTCCTGGGTCCTGGTAGTTATTGAAACTACATGCTTTTAATAAAAAGAGTGTTCTGTTACAGAAGTATAAGATATGAAAACATGATAAAACTGGTTAACAGTAGATACATACCTTTTAATTATAGATATTGTTAGGTAAGTATGACTTGGAACTTCCTTCTGGTATTGCATAATAAGCAATTGAACACCAAGTACAATTGTGTCTACGTTAATTATATTTCAAAGATTTTTAAAAATTAGAATTTGTATAATAGAGCCTTCTGCTGCTGATGCATAATAGCCTGATCTTACATCTGTCTAAGGGTCACAGTCTGTTTTATGAGAAATTTTCACACTCACATGTGCACAGGCATACATACACAAAACATTTCTGAAAGCCAGATTCATCCAAAAAATAGTTCCTACATATATTAAGACCTGTACAAATTAATTTCATTAAATTCCTCCGTGAACTAAGGGATTTTATAATTTGTGCTATTCAAGATTTATTGGCTTTCAAATGTTTTAAGGAATATTGTGGTCCTGGGACATATGCCAACAAAAAGAGTAAAATATAGTCCAAGTATTTTTGGAACAATACAAATTGTAAGACCTTCTTGTAGATTCATAGTGAAACTAAAGCATATTATAGAGTCTGAGTAGCCTGAGAATAAAGAAATCTGTTTAACTTTGTTTAAAGAGCATGTCCCAAAATTATTTAGTCATGGGATTGACCCACAATTCTCACTTCAAAAGCATTATTTAGTGCTGAGATGCATTTGTTTTATTACTTAATGAAAACTGTAACATATTCTATAGTTATTTTCTCAATGACTTTACCAGCCAGACAGGTTTAGACACTTGAGGGTTAAGTGTAACCTTGGCTTTATCATTTCTCATATGCTACATACTGCCTAGAGCAAAGAGCTCAGGCAGCTTGTAGGTTGAATAAACACATGAAGAGTTAATATTGTATAGAAAAGTCTGATAGATTGAGGAGATAGAGCTCCTTCACTCTCACCCAGGAAACCCCGCCCTCCTCAACTCATCAGGTAAATTTCTTTATGCCGGCAGTTTGGTTGTTTGTGGTAAAAGATGTTTTGCAAGCAAGAAGTGGGCAAATGGTAAAGTTCATGGTCCTTCTGAGTTTCTTATAGGCTTCTTTTCACCTTCCCTAGCCAACGAGGAATGTATAACATCTTAGCTTCTCCTAAAGAGAGTGAGAAGGGGAGAGACACCTAGAAGGTGGTATTTCTGAATTGTCAATTCTGCCTGAAGCACAGCAGGTAAAAGTCACTTTGCACTTCGTGTATTTCCCACCAATATCCATTTGTGAACAGAATCAAAAAGAGAAGAAGACACAGCACGAGAATAAGAAATGATGGAAGATGAGGGAGGAAACAATAATCTCTTCTTATTTTTGTTCCCCAACCTATAACACCTCCTATTGCTTCAAACAAAATGATATAGTATTTCGATGGCCATATATTACATATCAGTGTACTTTTACTACTCTTGAAATTTTACATATCCAAAGAAGAAATTAATTTGACCCCTTTACATTCACTGAGACAGAAGAAACCAATTTTCTGTGAGAAAAGATTTTAAAGACAAAATTTTGAAGTTATTTTTCTTTTTCCAAACACTCCTTCTTCCTAATTCTTTTCGTATTTGAATTTCCTACTGCATTCTATTTTTTGAAGGATTTTAAAGAGTAGACATTTCTACAGAGAGAGCATAACCTGACTCTATAAATACATATGACCTTGTGACTTATTTTTTGTGTTAAGGTAGTAATACGCCAAAGATAGTTATCAAGATTTTTGATAACTGGCCTCTCCTGGAACCAAACAACCAACCGAACATTCTCGGACTAATCCAAATTAAACTCACCACTGCACACAGTTCTAAAATGTTGGGGGAGGAGATTTTGTAATAAAAATAAAGAGAGTTATGGTTGGTGTAGTTTTCTCTGATATTAATATTGCCCTCTGCCCCATACTTAACATTAATATTTTTATTAAATGACTTTTTTTTAAATTAAAGAATTATGGACACACCATAATTTGAACAGAGGGAATCAGGAAAACACAAAGACAAAAATTAAAATTTCTTAAAAATTTCTCAACCAGAAATAACTGATAACATTACTTTGTAAATATAATTCCAGTCTTCTTTCTATACATGTAAGGATATATTGACCATTCTGATTCATAATTTTATTCTTTTAATGAGCTATAAACATTTTTATATGAAAATATTCTAATATATGCTTTTTAATGGAATTATGACATTTTATTGCATGAATGTGCCATAATTTATTAATCTAATACTATATTAGGAAAAATTTAGACTTTTTTCCTCTTTGTTTTTCCTACCATATATATTACTACAATAAGTAATCTTATATGTTTTATCCCATCTGTGATGGTTTCCTTGTAACAAATTCCTGAAAATACATTGCTAGGTTAAATGTGCTATGTATTGAATTGTGTCCCACCCCCCTGCTATCCACGCTCCAAATTCATATGTTGAAGTTCTAACCACCAATGGGACTAGATTTGAATACAAAACTTTTAGGGGATAATTAAAATTACATAAGGCCATAAAGGTGGGGCCCTAATCTGATGGGATTGGTGGTCTTATAACAGGAAGAAGAGTGAGATCTTTTTCTGTTATGTGATGACACAGAGATAAGGCAGCTGTCTTCCTGGCCTCCACAGAACCTGATCGTTCTGGTACCCTGATCTCAGACTTCCAGTCTCCAGAACTGTAAGAAAATAAATTTCTGTTGTTTAAACCACCCAGTCTATCATATTTTGTTATGGCAGCACGAGCTAACTAAGGCAAAAAGGAATAAAATTTTGGGGGCATTTAATAAATATTACAAAATTGCTTTTTAAGATAAAAGCACTTATCAGCTTACACTCTGATCTATGGTGCATGAAATTATTAATGTCCTTGCAACCTCACCAACCGTGGTCTTTGCCATGTGGTTACAATTATTTTCAATTTTATATAAAAAGGGGATTTCACTGTTTTAACTATATTAATTTCCATGGTGTAAGATGGCACATTCCTGTTGGTTGTATAAGGTCTTTCTGTGGGCTATAAAAATCATTGTGTTTAAGAACATTTAATTCTACTTATGAAGTGCCCCAACGTGTCACCTATACAATTTGTAAAAAAATGGTCCAATATCATCCATTTATTTACTCAACAAATAGATACTGAGAACCTGGCTGTGTCCTGGAGATATGATATGAAGACAACAGAAATGATTCCTGGTCTGCCTAACAGAGATTAGAGCAGGGAAAAGCATAAAAAGAAAAATCACACAGTAAGTGTACAGTTACATTTAAGGAGGGCAAAAGTGCAAAGATCTGATGTAGTTTAGATTTTCAGGAGGGTTCAGTTTGGGAATGATATTTAAGCAGCAGTTATGGGGAGCCTGAAGCAGAGGCATGACAGGAGGTTCTTCATAAAGAGGTCTAATTTTTTCAAAGTGCAGATTTTATCATGTGACTTCTGTTCCTAATATAGTAGATTTACTTGAGACTCCCAAATCCTTCTTCACTGTAAAACACCTAAACACTGCATAAATTATAACAAGCACACTGTTAAATATTGTGCTAAACTTAATAAACAGTAAAAAAAAAAATCTCCAAAGGGTAAGAGAACAAAAAGTGAATCAGGAGCTGAAACCAAAGTCAGGGTGAAAGTGAATACCAGGGCTGCTGGTACCAAGGAGGCTTTACAGCTATGTTCAAGGGAATGGACCACTGGGTAAGAGGCCTAATGTACATGCGCCACTGAAACTGAGATACTTGTGAAAAATGGGACCTTTAATTGGGCTACACTAACAGTGAAAGGATGAGTTAGAAAGAATCAATAACCTTGCAAAGGGGAGACAAGAAAATCTGTTTGTTTCTACACACCTATAGATTGAGTGAAAATGGTCTTTCCTGAGAATATGCACCATAAGCCTGACCTCATTATATTGCATACTACTTGTGTAATCAAGGAATCTCCAAGATGAGAAAATAAAGTATCTCCAGTAGCACAGTAAGTGTACAGTTACCCTATTACCAAGTAAAAGCAAGAGCAAATCTTTGGAGGAAAGTATTCTCAATCCAAACCTTGTAAACTCCCACAGATTAGTTTCAAATATATATGTTTACTATAAAAAGTTTTAGTAGAATAAGAAAACATGACTAAGGTATAAACATCAGCAGAAGCCATAGGTACAGACACACAAGAAAATTTCATTATTGCAATAATCACAATATAAAACAATAAAAAGTCTAAAAAAACAAAAAAGGGAATAAAAATCAAGAAAGGAATAAGAGCTGTTCATAAATGACCAAGCAGAGTTCAAAAAGAACCAAATAGAATTTCAAGAACTAAAAGATTTAATAACTCATACTAACAGTTTAAAAGTGGATTAAGAAATAGATACCATAGATGAGAAAAATTAAGGAAATAGGGTAAGAATTGGCAAACTATATAGTCCACTACCTGTTTTTGTGATAAAATTTTATTGAAAACAAGCCACACTCATTCATTGACATATCATTCATGGCCATTTTTATACTATGATAGTGATAGCAGAGTTAAGTAACTGTGACAGAGACCACATGGTCCACAAAGACCAGAATATTTATGTTTACTACCTAGCCCTTTATAGAAAAACTTTTCAAGTCCTGAACTAGAAGGTAGAACTGATAACATTACATAGAATGTGCTGAAAAAATAAGTAGATAAAATATTTACTAGAGACATTAAGAGATATAGAAGACAAAATACCTAATATATGCGTAATTGGAATTTCATAAAAAGAGAGATAATATTTTAGAAATGATGACAAACATGGATCTTCAGGTCCCAATCAGATTAAATTAAAATAAATCCACACTTAATTCAATATCAGGGCAGATAAATCAGACAAATCTCAAACAGAGTATATAAAAATAAATGAACAGTAGATACATAGAGAATATAATCAATAATATTATAAGTATGCATGGTACTGGGTGGGTACTAGACACATCGGGCAATGACTGTAAATTACATAAATGTCTAACCACTATGCTGTATACCTGAAACTAATATAAAGTATTAAATGTTAACTGTAACTGAAAAAAAATTTCTAGAGTGAGGCTTAAGCTTCACTATTTTTAATCCTCAAGTGATTCTAATGTGGTGATTATACAGATTAGTATAATCCATGAGCTTCATTTTATAAACACAGAAACACAGGTGCAATATTAAAACTGAACTACTCAGGAAAACATAGCTATTTGAGTCTGGTACCAGGATTAAAACTCTACTGTCAAGTACAGTCTGGTGACTACAGGGATATATGATAGAGTGATACATGATCCAAAATAAGCCAATGTGATATACATACAAAAAAAACTGATCCAATAATTAAATGTCTTTCCACAACCAAGTATCCACACTCAGATGGTTTTAAAGATGAGTTATTAATTTAAAAAAAAAACAAGTTATTTGAATCTAATACAAAAGAAGTAGGAAAGGTCCCCAATTCATTTCATACGGCTGCAATAATCTAGATACCAAATCTTAACAAAAATAGTACAAAAAAGTACTGTAACAGGCCAATCTTAAGCATCATCACAGATCTAAAAATTCCAAACTGCCTGGCAACAGTAATGATGAATAATACAGATGTACATATACAGCCTTTCATCTTGTTTTCATGTTAACAGCATTACATTTCTACTATGTTCTTAAAAATTTTAGTATGTTAAAAAACTACATGGCGGTGCAACGCAAGACCCCAAACACTTTTCCCACACCTAACTGGTTGCTAAGAAGACTTTAAAGGTCCCAAGTTTAAAACAAGCTACACCGGAGGAGTAGTTCACATTTCTGTTCGTTGTATGCCTGATCTATATTCTAACACATGTTGAAACGTTCATTTTGTTTTGTATCTTTCTCAACAATTTACCTTCAGGAGGCTCTTTTGTGCATTGCTGCAGAGACACCCAAGAACAGTTTCCTGTCAGTGAATGGTGTAGAGGAAAAAGAGAGGAAACTGATTAAGTGGCCTTAGTAACTAATCCCCAAGTTGCAGTCTGGTGACCTGCTTACCTTGGATGATGGGGGAGGAAAGGGTCTTAACTCCTGCTTTTGGTTGTGTCTTGTCACTACCACAATATTTTCCAGCAACAGATCGAGGTTATGTTTGTTACAGGATGCATGTAACCTAATGTTAACTTTGTGGTCATAAAGTATCGAGCCATCAAGCAGATTCCTTAGTAGACCAAATCTTTTGTCGCTAACATGTTCTGAGACATACTATGATGAGGCTGGGATGACAGAGGGGAAGGGGAGGGCCCATAACCCTGCCAGGGCTCCTCCTTATGATGATGGACAGCAGATGCCGAGAGGTACCTACTCAGTGCATCTCCAGCCTCATCTTCTGGCTCGAGACTTGTCTAGAGCATGCCACTACAACAACGATACTCTCGAAGGTCACCTTTGCATGACCGGTCTTTTACAGAGCAATTTCCAAAAGCTCATTTAACTACTATACTGTATGTAAAATATCACTTGATATTTAAGTGATATTTTGTCATTTACAGAGTGCTTATACAATTTTATGTGACCTAGCTAGGAACCATATCAGATAGATGTCATTTATCTTATTATTATTGACAATGAACAGATGGGAAATTGAGACAGGACAAATTGCTCAAAGTGAAATAGCTCATAAGTAGAATTTCCAGGACTGAAAGACAGATGTTTCTAGCTCAGAGCTATTTCCAACATACCAAGTCTCTCTCCCCACACCATTCACTTTCTCTGTCTTTTCTGTCTATCTCATTATAACAGGGATAATTATCTTGATTGAGTATTGAACTTGAGGTTGGGTGGAGATTTATGCTACTCCTGGGAAAGAGGAAGATTTGGGGTTGTTCTATAGCTTCTGATAGGATAAAAAAAAGAACTAGCAGTGTGTATATAAAAGGTACTCTGATAACCACCCTGTCCACCTTTGCACACAGAGTGTGCAGGAGGAAGTCTGTTGGACTGGACACAGCACGTAAGGATAACCTTGCTTTAACATTTGATCTGTTTGCCCACCATCCCAAAAGTGAATTTCTAGATTCAGAATTTGAATGACATTTATACTTAATTTCTCTATGCCATATATCTAGGACTAGAATTAAGCAGTGGTAATGAAAATTCATAATGATTCTATCTGATGTAATTATATAAGATTTTACTCAAAAACGTGTCATCTCTAAAACTAGAGGCAAAAAGTTGAGATACAATTTCTGAAGTCATAGGTAAAAAGAAAGGTTATCATTTGTGAAATGGAGGTATCGTGATATGATTTGACTGCTGTCCATAAAGGTTGCCTACCACTCTGTGATATGATCTGGACTCCACAGGAAATAGGGATTACTTTATATATAAACTATAGTCACGCTGTACTCCTGCACCCTGTACTTGAAAGCTAGCACATGTGAGCTGGCCTTTGTCAGGTGTGTAGCAGCTCTAAGATGGCCCTACTAAACCACAGACAAGTCAGTGAATGCACTGCGTATCTTACATTAAATTGAAACAGAAAAGCCATTTTGTGTTGCTGCTTTAGTTTCTCCGCCCTCAGCCTGACTTATAAAACCAAGATGTATAACCACACATATCAACCTCGACCTTTGCCCTACAGTGCATTGTCTCTGAAAGTCTCTTTTCTCCTGTCAGTCCTTAGCGGCACTATCGCCAAGTGAGTGGCTGTGTTATTCACAGCATGTGTGGCTATCATCCTGCAGGAGTGTGTCTGTTTCTGTCCTTGACTCACTTTTTTCTTTTTCCTTTGCTTTTTTCTCTCTCTTCCTCAGTCTTAGTACCAGCCAGACCTTTTCTGTTTAACTCCATTCTTTTATTCCTGAAACACTCAGAGTGCTATTCAGAGATGTGCCTGCACAGAAGGAACACACCTAGAGAGCTCAACACTGTGTAAAAGGATGTGCTCCCGGGAGAATTTCAGATCCAGACAGCACTGTTGTCCTTCACTTCATTCAGTAACAAAAGGCAATCTTTTTTCCTTTTGAATGTTTGATAGAGGTAGGTCAGGTAATGAGCAACATGACTCTCTGAATGTATGTCTTGACAGATGTAAAAATGATCACAAAGAGAGATTATGGCAAACGCTGACTGAAAAGTCAGACTTGACATTGACGGTATTTTTAACGAAAGTCATTATATAAATAAGATGCTGCAGACTTGGACAAGAGAAGGTTGCTAAAACCTGAATATTCTTTTAGCAAATAAATTAAGAGTATAATGACACACACACTGAAATATTTCCATTTAGCTATTCCAGCTCTAACTATCTATTTTTCATGTTTTTCTTCTTACAATTTATATTTTTATGGCTAGGTGAGGTGGGGAAGCCTATTAGAATAATAACTAATCGATACTGATATAATAATGTATAATTATTGAGTATCTGCACATTAGTATTTCTCCTTTTACATATGAGATCTGAATTTTAGAAAGATAATTTGCTCATCATGGGTCAGTTTGCAAATTTTACAGTTGAGATACAAGTAGAGAGCTTCTGTTTCTTTTTATCCTCTCATTGTGACAGTATGACATTTCTGAGTGACATCTGTTTGATTCTAAAAATTACAGGAAATATCATACCTTTCAGCTTACCTGGGAAAATTTCTACCCTAAACAGAGGTTCAAATTTCCCTAAAAACCTACACTTCTTCCTCTCTTTTTTCTTAAGCTACATGTAACCGAAATGTTGAATCAGAGACTGACTCAAATTTCTATTCTAAAACACCACCCAGAGATACCTGCATATGTAACTATTTTGACCTAGAAAATGAATTTAATGTGTACTATTAATACATTCATGAACATATAAACATACCTTAATTTACACTTTACAGTACACCATTATAAAGAAAACAATAGTTTTACAGAATAAAAGTAACTATGGCAACCTACAGATTCAAATCAGTCTGCCTCCTGGGTGGTGGTTGCAGCTCCTCAGTTGACTCAGTAACTTTCCATTACAATGTGTCTCAAACACATACATTTTGGGGAGCATTAGCTGAAAATCCTACTTGATGTTCTCAATTTGATTTTACCTTTCTGTTTTAATGACTAAAATTATCTGATCATACAACACTTGTTTCACAGCAACCTTCTTACCACCCTGCTTTTCGGAGTGCCGCCTAACACTGGGAACCTATCCTTTGATATCCATTGGTCAGGAGGAAGGAAGACAGAGCTCGGAGATAAGAGACAGTTTTAGTAAAACAGCTCCTCACATGTTATCTACCAGAGATCAGCCATCCCGTCTGTTCCCTGTTCCCCTCCCCACTCCCCCAAGTTTGCTGAGTACAGATGGTTTAATTTGGGGTAATGGGAAAATGGGATGTTATAATCTGTAACGTCCCCCTAATTTTCAAGTGAGGTTGAGTTTCACAATGAAGTCAAAGCCTGAGCAGATCCTGAGACTAGCATTGGTTTTATTCTATTACGGGATAAGAAACAGCAAAAGTGGCAACTTCAACTCAAGTATTTATTGTGTATTCACAACATACAAGGCACTGTGTTAAGGTCTACAGAGGATAATAGGTGAATGAGAACTAGTTTTTGCCTTCAAGATATGATTTAGTGGACTCTGTGTGTGTGTGTGTGTGTGTGTGTGTGTGTGTGTGTGTAATATAAGTATACATGATAAAGTTCACAAGAAAAGTACAGACAGAAGTTTTTTTAGTGTTTGAATGAGTTAACAGAAGTCTTAGAGGAGTTTTGTGATATCTGACTGTTACAAACTTAGAAAAAGAGAAATATTACAGGGAGAATCAATGGGTTGTCTGGGGCAATGATTATGTGGAGAATACGTGGACTCCAGGCTGGATAGACAGGATGAGGTAATATTGAAAAAACCCTAATACTACAGTTTGAAACTTATTTTTAATTTAATAATCGAATGAGAATCATTGATTTTTTTAAAAGAAGTATAGTAAAAATTAATCTGTAATTTAGAAGGCAATTGCTAGACTACTATGAGGAAAAAAAGCAGTAGAGATACGAATAAAGACAAGCATGAACAAATGAAGGCCAGAATTAGGGGAGGTACATGGAAAAGGTAAAAATAGAGACAAATAGAAGGGGTACATGAAGACAGAGCATTGACAGTGGCAATAAATTGGGTTTGTAGATAAAAAAGATGAACAAAAAGCGAATGGGTCTTTAATGGAAGTGACAGAAATATAAATAATGAAGTTATTCATTCATTCATCAAATACTTACTAAACATGCATTTTGTACCAGGAGTGTTTTTTGTTGTTGTTGTTGTTGTTGTTGTTGTTGTTTTTTGGGTCAGGCTCTCTGCTAGGAGCTGCTTTAGTGAGAAGATGGATTTAATTTTACACAAGGAGAGTTGAGAATGCCGGCAGAACATTCAAGTCCCAGACTATCAATAGAGATCTGTATTTTAGGAGAATAATTGGGTTGAAATTATCTGTACAAAAAGAGGTTGCAGTTGAAGCTCTGGAAGGGGGTGAGATCACTGAAGTAGAATTTTTCACTGAAGTAGAAAAGTTCTCAGAAAGAAGAGAGCAAGTTCAAAAACAGACGAGAGAGAAAACACTAGACTGTACTCGGCATCTGGAGGAATAGGAACTATTAGCAAAGTGATGGTCAAAAACTAAATAAGAGGAGAACTGAGTCAGTGCTGCCTTGGAGGAGATAAGCACCATTTTAGGCAGTGCAGGGTCTTGGATATTTCATAGAAACAACTTTTCAATGAGACTAAGAGAGAAGCTCGAGCAGAGGCTACAGGGTTAGGTCATTAAACAATCCATCTCGAAAAATCTCATTGGCACGTGAGGAGCTAGAAGCCGACGGGGAATAGTGAGAGGTTTGGCTGGGAAAAGAACACTGGAAAGGACTTGACACGATAACAGTACTTAAGATCATATAAACGATCGGTTAATGCTTTTAAAGCCAGGCACTGCTCTAAGTGCTTGATATATATTAATGCATTTAATCCCTACCACAATATATAATTTCTGAGATATTATTTTGTCTTCCTTATAGGTAATGAAAGGAGAACCCAAACAGTAACAAGTTTGCCCTGCCTCACACAGTTAAGAATTAATCTGAACCTAGGTGGTCTGACTTCAGAATCTCTTGATCACTGCCGTGCTGTGAGGCTAGGTGAAGCTTAGACAGGTTTGCAAGAAGAAAGAAAATATAAAGAGGGAGGGATGGAATAATAAAAGGGAATGGGGTAAGGGGTTCCTCCTTTATGAGAGGAGCCCTAGCAAAGGTTCTCTGGAACAAAATTAAGAGAAAAGAGGGAGAATGACATGGAGAGATTTTAAATTTAGAGGTACGTAGTTTGGGGGGCTTGCCTTAGGTGATTTTTTGCCCTATTGGTTAAGCAAGAGGTGAGGTCACTGGAGTGTTAAAAGGCAATACTTATTTTTAAAGCGTAGATGAGGGGAGCGGCTGGGAGAAGACATTACATAAATTCCATTATTCACTTTGCTTCTTCAATAAAAGCTTACTCCACAGTGGAAAGGCAAGGATCATTAGGAATACATAAACCTACCAACAAAACCTATATTACAATAGAGATACCAGTGACACTTAAGCTATGCAGACCCTAGTACTAGGCGGTCCATAGGAACTAAAAGGCAACTTCTAATCTCAGATATTCCCTCTCTCTCTCTCTCTCTCAAGTGGCTTTAATGGCAAAAAAGAACATAAAGTGCAGCCCGCCTAAATCGACAGCATATTGATGTACATTTTTCCTTTGTGGGTTTTTTTTTCTCTTCTAAGAAGTGTTCACTATTTAAAATCTGTTACTAGGTGATAATGGCAAATCACATTTTTCTCTCTTCCCAAGTCGAACCTACACATTTCACCGTGTGTTTGCAAGTAAAAATACCTGTTGCCGTGCACGTGAGAGGCGCAGAATGCAAAGCTGTAATGGAGCAGGGTTGGGTCAATGACAGCTCCATTTTCTGAATGTTCCATCAGTTCTGTAAGGTAGCAGAGATGTCTGTGACAGCCTCTCACACCATAACGGGCACAGTATTCATCTAACACAAAGACTTGGCCAGGGCTAAACCAACCCTGCAAAAGAAAAAAAAGAGACTTTTTTTTTCTTTTTGTACTAAGATCCGTTTTTCTGCAGGCACTGTTAGTAAGTATAAGCAGAAGCTGCATTAAAATGTTTTTTATGTTTTTTAAATTAGTGGTATGTTTCATGTTATTTTCAGAAAGGCTAATAGCATCAATCTTGGAACTGATTTAGGACACTGGCAACCTAATATCATCTCTCTTCATTGCCATGGCAAGGCATGAGCAACCTGTTTTGCTCCCCCGTCATTCAAAATTAGTCAAATTTATCTAAATTGTCATTCCCAAAGAGTGACATTCCAAAAGCTGCAATCTCTGTATGAATCAATTAAAAAGAGAATGGCAAAGCAGATACTGAAATTGAAATTGCCTAGTTACCAAAAGCATTTTATAAAGTGAAGCAAAAGAAAATTCCAGTAAGTCTAGCAGTGGTAAACACGTACTGAGTATTTAAATATTTGGAACACTGTCCGCATTCTGTCTGTCTTTCTGTGATGAATATAACAAAGTTAATATTTGTTTTATAAAATATTTTGATATATCATATGAATCTATTTGGATTAACTTAAGATGAAAAAAGAAAAAAGGGGCATGGAGGGTTTTAAAAGGGGACAAGATGATTTTGTAAGACAAGGAAAAGAATGGTGAGAAAGGTAGAAAGATGAACTGCAATAAAGAAAAGGAGGAGAAAGAGAACAAAAAAAAAAAACACCAGAATATTTACTATGGTGATGGTACAGGCAATGTACTAGACATACTACATATATCTTTAATATTTAGAACTACCAATATGGTAGTTATTATGGTCTCCATGCTACAAATATAAAAGCTAAAGTTCAGAGATGTTCAGTGGATTGCTGCAGACCATACTGCAAATCAATTGTTGAGCCATGATTTACATCCAGGGTTATCTTGTCTCCAAACTCTCTTCCTAATCACACCATACTCACTATCTACTAGGTGCCAATGAAGACACACTGCAGAGTCCTCTTCAGACTCCATGTGACATGTGAGGTCATCCATATAATCAGAACAACTTCTGGAGTTAGCATTCAGTAACTAACTCCACTGAATAGAATCCAAGAGCAAAGTGTTCCTTACTAATGTTCACTCCATGTGTGCTTGTCTATGGAAAGATACCATAAGGCTTTGTGATGATTTGTTTTCTCTCCATGTAATTGTAAAGGATGGGCTGGATTAGGTTTAAACTATATAATCATATGTTGAATAACAGGCACTTAATGAAGAATCTAGAAATGAATTAATGAACCATCAGTGTGATCATGACAATAAGTTGTTTCATTTCTTCTTGTCTATTGAAACATCTCTGATGAGCTGGGAGCACATTCTTTCAGAAATCTATTTTAAAGAAAATGTAACTTTATTGCATAATGTTCAGTAGCCAAGAGACTAAATGGTTATAGAAACAGGAATATTCTGGCTGGAAAAAATGCCATAAGAATTGCCACTAACAATATAAATCCTTGAAAAGGCACATGTAATTCCTAGGCTATAGTTTAACGCCCATATACTGAAGAGTCAGCAATCCTTCTAAAAGTAATTATATTTGGTATTGCAAATTTTGGCTCGTTTCAACACATGCCACATAGCAGTTTAGCTACTCAATTCAATTCCTTTTTCTTTCTTTTTATGGAATTCAAGTGATCTTTTCAGGATTAGATGAAACTAAAGCTTTCCTCTGTTACATCTAGCCCCTGTCTAATTGTTTATCCCATTGTTTCTTTCCCTTGTCACTTATGTTGTCTTTCTAGGAACAAAAGAAAGAAATGAAAGATAACAACATTTGGTGAACAGAACTTAAACCTTAAAAATGTCTGTACAGTTGTCAGTAAATTCTGTCGCAGAGGTTTTTTAAATCATTAAAGCTTTCTATTTTAATTCAGCTTTCTCCAGAGGGACTGATAAACCACAGTTCAGAGTCTGTTTGAGTCTATTCTCCTGTCTATTGAGTGGCACAGTGGTGGTCTTCAAGTGTATAATTTTCAAATTGGGAAGCAATCGATTGAAATTTTTCATTCCTAATTCTAACTACAGTTATTAAATGAGTCACGAGGAAAATGTTGCTTCATAACAAGCATTTTTCACTTTTAAACCTCTTTAATTATACCCTATAGAGTACTAGACAGACTTGTACTCACCAGGCAAGAATAGGAATCATTCAGTCTGTGATCCAAAGTCTGCCTCTGAAGTATTCTAAAAAGGAAGGCGTGGTCAAGCTTGCAAGGATTCGCAGAAATAAACTCATCCATACCGTGTTTCTGAAAACGATCTGCATCTGAAAATTCAGAAAAACATGTATAATAAATTTATTTTTCTGGCTTAATAAAGGGCAAATAACAGGCAGTTTTTGAAAAACACAAAATGCACACCTCATCCTAAAGAAAACAACCTTCTATTACATAAAGTATGATGTCAAGAATTCACCATACAAACACAAATTGCAATTTTTTTCAGGAGTCTAAATAAAAATGAACGGGAAAAATTCACAAATCATTTGGAATGAGTTAACCTTATTTTTATTCAAAGTTCCTTTTAATATCCATCACAGAAATCATCTTATTTTTTAATTTTTTAAAAAAGTTGATGCATTTTAAGTATATAATGACTGAAGGAATGACTGGAAAAGAACCCAAGTCTATTCATAAAAAACTGCAATGATGGCCAGAAGCCTGCTTTCCAAATGGCAAACTAGGGCAGAAATGAACATACGAGCGTGAGCTGGATCACTTCCAGTCTTTTTTTTTTTTATGGAGCTTTTAATGGGACCAACCTTAATGTAGAAATGGCAATGAATGCTCTCGAGCTTCAAGTTTAAGAAACATGAAAAAAGGGAGCATCATGTTTGTGCAAATATGCAGACAAAGCATAACTTCCCAAATGGCACTTCAATCAAAGGCCTAAATTTATTGTTCTTTACAGATTGCATCTTTCAACGCCTGTAGACCCTGCGGGTTTATCAAAAGGCAAGCTTTTATGATTGCTTTCATTAATGGTAGGTTTTGTCAAAGTCTTCAATGTGAGTTATTTACTAAGGATTGAGAGAAAGAGCCACACACCACCCAAAAGAAGTGCTGGGGTGTTGCTACATTAGCACTGTTAGAAATGTCGTGCATACTGGGCAAGCAACCAGTTATCAAGATAAAAGTGGGCTCTCCTCACAATGGTAGAGCTGAGGCTCCATTGTTCCCTAAAATTAACAGATAGATCTAATTTCTGGTCATCATAAGAAGCAGAGTCCTAAATGTAAGCTAAATGTAGTTTTTCAAACCTATATGGTAAAATCCTAAAGTTGCAAAGAAAAGGAGACAAAAGTTTATTGATTAAACCCAATTACAGAGTCAGGCTCATAATAAAACTCAATATTGATCTGTGGACATGATGCTAACATAATCAGTCACATTTAGATATTTAGCCCAGATCATATTGATCCATGTCAACTTCAACTTTCAGCCATATTTGTGGATGGAAGAACTATATAATTCAAGCTGAAGGGTCTTCAGAATCACATTAAAAAAAAGAGGATATACAAACTAATGTATTATCTCACATCAATATCAAAAGTGAATGCAGCAAGTAATGAGTGGCTGTTCATAGATGCTGTAAAGTAAGAGTTTATAATAATCCATGAAGAAAGTAGCATAAGTATTCTTTTATATTTAAAAATTACTTATCTGAATGATTAAATACATTACATGTGGTAAATTAGTATTAAATAGATGAATACTAAACTGCTTTTCCTGAACTGAGAGATGAGACAATACAGCATCTCATATTTTATTCTTATGCCTCATCTTTTAATATAAAGTTAAATATATGATAATGTAAAATAATATCAAATGAGGAGGCAGAATACTGAAAAATGCAAGGCATATATATAAAATCAGAAAATTCAATTATGGTTTAAAGAATTTGTCTTAGAATCTTTAGTTTTCTGAGTAAAAAAATATTTTAGTATCATCTTTATGAAATTAAGTTACTAGTTTTTTTAAGATATCTGCTGAATTTTATTCATTATTTTTTACTAGAGAAAGTCAATAAGAAGTTAAAAATAATGTTCATAATGGCTTATCTGTTGAGAACAGGCTCTGTAATAAATAAAATTTACAGAAAAAAATCCATAATTCTCCTTTTTCTATAAAGGTTTGTAGAAGCAAATTTCTATCTCAAAATAATAGGTATAGTCTTTAAATTATGTAAGCTCCTGAAAAAAATGAATCTATGGTTCATTTCTACAGTTCACTATTGTTTTCAAAAAATGAAAGTACTTTATGAAGCATTTTGTGACAAACCTTTCTGAATCACACACATGAATATAAAACTTTCCAACAACTACCATTAGTGATAAAAATAATATTCATGATAGCAACTTAAATCACAAATAGGGATTCTATATTGACAATGATAAAATAAGCACTCTAAAAATTCAATTAAAAAAAAAAACCTACACTCTCTCTGGGGCTATAATTCTCTGAAGGTGAGAATTATATTCTTAGAGATTATCTCACCTTCAAAACCCAGGCTGTAAAGACCAATCGTTTCTACTTCTTCCTTTCTGTGTCTTAGGCACAATTCAAAATATTTTATGCAAATATATGTTATCATGCAGCATTATTCTATTACTTCCCATGAATTTATAAAGATTTAAAAATAAATTGAAAAGGCAACAGTTTTGATCTCCCTGTATGAGAAATCTTTCACTTGAAAATTTTCTCATGAACTAAAATAAGAAATCAGCTATCAGTAAAATATTATCTAGTTTCTTATTTTCATAAAAGAATATTTTCATACAGTCTTCTGTAGGCATATCTACATTTAACTCTTAAGATATAGAGAGGTATCATCTAGATCAAATGGAAAATGTGATTTCAATCAATAACATAACCAAATCCAAGGCTTGGAGACAGTGTAACACAAAATTACAGTGACTAATTTTAAATGGAAAATTATTCATGGCACAAATCAAATGTTTACTGTTAATGTCAAAGTTCAGTTTGTCTTCTGAAATAGTATAAGAAAATTATCAAAAGAAAGCCACAAGATATACGCTTAAACGATATACTGTAAAACTGTCATAAATTGTGATGATTAACCTATGGATTAACTACAGATGTTGGACATGGCAATTGAGGATACTGGTGGAGAGTTTCTATGGTAACAGTTGGGTATATGCTCCAGCATCTTTAGGTGGTACTGTCACCAGGTATGGTCAAAGTAGATGAAATAAAAACCAAACTGAGAAAGATTACTATTTGATACAGCTTTAAGGAATTATAGAAGCTTTATTCAAATGGAACCTGAAAATTTAAATTTTTCATTAGGGTAATAGCTGTTGGAAGTCAAGAGAAAAGAATAAATAGGCTGACAGTACCCATTTAGACAGTTAATACTGACTTGAAAACAGCTAGCATTGAAAACAGTATGAAGACTATTAGCAGGCTGGTAGACCCCACTGTGGAGGAGGCTATTCAGTGGGCACTGACCACAGCTGGTCCCCATGTGCCAAATGCCAAGAGTGATCTAAATCAGAGTTCAGAATGTGAGATGGGAAAAACATTAAGCTAAATTTTCTTTCCTGTGCAACTAATTTTGAAAGATGCTACTTTTTTTTTCTCCTCTGCTCCTGGAGCTGTGAGAGATCAGGGATATAAAAGGGAAAGAGGAGGAAAAACGGGGGAAGGAACAAGGAGACTGAAGAGAAGGTGGCCATGCACTAGCACTGGGACCACAGAGGTGTCCAAACCTGGGACTCAGGCCCCAAGAGGGTTAAGAGTTTACCACGTCCTCCGCAAAACCCTCCGCTGAATTAAGCAGCAATGAAACTTTTGAAATACAGTAACTTGGTTTAAAACTGTCCAATGTTAAGGAGCTTGCCCGCAGCCCCATGTATGGCTCTCTACATCTGATTATACTTTCCTTTTATCTGACTCTCATTGAGCTTGAAAATTTATAGGAAGTTAAAAGTGGCACAGAGAAGTATGAACTATTCTTCTTTTAATAGCACACATATAGCTGTTAAAATTTTAAGTAGATCATCCTGGTTTGTATGTTTGTTTTATGTATACATGTTTCATGCTGAAGACTGAGGAGAAATGCTTGATAGATGTATTAATTAGAAGTTTGTTCACACCTCTATTATTGACCCGAATAATTTCTTAGCTTGTTTTTGCTAAACTGATTAAAAACTGATGTATAGATTTACACATCTTGCTTTCTGCAGCAAATAACATAATATTTTCACATGATGACAATTTTAATCAACACATACAGACCTAGAATCATAGGCCACGCAAACCAATATTCAACATTTATTTGAAATAATATATTTAATGTAAAGTAAGACAAATTTACCTATGAAGTGTGAAATTTAACTTATTAGATCAATCAGGAAAATTAGCTCATAAAATCAAATAATAAAGGATTAAAAAATTGACTTAAAATTGAAAAGAAGGTTAACTTTTCTCATTCGTTTTTGCCATTTATTTATTACTTGAAGTCAATTAGTACTGTGTTGGATTGTATTATGTAACATACATATTGTATTATGTTCCATATATTGTGAGAGAAATGAAAGACAAGGTCCTTGCATATTATTTTGGCTGGAGACAGCAAAGAAGGATAGATTATACAAAGAATGTCTGTCAGTCAGGCAAAAGGCAGTGCACTGTTTGATGAAAAAAAATTGGACAGCAGCACAATTCCCGGCCCTTAAGCTTGCCCTATTTTCCTTAGAATTTCTATATATCTTGAGAGTCAAATAAATAGAGATGCAGAATAGATTCACTTATCACAGAAATCTATAAATACGTACCATTATTTCTGTCCTAAAAAGAGATAGTAAGGTTGTGTTCTAATAAATTAGATTTGATAAATTTATTACTTTGTTCAGATTATCTCTAAACCTTCAGTATGCTTAGTTTTAAAAACAAGTTTTCTTTTTTTAAAGTTATAATATAGATATTTCAAAAAAATCAGAAGAGGAAATGGATTAGCAGCTGGTCCTTGCACTTAACTCATTCACTGTGAATGTTTTCAGTAAAATTCTACCTATATTAATTTTTTTTACTTAGTGAAAATAATCACATACATAATTTAGCATTTCTCTATTTAACTTATTGAACAATTTTTTGCATGCTGTTGTTAACACTTTCATAACCATTACCTTTATATCCATGGGAATGGTAGATAACATTTTTGTTTTATAAATGATGGTTAATCTAAAAATTTAAGGTTTGTCCAGAAAGTAGGAAACTGACATTGCAAATGAGGTCATGATATTCCTTCAAAAATCATATCGTTATAATTATTTTAATTCAGTGAATCAACACCCCACCGCCAAAAAAAAAAAAAAATCATGAAAATACTTACCCTTACCAGCTATTGGTCAGCAAAGAAATGAAAAACAAAGCATATTTAAGTGGGTTAGGAACATATTTATTTTTATAACTAGTCATATTAATTTTATTATTTTCTTGGTTTCTACTAATAACTCTAAAAAGTTGTTCTCCAAGAAGATCAAGAAAGGAGGAAGAAGAATGTTATGGAAGTCAAGAAAGGGAGGAAAACATGAAGGCAGAACTCCCTGGAGAGGCCCAAGGATACCTATGATAGAGGTCATGGTCAGAATTCTCCCTTATATGAGGCACAAGGACACTTTCCTCCTCCCAGTCCCGCAGCCCCCATCCTCCCCATCCTCCCATCTCTCCCTCCCTCCCTCCCTCCCTTCCTTCCTTCCTTCCTTCCTTCCTTCCTTCCTTCCTTCCTTCCTTCCTTCCTTCCTTCAAGAAAGAGAAAACAGCAGAGTCTGCTCTAATAGAAAACTTTACTAAAAGCCTGGGATACAAGTAAGCTGTTGTTAACACAACTGAAACAGTTTGGCTTTTCAGAATAAGTTTAGCTTTTTTAGAATGTTAATCAAGCAGCTAAAAAATTCAGTTTCACTTCTCCTGATCAACACTGCTTTGACAATACACTGATATCTAACAGTAGAAGGTTTTGCTAAAAAGAGATTACGTGCCTACGTGAATCAACAGATAATTAGATCTTTAATTCATTAATTCTGTATCGTGTAGTCATGGCCTTAATGCTCTAGGCCAGCGGTTCCTGACCTCTTATCTTGCCTTTGCATGTAAAATGGATGATATCCATGAGGCTCATCATACTCCTTGGGTATTCCTTGCACTTAGGATGTCAACACAAGTGAATGAGAAAGGTAGTTTTACAAAAATAATATTCAAGTCACTGTAACTCAGTGGTTCTCAAATGGGGGTGATTCTTCCCCATCTTCACCCTTGCTCTCTGGAACATTTGGCAATGTTTCGCCAGACCTAGGTGGGGATGGGGGTATGCTACTGGCATCTAGTGGGTAGAAGGCAGGGATGATGTGAAACATCCTAAAATACACAGGAGACCTTCCCCAAACCCCTGAAACAAAGAGTTATCTGGCCCAGAATGTTAATAGTGTCAAGGCTAAGAAATTATGTTCTAATTTATAAGAAGCAATCATTCTTCTAGTTAGAGTGATGTAACTGAAAACAGATTTACCTTCTTACCTGAAACAACAAAAAATTCAGAAAAAGATATATGAAAAAACAGTTCTCAAAACAGTGGACATCAGGGAACATAGGAGGGGATTCCTGAGGATGGGAAACAAATGAGGCGAGGCTTGCAGTTTCCCCAGGAGAATACCAGGAGAAACTTTCAAAGCTGTGGCACAGGGAGCAAGAACCCAGGAAGAGCTAGTGGTTTGCCTGAGTTGAGACGAAGCTGACACTTCTGGAAGGCCAAGATGCCTGAGTCTGCAGGGAAGGGTACTGCTCCCTCCCTCAACCCCCTTCAGTAGTTGGTTGAATACTAACCACCTCATGCATGTGAGGTGGCAACTACCTGAGGCCAGTGTAAGAGTCACCCTAAAGAATTACAGAAGACACCGCTCAAAATTCACAAAGAACCTGGAACAGTACTTGTCCCCAACAGTCAGAATATAAAATCTCAAAATGCAGGGGTCGTAAATTACAATCCTTAAGAAGAATTTGGTCTAGAAGTGGGGAAAACTAATTCTGGCTTAGAACTGTTCGGTCCTATCTAATAAAACTTAAAAGTAAAACCTGAAAGGATCAAACTGTTTCCAAGTAACTTAACTTTACTCTGTCTCAGAATAAAGGTGAAGAACATTTTCATGAAGAAAGTACACCAAGGCACATCATAAACAAACTGCTCAAAACCAGCATAAAGAAAAAATCTTTAAAGCAGCTAGATGGGGGGAAAAGACACATGTAGAAAGAAACAAACAATGATAGCACATTTCTCATTAGAAAAAAATAAAAAGCAGAGAGTGGAGCAAAATCTTTAAATTACTGAAAGAAAAAAATCTTTCAAAATAAAGGTAAAGACTTTTTCATATATAAAAAAAGAATTCATAATCATCAGACCAGCACTGCACAAAGAGTTAAAGGATGACCTTCAGGAAGAACTAAAATATCATTATGAAAGAATGAAGAATGCCAGAAGTGGTAACAACATGAATAAGTATAATTTTTTCATCTTATTTAAATTTCTTTAAAAGCTAATTGTTTAAGGAAATAATAATGATGACGATGATAATGATAATAATAATAATAATAATAATAATAATAATAATAATAGCAGCAGCAATGTACTGTGGGATTTCCAATAGAAGAAGAAGTTAAGCATTTAACAAGAATAGTCTGGAGACAAGGAGGGAAGAAACAGAAGGATGCTATTATAAGGTCCATATACTATGCACGAAGTGCAAACATCACATGAATATAAACTGTGATAATTTAAAACTTAAAGCACAAAAGTTACTGGAGCTGAGCTCATATTCCATCTTTAATTATTTGGTTTAAAGTGCCCCTAAAGATGCCCAGATGTGATACTAAAGGGTGCCTTAAAAAGAGAGTAGTTATTTGAGGCATAAAAATTAGGAGAATAAAACAATGCATGTCAAGATGTTACTTCCTTAGAGGAGAATCCTGAGAGTAAAAGGGTGCTGATTAAAAAGTCACGATTTGAGCTTAAAGTTATAGACAAACTGATTCATCACAGGAGAAACCAGAGAAGATTAGCAAAGGAATATAACAAGTCAGAACATTTGGTCTAATGGCTATTAAAGCTATGTTGGAAAATATTTCTATCATTATTACATAATTTGTTATTAATCACTTGTAAATTCACATAAAAACTATAGTTCTTAACGATTTAAATTAGCATACAGAAAATGACCTGCATATTCAGTATTTAGAAAAAGACTGTTGGCTTGATGACTTATCCTTTTTTATCAATTTATAACAGAAAATAGTCCTATTAACCTTCTGAGTTATTAAGAACAACTCTAGAGAGTGATGGTTCATCATTTTGATATTCTGAAATCTTATGAAGGCCAATTTAATTTTGCAATACTTTCCCAATTTCTATAGGGCACATAAGTTAAAACTTACAAGAAGGTAAAACAAATTTTCTTTTGAGAGGTTTTGGAGAACTTTCTTATGCTCTTGAGATTCTCAGAGATATACCCTAAATGCTTGGCAAATTCATGACTGGAAATCACTGGCACCATTTAAATCTGTGTAAAAAATTAGGTAACTGATTCTATGACTACTAATATGAACCATTTTTATTCAATTAGGAATCAGTTAATGATATAAACTATAATACTGAACAAATCTGCCTCAGATAATTTTATACCTTATTAAGGTTATTAATTGATAATCAAATTATTTTCTTAACAAAACTCACAAAGCTGAGAATCTGCATGGAGAGTTCCTCCTTTAGAATTCGGCTTCTGGGTTTGACTTGCAGGAATGGGTTTATAAGATTGACCTGTGGCCCTATACATGGCTTGAACCCATAATATTCTATCCTGCTCATCATCACTGGCAAATATAACTGTGTCTCCTTCTTTAACAGCATTAAAAAACACGCGACCACCTTGAAGACCTGTGGAGGAAGAAAGACATCATTACAAACTTACACAATTGGCAGAATTAAATTTCATTCTCTAAATGGTTTCATGGAAAAGAACTGATTTGATATTAGCAGCTCAATGCTTTAAATGATTTTTAGTTAAGGATCAAACCTACAATCAAAGAATTAAAGAAGAAACAGTTAAGAGAAAGGTTTAAATTATCATATCACTTTGGAAAACAAAAATACTTGAAGGAAATAAATAGTCCATGGCACAGTACTCGACAAGACACACAAATCTATCCCACAGAAGTGCATAGTATAGTCTGATATTTCACTCCAGAGGAGAACGTGAAGTAAATGTTTATCAGTTGGCATGTTTCTCATTCCATATGCAGGAGAAATATATGAGTTTAGTGAAAAATACCAGATAAGGCAAAATGATACAGTATATTATCTTTTGCAAAATTCAGAGGATATTTTAAATTTTTAAATGACATTAATGAATGTGATCATAGATTTCTATTTTTAATTTTCCTATATGAACTTCTTAATCTCTATATTTATTACTATCTCCTTTTCTTAATGTCATTTTATTAATTTCACTAATCTCTATATATTCTTTCATTCACTCACTCCCTCACCAATTTTGGATACCAAGTGTCCAATACTATAGTAAATATTAATATGGAGGGAGGGAGAGAAATACAAAAATTTGTTGTTGTGGAGACAATTGGTAGAATATATAATAATATAATATGTAATAACATATTATATGTAATATATTTGCCATTTCTTTCCCTACTCCTGTCTCTTATATCTTTTTACTTTCCATTAAAGAAGTTTATGTAAGCATTGATATTTCTCATATAATTTTTCTGTTACAGTAACTTCCCTATATTTCATCCTTGTTCTAAGATAAGAGAGATGATGAGTTATGGCTAAAACTAGACCATAAAAGATATAATGTGAATTTCATCAATTCTTGCCCTAGTATATAAGTAAAATATGCACCCCATTCATTGAGTGAATATTGAAATTAGAACAGTTACAAGATATTTATGAGAATTTCATGAAAACATGAATGGCAGAGAAAGCGATTCAACTCAGAATTACCTGGGTGGGGATCTGTGTAATCCACAGTGTATCCTTCAAGCTGCATTAATTCCTGTGGTTCTGACTTTTTTTCTCTGTAACTGCACATAGCAAAGGTATACTGGCTCACCTGCATGAGAAAGAAGTTTGGAAATTGTTTGCATTAAATTTATCTTTTAGATTTTTCTTTATCAGAAGACTCTTTGTCCAACTAAAAAATAACATCATTTGCATATTTAAATGTTAGCATTTTTTAAAACCTAACTCTTAATTAAAGCACCTTTCATTTGTCAGCTTGCAGTTACTATGATCCAGCATCTCCCAAATCAATGGTCCACTGGCCAAGAGTCTGAGATGTTGGTAGAAACACCATAAACAAATATTTATGTTAAAAATAAGTTCAGGAATTACCAGGTTAAATTAAGATAAGCAGGCTTCCTTTACCACAGGTTTTCTTATGTTCTTTAATATACTAAGATATGTTGCGAATCTCTAAGAGTGAGCTATATTATGAGCATTCTCAAATTTATATAATAATGGAACCACATTTTCAAGCATACTTATTTCAAGACTTTTACTAAAGTGAAAAAAAAAAGAGAGAACTCAATAAAATTTGGTAATTTATCAGCCCACACACCAAATGCACAGGAAGGTCTAGGACGGAGTAAATTGTAGGCAGCCAGTGACTTCACGCCACGGAGATCTGCTCTCTCCATTCTGCTGCTCAGGTCCAGGAACCTGGAAATATCTCCAGGTTCCTGGACTCAAGTCTCACTGGACTAGACCAGAGGTGCTGACAGCTCTGAAGTCATCTCTCTAATCATTCCAGCGTGGGTCATAGGGCCATAGGGTCATATTTGGACCAATCACTGTGGCCAACGGGCTACAAAAGTACCAGTATTAGCCCAGTTTGGGTCAACAGCTCACACCTCTAGCAAAGAATGCTGAATGCTACAACAAGCAGGGTCTTAGAAGTCCCTCCAAAATTAAGGGCGGGGGTTGCTCTTTCTAGCAGTGGGTTAATATCTAAATTGCAAAATATCCTACAACACGGAATTCTATGGAAAAGTTTGGTTATTGGGAATTATATCCCTTTACACTTTTCAGCATGAAGTGAAACTAAGGAAATACAAGAATATCATTCAATAGACAAAGATTACTTAAAGAGGACTCAAAAAGGAGCTAATTATAAAAAAAATGATTACATAGACTGGATTAAAATTAAGAAATTCACCACGAAGAAAGTTAAAAGGCAATGCAAAGACTAAGAACAGATATATGTAAAATATATATTCAACAAAGAACTAATCTCTACCAATATAAGGTGATGGATAAGAGCAAAAACTGAGGTTACCTAGATAGAGGAAATCTTTCACCATCAAGTCCTGCCTGAGTTGCCAGCCTGTTGACCTCTCTGGAGAACCCTAATACCAAAAGTCTTTCTATTTACTATGTATTCCCTTCAATCCAGCGAATCTTTGAAAAACTTATCCCAAGGAAACAACTGGACAAGTATTTAAAGATGCATTTGTACTGTGTTCGCTGCAGCATTGCATGTAAGAAAAACTGAAAAAAACAACAGTGGTTTGGTTAAATGCATTATGGCAGGACCACACAGTATAATGCTATATGTAGCCATTAAAAGAGATATGACAGATTTTTTTTTCCTGATCATGGAACTATTTTTAAGATATAACATAAAGAACAGGTTAAAAATAAAAAATGTAGCATGTGCTTTTTGGATAAACACTAAACTTACATATAAATAGAAAGATTTGCACTAAAATATCAAAAGTGATTATTATTGGGTGGTGAAATGATATTTAAAATTACTTTTCAGTGCTTGAGAATTTTTCCCAAAGAATATGTTACTTTTTAATAAAAAAAAGTTCAGCTATTTCCATTTGTGAGGGGGGGGAGGTTAATCCTTAATTGGGAAGAATAAGGTCCCATTAAGTTGAGACACCTGTGGATCTTGCCACTCAAGTTTTCCTTTTTTCCCCTCATCTCATAGATTGTTAATGAATTTAATTTAGTATATTTAATAATCAAAAATATTCATTAAGATGTTATTTTATATAGTCAATATTTGTTTATAGCTACACTTTTTTTTACCCATTTTTTTTGAAGACTACTGTTTCTTGAATCGCACTCCATCATTCTCAGTTCAATTTCCTTCTTCCTCAAAGGAAAAGCTTTTTGAGTCACTTTTTCTTATTTTAAAATGTCTTTAATTATCTCTTACTTATGCATGATAGTTCAGTTGGTTATAGAGTATTTTAGACTAGTAATCCTTCGACACTTAGAAGATATTATTCCATCGTCAGAAGGCTTATATGTTCACATTGCAAAGTCTGATGAAAGTCCCATCGTGGGCCTTTTTATTTTAGCAAATTTGCCTTTTCTCTCTGGTTTCCTCTTAAATTTTATCTTTATTGTTATTTTTCTATAGTTTCATTGTGAAATTTCCAGGAGTTAAAATATACCCTGGTTAATATCTGTTGTATTTCTTGTACCTTATAATTTATGACTTTTATCAATTTTAGAAGCTTGTTCCTTTACTGACTCTGTCCCATTTTCCTTTATTCTGTCTTTCTTCAAATTCTCTCAAAAGTATCTTGGAACTTTAGATCGTTTCTTCTGTATCTTTTAACCTCTTTATATATGTTATGTTTTCTCATTTTTTCATGCAATGTTCTGAGTAATTTTCTGAGATTATAACTAATGCTGTATCACTAATTACTTCCTTTTCAGATGTCTCTAACCTACTGTTTAACCTGTTTAATAAGGTTGTAATTTCAATGACTGTTTAAAATTTTTAGTAGTTCTATGCAGTCTCATTCCAAATCTGCTTGTTCATTTTTCATAGTTATATTCTTTTTTGTTACTTTGTTCTTTTCTTATACTTTTTGAACCTCCTTATAAATTTTGACTTTAAATACATTTTTTATATTCTGTATAGTTCTGTTATATATGCTAGTTCTATTACTGAAATTTCTCAAGGTGTAAATAATTGGTTTACTATTTTATATTTCTTAAATAGGAGTTCATATTTAGCATGGTTTTATCTGTGGATATCTTATAAAGCCTACATTAAGGGCTCATCTCTCCAGAAAAAAATTTTTTATATGTCAGATGCCTCAGGTATATCATTAATCCAAAAGTACTTCTTATGTTAACCTCTTAACTTGGCTGTTTCCTTTACATGTAGATAAAATAAATTATCTAAATTCTCTAGTAAAGGTTTAAGTTACAAAGTCTCTGGTGCTATTTTTATTCCTAGTTCAGAGCCTAAGGCCAAACACAAATTTATTAGCCTAAGGGAAGTTTTTTTTTTCTTCTAGTCACTGAGATCTAGCTGTTTTAAATTCCTTACAAGAAGATCTCTGATCCAAACTTTCATTTTTAGAATGCCTTAGGTTATGTTTTCTGTGTCTGAGTGAACAATAAAACCCCAAGTCCCTACATATCAACATCAATACCCATTATACCCTATTCCAGCCCCAGTGCAGTTTCAATGTTCAATGTCGACTCATAAGCTTCACTATTTGATTTGTGAGGTTTTCCTTTCTTCTTCCAGTTCAGGTGCTCATTTTAAAAGATGTTTATTATATTTTATCCACCATTTCCAGGGGTTTGCCATAAAAAGTTTTTTAACATTACACTAAGGACTAGTCAAGATCACCAATTTAAATCCTTGGCTAATTCTTTAATTCTAATTTTATAGAGTTGCTGAATAATAGGTCTAACTTTTGTATATCTGAGAGACTCAAATATACATGCCGTTTTATCTCATTCCAGGAAAAATAAAATCTATGATGTAGTCTATAAAACCAAACATGTTCAAATTTGTGTTAGAATTAAAAGGTACTTATTGGACATCAAGGGACTATTAAAATAAATACTTTTCTAATCAATTATTAACAAAATAGAAAACATATTGAGCAAATAATCCATAAACCTCCCATTTTGTTCTTTTGTTTGGAAGAGTCTTAAAAACCTGACCAGAGGAAAATCTCCAGATTTCACCGCAGGAACAATCTGGAACTTTCTGGCAGAGAAATGAAGAGTACAGGAAGGTCTGCCCTTCTTCAATGACTTGCAGAAATATCCAGCATCTACTAGCTGGAATCCATAGCCACCACCACGCTTGGCACTCCAGACAGTTTAGCCAACAAGATGCACGAACTTCTATCTATTTCTTCACCCGAATTCCCAAGCAGGAAAATGTCACCTTCACTTTTAAAAACTCATTTTCTATCTATTCCTTAATCTATAAAACTCTACTCCGTCTATCAAATCCCTCACACACTTGTTCCCTTTATCTTTCTAACTGCATTTCCTTGTGTGTGGTCTCTTTGTTTTTGATTCACTAGCTGCCACAGTATCTGACATATAGCCCCTGACTTTTAATTTCTCCATGAAATTCGATTTCTTTTAATTGGATACATACTCTATTCAACCATATTTGAAAATCTGTTATTTTTGAAAGTACAAGTCATATAGTAAGTCCTTGCTTAACATCATTGATAGGTTCTTGGAAACTAACTGTAAGTGAAACAACAGATAATGATACTTATTTGAGCACAGAGTAATTGATAAAAAGAGTTTATTTCTGGTCACAAAAACCTCACAAAAATTTTAAATAAAGACACTAAACACTTGTAATATTAAACACTGGAATGAATGTGAGACAGACACACATTTAAGAAAGATAAATAAAAACAAGTAGAATATTTTCCAATCTGCTGATTTCAGTTCAGGGAATATTTTATCATTACTGTCTTTAATTATTTTATGTTTTAAGATTATATTTCTGATATACTATAGATATACTTTATATATAGATATCTATATCTATTTAACTATAGATATACTATAGATATCGATATCTATTTATCTATAGATACACTATAGATATATATAGTATACCTATAATATACTATAGATATACTTTATATATATAAAAATATATATATATTTTTAATAGAAAAGATTTTTAAAAGAAATGTTTAGATGAATAGCTCTTCTCACTAAATTTTCTGAAAAGTGGGAAGTCTATCTTAACACTAATTTCTTTTAAATATCAGGAAATGTTATTTTATTTTACTTTTTTACTTTTATTGTTACTTTTATTGCTACTTCTGCTGTTTATTTGTTCTTCTAGTCTTCCCACTTAGACAAGCAAATTTTTGCTATTTTGGGTATTTGTCACTGTGAACAGAATTTCCATTTCAGATTTTTAGAACTTCTCTCTTGTCTTCTACATTACTAACTTCAATTTATGCTGTGTTCATTCTGTATATTACTGTCTGAAACATGGGTATCAATTTGCTGCTTTTTCTTTTTTTACATTTATTGCCATATTCCAGTCAGATCTCTTTTTTTAACCTCAGCCAACTCTCATTTTCACAAACTTTTCAATACAGTCCATGTTTCTAATAAATTATTTAAAATATAAAATCAATATATTTGATTTTAATATTACAGAATCTCTTCATTGGTCTCCATTAGTTCCTCCACCTTACCACCCCCCACCTCCCACATTTTTTAAAAATCTATCCTTAAACAAACAGTGATCTTTCAAGGTCTGATATTTGCCAAATTACAGAAAATCCTCATCGATCACCCTTAGTCTCCTACTAGAGTACTGTTAGAATTCACCTCTTCACTCTTAAGCTGGAGAGCAAGTAGAAATGAACAGCTCTCTCTAATCCAATTTTCATTTTCTAGTAGGCATTATTTAGTGAGGTTCAGATAAGAATTCTTTTTGTTGCAACTGTGTGGTTCTCTACACTCAGAGGCAAAAGAAAATATTTTGAAAGTTAGATGGTTTTTACTTTTTTATTTGCTTTCAACAAAATTATAAAGATATATAATTTAGCTATACAATGACAGAATATTAAAAAGAGTGTGTATTAAACATCACTATGTGCTTGGGGCATTTAACTCAGGAGTTAAAAACATTTGAGAAACTGAGTGATACTATTGTGACAAAACTTCTGTTTCCATCACTTATTTAGTGAGCCAAGCTTCTCCGTGCTTACATCTCTAAGATGATACAAACAAAAAAGGAATTAATGTGAAACCCTTCTCATTCTAGAATAATATTCACTTACAGATAAATTGGGAAGAGAAGCCATATCCAGCTTATTAAGACAGGCATTTCCAATAAAATTTTTATGTTTAATAATTGTTCTTCAAAATCTGTCATATATTTATGTGCTTTCATTTATCAGTTGTGTGCTACTCATAACTGCAATTATACTTCAATATAAAAGAAAATTTTAATATTTAAAAAGCCTGTTTGCTATATAAAAGTTCTTTTTTCTTTTTATTTTCACTGTTTTATTTTTCTTCAGATGAGGTAGTTTGACTGTCTTGGTTTGTTCAAATACAGGAACAAAGGGAAATAAATCTGGTGTTTCACATGAAAAGAGCTATTTTTAGAGAGGGTCTTTTTATGTTTCCTCTGCTATTATTTAGGTTTGATATCTCTGTTCTTTCTTTCTTTCTTTATTCATTCATTCATTCATTCATTTGGCTTAAACAACAGAAATTTATTGTCTTGCAGTTCTGAAGTCGAGAAATTTAGAGTCAGTATCTGCAGTATCAGTCCCTTCTGATAACTGTGAGGGAGAACTGTCCTTTGTCCTTCTCCTCACTTCCAGGGCTTCGCTGGAAATTTCTGGCATCTCTTGCAGAAGCAGCATTTCCACCTCTGCTGCCACCTCACATGGAGTTCTCTCTGTACGCATGTCTGTTCCTAAAGCCCTCTTTTTATAAGTCACACTGCGTTGGGACCTTGTCTTAATTACAGCTACAATAACACTATTTCCAAATAAAGTCACATTCTGAGGTATTGGGGCCTAGAACTTCAACATAGGAGTTTTTTTTGCTTGTTTGTTTTTAGTACAACTGTGTAGACTTTTTTTAAATTGCAGAGAGGATGATAATCAAAAAGATTTTGTAGCATAATACTTATTTCCTATAAAACCACAACAGTATTTCAGCATTTACATTCTATTGGGCATATTTGTGATTGATTTAATGTTTTTATTTTAGAACTTGTATCCATTGCAACTATTTAACTGCATGATAAAAAGTTGACAATGATCTATAGTTCTACAAAATTATCTTAAGAGACATATTAGCAAGATATTTGGAAGACTGTTGTGAGTGCTTCTTCCTATCTGGTCTGCTGGTAAGATATACCTGGTACTTTCCTGATATCCTTAAGAAATCTGGAAATTAGTCCTTCATTGCTTACTAGCCAGAATGGTAAATAACTGACTTTAGTTTCATGTGCATAATTTTCATATCTTCCTCCATGTTCTTATAGGTATTTTCCTCTTTCTCTTATTCATTTAGTCAACAAATACTTACTTAGCATCTACAGTAAATTTTTCTAGGCCTTGAGGATACAACAGTGCTACCAACATCAGTATAAGGAAAAAAAAGGAAAAAAATCAACCTCAGTGAGAATGGAGAGTACTGAATTACAAATAAAGATATCTAAAATAATTGTGGGTAGTGAGTTGTTTTGAAGGAAAATAAAGCAGAATAAAGAAAATGACAATGGAGGGGGTTTAGACAACGTGGCCAGAGAAAGACTCTGTGAAGACAGTCATATTAAGCTATTTCATTGGAAGAGAAGGGAGATAAACAAGGTTTAACAAAGCCTGCCATTTGTAATGTGAGTCCCACTTTCATTTCCCCCCTATTACATATCCTTATTCTTTCCAACTGATCTTGGGACAATCACTTTAACATTTATATATCTCAGTCTGACTTTCTGAAACAACAAGAACATACATTACTGGGATTTGAGAGAATTAGAGATCACTGACACAGAGGACCCAGCACACTGCTTGCCTGTAAGGCAGCAGTCTCCCGATAAATCAAACCCAGTTGTCCGGAAACCATCCCTTTCTCTCTTTATTCTTTGCATCTTCCAAAGTCATTTCCTTTTGGGTTAGAGATGCAGTTCGCTGCTGTAACAGAGTGAAGGTACCTGACTGGGGGACTGAACCGATTTCCGGCCACATGCTTTTATACTGCGAAGGACCTGAGGACTTTTGAGTTTCATGGACTGGCTTTCTGCCCAGCCTCATTTGGCTCTCTCCCTTTCTCTCTTTCTCTCTTTCCCCACTCTCACAAGTTTGGTCCTTTCCATTAAGAATACAGTGACTATGTTGTTGAAGGTACTTGTTGAATGAATACATAAATGAACAAGAAACCAAGGAAGAGAAGAAAGAGTGCAGATGCCTCTAAATGTGGTTTTAGATATTATCCCCTCTTTTCCTAATGGGCATTATCTTGAATGCATGTTTTAATCTGTATTTTAAAAATTATTGTTTTCTTAAACAATAAAAGTGACTACTCTCTAAAGCTCTTTCTATAAATTATGTTCATACACGGTCATGCATTAAAGAATCTACACTTGATAGATGTAACCAGCCTAAAATGCTAAAAATGTCCTTGTCATTTAAAATCTAGCTTTAAAAAATCACAAGAAGTCAAAAGGCTACTTGTTTTTTCATATGTAGTATAAAATATATCAATGTGCTTTTTTCTTTATATAATTTGAAATACAGACCCAGTTGCTGCAGTATGCTTTATTTTTAAGTACTGTATTTCCAGCTAGCTTTAAATAATACAATTATTTCTTGATATGATGGATATAGAAAATTGTAAGTTCCAATTTTAAGATCTTTAGAAATGCTGAAAAACCAAACCAAACAAAAAACCCTGCAGCTTTAGAAGAATCGCCTACTTTGAAGCCATGGTGGTTTAAGTGATAATTAAATACCTGTTTTATTTTGTACTTCAATATTTTATTAATTTTAATATCTCGAAAGTCACCCAACAGACCCAGAATCCATCATAGATAACTGGGCCTAGAGATTTAATGAAGAGTGCAGATGGAAGGGTAACAAAACACCAACGACTAACAAAGCTGTCACTGACAATTAGGAAATCTGACCTAAGAGACAACTAAAAAAAGTGGTTTGGCTTTCAAATGCACTGGTTCTAGAAACAACTAACTATGGATAATATCATCCTTTTGATGCACTGGCTCTATTTCCATAAAATGCTGCTGCATTTCATGCTTCTTTTGATTCCTCCAGTATCTCATAGAAGTCTCCCTCTCATCCATCTGTTTTGCAAGGTCATGCTAAATCACATTCCTGAGGTGAACCCTCAAGTGAACCTGTGCTGTAAATTCAAGTGAGCCCTTCTGAATAGTGGCAACACTTTGCAGCTACTGGTTTGCTAGATTAAGAGTAATCTGGAGAAATTATATTCTGAGAGAACTGTCAGTATCAGTGGGCACTAACAGTTAAAATATGCTGCTGTAAGATAAATGACAGGAGCCAGGAGGTCGCCCTGCTCCCTGTGCTCCTAGCTGGAGGCAGTCTTGTAGCCACACTCTGCCCCATGGCCACATGCCAGCGAATTACATAGAAACAGGTGGTCTGACCTATTCTGATCTAGTATTTGTTTTCACCTATGAGCTTACTTGTATATTACTGAACAAAGCTTATATACTATATTGCAACTGAAATCCTTTCAGTGCAAAGACAGAGTAATGATAAACATTCAATTTCCTTAACCCAATCCACTCTTAATAACTCCATAAAGAATAGATTTGTTGAGAATTGGGGGATATAAACAGATTTTAATCTGAGGGCAGCAGCATTAAATCAGGTTTTAGCATCACTCCGTTCGACAAGGTACCTTAAATTACTGAGGTCGGACAAGGTATCTGCATCTGGTCTGGGAAACCTCCTACTTTGTTTTCAGTTGCCAACCTGTTCAACACCTGTTCATGTCCACACGTGTAAGTACTACCTATTTGTTTTTAGAGACCACAGCATTCAGGTTTGTATGCTGTATTCCTACTGCAGGGATCACGTTAACAGCTGGCAGCTTAGCAACTGCCACCATCTAATTTCAGTAAAGATTAAGGCTTAAAAATCCTTAGCTGGAAATGTTCTTGGCAGAGGCTAAAGGTGCTGTTAGAGTTATTTTTAAAAAAATCCCAGAGCTTAATTTAATCAAGGAAAATGAATATATCTTTGAGAGCATGATGGATTTCAGGGGAATATATATTTATTGTCTTGACCAAATGGCATAAAAAAGATTTAGCAATCAGTGCATATAAATTAGAAAGAGGAAAGGCAGTCTTTTAAAAACAATGCTCAGAGTGATTGACATATATTTATTTATTGAACAAATATTTAATTTCTACTTATAGTAGATTATAAGGAAGACAAGTTCCTTAGTTTCATGAAGCATATATTCTAGAAAAGGTAAAGAGATAATAAAAAATATATTAACAGATGATTTTGATTAGATACAAATGCTCTGAAAAATACCAAACAGCATATAAGACAAAGATTGAGTTGAGGGCTGCTTTAGATTGGGTGGGCAGAAAAGGCCCATTTGAGATGACCTTTGATCTGATACCTAAAATGGGAACATAGAATGAACCAGCCATGGGGGAAATGAAGCAGAGTAGCTAAAATGAAAGATGAGTTAGCCACACATCAACTGAATGAAAAAAGGGTAGGGGGCATAATTCAAAGGCATATACGCATAGAAATCACACTTAAAAAAGAAACATTTAAAATATACATTTATTTGAGGGAACTTTGGAAAAGGGGCTGATGACTTGGAGGTGCTAAACTCCAACTCTTGGTATCACAATTAATCTGGGAGCAAAACATTACAAATCAAGGTGCTGTTCAGTGACAGGGAAGGTTTCATCAAAGAGGAAGCTAGAGGCCAGAATATATAGGACCTTCCCTACATGATTGTCAGAGGTTATTCTAAATGTAACGGGAAGTCATGGAAGGATTTAAGCAGCAAATTGGTAAAACTTGAGTTATGCTTCAAACAGACCATTCTGACAAGAAGAAAAGTTTGTAAGAATGGCAGTGCGCGGGAGCAGAGAGCACAGTTAGGACGCTGTTGTAGGAGTCTGTGAAGATGACAGCAGTTTTAGCTGGACCAGCAGCAGAGAAAGTGCAGAGAATTGGAAGTGAGTGGGATACTGATATGGCTGTGAACCAAACAATATTTTGATTGACATGAGGGTGATGAACAAAGAAGGAACAAATATCATATCTAGATTTGGGTTCAAGAATGCTCAAATGTAAGTCAATTTTATGTTCCACACAGAGGTTTGAGAAGGAACCTAAAGAACAGATGATATTCACCTAGTTAAGAAATACTTACTTAATCTTTACTATGTGGCAGGCATACTATGTATGTATATCTTCAGATATATACATATATGAATACTCATATACACATAAAGATACACACATAGCACTTCAAAATTAAGTAGTATTAAACAATTTTCAAAAAATTAAGCCCACTAATATCTCATTCAGATTTTACAATATTGTATAATTCTCATTCATAGTTTCTTTCTCTTTCATGTAGGTATGAACTATAAAATACGAAGTCAGACATTTCTCTGGAATCTAAATAAGAAAATAACATTTTAACAGAACGCATGGGATGTATATGTAAAAAGAGGGATTTTTGCATTGGGACCACTGGCTGATCCATGTGATATTCTCCTTGCCCAGTCCAGCCCTATTCTCATTGCACTTTCTCCTTCTCTCTATAATTCTAGCTCTTGAGATACAGGTAAGTGGTAATTTTAATGTATTTTAGAACTATTTTGAATAGCAAATGCATTACATTTGTTAATAATTCAAGAATAAATTCTATAAATAAATATGGTCATTATCTTTTTCTTCCTATGGAGAAAACCCCAATTATCACAAAGCAAAAGTTATTTTAAAAATGAAACCTATAGACATTCAAGATGGCATAGAAGGTAAAGGCCTCTTCTAGTGATCATATTAAAATTATAACCAAATGAATGAAGAGCCGCCAGAGACCTGGCTGAACAGAAGCCCTACAACTAGGTCACCTTGAATAACAGGTCACCTCAAAATGGTAGGTGGGGCTGAGACATGAAATAGCCCAGTCACACAACTGGGAGCAGCCATCGAGAATCAGGAGAGCCAACTCGGCTGCAGAGCCACCTCCCCCACCTGTGGCACTCAGGGCTCCCCAACCCAGGAGTCCAGTGCCAGGAAGAGAAGGCCCCACAACTTCTGGCTGTGAAAACCAGTGGAGGTTGCTGCTGAGTGAGACCTAGGGCTGTGGGAAGCAGAGACCTTCCTCTTAAAGGGCCACACCTGGCCTTACTCCCTGACGAATTCGCTCGCTCTGAGCTCCAGCACTGGGGCAGCTGCTTGAGGGGCTCCAAGGACATATGGGAGGCGCTGAGTTGTTGGGCTTCAGGATGAAGACTGTCGGGGTGGCTGGCTCCTGGATAAAGATGCAGGCAGAAGCCATTGTTCCTTTGTTGAGGCCTCACCCCTCCCGGCCCAGATGACTCAGGTCCCTCTGTCCTGGGGATTCCCTGAGACTCTGTGTCTCTCAACTTGTGGGCCCACCAAACCGCTTCCAGTAGTTTATTCCATACAAATGGGCTGTCTTGGCTCCTGCTACGAACTTTCATAAAATCTCTCAAAGGCTCATAAAACCCAAAGAAACAGCGTCTGGTCCTGGCATGCCCTGTACCTCTTGCTGAACAACCCCAAACAGAAACAAACTAATAGATCGAGAATATTTTGAGGGTTACCAAATGGGAGGGAGGTTAGGGGAGGCCAGTGAAAAGGGAGAAAGGGATTAAGAAGTACATATTGGTAGTTACAGAATAATCATGGAGATAAAAAGTATCACATAAGGAATATAGCCAATAATATTGTAGTAACTATGCATTTCGTCAGAGAGGCACTAGATTTATTGGGTTGATAGCTTTGTGAGTATATAGTTATCTAATTACTATGTTGCACACCTGAAACTAATACAATGTTGTATGCCAAATATAACTAAAAAATAAAAAAAATTATAAAAAAAATTAAAACTACAATAAGGAAAAATTATTTTCCTCTGACATTTTGTTCAAAATTAGCCCCACAACCAAAAGAATTTTCAATTTTCTTTCATATTGAAGATGTGCATTTGAAAAGATAAAACATATGCAACATGACACATAATGACTGTAAAAATGTAAAAATGACATAAATTTTAAAAAAGGCCAAAGTTTTTATGACTATTTAAACATTGATAAGTCATCTCAAGCCTTATAATCTTTCTTTATATTATAGTATCTATATGCCTTTTGGCCTTGCATTTCATTTCTACAGAAAATACTCCCACATATACACAAAGAGTAATATATAAGAATTGTATATATATTGACTTTAGCATTGTTTGATTTAGAAAAAAGGGAACTTAAATGTCAAAAAAAGAGGATTGTTACATAAATTATGTTAATATACTATGGAATCCAATTATCCATTTAAAAGAATAAAATGTATTTTTATATACTGACATGGAGACTTATCTGTGACATATTTTTAAAGAGGATCAAAATAACTCACAGAATATATATATATATATATATACACACACACACATACACACACACACATACATACATACATACATACATACATACATACATACATACATACATATATAATGATTCTATCCAGAATGAAAGTTTAGGAGCCACACTACTAGCAGTGGTTACTTCTGAGGAGAATGGAATGAGGTGGCGATGCTGTGCATGAGAGAGGTATATGGGAGCCTTTCATTTTAGATCATAAATATTTTTCTAAGGTTTAAATTTACCCTACAATGAACATGTCCTAGGTTTATAAATTTTAAGTCGTTTTAAAATATAAGCTTGAGAGCCACTGTCCCATGACTTTCAACATATTTTTCACTTCACATTTACTATAAGCTAACACCAGCTGATGTCCTAAGACTAAACCTAGACCATAGGATGTAACATAGCAGTGGTATTATCAGACACGTGACAGCAGCCTACTTTAGTGGATCTCCACGTGTTCTTAATACTGTAGATACCAACAGGCTGGGGCAGCCACTTCTATAAGTTTAGATTTTGATGGCATCTCACTAACAGAGTACTTCTCATGTTTGCAGCATGGCTGCAGTGGCGTGGCTGACTGTTTACATTCTGTGCCAACTCAGCTGATATGTAATTAACATTATGTCTTGATAGCCTGCTGTTGTTTGCAGCAACTTCAAGCCATGATTCTGACACTTCGACAACAAGCAGTGAACACTCTGATACAAGGCCAAAACAACATAGATGTCTAATTCAGTTTCTAGGGATGTCAAACAGCAAGAGGCAAGAGGCATGGACTTTTTACACCACCACTCACTGGTGATTCCATTAATGTAGTACCACTGCCTTGTATCTCATGAAATTAATGATCCATGATGACTATTCATATGTTTATCTTCAGATCAACTGTGGTTGTGCAACCATTTAATCTCAGCATCGTGACAGAGGAAATAAGAGCTTACTCTCTTTAGTCTGACAGGATTGGATTTGATCCCTTGACTCTACCGCATACTAAGTGTATGATTCTGGGCAATTGATATAACCCCTTTGTACATAATTTTATCTGTACAATGGGGATAATAACACCTACTCTCAAACATACCTTATTCTGAGGAGTAAGGTAATTTGTTAAAAATGCTTTACATAAATGTCTGACACAATTGCTTAATAAATATTACATTAAATACAGCAAGAATTATATTAATAGATGAGTGCTTCAGGAATTTTTGGATTTACCATGGAATATGCAGTATATAGGGGCATACAGTTATTTGAATAGGCATTAGCAGAATACAGAATGTCTTAAATAATTCAGTTTGGTTAAATCAGAAATACGGGGAGAAAATTTTAAAGCTATTAAATAGTTTTATTATAACGAACTGAAATATATTAGTGTCCTAATTACTTTATATCAGTGACATCCTCCAAATCTAATACTACAACATTAAATAAGCATAAGAAAAATGAATAAGAAACACATGTAAGTTTAATTTTGGTAAGATTCCAAACATATTCTTCCAAATCATTTTTTTCAATTTGGCATGAACCAAAATTTACCTTCACTAAAATAATGCAGCCTCTTAAACAACATGAAAATCTATTTACTACCATAAGTACAGTGGTTTCAGAATCTAAATTGGGACCAAAACGAATCTTATTTAGAAGCTAATTAAACACCCCACATTAATAATTTATTTTCCCACATTCAACTCTGATTTAAATGTTTATGTGAGGGTCTTTGAAATGTCTCTTCACCTCAGCAGCTCCTTGAGTGTTCACTTGGAACAATGACTTTACAGCTGGCCAAACCTGACTCTCAATCAATTTTTATGAGTATAAATTCTTGGGCTGATGGCTGATCTCCAGCTATATCACTCATAAAATACACACTCACAAGTGGTGATGAGATTCACATTATCGCCAGAGCACCATTCTGCGGATGGCAGCAGCAGACACAGCAGGGGTATACCATTCTTCCTAGAAAAAGGACTCTTTCGCCTTTCAATAATGCAGCCTGCAGGTATGGACCTACAAGCTGTGTGCCACAGAATGAGAGCTGTCTTTAAAAATACTAATAAAAACTACCTGGTTCCTTCCAAAGGGTCATTCTCATTGAATCTCCACAAATATCCATCCCGATTTTGAAGAGTGTGCATTCAACTTGTATTTCCAATACATTTGAAATTGAAAGAAAGATTCAATTGTATTTAAAACTTCAAAAAGATGTCATAGTACTGGCATTTATATCTCCATACAGTTGGGCATGGGATTCCCTGTGAGAGTACATGTGTGTATATATAATTGTGAAAAGACATAATGCTTAAATATGACTTCAAATTTTAAGACACTTCAGGTAAAATAAACCTGAATTCATTATAGTTTGATGGTGTTTTAATTATAGAGTGCATGGGTTTATCTACTTTGATTTAGATTAAATGTTGCCTTTTAAAATGTTAGACATATTTTTGTGACTGGGAGAACTTTCTAGCTTCCCAAAGACACGGTTAATGTTTCTCAAAGACATACCAATTAATGATCTCAAAGTATTCCAATTCCTTCATTCATTTCTAAATCTCTTATGGGTGATAGTCAAAATATACTAGTTTGTCCTGTAACTTTATCCTTGTGATCATATGCTAGAAAATAAGGTAAGGAGTAAAGGATTACCTTGAACCTCATCTGGCTAAAGCATAAGGTGATCATTTGACCTCTAAAGACTGACCTAATAAAGCCTAATTTTCATCTTAAAACAATCAGTATATTAGAAACTCTTTTAGCCTACTGTCACTTAACCAGATCTCCAGTTAATGAGCACTCTCCAATTCATTCCTTAACACATAATGAATATGATCCATCAATTTGGCTCCTTGGCATTTACACAAAGGAGTTGAAACCTTATGTCTACACAGATATTTATAGCAGCTTTATTCCTAATTGCTCAAACTTAGAAACAACTGAGATGTCTTACAATAGGTGAATGGATAAACTGTGGTTCATCCAGAGAATGGAATATAATTCAGTGTTTTAAAAAAATGAGCTTTCAAGCCACGAGGAAACCTTAAATGCATATTACTAAGTGAAAGAAGCCAATCTGAAAAGGCTGCATACTGTATGATTCCAACTATAGAGCATTCTGGAAAAGGCAAAACTATGGAGACAAAAAGATCAGTGGTTGCCAGAGGGAGAGGAGGGATGAAGAGGCAGAACAGAGGAATTTTAAGGCAGTGAAAATATTTGTATGATATTACAATGATAGATACATGTCATTATACATTTGTTCAAATACACTGAATGTACATTACCAAGAGTGAATCATAACATAAACTAGACTTAAGATGATTATATGTGTAAATGTCTGTTCATCCTTGGTAACACATGCACCAAGTGATATTGATAATAGGGGAGGTGATGCATGTGTGGGGACAGAAGATATATGGGAAATTTCGGTACCTGCCTCTCAGGTTTGAACCTAAAACTTCTCTATAAAAATTGTCATAAAAAAGGAAAAGAATATTAAAAGATGACTTATTTGTAAAACTCTATGCTTATGAAGAGTCATCTACATTTGTTTATGCCAGTAACATAAGCTATTAAAATTACGAAATTAAATAAGATTCTATATAAATGCATGAAGTATGACTATGTAAAAGAAGGTTGTTTCTATGAAAAAAATGGTTGAATGCTTCAGAAAGACTTGAAAAAGACAAGTTAGTAACACAAACTTGTAAAATTAGATGTTAGCAAGACATTTATAGAAGAGAATAAAATCAAAATGTGTAGAAAAATTTGCACTCAAGCTGCTCAGCTAAATGCATTTAAATTCATGCGCCAGTGTAAAGAAATCAAACCTAGAAACCAAGGAAGATGCCTTACAGGTGTGGTTTCTGGAAAGTAGATCACCTGAAACTCCCAACAGCAATCTCTCACTCAAAAGAATGATTGGGCTTCACATCAAAAGACACATGTGTGTGTATCTTTTATTAGTTGATCAAATATTAGTTCTAAACCTATAAGGAAAGGCTACATTTTTGCCACACACACGCAAAAATAGGCTGGCTTGTTGCCATGAGATAAAACTATTTTTGATTAATTTTTATGCTTTTCATGACTTTTTCATAAAATTATGGCACAGAATTTATCCAGCAATTGATAGATGGCTATATTTCTGGAAAACAGCAAATGTTAATTTTCCCCCCTTGGCATTTACCATGTCATTCTGATTTAGTCCATTTAAGATTGCTTCATATACGGGTAGGAATCAGGAAGACTGTTTCCTGTTAAGAATTTCCATACATCTGCACTAGGAATAAAATAGCTTGTGTTTATCCTCGAATTAAATGACTACTACTTAGAAAGTTATTCCTGAATGTAAATTTTTATTTAATGAATATATTCTATAGCAAAGATTATCTATGATACAAAAAGAACAAAAAATGCCCCCCAAAAGAGCCAAACTGTATATTCCAGTAATTTATCTACATTTAGAATCCTATCACGAATCCACCAGTCAAGATGATTTACACACATAATTATGTGAATAAGTGTCATATATGGCATATTAGTGTGAACGTAAGTGTTTCTATGTATTACGGTTTATCCTTAAAATATCAGAATGATGCAGTGGTTCTCAAGGTATGGTTTTATAATCTTAAAAATCTTCAAGATCTTTTCAGGGGGCCTGCGAGGTCAGAACTGTTTTTATAATAATATTCATTCATCATCTACTTTTATTCACAGTTATTCTCTTATGAGTGTATAGTGGAGTTTTCCAAAGACTAAATTTCATCTGATACTGCAACAAATTTAATGTAGGAATTTACGTGAAAATACAATTGCATTCTATTAAGCAGAACACTAAAGAGATTGTACAAAAGTATAAAATAAGGCCTCATTTTACCAAATTGTTTAGTTTAGAAGATAGTTATTATATATAAAATGTTATGTGTGTTAGCATATAATAAATTTAACTGCTCTTATTTTAAAATAAATATTTCAAAATCTTTTTCAGTTTTCATATCTAATACAGTGAATATTGACAGATATAATTTACATAAACAAAAGTTTGAGAACTGCTGTTTTAGAGTAACTAAGTAGCAGGAAAAAAAAATTTACTAACCTGAACAAGGACAAAGTAACGTTTTTTCCATCTTTTCCAAACCTTCTGTCCAAGGGCATACAGGTATCTGGTAAGAAAAACAAACAAGCAAAAGAATACTTTACATGAATAATGTTGTGCTTCTGTATAATCATATTTCTTCCATAGGTATTTATTCTTGAGACCAGCCTGCTAAAGGCAAAGTTTAGTTCATTTGGAATCTGAGACAACATGCAGCTTCTGTGTTACAAAATGACTGAGCTTATTCTAGGTTCTTGAAAGGCAATTGATTTATGTGGCTTAGCAATTTGTCAGTTCATACAACAAATTGAACGAAGTTGGAGTTAGAAAGGGTAATCAAGGAATCAGTAGGAACTTTATTCTTACACACACTTCTTAGGAGAGACAAAGGATACAAATTGAGAATAGAACACTAAATGTTTCAGCTCTCGAATGACTGGGGCTGAGGAGTGGCCTGAGAGGGAGCCAGCTGTAGAGTCCAAAAAGCCAGGGTGAAGGGTCATGTCCCAGCTGAGTGACCCAGAGATGTGCCTGCGCCAATCTCAGTTTCTGTTTCCTTAACTATCGAATGAAAGGATTGGATTTTCTGATTTCTAAGGTTTCTGCCAGCCTAGGATTCGGGGCCTTACCTGATTTATGGAAACATCTTGCTGTAAATTTCCCCATGAATTTCAGATAATGAAGATGACATTGTCTAATTTAATATAGTTTCAACCAAGGCTTTTGTTTAACTTTGCAATGCTATTAGTAACCTGAATTGAAATGATTACTCAATCATTTGAGAATAGAACTTTTGTTCTTGCTGAATATACAGATATAAGCTTAAGTATCGAGAAAAAGAAAATTAAATATTAATCAAGTGTGAACATGTCATGGAGAACTATTTTAAAATTACACCACAAAACTACACACACACACCTCTTACAAAAGTGTAAAACATTGTTAGAAGTTTAAACTATGACAAACGGGCCTAATTTTTAAATTAAAGTAAGATTTTTCAATATTTCACCACAATCCCTTTTTGTGAAGTGAAGGTTTAATTTTGTAGAGGCTATTCAAACTAACTCAATTCATATGCAGTTCTGTGCAATAAAAAAGCACTCCAGCTAATTGTATATTTAGGGTCTTATAGTCTCTAGACTTTCACAATTTTTAAAACTAAAATCTTGGGTTGAATATTTAGTTTTTAAAAGTGATATGGGAGGGATGTTGGCTAAGGTATGTTGAAATGAATGGGCACTCTTATTGACTTCTAGGAGAGTGTAACATGAGGCCACCTTTCTGTGAGATAACATGGCGATATGCAGAAACAGTCTCTCCTTTTTATCTTGGAACTTATTAGAAAAATAAAATGCACATAAAGATGTATGCTACATGGATACACAAAACGGTGTTATTTATATTACTGAAAATGTAACAAGTTAAGTGTCCAACAGTAGGTGGATGGTTTAATAAATGCTGTTATATGCACAGAAATACTATGCTCCCACTGAAATTAAATTTTTGATAAAATCAGCAACATAAGCACGGTCTCACTATATACTGTTATGTGAAAAGAATGGATTCAAAACTACACACATACTTAACAATTTGGAATTTGTAAAGTATACATATATATGAAATAAATATTCAGAAATATTAGTAATAGTATCTTTGAATGGTTGAGTAATGAAGGACTTAAGTTTCCTCCTTTATTCCCTGTATTTTCTAAATTTTCAGAATCAAACAAACATGGAGTTACTAAAAGTATAAATAAAAATTAGGCTCTAACACTGGAAAGCATCACCCACACCACCCAAATCAATTATTTATTTTCTTTCAGACACATCCGCTAGCTGAAGTGTTTGGTAAACTTGTATTCAGCTCTCACAACACTCTTGATACCATATCATCTGCGCTTGTGGTGTAATGCAAATTCACTTACTGACAGAGGTATCTACTGCTACTGATCTCACCTGTTCACTCTGGGCTTTAAGAGCCCTTTGCCCCACCTTTGCTCTAGCCTCTAATTTCTCTTCCATGATTCTGGTGATAGGTGTTTAGCAGCTCTCTGTCTTTTCTATGTAATTTTCCTTTCCTGAAATGCACACACCCAAGCTCCTATTACAGGGTTAACAGCAATGACCTCAGGAGCTAGATACTGTGGACACAACAGATGCCCTCCACAAAAGTGCACTAGTGAGATATGCACCAAATAGCTGCCTTGGAGGCACAGAAGGCATTTGTAATAACCTCTGCCTGTGACCACAGTCTGCTTCTCAGCTCCTTCAAAGTGTCTCACTTAGCATGCTGCTGGGCAACTGGGTCACATGTAAGTGAAAGTGAATAATGATACACAAAGCATCAACACCATGAGCAAATCAAGGGTAAGTCTTGCAGTGAAGGTCCTGCATTTGAAATAATACTGTCAGCTGCAACATCATTCAGAGTGATGAATCAACAAATCTGGAATGAAAATATATCGTTTTTCTGAAGACTGAAAGCAGAAGGATGGGTGGATGCATACATGTGTGTATTGGAAGATATTATAAGATGTAAAAGAAAAGACAATTTGAGATTGGAAGTAAGGTAAGCATTTGAGTGTTGGGCCTTGAGGTATTTGGGATTTTGCACTATGAAACAGAATTCAATTGAACATATACAGAAGATGTCACAATTGACCAAACATATCTAGAAGGTAACTAGTCAAAAGAGTTTTAGTCCCTGCATAAGAAAAAAAAATACATTAAATTTAACTGCATAAAGGAAATGTCATAAATTCTAGGCAGGAAAATATGATGGTTGATATTAAAAGTGATGCCAAAAAAGAGTGACATGGAAGAATTATCATATTAAGTTTAAGAAAAAGCAGTCACATGAGCTTATAATATATTCATGGGGGGGAAAATCCAGAAATATGTATCAAAGTGTTAAACCTGCAGCTAATATCTGGCTGGTGAGATTAAAGATGAATTTCATATTCTTTATGCCTTTCTACAGTCCCACAATTTCTACACTGCACATGCCTTTCATTTTTTTAAAGTAGGGTTTATTGGTATTGTTTACATGAAGTAGAATTCACCCATTTGATGATGGTGAGCGTTGACCTAGTCATGCAACCACCACCACAATGAACTGACAGAACATTCCCGCCCCCAAAGATTCCTTCATGGCCTTTGTGATCATTCTCCTCCTCACTCCTAGCTTGAAAACCACTAAGCACATTTCTGATCTTTTAGTTTTTTTGCTTTCCAGAATCTCATATAAGTGCAGTTATACAGTAGGTAGCCTTTTGTGTCCGCCTTCTTTCACTTAGTGCCAAGCTTCTGAGATTCATCCATGTTGTTTCTGTATCAGCAGTTCCTTTGGGTTGTTTTTACTTTTTTGACTATCTTAAATTTGCTGTAAACATTCATATATAGGTTTTTGCGTGGGCATGTTTTCATTTTTCCCAAGTATATATCTAGGAGCAGGATTATTGAGTTATATTGAAAAACCTATGTTTAACTTTATAAGAAGCTGCCAAACTATTTTCCAAAGTGGCTATGAAAAATTTTGTATATATGAGAGTACATCCTACTTTTAGAATCAGAAAAAAATTATTATTAAGAATTTTGGGGATGTGGTCATTATGGCTCTATAAATAATATTCCTGGAGTGACTAAGTTGAATACCTATAGACCAAAGACAAGACTCCTTGTCGTTTTATCTTGAGCACAGTGGAGCATGTATAAGCTTTAACGATTAAATGGGTTTTCAGATTTTCAAGGCAATTCTCAAGTTCTGGAATTTGGACTCATCTAAATTCTTTGTAGGTGAGTGGTCTTAACAGCTTTGGGAAGGCTGAAGTTTGGAGACAGTATAGAAAAGGAGCCCAAATCATTTAAAATTTGGTTACAATTAGATAATCCATCTATTAGCAAGTATCTGTAAAAAATCAAAATATATTCTCTCCTAATCCATTTTTATGCCTAGCACTGCTATTAAATAACAACTCTTTTATTTTATTTTTATTTTTTAAATATTTAAATATTAAATGTTAGCTTGTAAATTTCCTCTTTTATGGATAAAAATCCAATAAGATTTTTATTTCAGAAAAATATACTAAAATTACATATAACATATTATGTTCTACTAGGCAATAGATTCTGTTCATTACACTTACATACACTACTTGATGTTCAAGTAGTCTTAATTACTGAAAAATGAATTACTCTGTATGGAGACTGTATTTCTACAACAAATTTTTAAAGAATTTGTAAACAATACGTTGATCTGACTTCAAATAGTCATAAAATATAATTTGATCTTCCTTCAATGATTTACAAAGGACCCTATAGCATGTCAGGGTCATTACTATGAAGATCAATTATGACTACATAATTCTATAATAGGAGAGGTATGGCTGATAGAGCAAAATCTAACTATTTTGACATATAATGGCACTAGCATTAAATTAAACAGATCCTTGAAAGGTATTTACTTGTAATTTATTTGTTTCATAATAATAGTTTAGAATTTAAAAAAATCTATTATGAATATATTCCTGTCATATGAATTCTGGACAAACTGTTTTTCTTTAATGCTTTTTGAAATCTAATTTCATCCAATAAAGGCATCCAAGAAGGGTATTTGTCATCCTGGAGAGAAAGTACCTTTCTAGAGTTCTTCAGATCTGTTGGTGGATCTGCTCTGCAGCTGTATTCTTTCTGAATAATTTGTAACCTATTGAATCATTACTAGCTTCCTCTTGATTGTACGATTAACTCAAATAAAAGAAAGTTTTTTTAAGGGTATGTAAATCAGACCTACCAAATACCAAACTGGAACACACATTTAACTGGGTTTTATGTGACAATTTATAATGTTACCCAATAAAATATTTACCACACAGCATGAGAGCAACATTCTCTAAAGGGTACTATGAATTTTTTTCATTTATTTTAAAGAGGGAAGCAATGTATTTATTTATTTACTTATTTTCTGTGAGGCTTTCAACATTATTCATTTTCATCAACCTATAGAATTTGATTTTAAATAAAACATTTTTCTCATTCTTCTTTAATTATTTCAGTAAAGTAAGAAATGAATGGAAAGTGAAGGAACACATATAAGCAGTTTTCACAATCATATTACATTTCCTAGTAATCTATGAGAGTATGACCCTAAAAAAAAAAATTTCCTAATCATAGGTAAACTGGATCTAAGAATGATTATTTAAACAGAATAAAAGCAATATTCTATTACACATAAAGTATTTCAAAAGCACATATTTCCACTGGTAATTTGTATTGAATATAACGCTTTTCCATTTAAGTATTTCCAATGTATCACAATACCCATGTAACTACAGTATTTTAGATTATTTAAAAATAACTACTCAGATACTACTTAAAGGTGTTTGTTTTCATCAGCACATACAACTTAAATAAGGTATTAAGAAGCTGTTCCCTTTGAACAAAAAATTGCCTGCTTAACTTTAAAATCTTCTCTTCTTACATAGGATTAGGTAACAAAGAAATTAGCAGTACTGACACAAAGCTCAGATTTAACATTTAAGAATAAAGCCTTAAAGCATTTGATTTTATAAATCAGTACAAACAGCAATAATCTTAAAGTATTAATCCTTCTTCTAGGGTTGCTTCTAATGGAGAGTACAATTTGCTCCCAAGAAACATTTAGGATATTGCTAGAAAACAAGACATAAAACCAAATAAATGTGTAGCAATGTTTCATTTGCCTATGACTCTTTTGCGCGCGCGCGCGCGCGCGCGCGTGTGTGTGTGTGTGCGTGTGTGTGATTTCTAACTATTCCTAGGTCAAGACCTATCCTCAAATATTGAAGAGATGAGAACTGAATTTTAAGATTTTTGATTATATATTTAAAATGTACTATGAATGAATTAATCATTTACTATGCTGTTAGGGAAAGAGTCAAGAGAAGGAAAAAAGAAAGAGAATTTTAGTTGGCCAAATTGCAAGTGAAAATAGTTACTATCAAAAAGGGAAACAGAATTTTTTTCATGACCTAGATCAAGAGTTATATATGATCATTAGAGTATCTCAGCATTTACACTAAACATTGTACAATCTCTGTGGTATCAATATGATCTTGAAAGAATTATATGTTAACTTGATAAGCCAACTAAAACATATACTACAATAACTTCTAAAATTTTTCATGTGTGGACAAACAAAAGCAGAGTCTTAACGAATCCATAAGAATGTTCTGTGATGATAGGAATAAAAACATATCTTTAGATATAAATTAATCCTTAACAATAAGTATTATTCTAATTATCTCAACAATACATTCATTGAGTAAAATAAAGTTTGATAAAAATACACTATGAGCAAAACACAAATCAGCTAAATCACTATGCTTATTTTTGTTGAATTTTCAATAGATATTTGGATTGCATAACATGTTCATACTGCTATGTTTATAAAATTAACCCATTTCCCTGGGAATACTCGCGAGAGGTACTTGTAGCCGCAGCCTTGTAACTCGCGAAGTACAGTCCTAAACTTACCCCCAAAGTTTGCAATGAAATATCTCACTTTTCTTATTATTTTCACATTGCTCTAGTATATCATAATCTTTGGAAATAAATGATATCATTCTATTTATAGCATTCTGTTTTTAGTAGTGGTATTTCCATTTACAAAATATAATAATTATTGACTGCTGAAGATGTCAAATTCTAGAAAATGTAGCATTCCTATGCTCACATGATGTTAAATTATCGTTGGATGTGACCTGCATGTTTTCTTTAAATGGGAAAAGGGTTAAGGGCTTTTTTTTTTTTTTTAAACAGAATCTGTTTTTAAAAAGTAGATTCACCTAAAACATGCTGTGATTTATCTTACTTTAAGGCAATAATCACTGAAATTAGTTTTAATAATAAATTAAGCCATTTTCTACAAATACTATACAATCCCTGCTAATACATATAATCACAAAAGTTAATGATGTTTCAAGAACTCATTTTCTGATTAGTTTTAAAAATTGAGATTTAAAACTTCTTTGTAACAATATGTCTGAACTAAAATATTTACTATAGAAATCTAGTAAGGAAACAGCTAATATTCTCTATGTCATATATGAAATAGAAAATGGTAACATAAAGATCTCTTTCATCGAAACATTTTAAAAGCACTTTTTAAAACCTTTCTAACTTGAAGATTGTTCAAAAAATACTTCAACACATATTACTAAATATTGTAGTTTAGTTTCAATTAGAGTGGTGGCATACATTTCTAATAGAAAGGAGAATATGACAATTTATTTGCACTGAGTCCATGCTGTGAGAGTTCATAGTTTTACTTTATGATAAAAAATCATCACTAATGAATATTTGAAAAACATAATTGTATACAGAATATGGGAATTATTCAGTGTTTGAAAAAAAGACTGTTCTAGTGGATCACTTTGAGTCTAGCATTTTATTAAAAATATGGAACAATCTACATGTTGAATGATAACGCCTTTTTTTCTACAAGCCTTCATTTCTTTCAAGAAAAATACAGAAAGAAAAAAAATCAATATATAGAGTAGTTTAGTCCCAGAAAGGGCTTTCTTAAAGAGAAACCTCAGTCAAGGTTGAAAGAGCAATTAATGCAGGCTCAAAAATCTGGGCCATTCTGATAGAGTTCGGTTAACATGTGGCAGAAGTAATCATCCACTTGTGAAAATGATTTTCGGTTCATTCTCAAACACCTTTCAGACACTCATGATCCCATTTAACTGACAACAATACAGGCTATCTGTGGGCACCATTGCATTTGATGTGAAAACCAATAGGGACCAAATACCCTCAGGCACTTTCAGTCATTCTCTGCAGCTTGCATAAAAGGACTCTTCCTTTCACTACATTCTTTCTTTTATTTAACCCCATAAGATTAACCCCCTCCCCCTTTTTTTGGTTTTGTTTTCAGCTAAAGATGAGAAAAAGAAACTGATTCAAGACAACAGTGTGACCTGGGCATTAAAAAACCTAGAAGTAAATACTTTCCAGTTGGCTTTTTATACTTCCTGAATTCTTATGGCAAAGAGTACCAGAGGTGGGGAGACAAGGAAAGGATCATCATCCAACAAAATTACGTGACATTTGAGAGAAATTATGAAGAAAAATAAAAAAACTCTATTGTTGAGCAAGAAGTTAAAATGTGCTATATAAACAGATTTATAAAAGCAAACTAGTAAAACGCAGTTCTTCATTCATTTTCTCTATTACATTTTTGTAGAATCGATGACAAAAACTGTCACTCTTCCTTTTCCTAAGAAGTTTTTATCTTCTGCTAGTTTAATCTAAATCTCAGCTCATATGAGCATTATCAGATTAAACATAACAGTCTAAGGTATAAAAGCTATCTTTTAAAAACTGGCTTGCCATTGTATGATCTAGAATATGAATAGATGCAAAGTACCAAGAAGAGAAGATCATAAACCCCCATTCCACCTTCAGGTAAGACACCAAGAATTACAAGTGATTCTTAAAAGGGAGGTGTTTTAAAATAAGTGGCAGTGCACTGTCACTTAGAAACAAAACAGAACCAAGGAAATCATATCAGTAGTTCTATGACACGTAGTTTTAAATAGATAAACACAAGCCAAATAATCCAACTAAAGCAAACTCTATGGAGAATTCTTTTTTAAAAAAGGCAGTTCTACATTTGTTTTTGATAACTGATCAGCCACCTTTTATATCTTGATTAGCAGAAAAAGTACCCTAATTCATATATATATATATTTTTTTTTTCCCCCTACAACACCTGGTGGTATTCCTAGGTAGTCTCCCGTCCAAGTACTAACCAGGCCCAACCCTGCTTAGGTTCCAAGATCAGACAAGACAGGGCACGTAATACAAACTTTTTAATGGCTCACTATCTTACCAATGCTGGTATTTATAAAGTTATACAACTATGTTAGGGTCTCATTCTAATACATTCTATCACAGAAGGCAGCTTTGGTAAAGCGTAGTTTCATGTTTTTCCTCAGTTTACATGTCCTTCAAAATACAGTTATATATATATATATATATATATATATATATATATACATATATATGTATATATATATATTTGCATATATATATGCAAATATATATTTATGTTAACTCACTCAGGATTACCTATATATATTATATATATATATATATTTGCATCTGCAGAATATTTGCTGTTTGTTAAAAATTCTAGAAAATTAGTGTACTTTCTCAAGCTGAACATAAAATGTCTAAGAAGTGGACAAGAGCAAGAGGGAAAAAAGATCCTAAGAATTTATTGTGCAACTCAGTCCAACCAGGAAAAGCTGCACAGTTGTCTCCATCCCCTAGGGGGAGGGCAGAAGCTGTGAAGATCTGAGTCTCGGGGGGTCAGGCTATAATACATTCTAAAGGAAAAAACACTGTACACCACTTTGCAAAAAAGCTCTAGGGCACCTAAAGATTAAAATGAAATAATTCACTTAGACAATCCTAGATATGTTTGTGAGCTATTCCATTAAACTTTCCTCTCCCTGAAAATGTATATGGTTTGTAATAATAAAAGTTTTAGAAATGGCTTTTATATAAGTATCGAAATTTATCCTATTGACTATTGAATTCCTTCCCTTTGGGGGCACAGTATTTCCAAAGCAAAGCGAAACAATCAAACATTGTTAAACATTACATTCAATATAGGTAATCTTGAGTGAGTTAACATAAATAATTGAGACTTTGGTTTCCTCCTCTGGAAATGGAGATGCTGTTCTACCTCTTTCTTATTAGGATAAATTCAAGTGAAATATGTACATAAAATGCCCATTTTTCTAAACTGCTTTGAAAAGAATATCATTCAAAAGATATTTTTCAGATTCAGTGTTTTTCACTTTGTGTGTCTTGGAACATCTGGATATAGAATAGCATTATGCAGAAAAAGAATAGACTTGGTGGGCAAATAAATGTGAGACATACTGAGCTAAACACTGAATGTGAGGTCTTGTAAGAGCCTGTATCAGATCTGAACAATGAGACGTTTGGGAGTGGGGGAGAATAGGGCACGTAGTGTCTCCAAAATTACAGAATCTTTTTCGTAGAAGATCCTGTAGGAGTCCTGTTCTTTGGCATACACTCTGGGAAATTAGCTGCAGTAGATTACTGCTAATGAGTCTTTAAGCAATAAAATTATATAACAAAGCTTTTACATTCTTTTCGGAATTAACTAATATCCTAATCATAATTAAAATCTTCTTCACTTCTAACTTCATTTTACTAAGAATCTGTAAAGACTGATGTTTGGGAAAAAAGAGTTTGCTGTAAACTTTGGATCATAACCTTCATGGATAACATTTGCTTCCTGAAACCTCTCTTTTTTCTGTAGTGTTCCTCTCTAGCGTCAATTAACCAGGACATTCTTGGAAAGTGCTGAATTAGAGAACCAATCATCTATGTCCACCTTTAAAATAACTTATTTTCATGTGAGTTATCTATAAAGGTATCTGAATTCCTCCTGACTCCCAGCATGTTTCAGATTCCTTTCCCCAACAGGCTTCTCCTACCTAAACTCTGTCACTTGAACTTTCAATTTTATACTTTGTAACCAATCTTATCTGTAGTCAAGGATTGTGGAGATCAGGTTGGATTGAGGGGCTGAGCAGTGAGATCCCCATGCTGTCATTTGAGCTCTGACCTTGTACCTTGGCCTCAGTGTCTCATTCCCTGCCCTGCTCCCTTGTACTTAAGTGGCTGTTTTGATAGGCTGCCCCATACCCCAGGCTGAGGACCCAGCTTTGCTCTTATTCTTGCTAACCTTCCTCTGACACCCTGTTCTTGAATTGTGGACATGTTGGTTTGTCATAGACATTTCTGTGATTGCTCATATTTGTAAACATTGCCTGTGCTGATATTCTTTGATACTTTTCTTGGCTTTCTTTGACACCATGTACTCCTTTACACGAATACTTCGAGTTTCCACGGCTCCTGTAATTGTGTGTTGTCTGACTCACTCCCAGTCTCACATATCTTACAATTCCATCTATTTCCAACAATTTAAATTTAATGCTTGAGTCACACAATTTCCATGTCTTCCTATCCCTCAGTTTGACTATTACTTTCTCAGAGAAGCCCATTGTGACATCCCCGATAAGGCCATGTTTCCTCATTACATGTATCAGGTGAGCTGTCGACATTCCCTCCGCAGCCCTGCTGTGGCCTGTGGCATACGGAACTGTTGTAAATTCCAGCCCAAGACTCAAAGCTCCCTGAGGCCAAGGGCAACACTAGCTGACTGACCACTCCTTGATTTAGCAGATGGTCCATAAACATTTTCAGGATGACTAAATGGCTGCTTTTAGTTTTGCCATTAGCAATAGCTATAATTAAAACATAATAAGGTAAATCTCTAGCAAAAGCGTATGTACTGTATACTAAGGTAAAAGATAAAGCTTTGTATACACTTTGAATTTTCCATAAAGTTGGTATTTTTACATTTATTTCAACTATTCAAATAGTTTTAGCAGCAGAATGTTATTCTATAACTTAATATGAAAGATCAAAACTTAAGGGAATCATGAAGCAGCTGCCACGAAAGCAGGCACACATACTCAGGAGTCCAGACTCCTTATACCCAATTATCTGAAAGAGGGGCTACCAGCACTTTAGATGAGACCCTTTGAACTAGTGCTGAAAATGGCCCCAAGGTCATGGTATAACAAGAGTCTTTAAGTCAAAAATGAAATAGAATGTATTCTATGTTTAAAGATTTAAAATGCCACCAGTATCCCAATTCTCACTAATATTTTTTTAAACTTTCTAATATATAAACACTGTTGGAATTTCTGAAGAAACCCAATGCTTTAGTACATCTTCTCTTTGCCTGAATTCTGGACAAACTGGCTTAAGGTAAGAGTTACCAAGAGGCTAAAACATTACCTTATAAAAATAATGCTGAGGAACGTGGTTTGTTTCTGTAAGAAGTGGGCTTCCTTATGAGGTTTGGTAGGATTAACAGACATACTTTCCCTACTCTAGTCACGGACAGTGCCAGACAAGATAGGCCTGTCCACGTGGAGGTCCCACCATGGACAGACACACGCAGGAGAAGCGGGGAACAGGTGCTCCCTAAGAACAATGCACTTTTGAGGGCCAAAGAAAGGAAGGGGCTGACCCATGCATGACTGGGTCCTGTTCTCAAGCTAACCAATCAGATAAGTGAAAAAAGGGGCCGAGAGAAGCCAGGAGGATTACTGTTATGATGCCCCTCCATATGAATGAAAATATTAGGGGGTGGAATAAGTGCTTTTTCAAAATAGAGATGAAAGCATGAAAATGATCTGGTATGTTGGGCGGAAGGGAGGGAGGGAGGGAACAAAGGAAAATAAAGAATATGAATGATTCTCTTTAATTTTTAACTGCTGTGTGCCCAATGTTAACTTCCACTTTTTTATCTGTAAAATGGGAATAGCAATATTTGCCCTGACTATAACAGTGTCAGTATAAAAATCTAGTGAAACGATGTATGTATAAGTCTTTGAAACTGTAAAGCACGATGTAAATCAAGGCATCAGTGATGACATCATCATCATCATCATCATCATCATCATCATCATCTAATTAGTACAATATTCCAAAATATATTTCAACCAAACATTTTTGAAGGACTCTGGGGGAGTGGAGTAGTAACAAATTTTTCAATTTTGTACGTTTAGGAAAAAGAACGTTTTAAGAAATGGGGAAAAATTTAAATATAACGTTTTCTGAAATAAAGAGTAACTATGATATCACACAAGTTACAACAATAAAACAACTAGTTCTTCTCATTCATCAGGTAAAAGCAATATTTCTATAGAGTAAGTACATACGTATTATGTTCTCCAGCTACTGAATTCCTTAGGTTGTTAAGAAATTGCTATTTATCAACCAATGAAAAATTCTAGACTACTACAAAAATGTGTGCTTTGATGTTCAGTTTCTCTCTCAAACACATTTATTTATTTGGAGGAAAATGAATAACAAAATAAAGGCAACAGAAATAAGGGGACCATGGAAATTAGGTTCAGAGTCATTGAGCTTCAGAATTCCATTTATTTACTTGCCTATTAAACTGTATTCACAATGTTTCTGCCTATTAATGCAGGACGCAAAGAAAAATACATTAAGACAGTTGATAGAAAACAACCTTTGATATTTACAAAATGTTCAGAATTTCAAGTCTCAGATATTTTTGATTAAAAGTGACCTCAAGATATCTTTGACTATTCATATATTAGTAAACATTAAAGTTTTCTACATAAGTTTGATAAAATGTTGACAAGTTTGATACATCCAAAGTGAACTACCACTTAATCTTTTTAAACTTCTTACATTTTTTTCAAAAGAAAATGTCTTGAAGATTACTTAACACTACTTAAATAGTACCATCTTTATTACCAAGTTTTTACTTTCTTTATTCAATAGACAAAAATATTTTTTATTTTCAGGGAATGCTTACGCCACCTACTGGAGAAATATATCACTGCTTTTGTCAAACAAGAACTATAACCTGACACTTCCAAAGATAACTGTGAGTTACTTCCCTCTAAAATGCAACTTTGGTATTTGTCTTTTCTGTCTGACTTCAAATAAACAACCCTTTTATTTAAAAAAAAATAATAAATAAAATGCAACTCTGGAACAAAATCTGGTCCTTGTCTTTCTCGCATTTTAAGGCATGTGTCAGTATAGAAAATCAGCATCTTTCCCCCAATGTAACACAAATATACATGAGTTCAAATAATTCAATATTTCCACCTTAATGAAATCATTTATATATTTACAGGCAAAAGTAATGTGAGACAGAGAAACAGATGGAGGAAAGGAGATAAATAACTACTTTACTATTTATTTAAAAATATTCCAGCACCTAATTTTAATATTAGCAGAGGTCCCCTCCCACTCAGCTATAAAGCTAGGGATAAAGATTAAAATTCTGTTATGTGTAGAATATCATGATTACTTCTCAGAAAATAATTAAAGTCATTCTAGACCTTTCTCTAGATTTTTCTTAAGAAATAACCACACCCACAATAATAAAATGGATATAAGAAAAATCAGCACATAGAAGACAATGACCTGTAAATACCTTTTTTCAATTCTCTTTATGGTGGTATCACCTAAATAGAAGAACTGAAAAAATTAAGAACTGTTTATTTCCAATTAAGAAGGAGTATTATTTTTTCCTAGGAAAAGAAAATGGGAATCTTGCTTGATAGTCTTTATTATATTTACATCCCTGTGTGTGGGCTTTGATTCAGTTGCTGGAACATATATATCTACTTTTCAGTGGGACGCATGATTTACTCGAAAATTATAAACATACTGCAACTGACTAGAATATACATTATTTTCAATTTATCAGGGAGCTTTTCCTTACTTCTTTTGCTCTACAATGAGAGGAAAATAAACAAGAAAACAAACTTATTTCAGAAACTATAAGACATATTTTGAAGTTGGTGCTCTTTAGTAATATTTGCTATTTTTTGTACAGTTCAGGACAGAAGATATGCTAACCATAAACATTTACATAAGGTAGAAAATATGATGAGAAGTGAAGATAAATGACCATGGGAGTACTTATGAGTCTGAGATTCTCAGACAAATGACCACAGGCAAATAAATGACCCTTAATCATCAAATTAAATTGAATTATGTTTACAAACAGCAACAAGCAATACAGAATTCTAGTAAATATTAAGAGAATTTCAACAATAAAGTTTGAAATTTAAAAAGACTTTCAGTGAGACTTATTTTGCTAGTATTCAAGTTAATTAACCTTTCATTAAACGCAATCTGAAAGTTAAAAAAAATTTTAAAGAGTAGAATGACAGACTATAATATTACAATATATCCTGTCATACCATACATTTTATATTGATAATTCTTCAAATAACTATTCCCAATGCATTTCATCATCATTGTTTTCCTTATAACAGTTACATTTTTTAAAGATTTACTGAATTCCAGACACTGTGCTCCGTACTTTACATATACTGTGCCACTTAATACAACAATCCTATAAGAAAAATATAGTTATTATAAACTATAATAAGCATAATTTATAACTAATTTCTGATACTTTTAATACTATAAAAATATTCATTGAATATCTATATTTCTGACTTTGCTACAAGATTCACTTTACAACTATAGTTAATTGCGAAGGAATGGCTCCATGCTACTACACATATAAAATTCTTACCTGCATGTAAGGTTTTACCCCGTGTATGTGGAGAAGAGGGTCTTGATCTCAGAACAAGATCAAGACCACTCCTTGTGTAATGGGAGATGCATCCTGGGATAGTTGCTGGATTGCTTGTCATGAGAAAATGTTTACTTATACAGGAAGCAATTCCCTGCTGGTGGGTGTTGAGTCTTCATCTGGAGAACTGACTAAGAGCAAAATAGTAGGGCATCCCCAGCAGGTGCCATCTAGGTTGGGTCAGCCTTTTGAGTGGAGCATGATAGTAGATAAACAGGTCAGAATCCACCAGAATGATGGCAAGCTTTACTGAGAGTTTCTTATATTCTCTGTGATTATTTGTTCTCCCTCCGCATACAGGCTTTCAGAAGGTCTATACTGCTTTAACTGACCAAAGAGAAGCAAAGCATAAATGTCTACAATGGAAGAGAAAGAAAATGAGGGGAAGGCAGGGCATACCTGAGGTCTAGCAGAGGGTGAAGGAAAGATGTGAGAGAACACACCTCTCAGAAGGGCAAACTCAGCCCCATAAGGTTCTCCTTTCCAACTAAAACATGAGAAGTTTTGGTTCTTTTAAAGGCAACAGTATTCTCTTCCAGTAGTTTTCACTAACTCTCAGGAACAGAGGGACAAAATTAACTACTTATCAAAAGAAGAATGACTATAGTACCTATACTAATATTATACACTTAAATAAGAATTCTAAAATTGGTCTCAGTTGGGTCTCAATTTTTCCCAACTGTAAACAGAGGTAATGATGAGTTTCTTAATTGCCTCAAAGGACTATCCTGAGGTTCAAATAACCCAACAGATATAATAGCTCTTTTAATAAGTGTAAAGATACTATAAAGATGTAAAGAAATATTGTTAGCAGTATTATGCTGATACCTAGGCCATGTCTTAATATCATCACAAGGAAATACATTTGAGAAATTCAGTACTTTGTTGATTAATCTATAGAATATTAAAAAAGTGACTTATCTCAAATTTTCACTTGATTAAAAAAATTTGGGGGGGAGAATAGGGGGGATGAAAATAACCAATCAACTAATTGTTCTGACTTATGTAGACCCAGCTGTATCAGTGTGGACAAACAATTTGTTTTTTTTGTTTGTTTTTTAAAAATTCTTCAGACTCATTTATAGTTAATGTGGGAAGAAAGATTTTTAAAGAAACTCACTTTCATAGTATTTCAAGCATTTTTGATAATTTTAAACCTCATTTTTCAAGTTAGAAATTTAAAAAGTATGTCAAAATCCACTTCTAATTCAGTAGTTCTCAAATGTTAGTAAGCAATGAACTTTTACACAGAGAGCTTGCGGAAATACAGACTGCTGGGCCCCATGCCCCAGGTTTGATTCAGATCAGGCCTGAGAATCTGCGTTTCTAACAAGTTCTCCAGTAATGTTGGTAATCCTAGTCCAGAGAACACATGTTAACCACTGACTATACTTATCCTGCAATTTAAACAAAAACAAAAACCTCAAGCATATCTACATATTTAAAATAGTATTTTACCTAAAAGTATATAGTTAAGGTTTCCCTACAGCAGTACAACAAATAATTTCTCTAACTTAAGTAAACCTAACTGAATAATATTTTTTCTTCTTATATTTGATCATAGTGCCCCCAAGTGGATGAAAACATTACTAACAAGAAAGGAAAACGGAACAATTTTCCCAGATGGAGTTATATAAATTTATCATTGTTTTGCCAGAATGCACGACCTGGTACTTTGCCCAGGATATACTCAGTACAGGTTAACTGAAGAAATACTTATACATACTTTAGAAAGGCCTACCACCAAAACACTAATGCTGGGTCAAGTAATCCAAAATCTCTTTTAGCTCTTAGATTCTATGCTGGTATGAAGTAATCCTGTTTAGAATACAGTAGAATATAAAGAAACAACTAACAGGGACAGCAATATTATTCTCTACTCTATAGTCTCAGCATCACATCGTTCCTCAAAGTTGTGATGGTACTGTAATAATAATTTATTTGGGGTTTAGCAATAAAATGATTCATACTTGAATATAATGCAAGGTGGTTAAATGGGTTCTGACAAGACACTCACTTCTCTAATAAAGGATTGCTGGTAGTTGTCTATTTGTGCCAAATCCCAGAGGAATTCTTTAGAATAAAATAACTTTTCCTTCCTAAGTGTAATCAATAATCAATAATATCTTTACACACCATAGAAATCTGTATATTAGTTTATGGTATTATACTTCCCTATCAGCTGAATATATTTTTTACTTCAATGGGGATATATGGAATCAATAAATTGAGGGGCCTTAGTTAAGGCCACAAAAAGGATATTGCTCATATGTAAAAATTATTTGACATAAAACACTAGTAAACTGGCTTGGAGCTTAAAGGTTTAATACTGACTAAACCTTTTTCTTAATAATTTTATTACATGCATGTATGTATTTCTCTGCCTATCTCCCACCTACTAGCATATATATGCACCTATGTATATTAATGCCTCACTTTTCATCATTTTCTTAATTATAAAAAAATCTTTTATTTTAAATGTATATCCACAATCTCAAATTTCTGTAACTGCTCAGATCAATAATCTCATTCAGCATAATAGAAGGAAAGAAATTCACAGGACAAAAGCACATGGTTTCATGGCACCACACAATGTCATCGGTAAATGCTGTAAGGGGGCTAATGAACACATTTACCTCTTTGCATTTTCCTTAGCTTCCTTAAGCAAATATGAAATATGTATGTCATACGAAATACCCAGACAAGTCTCATGTTATTTCATGCCAATTAACAAATTGCTAACATGTCATGTTAATAAAAAAAGCAATTGACCTAAGTAGAAGGGCTAATTAAGTGGAATAAGATAATTAAACAATTCTCAATATGTAATCAAAAATTATGGCTGGAAGTGTTTCACAATGTTGCCTTTTTTTTTTTCAATATCTGCCTATCTGCGAAATTCTAATCAGTGTATCTATATGCATCAAAGACAAATCCAGTGCAGATGTTAATTTGTTGCATGATAGAAATCAGGTGTTCAATTACAAATAATGGAGTGTATGAGAGAACGTTCAAGATTTCCATTTAGCTGAACACATGCATCTCAACCGACAAATGATCGTAAAGCATTCATATTGGAATTAGCTACTAACACGCACCCGAGGCACATCACATTCAACTCCTTTTTTATCCTCATTAGATAATATTCACATCTACAGTCTTGTGTGTTACCTAATTTGCCACTGATTTAGGAGTCTGAGTGTTTGGTGCTCTAAATTCTATTTATTGTACGTGAATTCTTTTAAAAGGATGATTTTGATTTTTATCTAAACTCAAAAGCACTTTAACATGAGAAATTCTGTTTCCTAATCTTAAGATTTAAACAAGCAAAATCATTTGCTTTTGTACTAAGATAAATTCCTTGATCTAGGAATATTTTACACTTTTAATATGTAAAGCCAATTTCAACAAAGCCCTCTCAACACAATATCTAAATGTTATTTTAGCAAAATAACTATATAGAGAAGATCAAGAATACCCACCCAGTTAAAAGATGTTATGCAGATCTGCTTTCTATATAAATTACTACAAAGACAGGCTTAAAATGTACTTATGAATCAAGTACTTATGAATCACCATGTCAAGCCTGATGCAATTCTGATAGGATGAATAAATGTCAGAACGATGTGGAATTATATGTCCTATATGAGGGTCCAAATTCTTAGAGTTTGCAAATTAGTTATTCAATAACTAATAGGGCCGTACTTTTCAGAATTTTATGTCAGATAACCACAGAGGAAGTAGTGGAAAGGATCATTTGATCAGATGGCAGAGTAATAGTGTACATTCAGGGTACTTCATTGATTAAATAAAAAATCCTTTCACTCTCTTATTTCAATGAAATCGATTTCAAAATATGTGACTAAGGTCTCTAACTCATTAATAAAATAAATAAATCCTATTTCTGAGTAATTTGGCAATTAGTGAAGCTTCAAAAATAATTCAAAGCTAAGAATAGAGACAGATAATTTCTATAACCTCAGAAATGCAAAATGGTGACTTTACGGGTGCAGTCCAGCCTGCAGATGTGTTTGAAAGCACAGCATTAAAACTATTTTTTGAATTTCTTTTCGTGTTCTTTTGATTCCCATAATGCTGAATATTCTACTTTTCATGACTTTACACTTAATCATGATACACATTTATTTGGTTTGCTTTGCCTTTGGTAGCATTTGAATTTTTGAGCTCCTAGTGTAATCACCTGAGAAAAGTATTGTATATTGTATATTATTAGGCAGTATTGCCTAGTGATTTAGAAATTAGATAAACTGAAGTTTAAATCATGGTCACTTACGATGGTTAAATTCCTTAATCTCTTTATGCCTCAGTAATACTTCTGTAAAATGATATAAAAGTGATAACTATATCACACAAATGAGAGATATATATGTGCACACACAAATATATCATAAATAATATAAATACATCAGAGTTGTAAGAACTGAATAAGAATATAGTTTAGGAAAATATCATATAAGAGTATAACAAAGAATATACCATATAAATTATCATATATATGACACAGAGTTGTAAGAATTAAGATTATATATATTTAAAGCATCTAGCTACTTGAAAGATATTTAAAGCAATCACTCTGCTTTATTTTGATGTCAAAGCTATAAGAAGTCATATGCTTCATCAGCTTGCTAATTAGCAGTAAAATAGATGAGTACTCTAAAAGGGTAAGAGTTTACCAGATAATGGACACATATCCTATTTAAAAAATTGACTGATGCTATTAAGGAATCTTTTCAGTATGTTCACAGGACTTCTACAGCAAGGGCACAACTGCTGAAGTTATCTTATTTATATCGATCACGTATTCTTTTAAGAACTAATGAAGACTATCACTGTACCACTAATGAGGACACATATATATTTAAAATCTTAACAAGAATTCCATGGCAAATGGATTTTGTTTTAAGGCTAATCATAAAATGACAGGTTAATGGAACACAGTTACTGAGTCTAACATCAGCAAAAGTGACACATGCTTTTTGGGGCCTCTTGGAACTTCTCAGAAAAATCCACTGTAAACCTTACTTTTACTTTTTCAATCATACTAGAGAATAAGGGAGGATAACAAGACCTTAGAAGAAAGCCCTAAACTAAACCACACTATTGGGTGGTGGGAGAACATCTGAAACAGAATAAGATGTCCTCATAGAAATCACCTTTGTAATTGAGTTTTTCCAAACTCACATTTTATCCTAATGTAATCTCCACAGAATAAGGTAGAAGACACAAGACAACATTAGACAAAATATATCCTTTTGCATTTAAGAATAGTTATAGAATATAGATTACAGTTACAGAATAGCAAACAAAGCAAACTCAACAAATGGAGGTATTTATGGTTACTTACTTAATAGTTAATTGGGTATCTGTCCTTTGTACAACACCGTACTAGGAATTTAGTGAGCAAACAAAGATGAAATGAATACAGATCATGGCCCAAGAACCCTTACGAAGGCCTTTTCAGACCTAAGTAAAATATGCAGTTCTATAGGATTCAAGGATGAAAACCTTAAGTCTTCTATCAACTTAAACATGTCAAAAAATCCAAGTTACTTCCTACTTTAAGTAAAAATCACATCTGTGGAGATCAATAAGGTAAAAAAGTACCTAAGTCCATTCCATTGTATTTTTAAATTGGAAACTTACTGGGGGAGAAAACAAACACAATCAGGTAAAACCATTTGCTAAGGAGGGTCAGAAAGGATAGAGTGAAATTTCTACACAGACAGATTTTGTGGAAAACATAAATGGGGTGGCAGGAAAAGAAAAGGAGATCTAAAAGACATTTTTAGTTACAGTATGTATAGTACTTTAAGAATCAGAAAACCCCGATTATGATATCAGAAATGTAGAAGAGGTGCTAATGAAGACTAATGGAAGGGAGGCTTGAGCTTCCCAAGTTCCTATTTTGTCAGACTTGGTCACCAGTGGGCAGACCAAATAAGTTACCAATGGGAGTAACAGAAAGTTGAAATAGATGAGACCATTCATAAAATTTGAATATCTGAGAAGACTTTCATGAAGCATATATAAAATTTATCTAAGAAACGTACATACCACTATTTGCCTTAGAGAGTTTACCTAAGTATCTGCGAATGGTAATAAAAGCAAAGAACAAGAACTAAATGTGATGCTTCTGAGAGTATCAAAGCAACAAACACAGAGGAAAAATTCTGAAAGAAAATTATAAAGGGTAATAAAATTATAAAGAGGAATCATATTTATGCCAATACAGAAATTAAAGATAAAAATAGGTGAAATTTTAAACAAATTAAACAAAAAATCAATATAAAAAATCTCAATATAAAAAATTTAAATTGGGGAAAAAAACCTCTTTAAATTGAGTAATAGAATAAAGCAAATAAAACCAAATTGAAACCCAAAACAAAAATTACACATTAAAAAGATCAAGGTTATTGAAATATAAGAAATAGAGGGAAAAATGAGCTAAATTCTTCAACTCAAGAAGTTAGAATAAGCACAACCAAGCAAAATTAGAAAAACAAAAAGAAAAGAAATACAGATTTGGGCATAAATCAATGTAACTGAGATTACAAAAAAAGAGAGAGAAAATGAACACAACCAAGTGTTGGCCCTTTGAAAAGATGTTGATCCCTTTGAAAAGTAAAACTGATGAAACTCTTCAGAAATAATAAAAATCAAAGAGAAATGTGTAAATATATTTAAAGTGAGAAAAAAATGAAAAAGAACAGCTATAGACACAATAGGAAAATCTTAGATATTGATATATTAATAGTTACAACTAAGAAACCTGAATAGTGATACTTTTCAAAAATACAGAAAAAACTAATATAAGATGTACTAAAAAATGAGAACATTAGAAGAAAAATTGTTGGCTAACTTTACTTATTAACAGATATGACAAATTTGGAAATGGAGATAAACATATGAATTACAAAAAGAAAAGATCAGCTAGTTAAAAAGCAAATGAAAATTTACTCAAAGTCAGCCATCAGATAAACTAAAGAGAAAATTTAAATTTATTTAATTTTAAATAACTTTAGTAGTAAAACATCATGTTCTAAAATGTAAGGATGGTTTAGCATAAAAAAACCCACCAATAATATAAATAACCCACCAATAATATAAATCATTATTTTAAAAGTTAATGGAGAAAAATAATAGTATTACCTTAACAGATACAGAGAAAGCATTTAATACGTTTCAACAATTTGGGTTTTACCAAATAATTTAGTAAAGCTGTATACCAAAAACTTAAAGCAAATAAGTTTTATAAAGTATTATAAAGTTTAATAAATTTTAGATATTGCGATGGTTTAATTTTATGTGTCAACTAGACTGAGCCACAGGGTGCCTAGATATTTGGTCAAACATTATTTTGGGTGTTTCTGTAAGGGTGTTTTTGGAGGAAATTAACATTTAAGTCAGTAGACTGAGTGAAGTAGATTTCCCTCTATAATGTGGGTGGATCCCATCCAATTAGTTGAAGGCCTGAACAGAACAAAAAGCTGACCCTCCCACAAGTGAGAGAGGACAGTCCTGTCTGACAGACTGCCTTCAAACTGGATCATCAAGTGTTCCTGGTTCTATAGTGGCTTCTGAACTTCAGATTCAAACTAGGACACTGGTTCTACAGATTTTGGATTTTCCAGACTATGCAGTCACACAAGCTAATTAATTCCTTATGATAAATCTCCACACACATACACACACACACACACACACACACACACACACACACACACACAAGCATGAACACACATTTCCTATCCAGTCTGTTTCTCTTGGAGACCCTGACAAATACAGATTTAGTTTTAAGACTAGGAAAAGGCAAGTTTGACTGTTGTCACTTCTAAATAACAGCACTAGAGGCTCTGGCCCATTATATAAGATAAGAAAAAAAGAGTAAAGACAGGAAACTAAGCAGAAAAAAACTGCCACTGTTTGCAGATGACATAATCACCTACAGAGAAAAAGACAATAAACTGCTACAATAAGAGAACTGATCACTTCTGCTTACTGTAATCAGTACTGTGCTTCCATATCACAAAAGCAGAGGTGGAAGAATGGACTGGCTTCACACAATAGTGTGGAAAAACTGGTTCATTGAGAAAACAAAGTTGGAGACTTTCCTTATATCCAAAGGAGAGGTCTATATGGGTTAAAGACCTAGAAGTAAAAGATAAATCTATAAGCCTAAAAGGAGATGATAAAGGAGATTATTTTTGATTTAGAGGTAGAGAACACTTTGAAACAACTCCAAAAACACAAATACATAGGAAGAAAATTGATGGATTAGACTATTAATTATTTCTATTTGACAAGGCTATCTGGCAGATAATAGATCAAGAGATATCTGTAATAGCTAAAACTAACAAAATATTATTATCTAGCACTTCTTTGTCTAACAGAGTAGACAAATGTAGCTATTTAAATTTAAATTAATAAAAATTAAATAGAATGAAAATTTTGGCTCTGTCATAGTAGCCTCATTTTAAGTGCTCAAAAGTCACATGTGGTCCACATATTATGAAAATGCTGAAACAAAATAATGATAAAATGTCAATACTCCAAAAATCTGAGAGAAATTTAGAAATTCAACTTAGTGTCATAGCATTTTAACCTACTGGAAAAATCAAGATAGAAATTTCCATTACTCCAATTCTATCGGGCAGTGTTGATCTAGAGAAGAAACATTTGTAAAAGAATGAAAAGGGGCTGAAAACAAAAAGGGAAAATTGGCAGAGAAGAATATATTGAATCACAAGAGAGGATGACTAGAGAAAATGCACAGAAATAGATACTAACTTATTAAATAAAATAAAATATTGTTTCCCTCTTATCATAAAAAAACAGAAATTAGAAAGGTAAGTATGCTATTTTTAGGTAAGGATATAATGAAGTAGGATTGTAAACAGAAATAGATAACCTGGAAAGCAATCTTAGAATACTTAATGAATTTAAGTATGTGTATGTCCGATTCTTGGACACATATGGTTGAGGAACATTAGAGAACTACATAAGTAAAATATGACGGATACTATTGAATGTTATGTAATATCAAGAACAATGACCTAGATGAATATATACTAATTTACATAGACTTAAATACTTAATGTTCGATGAAATACTTAGAAATTGAGTACCTTTAGCACAAAATATATAAATTAAAAACACACAAAACAATACATATTTTGTAAGGATACATTCAAGGATACATTACCCATACAGAATAGATACCTGTGAAGGGAGGAGCAAAATAAGAAATGGTGTTGGGGATGTAAGGGTTAAAAGTGAAACAAAGAAGGGGCTGATGATGGTGTGCCATGAAAGGAGGAGGATGCAATTTTCTGTGCACCACATCCTAGTAAAACAAATAATTTTTAAAACTCTTTTCAACTGCATGTCCTTTTAAATTAATTTAACCAGGAATGTTTGAGATTTAATCTGTAATTTTAAAAGTCCACTGAATCAAAACCATGTTTACAAATTACCATGTAGTATTGAAAGAACTAGTAATTCATATATTAAAACGTAAATATACATTGACACCTTTATTATAGTTTTCTAAAATTGTGATTAACGCCAAAATGAAGTATCAATACCTTAGAAATCTGAAAGCAACTTAAAAATTCAACTTAGTGTTATAGCAATTTAAAAATCATACTAAGTTTCAAAATACTATGAACTCCATTCTTTCAAGTTCAATAATCCAATAAAAAATCAAATTGTACCAAATTTAAAAAATACTTAAAATTTTATGATTGTTAACTCTTCTTAACCATAAATCATTTTAGCAAAGTCTGTTGTATGTTCTTAAATTTGGAACTAAATTTATATCTCAGCTCTTATAAATATTCAAACTAATTATTTCAGAATGAATGCGAATGATACTTTAATTAGTAATGTGTCTCCTGGCAATAAAGATTCTCTTGCTTCTCTCAGCAATTAAAATGAGAAGGCATATTATTAAGGTCCCATGATTCTTCATACTTCTTCCTGATGATTACCATGAAAAATATTAAAGACAAGATTGTAGCTATAATCCATTCACTGTTTTTTTCCTCACCTAGCAATTTTTCATTTAATGCAATCTGTGCTCTGTATCACAAAGTTTAATTTTTCATTTTTATAACTTATTACAACCAATTGATTTTGTAGAAATCTAAGATGTAGGAATAATTTTAATTAAGAAATAATTTTTAACCCATTTATTCATAATTTGACTTTAATGGTCAGAACATTAAATATAGAGTGGTTGATTCTAGCAGAAAATATTAGTGCTGGAAATACGAGACATCTAAAATTCTTATAAATTGAATATATTAATATAGTAAAGATATCTGCACGAAATTGTTAATACTGCTTCTGGGGTCAAAAAGTAAAGGGAGCACTTTTATTTTTAAATTTTAAGTACATATTTTTAAAGAGTATTATGAGGTGACTTTTATGATCTTTTGATGATTTTTTTATAACTCCAGTTTTTTATAATATATCTTAACCACTGTAATAGGAAAATATCTCAATACTACATTAAATGTATTATATAAAATAAATTATAAATTTAAAACGTGTCATTTGTAAATCATAGTTTGAATTTTTAGTGTTTATTGATAATAGAGATGTATTGTTAATTATGTTCTAGGTTTTTTAGCAATATCAACCCATTTAACACACACAGCAACCTTTTGAAAAAGGTGATCATCATTATTCCACTTTACAGATAAAGGACTGAGGCATGGGAGGTTAAACTATTTACCCCAGAATTACACAAGGATAAAACCGTGATTAGGCCTGCTGGCTGCATGCTCTAGGCGCTCCAAAAAAACAGCACTACTGTGGTTTTACATTGCCCTTTGGTAGTTTTAATTATGCCTTAAAATATTTTATCAATCATTCATATCTTTCACTATAAACACATCTAATGCTTTCATTTTCTCAGTGAGTTTAGTGATTAAGCCTTTGAGTGAATAATGTACAGTTATCTATAACTAAGTGCAGGTTTTGGAAAGAATAAACAGATCCTGTCAAATTTCCAGCACTGTGTCTTGTTTAGGTCAAGGCAAAGACTAAACATATGAGAACTTATTTTCCTCTGAATAAAAAAAGGTATATGGGTCTAAGCAAAAATCCACGCAAGAAACATTCCTGAAACACCTGGTATAGGTGATCAGAAAGATGTGCCACTGGGCCCCCCAGGGCATCTACAAATAAGGCCACCTAGCCAAGACCAGGAAATGTAGAAGATCTGTCTAATAGACAGAAACAAACACAGAATCAGCTAAAACGAGGAAACAAACAAACAAAATGTCCTAAGTGAAAGACAAAAATTCCACACACAAAAAAGACTTAAATGAAACAGAGACAAGCAACCTACCAGATACAGTGTTCAAAACGCTAATTATAAGATGCTCCATGAACTTAGTAAGACCTTCAACAAAGAGAGAGTAATCATAAAAAAGGACATAGAAACCATAAAAAAACAGTCAAAAATGAAGAAAACAATAACTAAAATGAATAATGCATTAAAAAGAATCGCCAGCAGATTAGATGATGCAGAGAATCAAATCAGTGATTTGGAAGACAAGGTAGCAGAAAAGAGCCAAGTGAAAATGGAAAGGAAAAAAAAGAGGGTATTTTAAGGGACCTCTGGGACAACATCAAGACTAACAACATTCACATCATAGGGATAAGAGAATGAAAAGAAAGAAAGGACCTGAGAGCCTATATGAAGAAATAATTATGGAAAACTTTCCTAACCTGGTGAAGGAAATAGATATACAAGTCCAGGAAGCAGAGTCCCAAACAAGATGAACCCAAAGAGAACCACACCAAGACACATCATAATTAAAATGTCAAAGGTTAAAGACAAAGAAAGAATCTTAAAAGGAGAAAGGTAGCTAGTTACCTACAAGGGAGCTCTCACAATACTCTCAACAGAAACTTTGTAAGCTAGAAGGAACTGGCATGATATATTCAAAGTGATGAAAAGCAAAGACCTACAACCAAGACTACTCTATCCAGCAAGGCTATCATTTAAAATTGAAGGGGAGATAAAGAGCTTCTCAGACAAGAAAAAGCTAATAGAGTTTATCATCATCAAATCAATATTATAAGAAATGTTACAGGGACTTCTTTAATAAGAAGAAAGGGAAAAAGAACAACTATGAATAATAAAATGGCAATAACTATGTATCTATCAAAAATCACTTTAAATGTAATTAGATTATTTGTTCCAATCAAGACAAAGATTAGCTGAATGAATAGAAAAACAAGATCCATTTTTTTCCTGTCTACAAGAAACGTACTTCAAATCAAAAGACATACAAACTGAAAGTAAATAGATGAAAAAAGATATTTCATGTAAATGGTAATTAAAAAAAGGCTGAGGTTACAATACTTCTAACAAAATAGACTTTAAAACAAAAGCTGTAATAAGAAAAAAGGAGGGACATTACATAATGGCAAAGAGATCATTCTAATAAAAGGTTATAACCCTTATAAACACTCATACATCCAATACAGAAGCACTTCAAAATAGAAAGCAAAAACTGACTGACATAAAGGGAGAAACTGACAGTCATACAGTCATAGTAGGAGCTATAACAAACCCATTGACACCAATTTTCTTCTAGACAGAAAATCAACAAGGAAATGGAAGCCTTAAATGATACACTAGACTAGGTGGATTTAAAAATTTAGAGCATTTGACCAAAAAACAGCATTATACACACTCTTCTCAAGGGCATAGAAAACATTTTCCAAGATAGACCATATGTTAGGCCACAAAACAAGTCTAAGTAAATTTGAGAAGACTGAAATCATATCAAGCATCTTCTCTGACCACAGTGGTATGAAACTAGAAATCAATTACAAGAAAAATACTGAAAACACACAAACATATGGAAGCTAAATAACATGCTACTAAACAATGAATGAGTTAACAATGATTACAAGAAAGAAATCAAAAGATACATTGAGATAAATAAAAATGAAAAAACAATGACCCCAAATTTATGGGACACAGCAAAATCATTCCTAAGAGGGAATTTCATAGCAATACAAGCCTCTCTCAAAAAAGTCTCAAATAAAAATATAACCTTATACTTAAAGGAACTAAAGAACAGCAAACACAGTGTAATGTGAATAGAAGAGAGAAAATAATAAAAACCAGAGTGAAAATACATGAAATAAGAGTCTAGAGAAATAATACAAAGCTCAATGAAACCAAGAGCTACTTATTTGAAAAGATAAACAAAATTGATAAATCCTTAACCAGACTCACCAAGGAAGAGAGAACCTAAATAAAACTAGAAAGGAAACAGAAGAAATAACAACTGACATCACAAAAATACAAAGAATTAGAAGAAAATATTGTGAGCAATCATATACCAATAAACTGAACGATCTGAAAGAATTGAATAAAATCCTAGAAATATACAAACTCTCAAGACTGAATCAACAGGAAACTTAAAATCTAAGCTGACTGATTATTAAAAACAATTCGATCAGTAATCAAAAACTTCCAAAAAACAAAAGTCTGGAACCAGATGGCTTCACAGGTTAATTTTACTAAATATTCAAAAAACAATTAAAACCTATCCTTCTGAAACTATTTCAAAAAATGAAAGGAGGGACAGCTCCCAAGCTCATTTTATGAGGCCATCATTACCTTGATTCCAAAACTAAAGATATTACAAAAAAAATTATAAGCTGATATCCCTGATGAACATAAAATTTTCAACAAAATAATAGCAAACCAAATTCAGCTAGACATTAAAGATCATACACCACGATCAAGTGGGATTTTTTTCCTGGGATCCAAGGTTGGTTCAATATCTGCAAAACAATTAACATGGTATAACACACAAACAAAATGAAGAAAAATCATGTGATCATATCAAGAGATGCAGAAAAAGCATTGACAAGTCCAACATCTATTTATAATAATAATAATAAAAAACCCTCAGCAAAGTTGGAATAGAAGGATCATATTTCAGCATAATAAAGGCTGTACATGACAAATCCACAGCTAACATCATATTTAACTGGGAAATGCTAAAAGTATTCTTCTTAAGATCAAGAACAAGACAAGGATGACCACTTTCACCACTTTATTCAACAGCAGACAAGAAATAAAAGGAATCCAAAGAAGTAAAACTCTCATTACTTGCAGATGACATACTATATGTAGAGAACCCTAACGATTCTACCAAAAAACCTATTAGAACTGATAAATGAATTCAGTAAAGCAGCTAGATACAAAATATTCAGAAATTAGTTGCATTTTTATACACCAGTAATGAACTATCAGAAAGAGAAATTTAAAAAAAAATTCCATTTGCAATTACATAAAAAACAATTAGGAGTAAAGTTAACCAAGAAAGTAACCAACTTATACTCAGAAAACTATGTCACTACAGAAAGAAACTGAAGAAGATATAAATAAATGGAAGCATATACTGTGCTCAAAAATAGAAGAATTAACATCATTAAAATGTCCATACTCAAAGCAATCTACAGATTCAATGCAATCCTTATCAAAATACCAATGGCATTTTTTGAAGAACTAAACCAAATAATTCTAAAATTTATATGAAACCATAAAAAACCCTGAATAAGCCTGACAATCTTGAATAAGAAGAACAAAGTTAAAGGTATGCTACCTGATATAAAATTATACTACAAGGCTATCATAATCAAAACAGTATGGTACCGGCATAAAAACAGACACATAGATCAATGGAACAGAATAGAGAGCCCAGAAATAAATGTATGCCTATGTGGTCATTTAATCTATGACAATGGAGGTAAGAATGAACAATGGAGTAAAGAGAGTCTATTCAATAAATGGGGTTGAGAAAAAAAAAAAAGAAGAAACTGCACTGCCTTCTTATTCCATATACAAGAATACACTGAAAAATGTATTAAAGACTTAAAGACCTGAAACCATAAAACTCCTGAATGAAAACATAGGCTGTAAACTTTCCGACAATACTCTTAGTAATATTGTTTCTGATATATGTCTTTGGGTAAAGGAAACAAAAGAAAAAATAAACAAATAAATAAAAAAATACACAAAGTTTCTGCAGAGGAAAGGAAACCATTAACAAAACAAAAAGCCTACTAAATGGGAGAAGATATTTGACAATGATACATCTGATAAGGGGTTAATATCATACTACTCAATACCAAAAACAAAACCCAAAACCCAAAAAACAATCCAATTAAAAAATGATCAGAGGACCTAAACAGACATTTCTCCAAAGGACATACAGATGACCAATAGACATGGAAAGATGTTCAACGTCACTAATCATCAGAGTATGCAAATTAAAACCACAATGAGGTGTCAACTCATTGTGTCAGAATGGATATCATCAATGAATAAACAAATGTTGGAAAGAATGTGGAGAAAAGGGAACTTTTGAGCACTGTTGATGGGATTGCAAATTGATATAGGCATAAATGAGAACAGTTGGAGGTTCCTTAAAAAATTAAAAACAGAACTACCTTATGACCCAGTAATTACACTTCTTGGTATTTGCCCAAAGAAAACCCAAACAGTGATTAGAAAAGACACATGCACCCCTATGTTCAATGCTGCACCATTTACAATAGTTGAGACATAGAGGAAGATGTGGTGCATATATACAATGAGCTATTACTTGACCATGAAAGAGAATAAAATATTACCACTGGGACAACAAAGATGGACGAAGAGGGTATTATGCTACGTAAAATAAGCCAGACTGAGAAAGACAAATATCATAGGATCTCATTTATTTGTGGAACCTAAAGAACAAAATAAATGAACAAACAAAACAGTAACAGACTCATGGATGCGGAGAATAAACTTATGGTTGCCAGAGGGGAGGAGGGAGTTTAGGGAGCTGGTTGAAAAAGAAAGGGGTTAAGAAGTACAGATTGTAGTTACAAAATAGTCATGGGGATATGAAGTACAGCATAGGAAATATAGTCAATGATACTGTAATAACTAGACTAATTGGTGGGGTCACTTCATAAATTATATAAGTATCTAACCACTATGCTATACACCTGAAACTATTTTATTATAATTGAAAGAGAGACAGACAGACATAAAGACAGACAGACAGCAGGTTAAGAAGAAAATCTGGAAATGAGGAGTGAAGGGCACTCGTCTCTGTAGGATGGTCAGGATGGGCCTCTCTGTGAAAATGACATTTCATTAGAGACCCAACAGAAGTGAGGAGAGTAGATGCGAGGTAAGATGATGCTCTAATAGCATTGGCAACCCCCAAAGTCTTATACCAGGAACAAGCTGAAAACATTCAAGCAGCAGCTTCAGAACCCCAGTCACAATGACACCAATCTCTCCCAGTGAGTACTTTCATAAAACATTGACACATATAATTAGAATAATTATTTAATTCAGGAATGTCTTGAGTGCTATGGTAACTACAAAATAAAAGTCTTTGAGTCAGTAAGTACTGAATAAGCTTATCAATCACACCTTAAATTAAGCATGTATAAAACCATAATTTAAAATAAGAAATAGCTGAAATGAAATTAAAACTAACATATTTGGTATGTATAAATTATCGAGACCAACAACTTATCAAAAAGTGGATAAATTTTAATATTGGACTAGTAAAACCTAATGGACTGTAGAGTTATGTAGAATTAATATTTGCTTAATGATTTAGGCAAGAAAATTAAAAGTAACACTAGCAATTACCGTAAACATACAAAAGACACCATGAATTATTTAAAACATCATACTTTGAAAGCATTTGTCACTTATAAGATTGACTGAATTAGGCTAAAACAAAGGAAGTTCTGTCTTATTCTTCTCACTTGCTTTGAAATAATTGCCAGGTGTTTTGTTTTTAGAATTTGAGCTTCTTTGTTATAAAAATATATAAATCATTTAAGTCAGTTCCTTAGGCACAGTTGAGAGCTCTTATGTAATATTTTCATTTTTCCCCCTTTAGACAGAGAAGACAAAATACAGGTAGTAGCACAATGCATACAGGCACACACAGAAAAAAAAATAACAGCTGTCAAATAAAAATGTAAATGAAAGACTATCAGTTAAGCAGAGGGCTCTAATAGGAGATATAACTTTTATAGTCTCAAAGAATTAGGGAAGATTTATGCATTTCTATTTTCCCATCTGTCTTTGAACATTTTCTTCTGAATAAAATCAATTAATGTGGTTAAAATCAGGTCTTATTATAGTTCATAGGACTATGATTTAAAAAAAAATAATGTTCATTTTAATAGCGATTGTTACTAAATGAGCACTTACTATGTAAGAGGCACTTAACTACATGCTTAATGAGTATACCTCATTTCATTCTCAGGACAGGCCAACTTTAGGGTTGCAAAAACTGAAGCTATGAGAAGTCAAGTTCGCATAAAAAACATGACAGGGCTAGAATTTGAACCCAGGTCTAATTCCAAAGCTTGTGTCTTAACTACTTTCTATGTTGCTTCCAGTTTATGGAGAAAAATGTGGCTTGAAAATCATTTAACTTTTTCCATTCTACATGAGAATATGAACATTTCCACCTTACTTTCCTGAAGAGAGATCTATTTTAGGTTTAAAATCAAGAACTAAAAGGAATAGATTTCAGAGCTAGAAAAGAACCTAAAAGATCTCTTAATGAGCTCAATATGTCGCTTTGAAGATGAAGAAACTAAGGAGGCACTTGATAGAGACCTAGAGCAACCTTAGGGCAGAGCTGGCTGGAGCCCAGGTCTCCCAGCTCACGTTTCCCCTGTTGAGAAGGTGCTTGAGAAGAAACAAGAGAAAAAGAAGTCAGAAGTGGGGGTAGAGATAGAAATAGCGCCTTACTTTTTTAGGTGCTTTTTTGTTTCATATTTTAAATATTTATATTTATTTTTCCTTCTTGTACTAGTACCTCAACTCAAAGATACATCCTTTTTAAGGTTTTATCAATAGATTAAACATGTTGAGTATTACTGTAAGCTACTCTTGTAAGCATTTTATACATATTAAAACATTACTCTTCCAAACAATATTTTCATTTGGCAGATGAGGATATGGAGGCACAAAGATTTCATAACGTTCCTGAGATCCTATAGCTACTAAGTGATGAAGCCACTATTTGAAGATCAGCTGTCTGGCTCCAGAGCTCATGTTCCTAAACCACGCTGCTCTAAATATTAGATGGACAAGAGTCATTCTTCAAGGCTCACCTTAAGGAATCTTCTCAAATTAATTTCCCTAATAGTTAGGTTTTTGGTAAAACAAATTTAACTATTTTTAATTCAAGAAAACACATTTTCTTTTTAAGTTTGATAACTACATTCTTTCATCATAAACATAGTATAACTACATCACAGAAAATCTGGAAAACAAAATTTTACCTACCATTGCATTGCTTTATTTAGCATGTTTAGTGTATTTCCCTTCTGAATTTTTATATGCATCTGTTTCTTAATACTGTAATGTGCATTTTTTGAATTAATCTTACATAAGGAAGTCTATTGTTTCAATCTGTCTTCATACTTTCTTTTATTGTCTTGAGAAGAATCAAATAAATACCCAAATCTGTCCTCTCTCCAGGTTACAAACCATTTCCACCACTTCTATTCTCCCCAAACTCTGTGCACCCTCTATACAGGAGGCATGCTGTGAATGAGTGGAACATGCTCCTGGAGAAGTGAGGGAGAAAGTGATTTGCTGAGTCATAAATTCCAGAGGACTAAGTAACCATTCATTTTCTAGTTCAGTATCTCCTTTAGCAACTGAGCAAACCGAGGCCAAGAAAGATGCAGTGATTTACCCAAGTTAGTGACAGAACTGAGACCAAAACATAAGTGTCTTGGTTCTTAAACTATTGCTTATTCTACAACTATTATTGCATGGTCCTCCACCTGTGCCACCACTCAGTTACATGTATCAGAGGAATGAACTAAAAATAAATATCTTAAAATAACGTCCAAATTTTTGTTGACCTCTCACAATGCTCGAGCATTTAACAAGGCCAAGATTTTTGCTTTATTAACTCAGTGTTAATATTTTAAAATTGTTGGCTGTGTGCAAAGGAATAAAAAGTATTGTCAGTACACATTACAAACATTTTATAGTAAGGCATCAAGTAATAAAATGAAACTTCTATAATTCTGTACATGAACTGTTCAAAAAATTTTATAGTATTTCTAAATAGTTTTCACATAATTTCTTTAAAAGTACCCCAAATTAATTACAACATAAGGGTAAAGGGGGACAAATATATGGTGATGGAAGATTTGACTCTGGGTGGTGAACACACAATGCAATATACCGATGATTTATTATTGTACACTTGAAACCTATATAATTTTATTAACCAATGTCACCCCAACAAATTTAATAAAAATAAAAAAATAAAATAACCTATGAACATGGTCTGTGGTTTCTGAAAGAAAAAGAATAACTTCCCTTTATTCTATTTTTGATTATTTGGCCTAAGGTTCCTTTATTTAAGATGCTCAGATGTGACACTGATGAGTGTCTAAAAGCAAAAGAAAACAATTAGTTGAAACATGAAAAGAGACAAAAACAATGTATGTTAAGATGTTACTTACCTGGAGAAAACTCTTGAGATTAAAGAGTGCTGAATGGAGAGCCACATTCAAGCTTAATTTATTCCAGGAGAAATCAGAGAAGTTTTTCAAAGGACTATAAACAACTAGTTTAATGATCATTAAAGCTATGTTTGAAAATGTTTCTATATTATTACACCTTATTAACCACTAGTAAATTAATATGAAAAATATAGTTCTTAATAATTTGAATTACCATACAGAAAATGAGCTAAATATTAAGGCATCTGGAGAAAGAAATGCCTTCTTTTTTATTTTTCTTCATTCTACAATGACTACAACAAGATCATACAGGACCAAAGACAGACTTCTTTTCTGAAAGCTATATTTGTAAAAGAATCAATCATGTATTAACAACCTAGCAAACACACTGTCAGAAGTTTTGGCAAGGCAGTAAGAAGTGAGATTTCTATAAAATTAGGATAAGACAAAATGAGGTAAATTCTAATTAGGAATGCAAAGAGACCTACACATATAGTTTCAAGTGAAGGCTAGATGTCAAAACACGGTTATTTTAGACAAGGACATGGAGAAAAGTCATTCTGAAAGGTCAATTTAAAATGAGAAATCAATTTTTCCTGGGAGGAGAAAGCAGACTTGCACTTGCTGTAAGTGCCTGGATCCTCCAAGCAAATGCCACTTTGACAAAATATTTTCCTCTCTTTGGCCATAAGACTGTCCCCTAGTTGAAGATCATACACCCTAAATCAGAATCAAAATAATGCAACTTAATTAGAGTGCAGTCACTTCACTACGGGAGCAAGTGCCATGTGTGAATTGTAAGTATATGGCTTAAAGTTTCCGTAGGTATGACAGCTCAGCCCTCAAATGCCTGGCTGGCCCTCTGCCTGGGAAAGCAGGGGTGACAAGAACGCAGCCAGCCTGGTGCTAATCCTGTGCCTCCTGCTGGAAGCTGAACCGTTGTTCCTCCCTTGCAGCAAGAGATGGCCCAGTGTCTTTTATACCTTTATGATGTAAATTAAATGCAGACTTTATATATGATAATTTCAATAGATTTCAATACATCTTTTCATCAACAAATGTTTAAATAGCCAAGCATGACTACACAAAGAGAAATAGATTTATGTGTCTGTGATTTGTCTACAATTTTATCTTATCAAGTCTTAACTAAGACAAAACTCTCCTATAGTTCATACCCATGAGGTTTTCGTTCATTCATTTTTAACTAGAAAATAATCAGTTGCCTGCAGACTTCTGACAGATCCTGGTGATAATGCCTCCATGACTTGTCCTAGCCAGTTTCATTTTCTTCTTTCCCTTTTTTCAATTATAGATTTATTGTCATAATAGTCATTGTTTTATTAGTTCTATTTTATTTCGCTTTTTTAAATTGAGATAATATCATTTGAATTAAGAAAACGTTATTTAATAAAACCGGGGATAGTATTTCTGCAATTTAAGTTAATACTGTTACTTAGCCACTAGGCTATGCTAAAGGACAGTCCATTTGTTCAAGAACACTTCTGTCTTCCAGCAAGTAAATTCAAAAGCTGGGTGTAAATTATTTAACCATTCAAAAATCTAGCTGGTAAAGCATTTAACAGATTTATACGAGTTAGTTTATATAATGAGTTTATATGACATGCTCCAAAAGACTAAATGAACCCCTTTTTATGGAGCAGGGGGGAGTTTTACCAAATATGTCTTGTGGTAATGTGCAGTTTGGTTTTAAAATAAAAATCATCATTATTTTTATTTTATCCAAATTAAATATCTATTTTAATTTGCATGTAGTAAACCTTATTTTTAAAAAGTATAATGTATAATCACAAACTGATTAGTTATCAGAAATGGGAGCTTTATATCAATTTTTCTTTCTGCTTTGAAAAAAGTCATTTTAAAATACAATACTTGAAAACCAAACACCATACATTTCATTTATTTTAGGCATTTTTCACATTAAAATTCTACTCTAACCCCTATAAATTGTGTTTATAACCCTTTTAAGTTTCAATTTATGAATGCAGCTTACTGTCATTACTTCTCCCTTAAAACTCTAAGAGGCACATTTATCATCTTCATCATCATTATTCATATCTATCCTTAATTACGCATGGTGGGAGGCACTGAAGGTTCAAACAGGTCTAAGAGACTCACAGTCCAGTTGGAAACACATATAAAAATATAGATAACAATGATCAAATATATTTATTTAGGGATAATACAGGGCCACTTATGTGATAAATGAATAAAACAGAGAATACATGTTGAAATAGTTCACATAAGAGATATAATTGTTGCCCATGTTTTTAAAACAGAAAACAGGGTTTTATGACAAGAGTCCCAAAGGATTTCAAAGTCTAGTTCTGAAAAGTGCTCTGAAGAAAGTCTTCATGACCTCTAATTTATTGTTTAATGCACTTGACAACTCTATCTATAAGAGGAGTTTGCTATATTTTAAAGATAAATTTATCTTTTTTAACTTGACTCTTTTTTAATTATTCATTATTCATCTGTTAATTATTCATTATAGGATGAATTATTGACAGAACAATCCAGCCCCAAAGCAAAATGCTATTAATCTATTTCATACTCCTATTATATTATTGCTTTGACATATGATAGAGCACTTGGAAGAAAAAGGTTAGTTGATTTTCTCTTCTTAAATGTAATTAAGTTCAGTAAAATCCATTAGGGAGCATCTCAGAAAAAGGTGAATATAATTATGATGTAGGTCAAAGCATGCGTTCCCATATACATCTATACACAGGAGTGATACTAAGAAAATTTAAAACTTACCACAAAAGGCACTGAGAAATTGGAACTTGTGGTAAAGTACCTGTATTTTTCCTGCCCATATGAATAAACTATTACAACAATGTTGAAAACTTTTAATTCTGGTTATTAATCATTATTGCTATGTCTAATACAGGAATTAAATAATTTTTAATAACTTTTATAAACTATATTCTTAATTATGCTACATCATACATCAACTAGCAGAATTTCTTTCTTTTGTAGACTGTAAACTACAGAGATGCCTAAGTATCTAGACATGCCTGTCAGTGTCTTTTAGCAAGGGTAGACACCGATTGATGTAGCTGGGATTTGAAGCACTCCTGATCTGAATCCAAGGTGAGATCTTGAGCTTTATAGATTAAACTGAGAGATATAATATGCTTTCTTTAGTAATCACTAGTAGTCTTGAGCAGAAGTCGACTCCAGAGGAGCCATTTGAGGGTTCTGATTTACTCAAAGGGCATTGTGATACAAACAAATTCTCCTTCAGTGCAAAGGAGCGATAAAATACGCCCCCCCCAAAAAAAAACAAACAAAAATCAAGTCTTGTTAGGGGGCTGGATTGTCCCACCTTACCTGGATAATTCTAAAGCAAGAAATTGCCAAGCACCAGAGCAGGGCTTTCTATCAACAGAAGCTGAAGGCTGCAGGACTTGCCACATGCCCAACTTCACATTCAGTCTTGTTTCTTGGGACAATCCCAAGGCGTCATGGAATTTACCATGGTGCTGGTCATACATTAATTAAGTACTATTTTGGCGTTGTAATACATAGGCTCCCATTTCTTGTGCCATCCATTAAAGAAAGGAGTTAAAAACAGGAGAGCTATAACTGCAGTGCCTGGAACATATCATGTCCCTTGATGTCTAACTTTAGGCTCTGCTAGTCTCTAGCACAGTAGAGCTGTAGTACTCTCTCTAGCCTCAAAGCACTGCATGCCGGTTTCACCAAACTTGTCATCATTGTTATCTAGAACTCCTGCCCCTGTATGTGCTCTGTTATGGGACCAGAGGCCCTTCCTCCCCACTGTTCATCTGCTGAATTCATACCTCAAGTTTCAAAAGTTTTGTGAGACTTTCATGACTAACTCCAGCTGGAATCATGTGTTATATCCATTAGTTCCCATTCGTCGTATTTATATGATACTTCCCATATGATAGTATTTATCACTCAGTGTTATAATTATTTTTATACAATCTTGTATCCCTGACTAGCCAGTTCTTTTAGGCCTGGCATGGTATCTTACCAAGGTCTGCTCTGTTTGAAACAGAGTAAATACTCAATGCATGTCTGCTGTATAAGTCAACAGTGAGCAGGAAGATAGATAAATGAAAGAAAAAACTTGAAATATTAAACCCTAGGAACTCCATCTGCATTATGAGCTGAGTCACAGTTAGTCTTTACTTTGCATTAGTACATTAAAGATGTGGACTACCCAAATTACTGTTCCCTTTCTAAAAGCCTCCATCTGACGTGTTTTTCCTCTCAGTGAGACTAGTTCTGACTCTGCATACGCTGCCCACCCAAGCTGAGGAAGCAAGGTGGTCTTTAGTCCCATCGCAACTGTAGTATATTCATTTGGGCTGCCCGTTCCTCAGAGCCTAACTACGTTTCCTTACTGGTCATCCAAAGAACCTTTATCTTATGACTCAACAGTTAAGTATGCCACAAGTTGGTGATTTGGCTCCAAGGTCAGCAACAATGCCTCTCTGTACAGGAATGCACCTTCTTGACTGCTGTTGTTGCTAAACTCAGGGTAAACCACTTTAGCAGAAGCTTCTCTCCATAGTAAGAAAAATGGTCACATTCTTTCCCAATGGCTAACACCCCTACCTGGAATTTGGCTATACTGAGTCCTAAAGTATTAATCTGTGAAAGACTTGGGTTAAAACAACAACAACAACAACAACAACAACAACAACAACAACAACAACTCATTTTATTGTGCTCATAAGTTCCGACCTCTTACCTCACCAGCTGCAAGAAAAAAAGAACCTTGGTGGACATGAAGGTTCACTCTTCTCCATAGCAAGAGAGAGTCTCTGCACTTCTGATGTATCCTCTGGAAGTGATTTAGTTTCTCACTCAGACATTAGATGAACACTCTCATCCCTCCCATCAAAACTTATACAGACTCCTGGGTTATATATGAACCGCCTTTTAGCTTTAATATAGTCTATGTAAGTTTAACTCTTTCTGGGGACCTGAATGTTCAAACTATTGCTGTATTTTGAAAACACTTCTTAGAAGCTGTCTCCATATATCACTGTTCTTTATCAATTTGCGTAATACCAATACAATCAGGTATCAATACTATGTTGGCATGCAAACAGTTATATTAACTAAATACCCATGTATTTAGCTATAAAGATGTCTATGGGTTTAAAAAAGTAAATTAACATGTGTTTGCCATTTTGGGTGTGGGAACTCTATATGAAAGTCTGATATACTGATTCAGTAAGCTGACAAAAGAGATATACATTGAAATGAAATCCAATAAATCAGCAAAAAAAAAAAATACTTCAAGTATAAACTCACCCACTATGTTTCATATGTGGTGGTTTATCCATTCGCACTGCCAATTTGATTTTTAAGTCAGAATCTTGACTATTTTTTGGAACTATCATTCGGTGCAACTCAGCTGATTTGGAGCTATTAGAAGTTGGGTATAAAATCACCTGTAGGAAACAAAAAAGAAAGCATATAAGTACAATACAGAGTGTATAAAGACTGGAACTGAAATCTTTCTTTTAAGTTTTTCTGCTTAGAAAAAAGGTGTCTAATAAATGTCAAAATGTGTCTACCACAGCAGATGGGTTTTCAATATAGATTCTTTTTTTTTTGATAAATATGTGTTTTCATATTATCACACAACGAGTTTTCTTTCTGTGTCACTTTATAATGAATTAATAGCACAAAGACTACAGTTAAATTGATGGTTGAAAAATACTTAATAGACACCTATAATTTCAAGAGCACTCTAAAATCCTGAGGGCAAAGAAGTTCAGAAAGAAATATTCTTTGAAATTACAGATAGCATGCTTAAAAAGCAAAACCAATTATTTTAAGCAGCAAAAATATACCTCATGCTTTCACATTTTCACTGTAAAACAGTATTATTAGAGAAAATTAACTCAATTAGAGATAGAAAAGACTGATCATAGCACATTTTCTGCTCTAGATCAATACTAAAGAATTTTTTCCTGATGACATGTGCTCAAAACCATAGAGATGTTATAATGACTGAAACAAAGTAATTATTTTTAATAAAACTGCACAATTACCAAGTGATTGTAACACTACGGCTCCAAAAATCCAACACAGTTAAGAAAAACTTATTCTTCAGATTTCTTCAGATGTTAGATACCATAGAGATAAAACACATATTTCCCTCTTTTTAGTTGGTACTGACACTATTTAGACACACCCAATATCCAAGCCGTAATGGACATTTAAAAAAGAAAGCCTTATATTCTTCAGAATAAAATAAAGATATGAAATGCAGTATATTGTATTTTAAGCTATTCTTATTTTAAACAAATGTGAAAAAGTAAATAAACCTGAAATTTCTATGTAAATGGGAGAATTATAATATGCTCAGGTATGCTAAAATGTTTTAAAGGTACAACATGGCAACTGAATTTGACATATTCTGCTACCCCCAAATCTTCATTTCCATGTATAAGTGGAAATATTCACTGAGAAATCTTCAAGCGAGGCTTTTTCTCTCTAGGAAAGGCAGCACAGATAAAAAAGCTTCTCAAACTATTCTCAACTTCAAAGTTGTTAAATGGATATACTATTTTGAGACTTTTCTCAAGCCTATTCTAAAAGCAATATCTAAATTGAATCCAATGTATCTGTATACTTAAGCATATAAAGTACATCCAAGAACAGATTAAATGACATTTATAATTTTTTCAAAAATTATCATCATATTCTAGAATTAGTTCTTTTTAACTGCTAAAACTTCCAATGAAATATTTTGCACATTCTTTCTTACATAACAGTAAATTAAAATAAATCGAAGATTTGGGGCTCAAATTAGTAGACAAAAGAATGACATTATCAACTTAAAATGTGACTCCATAATAGATTCGAAGACTAAGATAGAGCTATATATCCCCTATAGCTACAGCTGCTATCTCCCCAGCAATTCTGGAAAGATTTTTCTATTTTTCTTCCTGTGCTGCCTCCTTTTTTAAAAAAGAAATGTATTTTGGCATGAGCCACCTACGGACTTTATTCCTTTTTATTTTTCCCTTCTATGTTTATACAAAAGTTGGTTCTGTTCCAAACTCTATAAGTCTTATACAGGAAGAGAATATTTAAATTAAAATTTCTGACCAATTTCTCATTCTCTAAATGCCAATGATGGGTTAACTAAAATAAAGTCCCCAAATAACTAACTGCAGCTGATCTACAAATGAAGGATCGCCCCAGTACTGAATGCCATCATTTCTGCCACATATTAGTTCCCTGATGATACTTCTAAATGAAGTCAGTGAAAAGATTTACTGCGTATATCTGTTCAAGTAAACAAACATTTGCGTGCTCACTGTGTAGAGACACACAAAGATGAAAAAAATATAAATGGCTCAGATCCCTCGAGGAGCTCACAGTCTCTTCTTACCAGAGCTAAGAGCTAGGATAACATCTGGCACCATCACTTCTTCCTATCGCCTTCTATCCCTAGGATGTGCAGCAGTTTTCTATTTTCATTAGTCTCTGGGTTTATTCACCATCATTTGTTTGGATTTTCTGTTTTATCTTATGTGTAGCTAATTCCTTGTGTTCAATTTCCTCCATTTGAAAGACATGAAGTTGTCTCTTTCTCTGGACAGACTCTGAATGATAAAGGTGTGACAATGGCACACATAACACATGAAGGCTCAAAGATATGAAATCTCTTCTTTCCATTGCTTCTAAATCTCTTATTTAAAAAGGACTGTACTGTCAAATAAACCCTGAACTTAAGTCTTAAATATGGCCTGTAAAATAGTTTCTAGGTTCTCGAATCGCACGAGCAAAAAGTAGTTATACTCCTTTGCATGATTTAGCCACAGATGATTTAGCCAAGGAAGAAGCTCTCAATATAAGTAGCCCGAAAGGCCAGAGAGGCCAGAGCATATGAGAGTTCTTTTCAGATGCATAACAAGGGTCTAATCAAGAGAACCTGAACGTTGCCAGGGCAGGGTATCTTCACAATGCCTGCCATGATGAGATCTCACTGTTATCATTAGACAGCTCTGTATTTACCACTCTACCTTTATTCAAATGAGAAACTTAATTGTCACTCTCCTGCTCTTGTATCACTTCTGTATGTTGAATTTGTGCTAGGGAGGAGGGAGGAAGAGGGGAGGTGAAACAGTGAATAGTTAACATGAACTTTAGTGCATAGGTTGCCAGGCTGCAAGAGCCACAGCTGACCCTAATAAGATGTTTGACTTTGGACTGGATGTAAGAACAGGATGAGAGTTTGAGTTGCTTCTTTTGAGTTGAGGTGAATGTATTCTGTGTGCACGAGAAAGGTTAACAATTGTTTTTATCCTTGGCTATAGGGGTGAACCATGGCAGATCACCTGTCCACCAGGGTTTAAACTTCACTAGTATAGAACTGTTGCTAGGCAGTAGCTAGTCAGCCATGGACTATATCTTCTAGCTCCTCTTGCATGTAAGTATGGATATATGAAAGTTCTAGCTAATAGAATACAAAGACAAGTAATGTATTATTTTGAGGAAAGTGATTAAGATATAGGTGGGCCTTTTTCATCTTATTGCTTATCTGCTAGCCAAATGCAGAAAACAATACTCTAGAAAATGAGAAAGCCATAAAATGAAAGAAATCTACCCATTTATCTGGAACCCATAGTAAACTGTTATATAGATGTTACTGTTTTAAACTACCAAAATGTTGTTATTTGTTTGTTACAGCATTTAGTGGCATTGTAACTATACATTAATAGAGTTTTGCTTCATAAGTACTTAAAGAATGTTACTTCATGATGAGCAGCTTTATTTCAATAAGACTTTGTTCAAGTTCAGAGAGGTGTGTCTGATGTTGTTGGTACAATAATTAAAACAGTTAACAGATATGAAAATTTACCAAGTATTCTTCTGTATTCTAGGTTCACAGCAAATTAAATTATAGCTCTGTACAAAATAATTAGCTTCTAATATCATTTAGCAAATAAGCTTACTTTTTTCCATCATTTCTCTTAACCTTTCTGTACACATTTCATCTTCTTCCAGTTTATTTTTGTCACCAACACTTTAAATGTCTTGTCACTTACGATGACAACACATTTTATGATGTCTTGTCTTAAATATAAAGCTAATGTATCTTCTTCACAATAAAATGTCAACATTACTTGTCATCTTTGCTAAATGTAATAAAAAACACAAAATGGTTTTGTAGGCTTTAAAATTCTATCAAACTTCACATACAGGAAGAAAAAAAACTTAAAATGAGTTGTAAATATATGTCTAGACATAATATTTAGAATAATATGGAGTCCAGAAGGATTATTCTCTTAAAATATTCTTGTATGAGCTTGCAACTCTACATCATTTTCCTACTATTTAGATGAATTAAGTAAAGCCAAGCCATGTGAATTTGTGTATATACATTAGCTGAACTTTGTGACCTATGAATTCATGACTTTCTAAATTTTTAAACTCTATTTCAACAAAGACCAGAAAATTTAAAAACTAGGAGAAAAATCTAGAAGAACCGAGAGAACTATAGGTTCTGGGGCTAGGTGAACAATTCACTGCCTTAAATATCTCGTAACTTAGATGAAAGAAAAAGACCACATTATCACAATAGTTGCACTGTAGTCTTATAGTAAAATTATACACACACACACACACACACACACACACACACACACACATATTATTTTATATAAAGAACAATCAGGGGGATCGTTTCAAAGATGGAAGTAACCAGCAATTGTTTAAGGAATCAGGACAGTCTTCACATAGAGAAATTAAAGTTCCACTTGGGAGTCTAAAAAAGCACATAAGATTTAAAAGGCAAAAGACATGTGAAAGGACTGAGAGATAAAGACGTGACGCTATTGGAATGCAACCACCCTAAGAGTGTCACCCTAGAAAAAGTCACACAATCCTGATGTTGACATTTTTACCACTAGCTTTGGTTCTCAAGCGCTTCCTCCAAGATTGTTCAGTTCTTTCTTTTTAACCTGGATCTACCTTCAGTCAGTTTCCATTGTTTGCCATCAAAAGAACTTCAACAAATACAATGTTCATCACATTTTCTGCCATGTCAATTCTCTATCTCATCAAAAAGTAAGAGAGAGAGAACCCTGTGAAATACTAACTTTTAAGAGTAAGGAAAAGTAAAAAGAAAACTCTAATGGAGACCAAAGGTCAAGGAGGAAGGTGAAAAACCAGAGGTGTGATGTGCTATATTCAAGGCGGAAGATGTTTCAGAAAGTAGAAAGTGGCCAAATGACAACTGAGAAGTCAAGCACCGCAACAATGAGAGCCCATTTATTGCTTGGTTTAACAGAGAAGTCATTAAAGATCCAAGCAAAAGAAAGTTTAGATGAAGCCAGACTGTGATGGTTTGAGGAAAAGATTTGTTTGAGAAATGGAGAAAGACTTCAGTTAACTCTTAAGTGAGCAACTTTGGGCAAGTTGGATAAGATCATTTTAGCTAGAAGGGACCTTATATACAATGCAATATTATTCAGCCATAAAAAAATGAAATCCTACCATTCACAATGACATAGATGGACCTTAAGTTCATTATGCTGAGTGAAATAAGTCAGACAGAAAGATAAATCCATATGATTTCAGTTATATACAAAATCTAAGAAACAAAAGGAATAAACTAATTGAAAATAGACTCACAAATATAGAGGACTATCTGGGGAAGGCCAGAGGGGAGGGAGAGGGGCTGAGAAAAACAGTGAAGGATTAAAGAAGTGCAAATTAGTAGTTGATAGATGGTCATGGGGATGGGGAGCACGGCATAGGGAATGCAGTTAGCATTAATGTAATGGCTAGGTGGAGAGCCAGAGGAGAGAAAGAACTATCAGGGGAATTGTTTCATAAACTATATAAATATCTAACCCTAACCAATGTACTGTATACTTGAAACTAATAATTAAATTGAAAAAAAGTAAAAAAAAATGAAAATAAAAACAGAATGCTATAAAAAATACATCTTTAAAAGAGTGTAAGAAGGAATTGAAATTGTTATTAGCTAAAATCATATTTCAATTTGTGATTAAAAATCCTACTGACAATTAGATAACCTTGAAACATCAAGTATTTTAAGAGAATGCTCAAGGGGACATTTCTACAGATAAATAGAGCTATTTCTATGAGAAACCTTGACTTTTTGAATTTAGTTGGTATTTTCCTACACTTCTTTTTCACCTGACAGAGATCTTATAGTTTAGCAAAGATTCACAATGACTGTTCCTTGTGAACCTTTCAAGTACTTTCTTGAGGTCTTAGGACCTTGAGAGAATATGTATTGTGAAAGATATTAATTTACTTCATTTCAATAAATTTTTATTTAGCACATGTTAATAATGAGTATATAGTTTCTCCACTATCAGAATACCTACATTTTCAGTGTGTGGAGATGAATCAGATGATTTTTCTAAGAGAAATCTACATTATTCATAGTAACATTTCCCAGTGTTTAAAACACTTGAGGTTGTTTAAATTATTTCTCCTTTGATTTAATATCAACGTTTCCTGTCCTTCTTAGTTAAAACAAAGAACACCTGCTCACTTTCACTAACACAATGCTCTTTTGTATACTGAAAGATTAGCATTAAGTCTTCTGTCAACCTTATTGTCCATGTGCTAAATCCAGTTCCATTTATTTTGAAAGCTAAAAAAAATTCTGGAATTTACAATATGGAATTGATCAAACTCTCAATCCTTTACCAAATGTGTATTTGGTAGTACCTTTTTGATAAGAAAGGTCTTTTTCAAAAAATAAACAAATAAAAAAGAAACAGTAAAAAGAAAAAAAAAGGACAGTATTATCTTAATTGATATTTTTTCCCTGGCATTAGCTTGTTAAAAGATAGAAATTAAGAACTTCACATGCATAATGAGGATTGAGGAGAGGGCACAGAAAGAAAAACCAAGGTATGAAAAATTATTCCCAAATCTTTTCTAACATCTCAGCTTAACAATGAACTATCATAGGAAGGGCTCTTGGAATGCTTTTTATAGAGTATCCTCCTTCAGGTAGTTTATGCCGGAATCTTTAATTAAGCCATTTTTCACACCGGTTTCCCTTTCATATCCTATAGCAGACACTTACCAAGTATTTGCTTGTTGCTTGGTTAGTTAGTTGATTGAATGAATGAATGGATGGATGGATGCTTAAAATAATTAAATAAAAATGCAAATGTAAAATTATTTCTTTGAGGTAAAAAAAGGTCTTGCCAGCTAAAGTACTGACAAAAGTTAACAGTAGAAAATGACAGTAGTAAATGCCAGAATTCACATGTCATTTATTTGCTAGTCTCTGAAAATTTATGAAGCTCTCAACTTTCCATTTCTAGACTGTGATAGCAGAATAAGTCTCCCAAAGATGCCTATGCCTGAATTCCCAGAACCTGTGAATATGTCATTTTAGGGGAATTGAGGTAGCAGATGGAATTAAGATTGCTAATTAGCTGACCTTAAAACAAGTTGATTATCCTAGATTGTCCAGGTGGGCCCAATACAATCACAAGAGCTCTTAGATATAGCAAAAAAGAAGAGTGAGTGTTGGAATGGTATCTGAATTGACATTACTAGCTTTGGAAATAGAAGGGAGCCATGAGCCAAGGAATAATGGCAGTCTCTAGAAGCTGGAAAAGGTAAAAATTGCATTATCTTTTAGATTTTCCAGAAAGCAACACTATCTTGTCAATTTCTTAATTTGGGCCCACTGAGACTCATTTTGGACTTCTGACTTCTACGATGGTAAGATAATAAATTTGTTGTTTTAAGCCACTATGTTTTTGGTAATTTGTTAAAGTTGCAATAGCATACTAATACATGACAATAAAAGCTGAGATTTCATCATAAAAGAACACTAAAGCTGAGACTTAATAAAAACACAAAATTTACCTTTAAATTTTTTTCTGCTAAGTATATCTTTACATATAGATTTCTATCATTAGCTTTGATTATTTTAATGAGTGTGTGTGTGTGTGTGTGTGTGTGATTATTGCCTTCATTCCTGAAACATTCTGCTTGTATAAACTTCTATGAAAATTTTTCTCACTTTGTGTTAATTAACTTAAACAAAATTTGTATTTTCCTCATCATAAATCAAACAAGTTTTTACGGCTGAACAACGAGGCTGAATATTTTGGTTACTAGAAGGAAGACCATTATGTATACATTTTTAACAAATTTCAAGTTTCATACACCCAAATGATCAAGGACTATATTTTTTTTCTGTGCCAAAGTCTTTCCTTGAAGATTTTGAAAGACATAGTCATGTTTTTCACATGACTATTTTTCATGGCTCATTTAAAGGTATTGGCCTTTTTCCTCTTCATATATCAGTTTAATTGCTTGCAAGGTATCGATTTCATACTTCTCCTTGGATGGAGCAATATATTCCATCACAGTGGTATCAGTGTTTTTTAAGACTTATCTAACAGGAAAGCATCATTATTATTCTTGATCGATCCCCCTCAGCTATAAATTATAAATAGGAGTAACCTTTACACTTCTTTACCAACACAGTTTATATTAGAGTATACAGCATGAGTAGCTTTACCATGTTTCTTTTTATGTTTTTTAGTCTGATTATAGCAATGCCTGGACTTTTTAAAGAACCTTTCAACCGAGTGCCTCAGAGTGTTTTGTGAAATTTAAATTCTTACATCACCCTTAAAAGTAGGCATTACTCTTGTTATGTAAATAACTTGAAACAGAAGTTAAATATATACCTCAGGAAAATTAATTTATGATAACAATAGACACTTTCAATTTTACATCTTCTCCCCAATCTACACATTATTCTCTTAGTTGTTTAGCAAATATTATAATAACTAATTTAGCACTGTTCATGCTCTTTGGTTATTAAGTACTATAAGAATTATTTGAGCTGAGTCAATTTTATTTCTGTCAATCTGTAACATATGATGGTAGGATGGAAAGGATGAAGTTATAATGTCTAAACTTGGATAACTTCAGCTGCACTCTTACCCTGAAGAGCATGAAATATGCAATTATTGCAAAATTTCTTGGGATTGACTAATTTACAGATGAGTGTTGTTATTTATATTACAAATTAACTACAACCCTGAAGAGTTTTAGTGAGTTCTTATTCTTCATGAGTAAGAAATTTATGCATTGTCTAATAACCACAACCTAAAAACCTACCAAAATAATAAGAATCATGGAAACCTCAAATTTATCATCCTATATGCAAACTAGTCAGAAGCCATCTAAATAATGAAAAAGGAAGACAGGAGAGTATGAGGTTGAGAAATAGTGGTGATACATTTCACATACTTCAAAGAACTGAATGAATTCAGAAAAATATGTGATAAGATGGCAAGTGGTTAAGTGACTTGTTCATTTCCTCATGGCCATTATGGCAAAGCCAAAACACAAACCAATGTCTTCTGAACCAGGTTTCAAGCTTTTCAGTTTGTGATACTCAACAAGCAACAAATTAAATATTGTACTGTTGACCTAAAGACTTTATTTTTTGACTCATGCAATACATACAGTAAAAATCAGCAGGCAATAAAAGTACTTAACGTTTCAGTATGAATGCTAAAGACGATAATGATGGACAGTGATGAGTTAAAGCAACACAAAATAAGTTATTAATAATAAGCCAACAAAAAACAATAAAATAAAACCATGAAAATTTAATTGGTTCTAAAAGAAGAAAAAGAAAATAAAGGGAATAAAGAACATATATAGGAGACAAAGAAAAAGCAATTAGCTAAATGACAGATTTAAACTTAACCATATTAATAACCATATTAAAATATAGTTTAAATACTCTGATTAAAAGGTGGACATAGTCAGATTGAATAAAAAATAAAGACTCAATTATAGGCTGCTTCAATAAAGATATTTTAAATGTAAAGAAACAAATAAAGAATAGAAAAAGATATACACTAACACTAGTTTTTAAAAAAGCTGGAATGGCTATGACAAAGTAGGTTTTTAAACCAGGGATAAGAAAAGTCATTTCATAATGACAAAGTGGTCAATTAATAAGGAAATAGTGATCCTAAATATATTTATGTGCCTAATAACAGATCTTTAAGATATAAGAAACAACAACAACAACAGAATAGAATAAATCCAAAATTATACTTGGAGATTAATTCAAATCTTTCAATAACTGATTTTAAAAAGTAAATAGAAAATAAATGAGGATATGAAAGATTTGATAACAACTTGAACTATTTGACATTTATAAAACACTCTACTGAACAACTGAAGAATTGAAGACTTGAACATGCAATGTTCACCAGATGAACCATATTCTGGACTATAAACTAAGCCTCAATATATTTTAAAAGAATTAAGGTCATATAAAGTATATTCTCTCAGCACAATGGACTTTAATTAGAAAGGAAGAACAGAAAAACTGATAAATTCTCAAATATGTGGAAACTAAATAACATTTTTAATAACCCCCGAGTCAATGAAGAAATCAAAATAAAACTTTGAGAGTATTTTGAACAGGATAAAAATGAGAAGAAAAAAATAAAAAATTGTGGGGTGCCACTAAAGGAACATTTAGGGAGTGGGCATTAATAGTACTTAATGCCTATATTAGAAAAAAACTGATTTCCCCCCAAAAAAACAATGGCTTCAGCTTTCACTTTAAAAATAGAAAAAGTAGCATGAATTAAACCAAAAAGTAAGTAAAATAAATAATACAAATTAGAGCCAAAATCAATTAAATAAACACATTAGCAGACGGAACTTTACCAACCTGATGAAGGAGATCTACCAAAAACCTATAGCTAATGCACTTAATGTTGAAAGACCGAATGCTTTCCCCTTAAGAGCAAGAACAAGACAGGGATCTCTACTTTCACCATTTCTATTCAACACTGTATTGAAGATTCTAGTAAGTATAATAAGGAAACCAAAAGAAAAGCATCTAGATTGGAAAGGAAAAAGTAAACCTATATCTGTAGACAACAATATTATCTGTGCAAAAACAATCAATCTATAAAATGTTACTAGAACTAGTGAGTTTGGCAAAATTGAAGAATATCAGATCAATATAGAAAAGTCATTGCAGTTCAACATATTAGCAATATCTAAATTAAAAATTAAAACTAATACCATTTATAATAGCATCAAAAACAGAAACTACTCAGTGATGGATCTCACCCCAGAAAATGCAAGACCTGTACAGTGAAAACTATAACATTACTATGAGAAATGAAATAAGATCTAAATAAATGGAGGGATATACTGTGTTCATGAGTTAAAAAACTCAATATTGTTGATCAATTCCCGAGTTGATCTAGAGGTTCAATGCAATCACAATCAAAATGGCACTAGATGTTTTTTGTAGAAATCCATAAACTGATTTTAAAATCCACAGGGCAAAGTAAAAGATCTAGAATAGGCAAAACAAGTTGGAGGGGTGTGTGGAGGGAAGAATAGAACAAAGTTGAAGAACTATCACTACTTAATATGGACTTATGATAAAGCTAAAGTAATCATGGTGGTATGCTATTGGCATCAAGATAGAAAAACAGACCAATGGAGAACAGAGCCCAAAAATAGACTCACAAAGATATAGACAATGGAATCTGAACAAGATTACTAAGGAACTTCAGTGAAGAAACCTTTCTCAATAAATGGTATGAGAACAACTGGATATTTATACAAAAAAGTGAACTTTGACCTATACATAGCTCTAGATACAAAAATTAACTAAAAATGAATCAAAGATCTAAATATAAAAATCGAAAACTATAAAATCTATAGAAGAAAACATCGGAGAATTCTGACCATGGGGTAGGCAAAGATTTCTTAAATATGGCACCAAAAGCACAAGCCATAACAGAAAAAAATTCATGAATTACACTTCAAAATTAATAACTTCTGCTCTTTGAAACACACTGCTAACAGAATGAAAAAACAAGCTGAAGGCTGGGAGAAAAATAATTACAAATCATGTATTTGATATAGGATTGGTAAACAATATATTATTGTCTTTATAAACTCAAGAATAAGAAAACAAGTAACCCAATTAAAAATTGGAGAAAATATTTGAAAAGGTTCTTCATCAAAGATGTACAGGTGACAGGAAGTATCAAAAAAAGTGTTCAAGATGATTACTACTAGTTGATAGAGAAGTGCTCTATACACCTATTAGAAATAATTAAATAGCTCCATACACCTATTACAAATAAGGGATTAGTATAGTGCATATCTCTAATATTTGTTCTGTCTGGGACAGAGACAGCCTCTATTATCCTGAGGAAACTGAAACGTCAGCTTCTACTATAATTGCCCACATAGACCCAAGATGGAGGATGCCTATTTATTATAACTTGCTCACCCTCTTTCAGTGGTGAGAAAGTAAGAAAAGGTTTTCTTCTAGTTCTGCAGTCAAGATGCCAGCCAACTCCTTAGAGGTCTAAGGTAAATTTACTGATAAACAACCGATGCATGTTATCAAAGTTTCCTGTCCTTCAAAGCCAGACTTAGAATGATAAATAGTTCCCTCTACCACTTCACAGAATGTGATTAATGAGCCAGACAATTAATTGCTGCTAGAAAAATTTTTTAGAGTCTGTACCGTATATGAATTATCTCTGGCCCTTTCCCTGTCTGTGGCCCTGCTTCTTGTTACTGACATGGTTAAGATATGTCAATAAAATCTTGTGAGGAATGACTATATGAAAGGACTAAAGGAAAAGAGAACTATTCTGTGATTTTTAGTTTCAGAAAAGCTATACTACTTGCTAGAACTACAAAAATAAAAGTCTGCTGTGTATGGTGAGTTGAAGGAGACATATATAAAATGCAAATGAATTTCCACTCTATTTTTCAGCAAATGATATTAATTCACTGATTAAAGTGGCAGTCATCTAGAGCAGGCCATTTCAATAAGATTGGATATTACATGTTGCTTTTACATTGAAGAAAAACACTTATTACTGTGATTTCACTAGCAGCTTCTTTAATGCTTTTTTGACTCATATGTAGATGAATCGAATTCACATAATGCCAGAAACATTTTTTTAAATCCTCAAGTATAAATTTTGTCTGAGTAAAAAAAAAGCCTAAGTGATTTTTATAAATTTAACTGTATTATTATTTGTAAAAAAAACTAGAATGGTTCATTATTTAATAAAATATCTGTAATCTATTTCTGATCTATTACTTGGCATGGTGAAATTAGAAGTTTCAACATCATATTTCAACATGACTGCCTCTAAACAGGCAATTAGTTACATGTTTTGAACTCTGTGGGTCCTAAACGGTTATATAATATGAGATATCCAGTTAAATATGCTGAATTTGGCTGAAATAATTAATGTATCTCCTAAAAATTTTAACATAAATGAGAATTCAATTTAACCAAAATGATAAAAAATGAGAAAAACTGAGAAGGGTCTACTCCAGAAAAACAAGAGGGGTAAGAAGAGGGGTAAGAAAAAGAAAATTAGACTGATCAGTGAATTAAGAGTTTTTAAGACAGTATTTCCTTCCCAAGTAGGTGTTTGAACATACTATATCACTTCTTGTCAAGTTTCAGAAACAAAAATTATGCATATTCTGATAACTCCTCAGATGGACGTGCACACATGTGTGCGCACGCACACACACACATATGTTAATTTTTACTTGCTACATGAAGATTTAACAAGCTGCTTAATATAGTCCATTTTAACGAATACATTCAGCAATCCTAATTTATCTTAATATTTAAGTATCTAAAATTGACCACTACCTGCTGTTTCCATACAGTATTTACATTTGTAAAACAAGCATAATGACTTTCACTTTGAGTTGTTAGGTATGTATATCTCCATATTAAGAAATGTTGAAAAGAAGTACAGATATTCAAACAGAAAGAAAAAAAGAGAGAAATACATAAAATGTAAACCTTAATTTCAAGAATATTATCACTTGTAAAATGTATACCTAAGGGGTGAGCAAACTTTTAGCCTTTTGCTATCTTGAAAGAGTATTTAATAAAATAGAACAAAGAAAATATTCTGGCTCCACGGCACTGTAAAGGAAAATAGATTCTCTGATTTGCATGCTTCTCCATCCTCAGGGAGGCAGAAGAGCCTGCATCCTCCTGTGTATGATAATGAGGTGGCCATGAACTCAGAGTATATAAACAGACAAGAGGTTATTTCTCTAACAACTGTCAGAAAGAATATCTTCATAGCTACACTTCTAAAACCAAAAATTTATCTGGGTAGAAACTTCAAAAATTCATTTTGTACCCAAGAATACCACTTTGCAAATTTAAAAGCTACCAGGAGTATAATAATTCATTCTGAAAGACTCAATGGAAATTGCATTGCTCACAAATAGATGTCTTGTGGGATCATTATTTCGATTTTTATATGGCTATGTTAGGTAAGCCTTGCTTTTAAAGATTTTGGGGACAAAATCATCCTGGTTATGATAAACTTTAGACTTTTGGATGCTTGACTGGTCAAGTAATCACCTGCTGGGACATACCCAAAACACTAAGAATACCCCGTTCTGCCTCTAGGTATTCCCTCAGCACCTGGTGGAGAGCTGGCCACCAGTTCAGATGAAAAATCTCCATGTGCCACCCCCATTTCCATAAATAGGTATTGGCATCTGTCATCTACAAACCAAATCTGCATGTCAAGCTCTTGCCAGAGAACACAACCTTCCACGGCCTGTTGGCTATCTAAATTTGAGCTGTTGTTCCACAAAACTGTAAGTTATGATAGACTTTTTTTTTCCTCATCCTTATGAATTACTAGTTCAAAACCCTGGCTGCACATTAGTATCAGTGCACAGCAATTCTCAACCCTAGACGCACCTTAGCATCTCCTGAGCAATGCTTAAAATACTCCTTACTGGGCTCGCCCCAAACCAACTTAAAAAAGTGTGAGCCCAGAACTTGCATCTTTTCAAACACTCCCTGAGGCAGTTCTTATGAGCACAGAGCTGAGAAGCACTGACACAAAAGTACACTGGCAGCCAGAGAGTACCCTAATAAGATTCAAATCATTGTATATAATGACATATTAAATAGCTACACATGAAAATGACTAGCTTGAATAATATTTGGTTCCTGCTTTAAGTTGTGAAGTTAAATTGGCCCACACTCATTTGTATAATATTGTAAAATTCTCTCATGTTATCAGGTGTAGTATTTAATGATTGTTTTAGGGCACCGACTTGGGAGTCAGAAAACTCGAGCTCAAACCTTGACTCTCGCACTTACTGAGGAGTCTTCTCCAACTCCTACTCTCTTTATCTATACATGGAAAGTTACTACCACCCATAAAGATGGTTAAAAAGGGATTATGTTTGAATGGCAAGCAGTATTAGTAACCAGTTAACTACTTTAATGATAGAGAATTAGAACTAGAGATGACAACAGGGAGTTTTTATTTCATCATGCTCAGCTTACATACAAGGAGTCTGAATTCAGAGAACAAATGCCTCCAGATCACACTTCATAAAAAATTTTGAAGTGGAAGGAACCCTAGTTAGTATGGCAAAACTGACCAAATAAGCCTGTTAGTAACTTGCTTTGATGAAAATTATTATTATCTGATAGATTCATTGTTGACAATCTCTGTAATGTGTGAGCCTGTAGTTTCTTCAGTAGTTTTCACTATTGAGAATATTAATAAGACATTTCATCTTCTCTTTCACTGAGTTACTTTTAAATATAGTAATCAAACATACACTCTTGCTATGATATATTCTAACGACAGAAAAAAATGTAAAGAAATAATAATCTTTACTTTTCAAGTTTATTGCTGGTTGTGGTACTGGTATGGTATTTGTGAAATGATTTGTATGTGTTATAAAACAGAAAATGAGAAAATAGTGATTTTATGGGAAACCTATAAACTCATTTCTTTTGACTATGTATTTCTTAACCAGAGTGATGATATATAGAATGCTGGTTTCTAAATTCCATTATCACTGAAAGGAGTCAGTGTTGAAACAGTGCCTGGGACAGGGAGAGTACAAGCTGAGTCTGTTAACATCTCAAGTGCCAAAAAACAAAGACTAATAGGATCATATGTAATTAACATCACCGGTATCAGGAAAAACATGCCACTATATGACTTCTGATATGATGCAATGGGAAGCCCAAAACATCATGTAGGTAATGCTCTTCCCAAAAATGTTAACCCAAATCCAATCATGAAAAAAACAATGACAAGCTGAGAATGAAAAACATTCTAGAAAACTAGTTCAAATCCTCAAAAATGACATTATCGTGAAAGATAAAAAAAAAAAAAGACAGAGGCAGGCACTGTAAAATGAAAGATACTAGAGTCACGACAAGTACAATACATGGTCCTTGGTTGTATTCTGGATGAGAGGGCATCTAGCTTTTAAAGACATGTTCAGATATTCAGGGAACTCTAAATGTTGACTATCATATATTATTGAATCAATATTAAATTCCTCATATGGATAATGGAATTGAAGTGACATAATGAAATGTTTGTTTCTTAAAATATATATGCTGAAGCATTTTGCAAAAAATATTTAAAAGCCTTCCTTAATCTTTTCAAAACCAAGCTTTGCATTCTGGAATAATTTAAGTTTGGGGACAAGTTACATAGTACTGAAAGTTCTTGTATATCTTTGACAATTCTCTGCCATAACTAACAGCATACACGACACCCTCGTACATTTGTTAAAACCATGAATCTCACATTGGTAAGTTACTATTAACTACTCTTCAGACTCTATTTGGGTTCCACCAGTTTATCTACTGAAGTCCTCTTTCTGTTACAGGATGCAATCCAGAAAACCACATTGCATTTAGTTGTCATGTCTCCTTAGTCTCCTGTGATCTGTGTGACAGTTTCTCAGTCTTATTTTTCATGATCTTTAGCATCTTAAAAAATACTAGCCCATACCCTGCATGATGTATCTGAGTCAGGTTTCATCTGATGTTTTTTTCCATAATTAGACTGGGTTTATGTTGGGGTTTTTGGAAAGAATATTATACAGGTGAAGTGAGTCCTTCTCATACCATCATATTAGGGGTACATAATAGCTATGTGGCATCGCTGTTAATATCAGTCTTCATCACTTGGTTAAGGTAGTGTTCACAGATAACTGTTTTTCTCTTAGGTTGTTTAAAGTGTGCTTCTTTCCTCATTGACTTTTTCAATGCAGGTAAGTAATACCTTTGTAATACAATTAAATTCATCTGTCAGTCTGCATTCCATGCAGGAATACCACTGACACTGGTTGAGTTAGATTGTGTTTGTGCATATGTGTGTGTTTTCAGACATGAAAGTACATTCTTTGTGATGTACGGTTTTATGGGAATCAGCAAATATGTACGTTCATATATCCAACACCCAGTACCATACAGAATGGTTCCTTCTGTGTACTGTTCTGTAGCCAGTCACTTCCCATTCGGGTCAATCCTTGGCATTCATCCATTTTCTGTTCCTATAGTTTTGCTCTTTCTATAACAAATCGTACAATAGGTAGTCTTTTCAGTCTAACTTCCTTTACTTGTATCTATATTGTGTGAATTAAATGTTTGTATCTTCTTATTGCTGACTAGTATTCCACTGTATGGATGTACCAGTTATCAATCCTCCTGTTTACAGACATCTTATTGCTTCCAGTTTTTAGCATTTATGAATAAAGTTGTTATAAACATTTACATATGGAACATAAACATTATAAACCCTAAGAGGGCAACGGCTGAGTCATATGGTTAAATACGTTTAACTTTATAAGAAAGAGGTAAGTTGTATTCTAAATGGCTGTGAAATTGTGCATTTCCATCTGCAAAGTATACATTTCTGTTGTTTTGCATGCTTGTTAGTATTTATTATTGTTGGTTTTCTTGTATTTTAGCCATTTTAATAGGTGTACAGTGGTATGTCCTTGTGGTATAAGTACATTTTAAGGACTCTGTTACTCATCTTCAAATACAAATACTACCTCAAATTTTAATTTTATAACTTCTCTTTAACAACGAAGACCCCCACATACATATTCATAAAATTTTAACAGCAAGGCACATTATATATATATATATATATATATATATATATATATATATATATATATATATATTTACTCTGTGTGTTCACCTCCCATAGTTAGATTTCTTTCTGTCACCACATAATTGATCCCCTTTATCCCATTACCTCCCCGTCCCTCCACCTCCTACCCCTCTGGTAACCACTTGCCTATAGTCCATGTCCATGAGTCTATGTTTGTTTGTCCTGTTCATTTGTTGCTTTTAGGTTTATAATCCACATATGAGTGATATCATGTATATTCATAAAATTTTAGACTGCAGATTTCCAATCATGTAAGCCCTTTTTCTTCAAATTAAAAAAAAAATGTTGTTATTTTTTCTAAGTATAAAAGTAGATAAATATATAGGAGACATTACCAACAGCCCATCCAGAGATGATCATCAATTTCCTCTAATTGTGTGTGCCTGCATACATGTGCTCAGACGAAAACAATTTTAAGCTGGAATGAGTCTAATACGTTTGAGGACAGAAAGAAAACCAAATGTGATAGAAAGATGGCAGTAAGCACAGTGGCTATAATAGGAGATGAATTTGGAGAGAGCGATCAGTGTATGTAGAGCAAGGTTCTCCACTGCTTGTGTGTCTAATTTTTCAGGAGGCCTTCTTAAAACAGACTTCAGCCCCCACTCCCAGAGTTTCTGATCCAACAGATCTAGAGTGAGGTCTGAGGATTTGTATTTCTAACAAATTTCCAGGTGTTGCTGATGGTGCTGGTCCAGGGTCCACCTTGAGAACCCCTCTTACGCATGCTACACTCTAACAAGGAATTCATTTTTTTATTTCTAACAAATGAGAAAACATTGGATGATTTTAAGGACAGAATGATGTGATTTGTTTTGAATTTTAAGTAGACCACAGAGGCTGAGGTGTGAAAGCTGAATCAGATGAAACAAGATGGTTAATGGGAAAGTAATAATTAGCCTACTATAGTAGCATATGTGAGAAATCAGTGTCCCAAATTAGGGTAGAAGAGATGTTAGGATGTAAATAGATTCAGGATGAATTCAGAGAAAAGCTGACAGATTAGTTATTACAAATAGACTGGGTAATAGGGTGAAAGAATGGGAATCAAAGGGGATGTCATGGTCAATGGCATGACAGCTGCCTCTATGGAAGACTAATCATAAATTCTATTTCAAAAATATTTAGTTTGAAATATCTGTTAATATACAATTAAAGATACCAAGTAGGCAGGTTGGATATACAAATCTGAAATCTAAGGAAGAAATATATATATAAAAAACAAGTAGTAAATATAGAAATGATATTTATAGCCATGGGACATACTAAGGTCATTAGTTTAGATCCATGGTTCTCAGGCAGGGATAGTTTCTGCACACCTTTCAGGGTCCATAGAAGAGGAGGAAGACTTGAAATGAACAGCAATCCTGACTTTGGGAAAAAACATTCTAGTAAATAAAGTTATCCAGCATCCTTCAACATCAAGCATCACACGGACTGTCCATCAACACCAGAAATTTTCAAGAAAGATTTCTGAAGACTTTATTCTATGGAAATTATGTATAAAGGCAGTATTCATGACTGGGTAAGACAGAGCCACACTGTAGAAGATAACTTTATAGCTTACTTACTGAAACACATCTACTTCATAAACTCGACTACAGATAATTTTTTATATAAAGAGGTGTTAAGATCACAAATCTACTCTAATTTAAGTGCTCTTACTTCTAGAAGAAGCTGAGTTTAGTAAAACCGAGTTTATACTGGAATTAAAGAATTAATATATTCTAGGTATGAGGAGGTAACTATAAAAAAATAATTCAATGTTAAAAGAGGGTAATGAAGACCTTACGAGAAAAATGGGAGAGGTAAGAGAGATAAGTATACTTAAGAGATATCTGTAATTAGTCTAATCACAATAAACAAACAAACAAACAAAAACCCAGATGACCTCAAATATAAAGATGATGCTTTAACCCATTGACATAAATGTTTAATGAGAATTACCTTTTACCAAGAACAACAAGTTGGCCTGTACCATTCACACTCACTGGCCAGTGGCATGCACATGGGGGAAGAATGACTGAGTCAGTGACTATGATATTGTATGTGCCCTTTACACACCCACATCCTATCATGATACTTTCTGTGTTATTGACAATTATATTTAATAAGTTGGAGCTGTATGCTGGGCTCATGGAAAATTACAAGTAAGTTATTTTATGTAATTTATGAACAAAAAGTTCACACACACCATAGTGGCCCACTGTAACTCTGAATCAAAGAGGCTAAAGCTGTGTAACCTCAGACACACAGAGCTGACTGGAACTCACCCTTCCCAGCTCTTTATCTTCCAGGGCCAGGACTCCAGTACTTTCTGTGAAGAGTTTTACTTTGACAACAGGCCGAGGGTGGGTGGTGGTGAAATCTCCTTGGGTTCCCCATCTGTAATGAAGTAACAAAGAGTTTCTTTGAAATGCAGTATTAATTTTTTTTTCACATATATGTGTCTCCTGAGAAGTCACATTAAGCAATACAGAATCTTCTGTGGCTCAATGAGATTCTTATCCTTACTTTTGTTTCTGACAAATGGTTCAATCAAAAAATAAAAATAAAACAATAAGCTTTGCAGCTTGTAATAATTATTCAGCTGTTTCAAAAATTAGCATGCCACAAAACTAGTATGAGAAAAGAATTTAGGTTACAGTAAAGCACTACAGATGTACATATTAAAACCTATTATTTTATTAATTCAAATATAAATTACAATTCCATTTTTATGGATGGCTGGGGAAAAACTGCTAATGGTTTGTTTACTTAAGAAGCCATTTCTCAGAAATCTATTTTTGCATGCTGAGGACTTCTTGAAAAGTCTTTAGGAGATATTTTATTTACATTTTAAAAGTGATGTTTGTTTTCTCAAGTCTATTGCTTTACATAAGTTTTTTTAAAACTCTGGTCAACGAGAAAGAAATAAGCATAATAAAAATGAGTGTTTTATCATTTATTTCTTCACAAACTCTCCTACAAATGGAACAAGTCTGCCAACATCTGGCTTTTCAAATCATCGTTATAAAATAACATGTTTCCTTGGATTATTTTTTTAATAAATAGCATCTCATTTTTCCATACACCAGTGAATTCTAGTATATTTACAACTGGCACACACCTGACATTAAAAAAAATCTTATCACTATCTCTCATAACTCTGAGATCAATAGGCATGAGATTCAGTACAGCATGAATAAAATGACAATGAGAAAAATATACATATAAGAAAAAGTGAGCTTTAACAAAGTAAAAATTTCTATTAAAATAAATCACCAAATAAAAATACCAATTTCTTATATTGTTTTAGAAAAACAAACAATTTACCATTTTCATGGTATTAACTTTATAAACTTTATTCGGAAAGCTTGAGAACTAAAGAGAACTGAGGAAAAGCAAGTGTAATAAAAACTGAACCAATAATTGGGTGTCTTCCTCTTCTATCATGGCAGTTATATCACAATATGAGTACAATAAAGTAGAGGCCATTTCAATGACCAAAGGAACTACCATCCAGATATAGTTTGATCTTCTGAAATCAAAGTCATGTGCCAGAGGAAAGAGAGAAATTCAGTTAGGATGAAAAAGCAACTTAATTTCTATTTTAGACTTCTAGAAAGGAGTTAGCCAAGAATCTTTTTGCCACTTCATAGAATTAAGATGGTCTGAGATAAAGTAGAGCTAAAACAGGAATAAAAATAAAAATAGATCCCGAACCAAAATGAGGAAGTAGAGAAAATTCTCAATTTAGTGTGCAGAATCTTAAGCCTTGAATACAGTCAGGCAATCTGGATGACAGCTCTGGAGTAGATTCCCATGACATAGCTTTTTTTTACTTGGTATCAGTTACGAAAACTAATGCATGGAGACATTTTCTTATAATTTGTGTGTGTGTGTGTATTCTGAAATATGTGTGTGTGTTTTCCATTAGCACTTAGGAAAAAAAGTTGTGAGTACAATGTTGTATATATAACCATAAGATTAAGCCTGTTAACTGTGCTGTTTGAATCTATTTTATTCTTACTAATTTTTGGTATCCATTATTGAGCAAGTAGAAGTATTACCATTTCTCACCAAGACAGAGATTTTGTCAATTTCCCTATATATTTTGGTCAACTTTTGGTGTCCTATTTTGTGATGTAAATATGTTCAATAAAATCATGCTCTTTGAGTATGAATTGTTTATTACCTTTTCCGATCCCAAGGCCATGATTATTTTTTAATAATTGGACTTGTGTAAATTCAGAGAACTAATACTGTACTAGGAAGAGTGATAAGGTACAGAAAAGCTTAGAGAAGTCACACAAGGTATCTAATCAACATATTGCAAGTATAGACAGTAATTTATTAGAAAACAAAGACTTAGCTAAAATTAACAGAAAATCATCACTAATCTAGAACTTGGAAGGGGACCCAGAATATCCATTCCCAAAACCAATATGCCAGTGAAAGTAGGAAATAGGTGAATATCACAGGACCTCATCAGCAGTTTATAAGAATATATCTACCTACAAGGTCTGGAACCTCTGAATTGAGAACATGAAATGCTAATGGCCAGCTCCTGTGAAGTGAGGAAGACTTCAATGACATGCTTTTGGGCAGGGAGAAGCTAAGGATACTAGCAGATTCTAAGGTAACAGAATAAACTTTTACAGACATTTCACAAAAATGTGCAATTTTAAAGGGGTGCATACAGATAAACATGGTGGCACTTAACAGTCTTTATAAATCCCAACATTCCAGGATATAAACATAACCTGACACCACCTTGACAATTTCTCCTGTGAAAAATAAAAGTTAAAAAGGGGAGGAAGGGAGTAGATAGGGGTAAAGGGGTCAAACATGCTGTGTCAGAAAGAAATTCAACTGTGGGTGGTAAACACTCAATGCAATATGTATCAACATACTGTTGGATTGTACACTTGAAACTTATTGGATTTTGTTCATCAATGTGACCACAATTTTTAATATATATATACTGTAAAATATATGTAAAATTAGAAAATGCTTATGAATTCTATAATGAATAAATTAAAAAACAACCCCCCCCATAAAAAGGCAGGGAGAGGAGGGAAGAAAATAGTAAGTTTTACCGTCAATATTCACCAGTTACTTCCTTGTTTTCTACTTAATTGGCATGTTTAAACACTTTCAGGCATTAATACCAGTTATTATCTTCCTACCAGTTTCTCTGTATTATGTGAGAAAAGAATATATTATCCTTGCTGTCAATTTCCTTAAGCTCAAAATGCATTGCCTTTTTCTATTTCTATAAATGTATTATTTATTAGGATTCAGACTTCCAATGTAAATCTTCAAATGAATAAAATATCTACAAAGCACTTTTAAGAGGACAGCAGGACTTCCTGGCTATAAAAACACAGGGTAGTTCATATACCAACTGAAATAACTGACATTAATTATGTATCTGCTATTAAATATACTGGAAATTTATATTAGTAGTCTAAATGTATGTTCACGTCTACTCAACCAGTAAGGCTACTTCTAGAAATTTATCTTAACAAAACAGTCATGAATACTGAAAAGACTGGAGGTAGAAAAGGGTAAAGGGGGTCAAATATTTGGCAATGAGTGATTTAACTTTGGGTAGTGAATATACAATGCAATATACAGATGATGTATCACTGAATGGAACACTTGCAACCAATATAATTTTATTAACTAATATCACGCCAATAAATTTAATAAAAAATAAACACATTTGCTTTAAAAAACATGAAATAACAATTGTACACCTGAAGCCTATTTAATTTTATTAACCAGTGTTACCCAATAAATTTAATTTTTTAAAAATCTAACATATAACATACTTAAAAAGAGAGAGACTATAAGCAGGAATATATTCCCCATAACATTATGAATGAGCAAAACCAAGCAAGTTAAATATCTAATATTAGGTGAATGATTACGTAAATTACATGGCACAAAATGGAGCATTTTACTGCTACTTATAATGATGTAGAGCAACGTAAAACTATGTGTAATGCTGAGTGGAAAAAAAAGGAGAGAACATAAAACTGAATGTGGGTCTTTTATTCATTCAAAAACTGTTACTACCTTGTATGTGTTAGACAACATTCTAGTGTCAGCAAGCAAACTCTCTATTCTTTTGGGACTCATATTCTAATAGAATATTATAGATAATAAGTAATTTAATTATCATATACTGTAGCATAGTCCTCCTCACCCCTGCCCTGCCTTTTTAATAGCTGGATACCTCCCACAGTCTCTTCAAAATATCCAGAGAACTAGATTTAAACTGTGATTTGAAAGAATTCTCAAAAATTACTAGCATAATTTGTTTTAAAGTCTGTTGAAAATTATGAACAGTAAAACAGTTTTGTCAAAAACCATTTAAATCCCTTAATTAAAAATTCTTACTATGAACATATAATCCATCCACGATTATAGAAGCTAAGAACTTAAAAACAGGCTCAACCTATATTTCTAATCTATGACTAGCACTGGAAATTTAAAAAGATATATGAAATTTCAAAAATTATTTCATCAATCTCTCCATCCTTTTATCCATCCAACTGTGTGACTGGCATTGGGAAAGGGTGGGCATTCAAAAAAAAAAATCAAGACAACAGATAAATGAGCTCAGACTAGTAAGGAAGACAGACATAATGACACATAAATATACATAATAAATCAAATCATACAGACTTGAACACAGTTCTAAACTGTATTTTTAATTACTTCTGAGATGCAGCACTTTACTAGTCATCTGCATTTCTTTTATGACTTGCCTTTCTATCACTGCTGTTGATTTATCTATTATAGACTTTCTAACTGATTTTATAAAATTATAATATAAAGACATTTAATATTTCTGATACATATGGCAAATATTATCACACCCTGTTATTTTCTATTTAACTCCTGTTTATGGCTCTTTAAAATGTATAGGTTAAAAATATTAGGTAGCCAAGTTCTCTATCAACCTGACTGATGGTTTCTAATTTTCAAATCCTACTTAAAGAGTCTCTCCTTAACCAAAAATTATGTGAATATTAACCTGTATTTCTTACATATGATTCCAGTGTTTAAATCTTCAAGTTGTCTGAAATATAATAGTAATATTTAATAGCAGTTTCATTTAAATTTTCATCTCTCCTAATTTCATTTGATTTAGAAGTCAAATATATTTATGATATCAGTATATAAACTTGGGTTTGGTTTTGAACTTTCTGTCGTAAAGATTTATCTCCTGAGCTGTTGTACACTGAATTATTGTAGTGTTATTAGATATACCAGTTAGAACAAAAAATAAATATTTTCAACTTACTATATTTCTATTCAAGAAAAAAGGAGGTATTTCCATTTATTAAAATCTGTTCTAATATTCCTTGCTAAAGTCTTAAACTTTTTCCTTCTTCTCTGTAGGTCCTACACATTGTGTTAAAATTGTTTCACAGTATTTTATTATTTTGGGATTCTAAGGAATTTGTGTCCTTTATATTGTCAGAGTATTGTTGGTATACAAGAAAGTTATAAACCGCTCTTTTTCAAATGATAGTTTCAAATTTATCATTTCTAACTTAGAGACTGCTTTTTAAAATGATGTTTTCTTCACCAAATTACCATTAATTGTACTACAAAGGTGGAGTTATTAAAATAATCAAATAACAATGACATATAATTCCAAATACATCACTTATTTTATAACAAGAAACATAAAATAAGGATCCAGCTACAGGGGTAGAAATGAATGTCAAAAAATTACATATAATTATTAAGATTTTTCATGTTGCAACCATTTTAACAAACTATCCAACTACAGATAAATTATTTTCATAATTTTAAGATTAACATGATGTAATATTCATTCAAGAATATTTGCCTCAATAAAAGCTGTGGTTCATAATTTAAACATGCAAGCATCAGATATTTGATAGCACTAATTCAGATGTTCTCTTGGCAAGTTGAAAATCTTTTCAAATTTTTTGCAATCAATTTCAGATAGGCCCAAGGTCTCTTCCTGCTGTCCTATGAAGGATCTGGATTCAACAAAATGATTTGGATTCATCCAATTCACAATAAACACTCAGGATTATTTTGAGTTATTTCATTACTCATATTTGGTGACAAAGTAGATGGGCACTATTCAAAGCTCCTTGGGAGAGGCCAAGAGGAAATAAAAATATTTGAGAATGGGACGTGATGCATTGACCAGAAAAGTCTGATGGTATGTATCCTCATGAGTATCAAACCATATCACTTGCAACTGTGTGCCCTCTTGGGGACTAGCTGCCAGGGAAACTTGCCAGGTTGAATGAGGGCACAAAGCTATGTCCTGCTTGTGCAACCATCTTTATGCAAGAGGGTTTTAATATGCTTTCGTTACATAAAGAAAGATGTACTTCTCTGTATCTGTTGATCTCCTATTAATCAGAGTCCTGCTGGTGATGGCCATGAATACTCTAAAACCATTCTAAAACAAATGTGTACATAAAACACACATATTAGTAGGACTTGTAAAAGATAATGTCACTCTAAGACTTCACATTATGAATACACAGGGCTATCACTTTTTTATTGTATAATTTAATACTGGGAATTAAGTTTATAAAAGAATTACTTAGAGCCTGATTATTAATCATATAAATTGAAATTAAATAATAAAATACTGAAAGTATTTTAAAAACAATGTCAAACACCGTAGAAATATTTTTAAATATATGAGTTCTGATTAATATGAGCAATTAAGACGATGTAAAGCTAGGTAGAAGACACTTTTAGAAGAGAACATTTAGTATTTAACAAGTTTAAGATTTCTAAGTCATTTCCCAAGGCCAAAGTATATCAAAATTTTATCTAATACTGATGGACTTAAGCCAAAGATTAAGAGAAAATATATTAAAAATAACTACCATTTTCATGGGAATGTGGTTGGTTGGTAACACATCATTTGCCATGGCCCAAACTGCAAGAGGTAAAAGGGATTTAGTTGAAAAACTCAAGTATCTGATTCCAATAGGCAGCTAGAAATTCAGGTCTTAACTTTTGCTAAAGGCTGCAAACAAAGATACAGACTTGAGAGCTATTAACATAGAGAGGGTAGTAGAAGCTATAAGAATGAGTGAGCTTGTGAAGAGTGACCATTAAAACTCGATGATAGTAGGGATTTATATTTTACAAGTCCAGGCTATATATGTATCTATATCCATGTGTATGTGTCTAAATGCAAATTTAGTATTTATTTTTAAATAAATGGGCTATTCAAATTGTTCTATAACACATTTTTATATAACAGTACATATTGATCTTTATGTATCAGCACATGGATTTACACAATTCTTTTCAAGACCGAAAAACATTCCCCTTGTAAGTCTGTGCCATGATTTTTCAACTACTCTTCTGTTGATGAACTTTAAGGTTATTTCCAATTTTAACTATTATAAGAAATGCTGCAAAAGATATCCTTTTGTATATTTGATTGTTCTTGCGTAAATACTGAGAAGAACAAAAGACCAAGGACAGAATTCTAAGATAATCCAAGGTTTTAAACTGTTCTTAAATGTAAAAGTTTATCTTAATTAAATAGGTTGAATCATAAGAAATTTTCCTATGTAAATAAAATTTACCATGAAAAGTCCTACTATAATCAAAAGCCCACATTTTAAAATAATTCATTGTAATACAAAACCTAAGACCTTTTTAAAGCTAAAAAATTCTATTGTAAACAAACATCCTTACCTTTCAATTTCAATAATCTGTAGAACAGATTTAAACTTCATTAAAAATATATTGAATATACTATTAAATGAATTTTCTATATATTTAAGTTACTTTAATTTGGATAATCAATAGTGTTTATAAAAAATTGCCTTATTGCCATTACTGTTGTTGACATACCTGAAAAGGATTTGAAATTTCTATTTGTGATATCTAAATTGAATCACATGGAGGTTAATAATATACCGTAGGCAATATAACTATGGCAATGAATAAAATTTTGGCTTGATTTTCTAGGCCATAAGAATAATATTTATTACACTGTCATTTAAGACATTAAAGTATTCTACTTTATCCTTTCAGGATATTCTACATAGCTACATATCAAAAATAACAGCCTAAATGAAATTAATGACACAAATATCACAACAATGTTCTAAACAATTTCATATAAAGATGTGTGAGAACAAAAAGTCAGACTAATTTTTTTAAAAAAAGGAAAGAAAAAATTAAAACCTGTATTTGACTGAGCCTTTGCCTACTGTAGAGTCCAGTGGTAGTAAGACAGGACTAAAGAGTACAGATGACAGAGAAAGTTTCTAAGCTCAAGTACTAATTCTAACATGCAAAGTGACCCTGGACAAACAACTTTACCATAACCTAATACTTTCCTCATGAAACCGTTGAGGCACAAGTAAAAACAATTCATGTTAACACCCATAATAGTACAGCATTTGCTGTACAAAAAGCACAGAAAATGCTAATTGTTCCTATTTGTATCCACAGAAGTATTATTGTAGTTTTACTGTCTAAACAAAAATACCTACCTGAAAAAACTGATAGTTGTGAACATTCAAGTTTTAATAGTTTCAAAAGGATAACATGAAAATCCAGACAATATGAAAAACTACGAAGAGAAAGATATATCAACTAATAGCAAAACATGACAAAGAAAAAAGATGGAGGAAGACAGAGAAAGGGAGGGAGGGAGGAACAAAGCAAGGATGAGGAGAGGGAGAGATGAAGAGTGTAAAGAAGGAAGAAAGAAGGAAGGATTAATAAAAGACAAACCTAGAATAGGTAAAGACAGTTACAAACCTAGCATTACTCTGAATCATAATGTATTTTTGCATGTTATCCTTAACATTTTTTTAAAAAAGGAATTTAAAGTCTAAAATGACAACATAATGAAAATTTTAATAGAAAAACTAAAACATATCCTTTAAAGTAACTATGTTGTATCACTCTTAGCTTCCTTCAGGAAATATCTTTCAAAAACACCACATTAAAACTTTTTATTATGAAGGAAAGACAATACAAAGTCATCTGTTTCTTTAAACATGACAGAGAGAAGAAGAAAGCCTGATATGATATCTTGTACTTCAAGGCAGAAAAATGTTTGGAGATGGGTAATGACCATTTTCATAAAAAGAGAAAAAATCCTATGGCCATACCTTCATCCTTTCCCTTATGGTCTCTTGGATATCTCCCCTTCCCTTTGAAGAAACGGCTTCCATTTTGTTGCTTTAAAGATTGGTAAAACCTCAAGAATTACAGGATAAAGTTATTCTCTACAGTCTGTATTTCATTTATGAAGTATTCATGCCATTAAACATCCATATCCAGACTAGAGAAATCACATTATACTTGTACTATTTTCTTCTGGGAAAGTGTAGTAAGCATGTTAGCACAAAATCAAGTTTCAGAAAAGACAGAAGATATAATCTGTCACAAGTATTTTCCTTTTTCTCTCTCATAGCAGAATAGTTCAAAGGCATTAGTTTGAAGCATTTAATTTTAAAGAGAACCATTTGTCACATCTTGCATTACAATTTTATTTGGTCAAGACAGTACAAAAAATGTGTAAAATTTTAATGATGAAAATCGAGATTCTTAAGAACTTACATATAGAAAACAAGTAACTGATATATAAAATTGATGTAACCAAAAAGGATAAAGATTGTTATAACACACAAATCTCTAGAAAGAGGTTTAAATAATAAAATGCAATGGTGTATAAATAAGCACATCTAAACTAGATAAACCAATAATTAGTCATCTACAGAAATTTATCAATATTTGTTCATACTGTTCTCATACCCTCGATTTTGAAACTTATGTGTGAACATCAGCCTGTTCTTTTCCTGTTTTTATTTGTTGTTATTGTTTGTTTTCTTGACTAAAAGCAAAAGGTGGATGTATTGTATGAATTGGGGGGAAAAAAACCCTTTCAAATGTAATATAATAAAGGGATTATTTTTGAAAGATAAGAAGTACTACTGATATTTAAAATATAGGGTTTCAAATTATTAGGCTATAATTATCATTAATTAGTACGGCACACTGTTATTAGTAAATTAGAATGTCCATCAGTTACTAGTACATACTTGCTTTACTAGATCTTCAAGTTAATCTCGAACTGGACAGAATTTCAAGACAGGTTAATATTCTTTGGGGCCAGATATATGGGTGCAAAACATATGAAATGTTTTACATTTTCTTAACTTGAAGACCTTGGAACTACCAAAGTGCTATAATGTTAGGGCTTCCTATTCTTACTGACACATTTAAAAGCAAATGTTCCCCAGCTGTTTCCAGTTGCTCTAAAAGACTTGGTCCTGTCTTAGAGCAGCAACACAAGGGCTTGGTATAGGGAACAGCAGACTGAATCGTCTACACAGGTTAATTTTATTTCTCCTAGGAAGTTTTCCTGGGGTCTCCCTGCAGATGAAGTGACTTTTTCCTTTTTCTTTTCTAAATGACATATTTCTGGAGACAACATAAAAAATTTACTAGCTGCACAGAAGTTTAGGACAATAGACGTTTCTGGATTACACAAATATCCCAGGTTCCAGAGAAAGTAGCATTGCCTGAGACCCTTCCTGAAGGAATTGAGGAGATAGCAAAAGCACCAGGCTTTCAACAAAGGCATCATGCACAACGCAGAGGCAAGAGGATGCTCAAGCACACAAAATATTTTGGGGGCCCGAAACCAGCCCGAGGAACTCCCAGTGGAGTATACTACATCGTGGTGACACCGTCGCAAGCAGCCTCAGGAGAAAGCTGATCAAGCAGCGGGGTCTGGTAAACGTCACAGGCTGAATAGTCACTGCTGGCACCTGCTGCCTCTGGTTCCAGAAAACATGGCTAATGCATGTTTTGGCTCTGCATACCCTTTAAACAGTGACGGTTATTTTGATGTAGTCATAATGCCCAATTCTGAGGTAGGAAGAACTTTGGGAAATGTTGCATGAAGCTCTAAAATAGCATATAAGGTAACTGGAATGCCTGACACCTTTATTAATTCTTTATTGGTTCTGTTTGTAAAGAATTCTGGAACAACATCAGAAAACTTCAACCTTATGGTACTTTGTAGTGGTACAAAGCTGGTGCTTATCTCAGTCAACCTAAGAACTTTATAGTCTAGGTGAAGTATTAGTCACTGATATATTGGTGAGAAGCCAAACCTAGAGGTGAACTTAGCTTTCTTAAGATTTAAGACTCTACCTGGCAGATCTCTTCCCTTTTACCTGCAGAGGGAGACTCTTGTTTTTTTCTTTTCTTTTCCTTTTTTTCTTTTCTCCCCCATTTCATTTGTTCTGTCCCTGAGCTACCAGGATTGCCAATAGAGTCTTATTTTTAAAGGTGAAGCTAATAATAGAGTATACAAAATGGCTACGTAATGAACTGTTAGAATGCCCAGAGCCAAGAAACAGGCCAAATCAAATCACAGGGATTTGGTGGTGGATGCAGCATTGGAAGGACCCAGCAGATAATGCAGATTGGGTGTAATCCAAAAATGTTAGCTAAGGACAGAACAATCGGAAAATAATAAGTACAGGAAGAAGCACAGGAGGAGAAGGCTAAGGTTACCTGAGAAGTGAGATCAGAAAATCTGTGGCCTTGTTTGATCCAGCTACAGAGCTGAAGTAATCAGTCATAAACAATTAACTAGCCTCCTACAATAACAAGAGAAGACAAGACAAGAGCTCTCTTTACAAATGGTCCTTGCCCACCAAACTCCAGAATATGAAAGCAGTTTCATCTTCTTTTCTGTAGAAAGACTCTACAGCTCTGAGAGGTACTAAGAAAGTCTATATTTATAAACAAAAGCAAAAATTCCTAAGTATGTTTCAGTTTCTACCACAGCAGATGGGAAAGAGTAAAAGAGAAAATGGAAGATAAGGGAATAAGGTGAGAGAATGAAGATTGATATCTTTAACATGGCTCTCAAGGTTGCGCATACCCAGCCTCAGCTATTCCTCAAGCCACAACTGGACCCTTCTAACCCCGATCCACACCCACCCAGAAGGCTCCTGGCTTAGGGCACTGCACCTGCCTTTAAAAGTATTGGTTGCTCATTTCACATTATTCCCTGCCATGTTTTGTTAACTACTACCTGTTTTTCTGTTGAGAACTCAAGGGTTATTTCTCAGAAAGACTTTCCTAACCATCTCTACCTGTTTCACTGGACAATCCTCCGAATAAGGCACATTACCATGGCAAAAATTTGCTTATGATCATATTGCATAGATTTTTTTCTTCAAAGCAGTTACCCAGTTTGTACTTACACGTTCCTGGGTGTTTAGTTGTTAATGGTTGTCTCTCCCCTTTCAATTACAAGTGCCAGTTGCTATAGCTATGTCTGATTTTAGTCATCATTTCAATCCTAGCATCTGTTCAACAATAGCACAGAGCAGAGTTCAATAATTATTTGTTGAATAAGTGAATGATACCATATACTTTATTCTCATCAGTCTAGAGCTCAAAGGACTATGAGGAGAGCCACAGGAGTTGGAAAACCAAGTTTTCTTGACAGCCTACTTTACTGAGCTAAACACAGACGAGGAACTGGGTCAGATCAGGACCTGCACTTCTTAAATTACTGTCACCCTGGACAACTGCACAAGTTGTATGTACAATAACTCTAGAGCAGATTGCCATTGATGTAGACAACAAATATGCAAAATAGATCATGTTTATAGATGAAGAGATTTTTATGGATAAAGTAACCAACTCAATGTTTGGAGGGAATGTTGTTAAATTAAAGTAATCACCGAAATCTGAAAGCCACCTCTGTATTTTAAAATATGACATTATACTTATCTAAAATAATATCATCAGGATTTTTAGCATATTCATCTTGGTTCAGAAAGGTTCTAAAACAAGTGAATATCTACATATCAGAACTGTCATGGCTGGTAAACAGCACATGTATGTATTCTAAGTGTGTTTACCTGAGACCGCTATTCATTTCTTACCCAGTATCTCCGTCTTGGCCAACTGTGGAAAAGTGGAACTTTCTTTTCTTAATGAGTAACAGATGTGTTTTAATAATTTACTCAATCAATATTTTAATAACATTTGTTGCGGTAACATTAATAACATTATATAAATTTCATATATACAACTTTATAATGCAACATTTGTATACTCCACTGTGTGTTCATCACCCAAAGTCTAGTCTCCTTCCCTGACCATATATCTGGCCCCTTTACCCTCTTTGTCCTTCCCCCACTCCCCACCCCTTCAGTAAATACCATTCTGTTATCTGTATGCATGAGTTTGAGTAAATATTTTTTAACAGCTTGAATTTATTTCTGTTTAAGCCTTTTGGTGCTTGAAGAAAACTATTCTGTTGTTTTTTTCCACTTGCCTTTTTGGGTATACTTTTCTTATCCTATCATCTTTGCACTGTGCCCTGCTTAAGTGGAGAATTAATATAGAGTTGAAAGAACAAAATGCCACATGATTGATTAAATATTAACCATAATTTTCTCTACGAGGTGAATCTCTGATAGATCTTTTATTCACTAAAACGTATTCCCCAAATAAAAATGAAATACTGGGGCAAAGACTATTTGTAATTTTGTAAAACTAAATACTAACTGAAGGTTGGAGAATTGTTTACCTTCAATTTCCCTTTTCGAGCTTCACAAACATTATGTTAAGCAATCAAATAATATACTGATATGGTTACAACTTAAGAAGAGTCACAGCATTTAACCATAGATTTCTGATTTAATCAGATAAAATACATTTCTCATGTTTTTCAGTGGAAGCATACAAATCCAGACTTGGCATCTTAACATTTTTTTTAAGGGCATAACATGGTTTTAGAAGACAAAACATTACCTGGGTCCTCTGACCACCAAAATCACGAGTGTTTATAAAATGGATGGAATCTGGTTGCCTGGTTAGGTATTATTTGAACTACAACTTCCTGTTTCTTAATAACCTATCCTTATTCATATATGCAAAAGTTTGAAGTAAGCAATGTGGGTAGAACATTTTTAAGTGAAAACAAGCACAGTTGTGTATTTGATTAAAAATATCCTACGTTTGCTACAAAGATGTATTTTTGAAAAGTACCCTCATAGTTAAAAAGTTACATTATAATAGCTTTAAGAAACATTAAAATTCCAGCTTAAATTTAAGGGGCATTTTCTCTAAGAAACTCCATGTGATTTATAGAGGAGATTTTAATATTATACAATATTTTCATCACTACACAAATGTTCCAAATTTGTAAGATGAAAGGGACATCGAGACTCATGTTTTCATTTTGTGAATATTTGGGCCACAGAGAGTGATTTGTACAATGTCATTTAGCAGATTGACTTTAACTTTGCAGAGGGTAGCAATTAGGGTGACAACTGGTTCCCAATTGCTATTAAGTCCATTCGAACTCATGTCTGATGTTCTCGTGCATGAATACTAGAAGGCTAGTCAATTTTACACGCATCCCTAATTTGTGAATAGGCATCCATACTCCCTATAGATGAATTACTTACTGACATTTAATTAATAGATTCAAGAGAACATGTTGCCAGTTATATAGAATCAAAGGCTTCATCAAATAGAGGCAAGTCACTGAGCCAGATCCTGGGGCCGGAGTGCCAAACAAGACCTGGCCTCTGCCTTTGGGGAGCTCACAGTTTCGGGGGAGCAGCAGGCAAGGAGAGGCAACTACAACATACAGTGTGAGTTCAGGGTATAGACTCTATAGAAGGTATTAAGAAAGCTTTCTGGAGGGGTGGAGGACAGGGGTTCAGAAAGGTTTCACAGAGGAGAGTACCCTGGAAAAGGAAAAGCAAAAAGTAGACAGCTAGGTGTGGAATGAAAGGCAGGCAGGCCATGCTCGAGTACAGAAAGTTAGTTGTTCTCTCCAATGATGGTATCTCTTCCTGCTGGCAGCATTTAAAAGTGTTATGGGCAGAGGCTATGGAAGATAAATAATCTGTGATGTAGGGGGCAGTTCTACTGATGAAAAGATACTCTTATACAAATGCAAGGGCACTCCTGGTTGGAAACACCATGGCTGGCAAGACGTGGAGGGGCAAGTGGGAGTCATGTAAATGCAGAGCCTTTCATGCCAGGCTTCAGCCTGAAGGCAAAGGGAAATCACTAAAATATGTTAAGTCAGGAATGACACGACCAGATCTGTGTTTTAGACACTAAACTGAAGCAGAGGCAATAATGAAGGCAAAGAGACCAAATAGACTCCTGAAATAAAGTTAGCAAGGGCCCAAACTCAGGTACTGGCTATGAAGATGCGGGAAGGGAGGTAGATTTTGGGGGCATCATGAAGGCTGAATCAATGGGATTTAGATATGGGGATCAGAAAGAGGGCAAAATGATAAATGCCCAAGTTTCTAGTTTAGGCATCTCTGTATATAGAGGTACTGCATACTCAGATGAAAAGAGAATGTGTTAAAGGTGAGAAATAAATGTTTCTAGTTTAAACGGGATGAATTTGAGTCTATATGATTCCCAAGTGAATATATCCAGAAAGAATATGCTGTCCATTATCAGTCTGGATAACTAAAAAGATTTTGTTGACTGTAGAATTACTTTTAGTAACAGCCTTCTGAACCTGAAAGCAATTTCTCTGTATTCTATCATAGGAATTGGCCCATTGTAAAGTTTCTTTCAGAATGAACAAAACTATATGTAATATGAATTTCTTACATATTAAAGTAATAAAGAAAAAATTGTATCTGTCTCCTACCTAATAAAAGAGAGTGATTGTATTCTATTGTGAAATTCTTGCTCATCCATGCCATATGGATAAATATTCCTAGATCAGATTAATTATCCAACTTGTAATATATCTTAATTTACATAAGTAGTGCTATAAAACTATGAACAATTTTGATGAAGTTATAATAATGTGAATTGGTCTTAAGAAATAGATAATTATAAAATAGATGTACACTTTTTGTTCAGGCCATCACAAGCTACACGATGGAAAGAAAACAAAGCAAAACCCCACATGTGGCAACTAAGGAAAGGAATTAGCCTCTTTGTGAGCAGAAAGAGCAGCACCATGGAGTCAAGGCAACAAAGCCAAGCTCAGCTTGGTATAAACAAGCTTTCCCTTTTTAAAGATCCCACCAACTGAGTGAAAACAGCAAATGTCACTGACTAGGTTGGGGACCTTTACTGAAAAGCTAAGCCATAAAATATTCACAGATATGCCAAGAAAATATTAACGATGAAATTTTAATGTAATCACCAATCTGTCTGACTATGGGGAAAACAGGTCCATCTGTCACTAAGAATCATCACAAAAGTGACTAATCCCATTAAGTCCATGAAACTCCTCTGGGCCTTTCAGAAATAGTTAGTTTTGCCATTTTAATGAGTTTGCAGCAGAAATCAAGACCCTTACTCTAAGCCATTTATATTTCGTCTCCCATTATAAGTAGAACGTGTGCTTTCATAAGCCACTCAAATAACGAAGTCCATCAAAATCTTGCTATGACACAAATTTGTTTGGAACTGAACTTTGAATAACGAATGTTTTTTGGTCTGACTGCGTGGATCTTATTTACCAAAGAACTAATGGGTCTCGCCCCTAGAAGTTGGTTCTGTGGTCTTCACCTAGAATCCAGTATTTGCAGAGACCTCAAGAATAAGGTAATCTGAAACAATGGCCCTCTGTAAAAAAAATTAATAATTGGATGTGAACGTTTTAAATATTTGGAGGGAACCTACAGAAAAAGTTGTTTAGGTTGATGTGAATGTTGACCTTCAGCGACTGATTTCATCAAAAACACAAGACTATGGAATACAGTTTGTAAATGTGAAAAATGATAAAGTTTTTACATGCCTAACATTACATCCATAGTAAATCGTTTCACTTTCTTTCCTAGATATCTACCTTATTTAAATGTGAAGTAATACAGAATATGGAAAAAAAGAAAACTGCTGAAGACTTCATCTCTACCATTTTGGCACAGCTATGCAAAATTTATGATTCTTTCTCATACAAATATTAAAATTTTGAAGATTCTTAGGAGAATTTGCCAAATTCAATATCATCCAAATGTTGCCATCTGGCAACAAAGCTATATTATGGCAAGAAAAGGAATATTAAACATTAGAACAAAGTGAGAAATGCACAAACTCACTCCAGGTAAAATTTTGCTATTTTATAAGCTATTTTATAAGCCAAAAGATTTCAAGTCTTTGCCAACCAAATCCATCTTGCATTTTATATAATAAAGAAACTTGAGCCAGGATTACAAAAGTGTTACTTGTCTAAAAAAATGAACTACTTCTTCACTTTTATTTCTTTTGCCAAATTTACCACTGTGGTATTTTGGTGGCCTTAAGTCCATTAAGTCTTTTCTGAGAAAAAAAAAAAATTAATAGGTGTGTGTCCCTATTTTTCAAAACTCTCTTTACATGATATGTCAATATCTTTGCAGCAAGGTTTTTAGAATTTGGAATATGTAAAAGTGCAAGGGTGAAAAAAAATACCTGAAGTTTAAATAAGATTTATTCTTTTCTTAAAACAAAGTTTAAGAAAACAGTCACATCTTCTAGATAACAGGGTTTCTATCTTAAAGAGTTCTCTTTAGATTTCACAGAGATGGAAAAACTACCATGAACAATTGGTTTCTACATTCTGAACAAACCTCACTTTACAAACATGACCCAATTACTATCAATGCTTTAGAAGACTCAACTGTCCATTTCTTTATAAACTGGAAGGCTTGGAAATCATAAATTTTTAAAAACTATATTAACTTTAAAATAATCAGCTTGTGATAAATCTTACTAAATTAGTTACAAAACTCTCATAAATGAAATATAATGAGGAAAATCACTGACATGGATATATTAATGACTGTGCCTCAGTAGGGGAGAAAAATTTTACTTAAATGGTTTGAGCAGAAATTTCTTAAACCAAATTGCCAAACCTTTACCTAGGCTATATAGGAAAAAGAAAGAGAAGACTCAAATAAAATCAGAAATGGAAGAGGAGACATTATAACTGCTGCCACAGAAAAAAAAAAAAACATAAGGAACTATTATAAACAATTATACACCAACAAATTGGGTATCCTAGAAAAAAAATGGATAAATTCCTAGAAACGTACAATCTACCAAGACTAATTGATGATAAAATAGTGTGATCAGACCTATACCTAAGCAAAGAGATTGAGTTAGTAACCAAATACATCCTAACAAAGAAAATCCCAGGATTAATTGGCTTTACTGGTGAATTCTACCAAAATTTAAAAAAATTAACACTAATCCTTCTCAAAATCTTCCAAAAGAGAGGAGGAAACACTTTAAAATTCATTTTAAAAGGCTAGCAGTATCCAGATAACAAAGCCAGACAAAGACACAAGAAACTACAGGCCAATATCCTTAATGTACATAGGTACAAAAGTCCTCAACAAAATACTACCAAAACAAATTCAACAGGACAGTAAAAGAACCATGAATCATGACCAAATGAGATTTATTCGTGGAATGCAAAAATGGTTCAACATACACAAATTAATGTTATACATGATATTAATAGAATGAAAAATAAAAATTACATGAGCATCTCAAAAGATGCAGAAAAAGTATTTGACAAAATTCAACATTCTTTCATTATAAAAGCTCCTAATAAACTAGGTATAAAAGTAGTTTAACTCAATCAAATAAAGGCCATATATGACAACTTATTATCTAACATACTAAATGATAAAAAACAGAGAACATTTCCTCTAAGATCAGGAACAAGGCAGAGGTGCCTGTACTTACTACTTTTATTTAACAAAGTGTTGAAACTCCTATCCAGAATAATTAGGCAAGAAAAAGAATTTTAAAAGCATATAAATTGGAAGAGAAGTAAAACTACTGCAGCTTGCAAATGACATTATCCTGTATGTAGAAAATGCTAAAGATTCCACACATACGCACACAACCTGTTAAAATTAGTAAACAAATTCAATAAATTTGCAGAATATAAAATCAACGTACAAAAATTAGATGCATTTCTATACCCTAACAACAAACTATACAAAGAGAAAATTAAGAAAACAATCACATTTAAAATAGCATCAAAAAATAAAATGTTTAGGAATAAACTTAACTAAGGAAGTCTTATAGAATAAAAACTACATAAAATTAATAAAAGAAACTAAAGAAGACACAAATATTGTATGTTCATGGGTTGGAAGATTTAATATTGTTAAAATGTTCATACTATTGAAAGCGATCTACAAATTCAATGCACTCCCTATCAAATCCCAAATGTCATTTTTTAGAACAGAAATAGGTTGGGGGAGAATCCTAAATTTGAAATGAAACCACAAAAGACCCTAAATAGCCAAAGCAATCTTAAGAAAGATGAAAAAAGTGGGAGGCATCATGTTTCTTGATTTCAATAAATATTACAAAGCTATAGTAATTAAAACAGTATGTTACTGGCATAAAAACAAATGTACAGACCAATGGAACACAATAGGAAGCCCAGAAATAAAACTGCACATACACTAATCTTCAACAAGGGTGCTAAGACTACTCAATGGAGAAAGCATAGTCTCCTTAACAAACAGTAGTACTGGGAAACTGGATATTTACATGCAAAGAATGAAACCAGACCCTCATTTTATACTATACACAAAAATCAACAGAAAATGAATTAAATACTTAAATACAAGACATGTATCTGTAAAACATATAGAAGAAAACACAGGGGGCAAGTTTCATAACCCTGGTCTAGGTAATAATTTCTTAAATGTGAAAATAAAGGCAAAAGCAACAAGAGCAAAAATAGCCAAGTAGGACCACAGCAAAGGAAACAACAGAGTGAAAAGGCAGCCCATGGAATGGGAGAAAATGTTCACAAAGCATATTCCTGATAAGGGGTTAATATCCAAAATACATAAGAAATTCCTATAACTCAATAGTAAAAAATCAAATAACTTAATTAGAAAATGAGCCAAGGAATTCAACAGACATTTCTCCAAAGAAGATGTATAAATGGCCACCAAAAAGATATGAACACATGCTCATATGAGCCAGATGCCATATGAAAAATGCTCAACATGAGTAATCATAGGGAAATGCAAATCAAACCCATGAGATAGCATCTCATAACTATTAGCATAGCTATTATCTGAAAAACAAAAGATAAGTGCTGGCAAATATGGGGAGAAATTTTAACCCTATATATTGTTGTATACACTGTTGGTGGGAATATAAAATGGTGCATTCATTACAGAAAACAGTATGGAGACTTGTCAACAGTTTAAAAATAAAACTACGATATGATCCAGCAATCTCACTTCTAGGTATATGTCCAAAAGAACTGAAATCAGGATCTCAAGAGATATTAGTATTCCCATATAAATTTTGGCATTATTCACAATAGTTAAGATATGGAACAACCTAAATATGTTTCAATGGACAAATGGATAAAGATGTGGTATATATGCACAATGGACTGTTATTCTGCCTAAAAAAAAAAGAATAAAATTCTGCCACATGTGACAACTCGGACAGAGGGTATATGCTAAGTAAAATTAGCTGGTCACAGAAGGATGAATAGCGCATGGTTCCTCTTATACGAGGTATCTACAATTATGAGACTCGAGGAACAGCGTAGAATGGTGGCTGCTGAGGATGGGGGAGGGGAAAACAGGGACTTACTGTTTGACAAGTGTAATTTCACTTACTGAGAGGAAGAAGCTCTGCTGCACAACTTACAGATCTGCTGCACAACATTTTGCTTTCAGTGAACAATATTGCATTGTGCATTTAAAATTGTTTTAAGAAGGTAGATCTCATGTGAAGTGTTTTTACAATAAAACATAATAAATTTCACCTGCAAAGAAAGTCAATGTTCATCTTATTACAGCTACTGCAATTATATTTCACACAGTTACCTAACTGAAAAAAATGTAATAAGGGATATATGCATAAATGTACACACCATGGATGTTACCAAAATATGAGCTTTATTTTCCATAAACATAATCAATCACTAGAATATAAAAATTTAAATATATTGCAAAAATTGTATTGATATTACACTGTGTTTAAGTTAAAAAGTGCTAATAAAGAAGAGAGAGCTGAGATCAACTTTCCCACTGAACTGGTCTTGGAATATTATTCAGATTCCCTGGGCAGAGGAGGGCCAGAGGAAGCATCCTGCTCTCAAGCAGAGGCACGACAGAGTACCCTGCTTGGATTTCCAGGTCACCAAGGCCATTTGAATCCACTGATTTACAGAAACGATATTCTGTATTCCCTTCTCACCACCACAGGTCTGCAAGATATTTTCTATAAACTCTTATGGCTTTTCCTATATCTGAAACAATCCCAATAATGCGAGGATTTCTTTTGCTGATCCACATGTCAGTTGTAGTAGAGTTGCCAACTGCATTTCGATCTCACAGCTCTAGTAGAGGTTGCAGCCGAGCGCCCCGCACATAATGTATTAACACGGTGCCAAAAAGGGAGACACAGCTGCAAAGTTACCGTGAACTCAGAATGCTCTGCTGCACAGCGCTAGTGATCCTTTGACAGATGAATTTTACCAGAGCAGATAGAAATCTTCACTGACAGTAAATGAGAAACAAGACCGATGTTGATAGTAAATATATGACAGCCAAAGAATGTTCCTTCATAACCGTCACCAGGGCATTATTCATGTTGAAACCAACCTTGTTTTGATTGGAACTAATTCCCAAATCTTAAAACAAAACAAAGTCAAATAGTTATGGGGTTTTTACCACATAAGTATTACATGACAATAAAAACACCCAAACCAAAAATCTCAGGAAGACTAGTAGACAAAAGCACATTACACTTCATAAATTAATGTTCTTTCATGCTGTCGAAAGCACTCAGTCCTTCATCGAGTGTGAGCTCTCTCCTGAAAATTCTCTGAACTTTAAGACATGATGTTAAGAGAAAAGGTTTAAAGGAGGTAGAAAAATAAACAAATGAATAAAAAAATTAAAAATATGCACATAAAGCAAAGATTAAAAGTAAAAAAATAGTAAGTACATGAGGAGAGGTAAAAGCAGAAGAACACGGTTGAGTGTTCCTACATAATCTCAGATAGTTCACAAAATAAGCCTTGATACAGGCACTCCTGTCCTCATTTTACCAACAAGGAAACATGATCAGAGTAAGGAGTCATGATAACATGGCTAATGTGTGGCAAAGCTGGGAGACACTCTAGTCTGTCTCATTCTTTCCTTTAAAATCATGTTGTCCTGATAAATACCCACTAAAATCACACTAAAATCTCAACATTAGGAATTCTTTAAAGATCCTACTTCCTTAACTTTAATTTTTCAATGTACTTCTTTCTATTTTTAAATATTATAGATTCTGGATAGTTCCGAAAATAAAAACTTGTTACCAATTCGCATCAAATGCCATTCAGTTAGGTTTCTTAAAATGTCTTACTTAGTTATCAATATTATCATTCTTCTTCATTCATTGATTATGCTGAGGATCCTGGCAAATCCTTTACCTGTGCTACACCCACTCATTCGTCACAGCAGTGTTCTAAGTAGTTTATTACTGTGCACGTGTCTCAAGAAATGATTGGGCCTGCACTGTGCCATTAGGCACTGCTCTGGTCTGTCTGGGTGAAGATCTGAACCAGTAGCAGTGGGTGCCAGGGGTACCTCCTGGACTGAATTCTAGACATAAGGACAGAAGCAGCTAAGAAAAAAGGCATTTCTTTCAACTGTTTGAGTTAAGCAGTGTGCATCTGGGGACAGGCCACAGTAAAGTCTTCTGACCTCAGGGTTTGGTCTCACTCCAACACATGGCATATCCTAGAAAAGCACCCTTCAAATTTTCTCTCATGTACTTCATAAAATGATTCTGAAAACTTATATACCCTCTTCACACATTTTCAAGTTGACATATAGAAGTTTTAAATATAAATTTAAAGAGTTGCAAAGGGCGTAATTTCTAGGATGCTGTATACATTGACATTTAATATAAAATTGTGATGTCATTCTTAAGTGGATCCAGTGGAGTCTAACTATCCCAGCAATATGGTCACACTAAAATCCATTAAAAAAAAATAAAACAAACAAAAAAACACCCCTTTAGCAGAAATTTGACATTATATTTTTACCTTGAACTTCTACTTTGATTCCATTTCCCTCTCAGAAATGTAGAATTTCATTTTACTGCAATCTATTTTAATGCTTGAACATGTTCTATTGAAGACTATCATAATTAAGTGTGCCAAATTTATATATATATAAAACTATTTTCTCGGATCATAAGCCTCTACACAATTTAAAAAATGCATATCTCCTTCTGCAATGTATCTCAATAATATAAGTTATAGACTCAGGGAGCATGAGCAAGGATCCTGGTGAGATGACCAGCTCGTGCACCCACCCCCTCACCCTGGCCCCCAGTGCCCACTGGGTCCACCCGCTCAGCCATAATCTAGGCGATCCTCATCTTCCACAACCAGGGGAAGCTGTGGATCTCCAAGTTCCACCAGCCTTACAGTGAAGGTACACCATAGCAAACCATCAGGGAGACATTCTATTTGGTACCTAAGAAAGATGAAAACATTTGTAACTTCTTAGGATTATTAATTGGAGGTTCTGACAACAAACTGATTTATAGACATTATGGAGTGTTGTATTTTATCTTCTATGTGGATTCTTCAGAAAGTGAACCTGGTATTTTAGATCTATTTCAAGTGTTCTAGAAATATTAGACAAGTGTTTTTGAAAATATCTGTGAACTGTAATTTTCCATGTAGACAAGGTTCACAATTTTCTTGCAGAAATGGTGATGGGGAATGGTACTGGAAACCAACATGGATGAGATTTTTACACAAATGAATGCACAGAATAAACTGGAGGAATCAGAGACAACATACTTCCTGGTAAAAGGAAGATAGCCTACAAGATGGCTGGCTTAGCAGGAATTCCAGAATATGAATCTTTCTGAGATCCCAAGAATTATTAAGATTGGTGACAGAATGAAAGTGCCAAAGCTACCCTATTTTAAATAAAAAATTTAAAAGGCCATCCTCCAGTAAAATCCAAGGAGAAAAGTCATCTAAGTTTACCATGCAGTAGTTTACCAAAACTAGAGGAGAAAAGTCTTAACTTTTGCTCTTAGATTTAAGTCAAGGTACTGTATAGTTGTGTAAAATCAGTATGGCAGTTCAACGTTGCTTTTCTTGCTCAGTGATTTTGAAGAAAGTGAGTAGTTCCATTGTGACTTTTTTCTTTCTCTTCTAAACTGCATTTTTATGCCCACCTGAGGCACACCTCTATGTATTGGCGATAGCGGCAGTTTGAAAAGTGTTTGACACATTCTTTATGTCCAACCCAAAGTGTTGGTGTTTGTATGGATCTCAAGTGCAGCATTTCTAATTCTCTCTATTATTTGTCACAACTGTTCTGTAAGGAAGCAAGTATGTATTGCATAGAATATTTTTCTTTTAGCCTAAATAAACTACAAGGTAACTGGAAAAAAAATAATATACAAATTATATATGATAAGCCCACAGCTAATATTAATACTCAATGTTGAAAAACATCTTTTCCACTAAGATCAGGAACAAGGCAAGGGAGCTTGCCACTTTTATTCAACATAGTACCAGAAGTCCTAGCCAGAGCAATCAGGCAAGAAAAGAAACAAAAAGCATTCAACAGGAAAAGAAGAAGTAAAATTGTCTCTACAGAAGACATGATCTTGTATAAAGAAACCCCCAAAGATAACACCAAAAAACTGTTAAAATAAATAAATTCAGTAAAGATGCAGGATATGTAATCTACATACAAAAATTAGTTATATTTTCACACATTAATGGTGAAATACATTAAGAAAATAATCTCATTTATAATAGCAACAAAAACAATAAAATACTTAGGAGTAAATTTAACCAAGGAGGTAAATAATCCGAACACCGAAAACTATAAGGTGGTGATGAAAGGAATCTTAGAAGATACAAATTGAAAGATACATCTTGTCCATGACTTGGACAAATATTGTTGCTGTTCTTTCTATCCAAAGTGATCTACAGAGTCAATGAAACCTCTATCAAAATTCCAATGGCATTTTTCAAAGAAATAGAAAAAAACAATCCTAAAATTAGTTTGGAAGCACAAAAGACCCTGAATAGCTAAAGCAATCTTGAGAAAGAAGAATTAAGTTGGAAGCATCACATTTCCTGACTTCAAACAAAGCTACAGTAATCAAAATAGTATTATACTGCATGAAACAGACCAATACAATACAATAGAGTCCAGAAATAAACTCATCTGCATAGAGTCAACTGACTGTCAACAAAGGCACCATGAATATATAGTTGGGGAAAGGACAGTCTCTTCAATAAATGATGCTGGGAAAACAGGATATCCATATGCAAAATAATAAAATTGGATCCTTACATCATACACAAAATCAGCTTAAAATGAATTAAAGACTTAAATGTAAGACCTGAAGCCATGAAAATCCTGAAAAAAAAAAAACTGAGGGGGAAAGCTCCCTGATATTAGTCTTGGCAACAATTTTTTTGAAACACCAAAAGCACAGGCAAAAAAAAAAAAAGCAAAATATCAACAAGTGAGAGTCATAGTAACAGGAAGAAAATGGTGGTTAACAGAACTGGGGGCTGGGGGCACAAGGGAGGTATCAGAGTACAAACTTTTAGTTATAAGTTCTGAAGACGTAATGATCAGTATGGTGACTATAGTTAATGATAATATATTGTTAAGAGAGTAGATTCTCAAGTGTTCTCACTACATACACAAAAAAGATAACTACGGCATGTAGTGTATATGGTAGAGTGATTGTGATAATCATTTCAGAACATAGACCAAAACATCATGTTATATGCCTTAAATATATACAATTGTTATCTGCTAAAATAATAGAATAAAATTCCTTCTGAATTCAGTTATTATTACTAGTAGTATTCAAATGATCCCACATATGACAAATGATTCTAAATAGTAAATATGAAAAGTAAAGCAGTTGATTAGATATGTATCTCTTAATGAAATGGATAGTACAACTTTTTTCAGTTAGTTTAGGTATCTACAGGTTTCCATTAATTCTAGATTGAGACAGCTCAGCATCAGTTTTAATCCAAATTTTTGTTCTTCCATTTTAAGCTTGAAAAATAAGTAGATGGGACATTATTATAGCAATAACCAACAATTTGCTTAATTCCTATTTAAATGTATCCAAACAATACAGTGATTGATAATAAAAAAATTATTTTTCAGCCATCTGTCAGTTGTAAATTTAAATCATCAAGTTTATTGAAAGCAAAGAAGTAGAAACCATCTAATTTACAGACAGTTTTATTGCATCACTAGTCAATCACTTTCTTAAAACTAACACTAATATCACAAATTATCTTTTTGCATGGTGACCTGGAGGTTTATCCACTCTGGAACAAGAACTTCAGTAAGACAAATTGCGGGAGCGATATCTTTTGTAAAGACAAAGAAGGGAAACTGTGAAAAGTGAACTTGCATATAGATGATTCTTTATTAGAGAGAAAAGCTTTAGGAAAGAGTAGTTACAAACTAAAAGACTCGTATCTTATTAAATCATATTCTATTAAATCTACTTAATCGGTTCTATTAAAATTACTCTTGTGCCTATGTATCCCTTGGAAAGTTGACTCATTGACTTGGATGCCCCCCATCTCAGGGTAGAAAGACTCTGGAAGTGATCCTGAATTCTAGCCTCAAGTTGGCACACACAAGCAAAAGCATATGCCCTTTTCTTTAAATATGTTTTCCAAAGAGTTTCTTGAAAAATGGAAGCTTTCAATAGCAGAAGATGATTGGACATCTATTAATATGGGTAACTGCTGGCTCCAGTGTCACATATCCTGAGACTTACTCAGAGACTATGTTTCAATACTCTAAATAGTAAAGAAAACATTTTAGATTACTGAGCACCCACTGGTCATATTACTGTGGCTGGTGCTAGACGGTAACCAGGTTTAATATACAGCCCTAGTCTTTGTGGAGCTTTCAGTTTGAGTTACCTGCTGAGGAAATTAAATTCAAGCAGAAAAAGGATACATGGGTGATGTTATTAAACCAGTAGCTCAGAGGAAGGAGGGCAGCTAAGGAGGCATCCTTCTAAGAGGGAGTGATGTGATGTCAGAAGTTTCTGACAGCATGCCGCGTCTCCACGGAACCGCAGTAGAGAAGTGAGATGCAGTGTGCCCTGACAGAAGGCATTTGCTAAGCAAGTGAGGACTGAAAAGAGCACCGACAGACGAAGACATTTCATCCCTTCACCTCCCCTCCCCCAACCTCAATCTTTCTATCACTCAAAAGTGGCAGAAAGAGTATTTATTTGAGTAGGCAAACAAGAGGAGTGAAAAGAACCCTGTCATACCCTTTTCCCAGCTATAGGTTTCTGAAGGAAACTGAAAGGAAAGAAAAAAGTTTTTAAATGGGTAAGTTTTTTTTTAAATTGGAATGAAAATTTTAATGCCTGAACATGTTACTTAAGACTTGAAAATGACCACAAAAGCAATGGTTTCTGCCAAGATGTTTTCAAAGGATATGGAAGGAAGATTTTGGAGTATGTCTGAGATAAAAATTAAGTAGTACTGGGATAAAAATTAAGTTGTTTGCTACTTACACACCACCAAATTTAGCCCATTGAATCAATTTGTTAGACAAATCAAATGGAATAATGGAAACAACTGCAAAAGGTTGCTCTAAAAGAAAGTCACAGATTATAAGAAGTTATCTACAAGCTGCTGATCATCATAATCATTCAACTTTCTCCCAAGCCCTCTCACTGCTATTTTTCACTAGTGCTCTTCAGCCAGTGTCTGGAATCTAAATCCATCACATATTTACCCTTTAATTCAGATGCCACTAATTATGAGGATCCCCAGATTAGCTTCTTTCACTTGCAAATAAATTCTCAATGGATGTAATTTCTGTATTTGGCCAATGTTTGTCTCTTTAGGCTTCGTGTTGTTCTGCCTCAGTAGTATCTTCTGGTGAATTTATTTACATAAGAGGAAGCAATCTCATGTTTTTAAAAATGAACATGAGAAAAGATGAAAATTTTGTGCAGTTTGAGTGTTTTTTCCTTTGGTTCATTAAAAACAGGCATACTTTTTGATAGGCCATTTTAAAATGTAATATATTCTTTCTCTAGTCTGTAAGAGTAGCTAGCTAGCTAATGAATTATGTTTCAGAATTAATTCTGACATTACTGAATTAAAATTAAAACTAATATACTTCTACAAAGAATGGTTACCTTCTCATGGTTTATATGCAGCCTGTATTTAAATTCAAACATTTGTCCCAGTAGCTTATTATTCTGTTAGACTTTCCATATGTAGTTATCATGCTCTTTCAATAGTCTGACAGATTATTACAATTCTGGTTCAGGATTTAAAGTTTCTAGAAATGGGTACTGAAGCCTGCATTTCCCATCATTTTCATAAGGTAGAAGAATGTTCTGTCCTAATATCTGTAAATATATTTCTCTAATGATGCAACTTATCAATTTTTCTTATTGCTCTTAGCCTTTTTATTTTATTGCTTTCAAGGGGGCAGGGAACAGCCCAATTAATCTTCAAATGTCTTTAATAAAACAGCACTATGGGATGAAGAGATAGGGCATACAGCAAAAAGTGTTGCTCCCCATGATTTTTTTTTTATTGTGGTAAGAATATTTAACATGAGATCTACCCCATTAACACGGTTCAGGGTATAATACTGTGCTGTTAACTACAGGAGCAACGTGGTACTGATCTCTGGAATTTATGCATTTAGCATAACTGAAACTTTATGCCCACTGAATAGCAACCCCCATTTCCCCCACCTCCCTGTCCCTGGTTTAATTTTAACAACTAATTTCCCTGCTTTTATTTTCCCAGTACCAAGATCTATCTTGGCCTTCCAGAGAGTGTCAGCAGTGCTTGAGTTTTCAGGCTTTCAAAGGGGGCTTGTCATCTGTAGGGAAAGTGTTTTACAGATCACAACATCAGGAAATTTGCGACTACAATGTGACCATAACAAACCGCCCCCTTTGCCGTCAGCTTGTCATTCCTCTTATTAACCTTCCACTTCCTTTCAGGTTGTATCATTAAGAGTATGGGCTGCAACTGAAATAACAAAATGTCCGGAAGTGGTAAAAAGCTATAAAAGTGTAGCAACACTTCTATACCTCATTCATAGAAAAAACCTTTCATGGTTAACAGAGAGACTACGAAATGATGCCTTAAAAATCCATAAGTAACAGAGTTTTCTCCATAACTGAAAAATACAGTTCATCTACATTTCCCTTACCTATATTAAAAAATAAATACTAAAAACAAAACAGATTACCTCACTATCACTCTATAAAAATCAAATTTGTCTATAAACACCACCTTTATTAGACCTCTAAGTCATGTACCCATGTCACATGCTGTTCCCACCTAATTGCTGGCAGGAAATAGGAGCTACAGGAATGAACTAGGCAATGGCTAGAAATCTTGATTACGTTTATTGGAAATATGGATTAAATAAGGCACTTTAATTAGTATCAGAGAGAAGGATGAATTGATTTCCAACAAAGCACAAACTGTTGAAGCAATGAAATTTAGAAAACGTGTCTGAGGCATAATGCACTATGATAACAGAAGAGATGAATCTTTTTCCTGTTGTGCAAGATGATTTCAAGATAAAGCTAACCACACTGCTGAAAAGCTGCAGTTGGCAAGCGTTAAGAAGGAACATTTTTTAGGTAATCTGCCCCAGAATGATGAACACAAATCTTTAATTAACTTTAGAAGTTAACTCAGTATTTATAAAGAAATGCACATAAGATATGTTAGCCAAATTTTCTTGTGGTAAGAGTAATAAAGTGTATTGTAGCCTATAATATTTTCTAACTTCCAAGTATTTTATTTCATTCAAACTGTCCACATAGAGGTTCCCTATTATTAGAATGTCCTTATGAGTACATTGTAAGTATATTAAAAATTAAATTAGAGGGAGAGGGGACATAGATGGAGTAAAAGGGGTCAAATATGTTTTGACAGAAAGAATCCAACTATGGGAGGTGAACATACAATGTAAATATATATATATGCCTTACTGTTAAAATGTACAGCTGAAACTTATCGAACTTCATTAACCAATGTTACCATAAAAATAAAGGAAAACAAGAAAGAAGGAAAGAAGGAAAGAAGGAAAGAAGGAAGGAAGGAAGGAAGAAAAAAAAAGTTTTCCTAAAAAAATTAAATGAGAATCATCTTATGAAAACATTTACTATTTGTTAAAATGTATTAAAATAATTATTTCTATAAAAATTAATGTATTTCAATAAATATTAAGTATCAAATGTTTTATAGAAATTATGCTCAGTCAAAAAAAACAAATACAAAAGACTACATAGTGTATGATTTCATTTGTATGAAATGCCCAGAAGAAAGTGATAGAGCTAGAAAGCATAAGTACTTCCCTGAAACTAGGAGTAGGAGCAAGAAAAGGTTGTGAATGGGCATGAGGAAACTCTGAAGTGATAAATTTGAAAACTAAACTGTGGTGATACAGGCAAAAGTGTATAAATTTACTTAATCATCTAAATTGCAGTGGAAGAATTTTATGCTATGTAAATTATTTCTCAATAAAACTTTCAAAAAGATTCTGTAGAAAATAACATGGCACTGAGATTCTTAGGACTCTGTACTCCCTCAAGATCTTGTGAAGTACTAGCAGTATTTGTGTTCCCCCTTAAAATATATGTGTTGAGGCCTTAACCTCCATTGTGATGGTTTTTGGAGGTGTGGCCTTTGAGGTGTGTGTGTGACTGAGTTTGAATGATGTCGTGGGGGTGAAATCTCATGATGGGATTGGTTTCCTAATAAGGGGATAAAAAGACACGAGATCGGTCTCTCCACTTCGTGAGCATACAGCAGAAAGGCAGCCATGTGAAAACCAGAAAGAGGGCACTCATCAAGAAACCAATAATGCTGGACCCTGATCTCAAACTTCTAGTTTGCAGAACTATAAGAAAAAAATATTTGCTGTTTAAGCCAATCTATGCTATTTTTATTGTAGCAGCCAGAACTGAGAAGTGGGGTGCTGTGGCTCTAACAAAGACCTAAAAATGTGGAAGTGACTTTGGAACTGGATAATGGGTATAGGCTGGAAAAATTTTGAGGTGCATGCTAGAAAAAGGCAATATTGCGATGAAGGAATTTTCTTTTCTTCGTTATTATTTTATATTAGTTTCTGATACACAGTACAGTGGTTAGACATTTATATAGTTTGTAAAGCGATCCCTTGATTACTCATGCACCAATCTGGCTCTACACACAGCCATTACAATAATACTGACTATATCCCCAATGCTGTGCTCTTCATCCCCATGACTATTTTGTAGCTACTAATCTGTACTTCTCAATCCACAATAAAGGGATTTTCTGGTGAAGGCCCAGGAAAAAAAAAAGAGAGAGAGAGAGAAAACATAAATAATCACAGAGAATATTGGTAAAAATGTGAACAGTAAAAGCTATTTTGATGAGGTCTCTCTCAGATAGAAAGGAGAAGAAACATGTGACTGAAAACAGGAAGAAAAGCAATCCTTGTCATTAAGTGGTAAAATCCTGGCTGAGTTGTGTTCGTGTTATAGTGTTTTGTGAAATGTTGCACTTGTCAGCATAAAATTGGAGACCTAGCTGAAGGGGTGGCTTGATTCCTCCTCCTTATGGTAAAATGCATGAAGAGAGAAACGAATTGAAGGCAGAACTGTTAAGCATAAAGGGATCGGATCATGAATGACTGAAGATTCTCATCCTGTCTACCTTACAATGAGAAAGCATGTTTGAAAAAGAACACTAAGCGTGATGAACCAACTGTCTGATAAGGTTATCAGTGGGGGTATGGACCATAGACCTAATCAACCATCCCAGTGAAAATGCTGCCAGTTTGAGCAGAAGAAAATGGAAACAAGAAGAGATGAAGGAAGGCTGTCAAACTACTTAGACCCTACAGGACTGGATGATAAATTCAGCTGTAAACACACTCAATTCCTCATGACTAGGGAAGAATGCCTCTGAAGGTTACTTAGAAACCATGAGGGCTGCTACTCCCAGCACAGGACCACAGCACCCGGGGCAGGGATGGAGGGTGGCACCGTCTCCACCTCAGTTTCAGAGGGTAAGACCTCTGCTTGACAGAGCCATGTGTTCGAGGACACCACTTTGGTTCCCACACGCCAAGTGACAGCTACCTGGAGCTTCAGGGTCAGAGCCATCCTGGCACAAGCCCCGCCCAACAGAGCCACATAAGCAGGAGGATCACTTTAGTGGGTTCAAAAGGCAGAGCATAAAGCCAAAGAGGATTATTCTTGAGCTACAATAATCTTCAAAAAGAAGAACATAGTTGGGAGATTTAAACTCTTGATTTTTTAAAAAAAATATTAGTTTCAAGTATACAGAGGTTACTATACTGAGCAAAATAAGTCAGAGAGAAATAAATACCATATGATTTTACTTATATGTATTCTAAGGAACAAAAAGAACAAACTAATCGAAACACAAAGGACAATCTGGTGACTGTCAGAGCAGAGAGGGGTTGAGGGCTGGGAGAAAGGAGTGAAGGGTTAATGCAGTATAAATTAGTTGTTGAGAGAGGATTACAAGGATTTCTGAGTACACTTTTGATTTTCAAACTGAGTACAAAGCAGTGGGACTCAAAATAATGTGATGTTGGCATAAGGATGGATATATATCAGTGGAATAGAATTAAGAGTCCAGAAATAAACCCATATATCTAGGATTTATTTTCAAAAGGGTGCCAAGAACATTTAATGAAAAAGAATAGTTTCTTTAATAAATGGACAACTGACTGTCACACACAGGAAGGAAGTTGGACACTCACATTAGATCAAGTACAAAAATCAACTTAAAATGTAAGGGCTAAAACTATAAAAGTCTTATGAGAAAACACAGAGATAAATCTCTGTGACCTCAGATTTGGCATTGGATTCTTAGACATGATATCAAAAACACAATCAACAAAGGAAAAAAATAGATAAATTTGACTTGATAAAAATTTTAAAACTTTGTGCTTCAGAAGACAATATACCAAGAAAGTGAAAAAACCTATATAATAAAACATTGAAAATCATATATATAATAACGGTCTAGCTCTTATAACTTAACAACCAAGACAAATGACTGAATTAAAAAACTCAAATAGACATCTCTCTAAAGAAGATATACAAATGGCTAATACAGCAATGAAAAGATGCTCAATATCATTAGTCATTAGGAAAAAGCAAACAAAACCATAAGTTACCATTTTTCCTTTACTAGGATAGAGATCCAGCAAATCATTCACTCTACTTAACATCTATCTACCATCTATCTATCTTTCTATCATCTATCTATCATCTATCTAATTTATCTATATTTTTTAAGTCAAATAACAAGCATTGCTGAGAATATGAAGACATCTGAGCTCTCAAACAATCCTGGTGGGAAAATAAAATAGTGCAGTCACTGTGAAAAGCATTCTGGTGAAACTTCAAAAAGCTAAACATAGAATTACCACATGATACAGCAATGCAACTGCTAGCTGTACACCCAAACAAATTGAAAACAGGTACTCAAACAGATATTTGTACTCCAACTTTACTTTGCAGCATTATTCACAGTTGCCAAAAGGTAGAAACAACTCAAGTGTCATTAGGCTAAATGCAAAGATAAATAAAATGTGGTATATACGGCCATAAAAAAAAAATGAAGCTTTGATACATAGGTGAATCTTGAAAACATTATGCTAAATGAATGAAACCAGTCACAAAGGAGCACATATTATGTGATTTCATTTATGTGAAATGTCCAAAATAGGCAAATGTGTAGAGACAGAAGGTCAATGAGTAGCTGCTTAGGGCTGAGATGGTGCTAGGTTAAGTAAAGTGTACACAATTTCTTTTTTAGGTGGTCAAGTTCTAAAATTGACTATGGCTGCACAACTCTGTGAATAACTAATGTATATGACTGTACTAAAATAGCTGATCCTTACAGCGGACACCACCAAACCTCCCCCTTGACTCCATGTGCCCTGCCAGAATTGGTACCAATTTCTTTCTCTCTCTCTCACAGCCTCTTACTGAGGTTTTAACCTCTTAAGAGAGCTGTTTATCCTCCTTATTTTTACTTCACTGTCACACTGTAAATCAACTCTATACGGCTGCAGGAGAAAACACTACATCCTTAAATATTTACTATGACTAAGTCATAAGAATAAGTTCAAACAGCTGAATTAATAAATTCTGACTGAGTATCTAGTAGGTACCAGGATATGAGATTAAATAGGACAAGATTTCTGCCCTTTTCTCAAGGGGAAACATGATACAAAATAAACAGATGAGATACACTTTAATCTAAAAATTAAAAAGTAATAATCCACTGCATTATGTAAGGAAAGGATTGTTCTCAAGAAGCAATGTTTAAAACAAGATTCTCAATACCAAGGATACAGCTAGGCAAAAATAAAAGGGAGGATGACTGTAGGCCAAAGGAAAAGCAAGAGCAATGAGAAAATAAGCTGATATATTTGAGGAGCTGATGACGTCCAGGGTAGCTGAAAAGGAGTGGTCCAGGGGAAGAAAGGGATGAGGTGAGGTCCCAGATGTGATGAGGCTGGTCAGGGGCCAACCCGCAGGGTTTTGTGAGGCAGGGCAAGAAGTTTCAATTTGCTTCTTCTCAATCCCTTAATACTCTGTGCACTTCTCTCCTGTTATTCTTCCTCCTCTGTATCTGCCCCTTAGACTAGGCCTACCCTAAGGGAAATAAACATTTCTTGTTTATCTTCATCTTCAGTGCCTGACTAGTGCCCACCCAGGAACTCAACAGAGGTTTCCTGAATGAACAGGACATATAACAATGCTGTAAGAAAGCAAAAATCCTAAATCCTGCAAGAAATTCTGAATGAAGTCTAGATGGAAGAAAAACAAAAAAAAAGTTCTTTCTAAAGGTAGTATACAAATGAAGGCTGGGCCAGTTTCATTTGAATTCCTCAGGCCAGTCTGGGTATTTCTACCAGAGACTAAGTTTTCCAAATTTAAATCAGCTAGAGAGAACATCTTCCAAACTTAATTAATTAAACTCATTCCCAGAAATTGAAACATGAAACTTCCAGTGAAGACCAGCTTTTTCATCTCTGATTACTGTGCAGTAGTCATTAGCAGTTCTCTAACTCAAGAATACTCACTAAAGTATTCCGAGTTCTTCTGCAGAATCATGGAATCTACCTCAATATCATCACAAAACTATCATATATAGAAACATAAAAGCTATTAGGTTACATTCCAATAACTGAAATAGGATCAAGCATTACCTTTAAATAACATGATAACAGCACATGTTATCCTTATAATAAATGATTTACAAACATTTTATCACCTAATAATTAGCTTCACATTTGCATGTTGGATTTTCTGTTTGTACTACACAGGGATTCTGCTACAGTTCTAATTATAACATTATTATCCAGAAAGGCACACACTGATCCTAACACAGTTGAGACATAGCTAGCCAAGTAACCACTTCGGAGTGTCAAACGGTACAACTCTACAAATAAATAAAGCATGTTTCTTTGGGAGGTAAAAAACACATTTTTCAATTGGCTTACTGTGGCCTTGAGGCTTCGGCCTGGTCTGTCTGCAGTTTTTCTCCTCCTTCAACTTCCATTGTGCAGTAAACAATTCGATTGGGAGCAACTGACTTCAAACCTTGCACTTCCATTATGACAATCTAAAGATAAGAAAATATTTTAAATGATACGTCTGGTTGACAACTTTTAGCTATACAGAGAGACAGAAGCATGAACTATAACTGGACAAAATGAAAAATTTATCTGGTAACATAAATGATATTTTACCTTCTTTAGAATCCACCTCTATTCACGTTAGGTACAGTAAAAAAAATATTTTGAGGTCTGGTATCTGACAGAGTATCTCCTGTCAGCTATTAAAGTAAGGTTAAAATCTCTAAATATTACCCCTAGTGAATTGACACTTAAACTCGGATACTTAAACAATTATGGTAATTCTTTACAAGGTAAAGCAAAATTACATAAAAATTCATTACATGTGATAAAAGTACATGTTGAGTTTCACATAAAGTACTACAATATTTATTACTGGCAGATATTGTCACCATCATACTGATTCACTGATGTCAATATGTGACAGCATCAGAAATTTTCTATATTCACATATTTTAGATGACTATAAAAGAATTTTCTAAAGAAAATTAAACTATTAAATTTTAACTGTTTAAAAAAAGAATTTATAAAATAATTTTCTTTATGGTCATTTTCTATCTTATTATTAAATAATATGAAAAATGTAACCTGTCACTGAACATCTTAATACTAACTTGACAAAAAAAAAGATAATTTTTCCATCCATGAAAGGCATGTACTACTTTATTTAGTGCAGTACACTGAAAAAGGGTACAAAGGCTGATATTACCTTATATATCTATAACTCTTGAAAGAAAGGGAAACATATATTTTCAAGTGTGCTTTTTATGTTTTCATAAAAGTTGCCAGTCTTAAAAGGTTCTTGTTGGATGTACACATAAAATATGAATATTATCTGCCATAGATTTTTCTCTCAAAATTTGAATCATGAAGTTCTCCAAATTCTCAAATTTCAATTTATAAAATACATTCAATGGTATTTAATATATGTACATACATTTCATTATTGATTTCATGCTGCATTTGTATAAAAGTGATTAATGGCATTCATGCTACCAAAATATTCACCAAAACATCAACTATATCACTTCTTGATCACTTAATACTCGATGAAAGTCATTCTAATTTTCATAAAGCTGTGATCTTAAGGCCAAAGAAACAAACTATCTTAAAGAGAACTGTTTTTATTTCAGCTCTAGTACAAGAGAAGTATTATGTTTGTAAAAACATATGCATATTGCTTTTTTTTTTTCATAAAAATGCATGGGAAACTGATTGCCAAAAACTAAAGGCCAAATTCAGAACCATTTTCCTTCCTCAACCATGGCTTTTGTCCTTTTTTTCACACTGAAATGCATAGCAGCATATGAATAAAATAAAGACTTAACTAAAAACAGACTAAGAGAATTAATGGAGAATAAAGAGAGATTATCTTTTGCAATCACTCTAATGCTCAAGGAAATTGCGATGAAGTACTAAATCTTGTTAAAGAAAAATAAGCAAAAGAAGTTATGCATTTTTAGTAAATCAAGTTTGTTGTTTGTAATACTGAAACTCATTAGATCTTTACACATATAAAACTAACGAGAAAGCTGAGACAAATGAAATATAGAACCATATCAATTAAAAGCCAACTATATATAGACTTACCACCATGACTCAAATGACCTCTTAACTCCGTAATAAAATTTTCTGATGGGCACTCAAAATGTCTGAGACAAAAAGAATTGTGCACCACAAGTCTAGAAATCTTGATGGCATCATTTCATATTTGGGAATAGGATTGTTTGTACTGCATCTCTTTCTGTAGGGTGTTTAATAGCCAAAGTGCAAGAGAGAAGAAAGGAAGCATCTGCTTGACACTATTTCTGTTACCTCTATTACATGCTACTGTAAACAGAACCTTCTAAAATATACAATTTGTGAAACCGCATTCTGTTCCTCAAAACAATACTTCCATCTGTGCCGGGGATGTTTTATCCTGCAGAATTGCCACTTTCAAAAGATGTAACTTCTGTTATAAATCCATATATATAAATAAAACAAAACAATTCTACAGATCTGACTGCCAAAAGGAATTTTTTAAAAACTCACAGCAAGTCTTAATCATTAATGACAATGACAACCAAGAACTCAATGGACCATCAAACTAACCTAATTTTAGGTAACTGTTTCAAACCAATTCCAAGCAAAATTTGATAATAGAACTGCAGAAAATAAAACCGATCTACATTCCATCTTTGCTTTCCTAATATTTTTGTGACTGAAATAATAAGGATGAAATAGACAAAGTTATCCTGGGCGCAAAAAAGAAGAGAGGTGCATACAAAATATGAAGTTAGACAACATATGTCTAAATAATGCATTGCCCACTGAGTTCTGTGGCACTCAGGCATTGTAGATGGTGATAAAATGAGCCGGGCAGTATGGTGAACAGGGCGACCGTACACCACTAGATATAGAAGAAGTCACAGGGCCTGCCAGCCTAACACCAATGAAAACACTCAAAAGAAAATCAATTATATTCATGCCACTGACCCAGCCCCCTTACAACAAACAGATTCAAACTTCATAAATAAACATTTGTTTTCCTATATTTACTGAAATATTTAATTTTCACATACCATTGTATGGCCTGATGTTTTGTGCATTAGCGTACCTCTTGCTTTATTATTCTCTCTGAAGAGACCTACAGTAATCTGTGTGGTTAACTGATGCTTTTTGATATCATCAAAGTTCCTAATTCAATAAATATCAAGTCAACTGTGTGCTATACACTGTTTTAGGCTCTTGTGATACCTCGGTACACAATAAAGAAAAAAAAACTAAAAACTTACCTTCTTGTAGCTTACATTTTAAGTAAAACAAATAATAAACATAATAAATATCTCAAGTGATAAGAACTGTGGCAAGAATTCAGCTTGGTAAGAAAACAGGGTGTGGTGAGAAAAGGCAGAAGCGGGTTGCAATTTTAGAGAAAAAAATTGAGCTGTTTTCAAAACAACTCTAAGCCTGACTGATGATTTGTGAGACCCTTAAACTGGATTAACTGCTTGCCTTTCAGAGTTTTCTCAGGCCGAAGTCCGGGGTTTGAGAAGCAAGGCTTGGAGAATGGGCTGGGATAATCACTCAGTTTGGCTAGGCTGAGGTCACAGGCCCCGGCGCACGGAAGGCTAGTCTAATCTCTAGAGTCCTGCAGGTAAGTACTGTGTTGCCTGAACTTCACATGATTTCCGTTTGCTGCTGGACACAGAACTCCTATGCAAAATACTGTGGATATGAGGGAATAGATCCGTGTTGCGCTATGGTAGGAAAATATCTGCTTTATAAGGACATGCCGGTAAAGGATGTCGAAAACAATTTTATAACTATGTAAGCTCCTTATACCATGCAAGGGAGTTTGAACTCATGTTCTTCGCCCAGGACCATTTTATTGTTAACTAAACAGCACCATTTAACATGTTGGCCATATAGGATAACAATTCAGTTTCACTTGAACCCCAACTCATGAGCATGATTTTATTTTCAAAAGGGAAAACAGAATACGGAAGCTAATTATTGACAATCATTTAATATTTTTAAACACAAAAAAGAAAATGTTTTAAACTGTTTACTCTGTTTACTCTGTAAACTGAATGTTTACAGAGGTAATAGCAGATTTAATCATTATGAAAATAATTTTCTTTACAAATTATCATTAATAAATTTAAATGTCAAACTTGTAGAAAAAGTTATACTGTAATTGATTTTGTTTTATACAAAAACCATATGGGGGGGAGTTAGCACTTTACATTTTAGTCTGTAGGAAACCTGAGGCAGGAATGATGAGGAAATTCCACATGAAATATACTATATAGTTTGAAATTAAACATCCTTAGGTTAAGAGGCTCAAGAGATTGAGAAGAAACCTGGTAGGTAGCAAAGTCACCTGGCAAAGTCATTAGGTAATCCCAGAACTGAGTCTGGAGAAAAATCTATTTCTATTCTGACACTAAATTTAATCTATTAACCACCAAAGAAATTGTTAGCCTGAAAGAATGTGAGAGGCAGCTGTTTTATCTCTAAGCTTAAATTTATCTTGGAGATGAATAACTGATAAAAGAAGAGTAGAATTTTTTTTTCCTGTCATAACTAAGCAAGCCAAGTATAAGAAGTATCAACAGAGAAGTTTAAAACTATACCTCCTAGAATTCCAGGGTACTTTTCTTTGTCAATCAACAAACTTAAATAGCAATGCTAGGAACCAGCAGAGAGATTGTAACAAAGGAAGGAGCTACAAGCTTTAATATAACTTTTGAGAGAGCTATAAATTTCAGCTTGGTATTGCTAGGGTGTATGTATATAGTATATAAACCCATAAACACATATGCGGAGTAGCTTATATACAGAGATTAGCAAAAAAGAAATATAATTATGACTATAAATCTCCACAGTAAGAGTCAGTATCAACACCTGATTTTCAGTGATTTCTTGAAAGGGATGAGACTTTAATACCTTGGGGACACAATTTTAAAGGCATGACATTTATTTCTGTTCTCTATTATATTTATTGTACCTATAATGAAACTGGATGCTCTAGAAAGGAAGAATTCTCTACTTCTCATCATCTATATGCATCCAAAATTGTGCAGTACAGTTTGTTTACGTGATTTGATTCTAGAAAAATGATCTCATATATGAAGTGATAAAAACAAGGCTAATCAAAAACTTGAAAAGAGTTCCCAAAATATAGGGAATGCAATTATGTTTAAATCCTATTTCCACCCAAGTGTGTTTTGGTGCTTATGTTAACAAAAACTTGCACTGCCCTAAGATGACAGAGAGAAGACTTGCCTACAAACTTTTATTATTTAACCCTAATACTGTTATGTCAAATGACAGTTTGCATTAATTTGCATTCACAACCAGACCATCTAGCAAATGAAGAATAATTTAACTTTTTCAAAATGACTACACTGTTTTAAATTCTAAAGGCTACCAGGAAGGTTAGCAAAAATTATCTGCTGCCTTATTTCCGCTGTCAGAGACAAGCACAAGACAAAGCCACTTACCTCTAACGTGAACGACAGCAAGACGTCAGATTTTGACAGCTGAATCTCGTTCTCATCTCCTATGTCCAAAAATGCAGAATTCTGTGAACGTTTTAATTTCTGTAGTTTAAATTCTGGACCACCTTTCGAAACTGGAAGACTTTCCAAATTGGCCATTAGCAAATTCACCGAAGACCGCAACTCTTCTATATACATACTCTCCATTTCTTTTGCTATAAATTTGGGGAATTTTCTTTCCTTGAAAATAATTTTTAAAATAACAATGTTAGGCAAGTCATATTTCCAGCTTATCATAAAGCATTATCTACCTACTTGACTCTTAGAAATTGTGACACTCATTGTAATGCATCTACTGGATACTTCAGTCTCTAGGCTTTAAAAGCCTAAGCTTTGACAGTTTTGATTATATCCAAAAGTACTGTAAATACCTTAATGAGAATCACTATAATACAAAATGAATACATTACATATATTTTCACATCAACTTTATTTTTGATAAGAGATTTGCTTAAAGTAAAAACAAACTCTGAACACACACATTTTAGAAGTTTTAGTGTATAGATGAGTCTTCATTAGCCACTGTTAGCTTTGAAATGCCTGCAGTAACTGCAGGAACAATTTTCAGTTAATCTGCTTTGTTATGAAACAAATATTTTGACACTCTCTTACCACAGATATGTGTTTCTTAGAGGGTATGCTTTTTATAAATAAGCAGTCAAATTTAAAAGCTCATAAAATTAAATAGCAATATGGTCATATTTCTAAAATTAGTTAATTTTTATGTTACACAAACATATCAAGATCCCTTGTGACCATAAATTCATTATTTTTTTGGTAAAGGTTTAGAAAAAATTAAGTTTAAAGCAAAAAGCCAATTTATGATAAAAGCTCTAAGTAAAAAAAGAATAATGATATCAATTTTAAAGATTCTATTTTGTTTCTGAATTACCTGAGCTTTGCCATTCAATCCCTTTATCTCCGCAATTAGATTTGTTTCTTTCACTTAATTCAAAGCACATTCCAAATACTGATAGTTAGATAGATACTGAGATATCACCAAACTGTCCTTAGAGATTATAAACATTCAATGAGTAATTAGTGTATATTCTCAAAAACAGCAAATGAGGTTTCCTTGCACTCTTAGCTTTCTTTAATTTTTGAGAACCTGGCACTAAGCTCTTTTCTCTTAAAAGTAGAGGGTATATAGCTTTACAATATTGAGCATAATATGATGTAATGACTACTGTACAAAACTAGCTGGGAATGAGAAGCCTAAAGCAGCCCTCTTTGAAATGATCACCTAATGCCCCAGGAAATCAATGCCTTCACTATCGTTTCCTCTGCTATCACTGACAACCAAAGATCCAGATCTCTAGTGTGACTGGATGGTATCCACCTGCTCTCATTGACCTGCGCCTGGTCTCTGCCTGCCTTGCATCAGATTGTTCATGGGATAGACAGAACATCTGGTATCACTTCACAAATTGGTCCCAGAGTCTCAGGCCACCTGTTTTGCTTTCCCTGTATATAACCTTCACATATTTCACTTAAAATAATTTACATATCATCAATATTAAAGGTGTATATTTATTATTATAGTGATTAAATATCTACATTCACAATTAATTTTCCCAAGAAAGAGTGTGTTAAGTATCCTTTTAACATTCCTCTACAGTTTGAAGAACATTGTAAAATATTTTCACATCTGCAGGAAAAACACACAGTTATAGAATCACTTGGTTTCTCTTGGGAAAAAAATATTTTGTAATGGTTTCTCAATTCATGTACAAGAAAATCAAAGCAAAATAAATGAAGAAAACAGAGTTTACATTTGTGGACTAACTTTAAAAGCTGTCATAAAAAGCATCTAGAACTCAGAAATAAGGCAAAAAGTTGAGGGGACAGTTCCTTTAAATGTCATATGGTCAAAGGTCATCCAAGAATTATCTGAGGAAAGGTACTTAGTACAACTTACTGTTTACTATTTATTAAAGGTCCCAGACAGTGAAGTTACATGTTACCTTGTAGAATTTTCTCTCAAAATATGCAAATAATGTGTGTCTGGTAAAATAATCCAATGGTTACAGTTTAAATCCTTGTTGGAAATTAATCACTTTTATACCTAATCCATGAATCTTATTTCAACTTTCCCTAAAAACATTCATTTTTCAAATGCTCTTTGGATTAGTTTTAACATCGAATTTGGCTCATTAATTACTCATTGAATGAAATCTTTATTGTATCTTTATATTTGTTTGAGAGTCATAATTGTGCTTTTTTGAAAACTATATTTTAGCAAAAGTAAAAGGCAAATATACCACACGTTTGAAAGTTTGAATGTGTCGATTTTTTTCAAATGTTCAAGGTGTTATGGAAAATTTAGTATTGGCACATGAAAAAAATGTATTCTTATTTAGCTTTAATTAAAAACACTTCATTTGCTATCATTTTTCAATGAAGAGACTGGCAGGAATCACCAAACTTGACTATTTTATTAGCATTTTTAAAATTTTCAGGAAATAGACTAGAATGTTTTTCTCTCTGAAAAAGGAATTGCAACTCAGTTTTAAAGATTTGAAGTTTACCCATATTATTTAATTTACTTCATTTAGCCTGCTTATGTTGCCTTTTCTTGGAAGCAGAACCAACTGTACATCAGACAAGTATACATGTTAAATTTGATATTTAAAATTAGAACAGAATCAGAAATAGTTTAACTGTTTCTAGTTTAACTGTGAGTCATTCCTATAAACCACATTTCAAATGTTCTAATTTAGTTCTCTGTATAACATATAGCTCATTAGCAGCCCTAACTCATTAAATACATGAAAACAATAATATTTGCTTCATAAAAAAATTCCATTATTCAAATTTAGTCACTTTTTCTTAAGTGCTCTTAACCTTCCACTGGATGAAGCCCAGTGTTCCCACCACTGGGTGCTGGCCTCTGTTCTCTTTCCTATGCCTACATTAATTTTAGTTTCTAAACTTAGGATCATGGCATCAAATGAACTACTGGTTGTAAAGCTGATCCTAAACACAACTAAAATACTGAAGTTTAAAAATTTTTTAATATGAAACAGATTCATGGTTATCATTACAATATTGGTATGCCCTCTCCCTTTCGATTTTAATACGCCCGTTAAGTGGGAGAAAAAAGGAGGGAGTCTCACAAATAATTTGGGAATTCTGCAAGGCTTTGGTTTTCCCAAGACAATAAGCCAGTCCATAAAGATTCAGTCATTCAAAAGCCATTCACTACGTGTATGCTATATGTTCTTCTCTAGGCAGGCCTTTAGGATGTAACCACAAAGATAATGATCAAAAATCCTATATTATGGAGTCTACGACATAGGTAGGCTATCTGTATGGAGACAGATCTCATAAATAAGGAAATTATTTTAAATGGTAGAAAGTGATACATGCTATAGGGAAAAAGTCCAGATGGGAACATGGAGTGGGCAGGGGTTACAAATTTAAATAAAATGGCCAGGGAAGGTCTCAATGAGATGACCTTTGCACATAAAAGTGGATGAGGGAGTATGATGATTAATTTTATATATCGACTTGTCTAGGCTTTGGTACCCAACTATTTTGGTCAAATACCAGTATAGATGTTACTGTAAAGATTTTTTTTTTTTTTAGATATGATCAACATTAACAATTAGTAAACTCTAAGTAAATTGATTATCTTTCAGGATGTGGGTGGGCCTCATCCAAGCAGTTGAATGCCTTAAGAGCAAAGACTAAGTTCCCTTAAGAAGCAGCAATTTCACCTCAAGACTATAAGATAGAAACCTTACCTGAGTTTCTTGCCTGCTGGTCTGCCTTGCTGGTCTGCCTTGCTGGTCTGCCTTGCAGGTCTTAGATTCCGACTACATCATCAACTCCTACCTGAATTTCAAGCCCATCACCTTGTCCTACAGATTTTGGACTTGCCAACCCCCACAACCACATGACCCAATTCCTATAAATCAAATCAGTCAGTCAATCAATCGATATTTCTCTCTTTCTCTCTCTCTCTATGTATGTGTATGTATGTGTATATATATAATATATACACACACATACATTTATATTTATATAAATATAGTTAAACACAGTATATCTATGTACACATGTATGTACTGTCTGTATATATAGGTAAAATGCATTGCATCTGTATATCTATTATACATCTATATGATATATCCAGAGAAACAAAACCAATAGGAGATCATAGGTCTATATTGCTTCTGTTTCTCTGGAGAACTGTGATTAATAGAGAGCAAGCATGTGAATGTCAGGGGAAAACCATCGCAGGCAGCGCAAGGTAACCAGGGCAAAGATCCTGTGGCAGGCAGACCAAAGAGGCCATGGACACAGTTCGCATGGATTGGGCGAGGGTGAGAGCTTAACGAAGGACAACGTCAGAGGAGCAGCAAAGGCCACATCACGCAGAACTCTGCAGGCCACCGTTGGAACTCTCTGTTTTACTCTCAGGGATATGGGTGACCGTCACAAGGTTTTGTGCAGAGAATCACCGGCTGTGGGGCTGAGGCGGCAGGGGCAGAAGCTGGGGGACAAGCTAAAAGGACAGAACGGCTATCCGGGGGAGATTAAATGGTAACTGCACCAGAGTGGTTGGTGGAAAATGGTGACAACTGTCAGGTTCCGGAAATAATTTGATGATAGATGCCAACTGATTTCCTGACAAATTAGGCATGAAGTATGAGAAAAGGAAAAAAGGAGTCAAAGATGATTCAAGTGTTTTAGACTGAGGAATTGGAAATATAACACCACCGAGACCTGGCCTGCCCTGACTGAAAACGGTCACCTCCCTCCCACCCACACTCCCTCCCTCCTGGTTCCACTTTCTCTGCTGCATTTCTAAATAGCAAGTGATCGACTGCCACAACTCAGTTACATGGCACATTTACGGCTTATTGTGGGGCTTTCCCAAATAGAATTCAAGCTCCACCAGGGCATGGCATGAATATTTTTATTTGGTTTTATCCCAAGACAACATTTCTCTGGATGAATCCCAAATGCTTAAAACAGTGCCTGGCTAAATATTTTGGCTTCCAAATTCAGACTCTGAAAGGTTAAGTAACTTGCCTCATGTTCTATATCTGGGAAACAGTGGTCATGGATTTGACCACAGGTCTTTCCGGCCCAGTCCACGTTGTTTTCTACTACTTCCTAATTATGCCTCGGCTGAACTATTAAAGTCAATATTTATTTCCCTTGAAAAAGAGATTTCTGCCCTGTGGTTTTATCATTATATTGTGCTGTGAAGTACGGTAAGCAGTGTTAATGATTGCCAGCTATTAACTATTAATACATACTTCTGGATTTATCACACTGAAGAGACAACAGGGCCTAAGAAAGATGCGCCAGGCTCTAGGGTCAAAAAACCAGGATTTGGGGCCTGTCTCCACCACTTAGTTGTTATGTAATCTTGATGAAATCAGTCATCTTCCCTAAGCCTTGATCTCCTCATCTATAAATAAATTCACTACCTCATCTGCCCTTCTGGGTTAACAAGATTAGTGTAAAGATACAATGCAAGGAGGTCAGTAAATTATAATTAGTCTTGTAAATACTTTATGAAGATGGCTTAAATTTGGTGACACTACAATAGAAAGCAATGAAACATGCTCTATCTGCTAGGTTGATAGTATATTCACCAAAAGGCATCTTATTTTCAGTATTTTTTTTTTCCTTCCTATCTCATCAGCTTCAATTCCTTTACCACACTTTCTACATGGCTACATTTCTGGTGAAACCAGACTTCCCTTCAAAGACATACTGTATGTATATCAGTGACCCCTTTCCTCCGACTCAGTCCAGAGGTAATTAATTCTCCTTTACAAATATGAAATTTAGAACACAAACAAGGCTCTCCCTCCTTGTCTCCAAAAACCCTCTAGGAAATTATCTAAACTTTATTCTAAAGCATCACATATTCATTCAGCCATGTACTTGGAGAAGCAAATTCAATTTATGACAATGCACAATCTCATGCACAATCTACAGAAAAGTAGGTAACTTAGTGAATGCTGATCACAGGCCCAGAGTCCTGACCCTCACTGTCTGGCACATTTCTCTGTATTCTCGCTAAGCCTCGGGTTTTTAAAGAAAAGCAAATGCTCTTCCATCCAGGTGCCAATTCAGGTTAGGGTTTCAAGAAAAGCACTTTTCCCTCTAAAGCTTCCAACAATCTCAAACTGCCTATGGATTCCATATTTGAATGTCTGGAACGATGTAGTGCCTCTCTAGAAATCCAGGACAGTAACATGGCATGCTATCCTTCCAGCCACTGCCCTTTGTGTGACTATCACTCTAGCCCCCAATTTATATCATCCTATGACTTCACTCATCTAGAGAGTCTTCATATGTCTCTGGTTTGGTTCTCACAACTTACTGTCCTCTCTATTACCTAATTTCTCTCAATTTTTTTCTATTTTTCTATTTACCACCAATTTCTCAACTGTTTTTCTATTTAATAGATATTGAGATGAATATATTAGCATTCTTAAAACATATATTAATAAATACATATTTTCTCTGCAAAAAAAAACAAAAATCCAATTGTTAAAATCAGCATGAGATGTATCTTCTAAAGGGCTGGAAAAGTTCAATATCTTGATTTAGGAGGGTTATACAGGGTGTATATACATACACTCATCAAGCTGTAAGCTTAAAATTTGTGTACTTTACGGGATACATGGTATAACAAACTTTTGTTAAATGAAGAAAAATCCCTAAGTAGAGAGGATTCTGCACAGAGACAGAGGGAGAGGGGGAAAATCTATCCATCGAATATTCAAAGCCTTTGCTTCGCAAAAGGGAAAGGGAAAAAGTCTTTTTCTCAGAATAATCAATAGCATTATAACCTCAAGTCTCCCATTGGGAGAGACTAAAATTTTTGTGCCACTGAAGTAAATTAATGCATCCATTTGCTAAAGAATAATTTAGATAATGAAGTTCCATTCTCTCTAAAATGCCTTAAGTATTAAAAAAAAGTGATAGCTTTTGTTGAAAATCTATTTCTGTTCATAGAACAGAACACAATACAATGTTGTATTAAACACACTATCCACCAGACTACATACTAAAAACTTCAAATTGTATTTTTCATCTATTCAATCATTCAATTAGTTGATACCACTATGTGCCGAGTGTTGTGCTAGATACTTTGGAACATACAATTTCACAGTGAGATTTTTCTTCCTGATTATATTATGCTTAGTGCAATATTAAAATTCTTGTGTATCTATCAGTTTGAGAAATTTAGGCATTGCTTTAATAATAATCTATAAAAGTTTTCATTGAGTTTAAACATTTCACATATAAGGATGGATATGTAAAATATAGAATATGTTCCATTTAGTTAATATACATTCAGATACTTGGGCTTAAGGTATATACATGTAGAGGACAAAAGTATAAAATTACGTAGGCTTTATCTATACAAAACTCAGTTCACAGAAATCTAGATAAAGAAATGCTGTACATTATGTAAAAGTTAATATTTTACCTTTGCCATTTTCTCTGCCAACTGCAAACGACCATCGAGTTCCCTTCTGATCTGGGCTGCTTGCTCATCTGCATTATCCAACTTCAAAAATAAAACAGAAATTACACACATACGATTACTTAATTGCACTGACCTACAGATTAAAGCAAAGACTAAATGACTCAAACTTTTTAAAATAAATTTTCTCAGCTACCTATTGAGAACAGAAGACTGTTTAATTAGGCTGGCAGTCCAATTAAACTTCTTGGGCACTTATTCTAGTGGTTTTGTTCACAAAAAAAAAAGTTAAAAAAATCTTTAAGGTTAATAGCTCAGTTTACGAAAAGTCTAATTATAATAAATAGTCTAAACTGTGAGCAACAACTGTAGACCAAGAAATCCTCATTTACTGGAAGTTACAATAAATTATCATTAAGTTTCTTCAGTTCTCTTTCTATCCTCATGAAGGTCAGCCCTAAATAGTTCCAGATAGATAAATCTGTTGTTTTGTTCTCTATAATTCCCAGAATGCATTTCTGGACAATGAAATACTGAGAAATGCTTCACTTCTTTGTTCTTTTAAAAAATATCTCCTTCGTTTTTATAATAAATTTGTAGGAGTGTCCAACTATTAAAGTATTATTTGATTAATTTTCTACCATTTAAGTCTTCATATATGCCTCATTCTAGTACCAACAGACTCACATTCAAGAGATTCTTCCATTCTTTTAGACCGGCACATTAGAATTTTGTGCTCAAAATTTGATTGAAAGCAAGAAAAGCATGCTATCATCATTTTTGAAGATAGCTTCCATTTATATGAAAAATTACTTTCACTTCTCCACTGAAATAATTCATTTTTTCTATAACTTTAACTTTTCCTCATGATTCCTTCTCTCCCAATTATTCATTTAATCTTCCTTTATTAATTCATTTTCAAAACTTTAAAAAGGTTCTATGAGTCCTGCACAATATGGGATGCACTGGGGGAAAGGGAGGAGGGAGGTGACTACAGATGTGAATCAGGCAGACACTTCTCTGAGTTCATTCCTCCCCTGTCCCATTCCCATGATGAAGAAGCCTGCACCACACAATACATTAATGCCTTACTAAAATATCCATCTAAAGATTGAATTAGTACTGAGTATGATGCAAACACCCAGGAGAGTACAGATTCAATTGTCTAACTGCTGAAGAACTAACAAATTGACCATGTTACCTTTTAAACACAGCCTTGAAAAGATAGAGATATAGAGATAGAGATAGAGAGATAGAGAGAGAGATGAGAGAGAGAGAGAGAGAGAGAGAGAGAGAGAGAGAGAGAGAGAGAGAGAGAGAGATAGATAGATGAGTAGGAGCAAACCAGGTCAACAGGATGGTGGTGACGGAATGTATGTGGAGAGTAAAAAAAGGTGGAAGTTTTTTCCAGTAAGAGGGCACCAAGAGTCTGAAGTTGAGACTAGACATAGTAGTTTGAGAAATGAAATACTTGGCTGTTGGGGTAAACTGGTTTGGGTGATGGGCCAGGAAATAGCGATGTGGCCACTTTATAACCTACTTTTCATGGCCACATTAGAGAGGATGGAGCTGGTTCCTACAGCAATGAGAATTCATTAAAAGTGTTAAGTAGGTAAATGACATGATTGGATTTGAGCTTTGGAAAGAAAATATCACTCTGTCTCCAGCAGAAACAGAAAATCTGTTTAATTAAAAGAAAGATCTGGGATTACCTTTCTAAAAAATATTTCCAAGTTGATTTCATTTTAAAACAAGTTTAAAAATAGGCAAGATTTTCTTAAACTATATTGTAAAGGAGTTTCTAGGTCATCTCAAAAACGAATATACATATAAACTTTATCTTAGGTATGTATGTATAAAAAAAACAACCATAGTATATATGCATAGGGTTCAGTGCTATCTGTGGTTTCACACATCCCCTGGGGGTCCTGGCACATACTTCCTGCCAGGTAAGGAGGGACTACCGTAATGTCATGTAACATAAATGAAACGCCTATTTACCTAGTTGCTCAAGTTCAAAACTTAGATGTCATCATTTACCTTCTCTCACAACTCTAATCCAAACTAGAGTAATGAAGAGTAAAACCTAGAATCACATAGTTGAGGAAGACTGGAATTCAGGTACTTGAGTCCTTGGACAGGACTCTTTCTATTCTTTACTGTGGTGGAGTATTTCCCTAGCAACTTCAAATACATCTTATTTTGTCAGTACAGTTCCACATACTGTTATGGTTAAAATAATTCTTTTTCTTTTCTGAACCCTCTAGAGAAACTGATTCTGAACTCTCAATAAAAACAAAGAAAAAAGGAAGAAAAAAGCCTGAATATTAGTTTATAGATGTGAGGCATTAGACTTTAAAATGTAGGTGACACACCTGTCTAGTGTCTGATTTTGACTATGAGATAAAAAAAAAAAAAAGAGGATATATGGACTCTGGAATTTGTGGTAGGGGCCTCACTCCATTCGAATAACTTTGTCTTAACAACATTTTACTTTAAATTCCTGATTTTAACATTTTATGTGTAGATTACTTACCTCACAGATGTCCTTACCTGGCACAGAATATTTTCCTAGCCTTTTAGAGAGGATCATTCAACCCTGACCATCACAGATGCCCAAATGTGTCTTTATTCTCTGCAATACCTCTAGTATCTAATTGCACAGATATTTTACCACTTAACTATCTAAATGTTTCACTGTCTTGACAAATATTTAGTGCCTAAAATATATTTTCCTCCTATTCTTTACACAAGAATTATTGTTTCCACATTCAGAATTTTCTAGGCTAGAATGTTCTTAACCTAGACCTTCAGAAGTCTATGAACCTATTCAAGTTGTGGGCAAAATTTCATAGAGATAGGTATTTTCCACCTTTGAGACCTGTTTACATTTCATAGTTTATCCAAGGTTCTCAAAGGGGCAGTTAACTCAAAAGAGGTGAAGAACCGTAACTGTAGGAGAATCTTCTGTAGAAAAGTCTCTATTCATTTGTTTTAAAAGAAGCTGTATGGCTCTCAAACATAAGCCATGGAAAATAGCTACCTTAGACCTACACATCATTAATCTTACCCTTACAGAGATTTGTTAAATTCTTTGTAAAGTAACACTAAGACAGGCTCTTAATGATGTTGACTTGAATGGCCCATGATTGCTTTATTAACTCTATTTGCTTTTTTTGGCACTTCCTCTACAGCAAGCACTACTGTAGGTTCTCAAGTAGCTACAAAAGTTGTGGCTTTCCAGCCCACACTTTATATAGAAAACAGTAAAAACTGTATGTAAAACAGCATAAATTGCCATGAGAAAGCCACTGGTCAAGTACGGCGGGAATTCAGTGATGGGAGAGATGTTTTTCCTAGTCGACAGTATCAAGATGGATTTGTGAAGATGGAAATATTAGAAGTGGAGTCTGAGAACATGATGACCTGATGCAGCAGTATATTATCAGCCTTGACTCGCAAACCTCAAACCCTAGGCTCTCCTTGCCCCATCCCTCTTGTGTTCCACAGAAAAGGCTCTGAGAAAAGAGAAGCCCTCAGAGATTCACAAACCGCTCTTTGCAGAAGTCCTGGGGAGAATGAACTCCTGTGATGGTGGCCAACCATTCTACAGTTAAGAAAATTTTAAACAACATAAAAACAACTTTACCAAGCTGGACTCAATAGCTCCATTTTATAACTTGTGATATCATTCTTCTAGTGCTTGAAAAACTACAAACATCAAATACTTGAACTCATTAAATCTGCTCATATCTTAAAGAAAAAAGATCTTTTAAAAAGCGCATTTGACAGCACTGTTAAGCATCATTGCTCTGTCTGATTAATCTATTTTCTAGCACCAGGGTAACTGCCTTTATATTAATATGGTCAATCAGTAAAAAGGGAGATTAATAGTTGTGTTTTTTCATAATGACATCTTTGTACATACTAACTCTAATCAGCCCTTCTTTCTCCCACTGAAAAAAAATCAATTTGCTTTTTTTCTTTGAGATCTTATTTCAATTATGGCATAACTCTTTTTAGACATATTATATTCTGTTATTTTATTGTAAGATCAATCTTTATCCTTTAGTCTGAAAAATATAAGTAGACTAAGATTTTCATGGTTTTGTAGATTTAGTGTTTTCCCTAAAATTAATTCATATGCTGGTCAACTATATTTATATTATGTATAAATCTGGTGATTTATAGATAATCCATCATGAAAAATAACCAATGTGAACCTAACGCAGATTTCAAAAGAACACTCCACCAACACTTTATAATTTTCCAGGGGCCTACTGTTTGATTTATTTGACAATGCCATTTATGCATGGATTTTCCAACATGGTCTCAAAACACTGATTAAAAGCTTTCAGTATTAGCAAATTACTTTATCAATATACCTATTAATTCTCCATCATTTGAATCACAAATTATTTATCATAAAGATAGAGCATAACTTTACCCTACAGACTCTCATCATTCTTCTTGTTTTCTGTGCTGGCCCCCCCATCACTCCCTCAGCCCAATAAGCACACATGGCTGGCTAGGCATTGGCTATTCTAGATGCCAGAGTGTCTGCAGTCATTTTTCAGTACAATGTTATTGAAAATATCCAATTGAAGGCAAAGTATTTCCTTTCAGGCATAACTTCAATGACCTCGAACAAAAACTGAACTGACCTTCTCTTCCAACTACTTTTCAATCTGGCTTCATTTCTACATATGATTCTCACTAACCCAACCAGGCTAAAATATCAGAGGGAGAAAGGGAGATAAGGCAAAAGAAAGCAGAGGAGAGAATAAGTGAATATGAATAAGAGATAGTACTCGAACTTCTTAAGCCCAGTACTCAGGTCCTCCCACATTTTATACCAATCTAACCTCTTGGATAATTCCACTGCCTACACAGTTAGTTTTGTTTGTTTGTTTGTTTACCAAATATGTTAATTTCCCCATCCTATATTTTGTTTGTGTTTCTCCTGCCTGGGATGTACTTCTTACCTGCCTTCATTGTCTAGATCAATCTCCAAATCTTCTGAGAAGACTACCTAAACAATCATTTAGTAACAAAGCAGGTACTATCTGAAATTTCTTTCACAGTTGTCTCTTTATTGTTGAACTTTCAGATACATATGACCTCTACCTCAAACTGCAATGTATTTCTCCCATTAGTGTACCCTACTCTGATGATAGGAATAAAACATATCCATCTCTACAGGTAGGATTCACACTGTCTCAATTTTAATGCAAAAAATAATTCCTGTGTTCAAAGGGTTCTTGGACCCTAACATTCCCTCCACATTAACCCATCTTTTGTGAGGCAATCTCCCTCAAAAACAAAAAACTCTTCCTCTCATTTCCTTGATCTCTAAGAATTAGCTAACAACTACAAGGCAGCTAAAACTCATTTTATAACTTCATACAATAAAACATAAGAAAATTAAATTATTTCCCTACTCTCAAGAGTAACACATTGCCTGTATGATGTTATGTATGAATCAAGTAGCATTCTGTCTGCTGGAGGGTAGGTTTTTTAAGAACTCTCTTATATCTACCTTCTAAATTATGTATAAAAAAACCCTAACTCAGAAATAGTTCTGTCATGGATTCTCATAGATTCTTAAAAATGCATTTCCCAAACCACTCTTTCTTTTGAATACTTAGAAGCAGGGAAAAGATGAATGAGTTAATTAGATATAAAATTACCCTATGTGAACTGAACTAAACTATATTAAATAATACATCAAAATGTTCAAAAGCAAGAATATAAGAAATTTAACCTCAAACATAAAAACGTTGGGACTTCAACAGCCTGGAGAATATGCATGCATATTCTCTAAAATGGTAGATATAACTTGGCAAAATTTCACACATCATGAAATTTTCTTTAGTATTTCCAAATACTAACTGGTATTAACATTTTATCTTCTGGACAAAAGTAATGAGCTAAATATATTCAAGCAAGTATTTACTAATTATACTCACTTTAACAAAACAGTTGAATATACATTCACATTAATAATGAAATAATGCAGAAATGAAGAGGGTTTAGCACTAAATAACAGACAAAATCAGTGATATTAGAGAACTTCATCCGATTGGAGCAGATTAGAACTCTAGCTTCATCAGTCCATTATACAGTGATTATTCTAACTTTTTAATTATTAAATTTATTGGGGTAATACTGGTTAATAACATTATATAAATACCAGATGTACAACTTTATAATACAACTGTATATTCCACTGTGTGCTCACCACCCAAAGTCTAGTTTTCTGTCACCGTTTATTTGATCTCTTTTATCCTTTTCCTCCTCCTCCCACCCCCTTCCCTTCTGGTAACCACCATTCTGTTGTCTGTATCTATGATTTTATTTATTTGTTCATTTGTTGTTTTGTTTTATATCCCATATATGAGTAAAATCATATGGTTCTTGTCCTTTTCTGTCTGACTTACTTCACTTAGCATGACACACTCAAGATCCATCGAAGTTGTTGTAAATGGCAATCTTCTAAGTTATAAACATAATTGAATTCAGACCTCAGAGCAATCCTATGGAAGAAGTCTTCTCATCATTTTAGTGATGAAAAATTTGAAACACAGATTGATTTAAGCCATCTCCCAGGGTCAGAGTCACACAGTCAATAAGTGGCAGAGCCAGGGTTTGAATACTATAGCTGGCCTCCTGGGTTCAACTTAACCACCTCACACTCCTTCACAGTGCCTCACACCCAACTTTCATTCTTTCAGTCATTCACTATCTATGAGTACCCACAAGAGGAAACACTTTAACTATTACTATACATTAATGGCACACAGATTAAATATTTATCCTATGCTAAACTGTTAAAATGCAATGAAAAAGACATAGATAAATATCTATAATACAAAGTAGAATATGACAAGCTTGGGTATGATAGGGAACTGTAAACTCCTCACATGTTCACCCTCCCTCAAGATTTAAAAAAAAATGACTGGGAAACCTTTGTGGAGGAGGTGGAATTTCTCTTGAGTCTTGAAGGATAGAGAAGAGGGGTTCCAAGAGAAGTAAATATGTTAGATAAAATTAAAATCTAAGAAAATACAGGGTGTGGATAAGGAAAAGGTAGCAATTCAGTTTACCTGGAACATGGGGTGTGTAAAGAGTTGTTATATCCCAAGGAATGTAAGATAGGTGGGTGGGGCCAGCCTGTGAACACCATAGCTGTTGAAAGCTTGGCCAAGGGGTATGTAAACTTCATTCTGTTGACAAAGATAGGAGCCTTTTTTTCTTTGTGTTTATTAAAAGTTGGGTCATGATGAGAACAAGATGGTGCTTCAATAACATTAATCTGGCAACAAAAATATGTAGAGTTAGAAGGGAGAAATAGGTAAGAGGTTACTGCCATGTTCTATATGGGAGATACTGGTGTCTTGAGCTATGGGAATGGCCAGGGAAATATAACAAGAGGACAGATAATGCAGTATTATGAAGTAGTAGTACCAGGTAACTGCTTGCATTGGGAAAGCAATAAAAAAGGAAGGGCTCATAGTTATAAGTTGAAAGGCTGAACATACATAAATAGGAAGATAATTAGGACTGAAATGAGAAGAAATTGGCATTTTGAACCTACTGAGTTTGAGGAGTATCAGAGCCATCAGTTTGCCATGGGCTATAGTGATACAGAGAGGAAAGATGAGCTGATCTATTTGAAAAGGGTGAAAGGCAGAAATATTCAAATTAAGCATAGTGATTTTTTTTTATCACTGAAATATTTCTCAGTGAATCTAACTCAATGCAAATATCCTAAAAGCATCTAATTTCTCAAACAAAACATGGTAGCAAACCTATCCAAATTTTCCAAACGCTATTATTCTTAATGCCATATCATGTACAAAGTGAGTGCACAAACTTCTGATGATGATTCACAGAATGAGATATAAGCCTTACTCATCTGGAACCCTTCATATCAGAATCACGAAAACACTTTGCAAATTGGAAATGACATAATTTTAAATATCTGATAATAGGGGCCTTTCTACCACTTTGTAACAAATAGCTAGAATCAATCACTGTCCCTCACACAAGTAAAATCTCAGTAAGATAAAGATCAGTTGGCCCTGTTCTATCTAAAGTGATCAGAGCAAAAGGAAGTCTTTTTTTTTTTTTTCTAGTCTAAAGCGAAGAAGATTTAGGATACTATGACCTTGATAATCAGCTAAAAGGATTTAGAAGAGCACCAGAAACATACAAGGAGGAACTGGATTGTCTGGCTTTGGGGCAAGGGCTGAAGGGTAGCTTTCTCCCAGAAAAAAGTGCTGGTGGAAGCCAGTATTCCTTTATTGAGCCCTCCCACCATGCAGCCTGCACATTAAGGCAGGTGCCATATCTGAGTCTCCATCAACCTGGCTAACACCATTTGCCCTGTCCTCATGATTCCCTGAGACCCCACTTCACCCAACTTGAGAACCCACCCAAGCAGCTTCCACTGGCTTTTTCCATACAAATGGCTTGTCTCAAAGGTTCATGAACCCCAATAAGCAGCACCTGGCCTCTGTATGTATATCTTGCTAAGAAGCCACAAGCCTGGTGATAGCAGCAGCCAGCCTCAGTTCAAAGCTTAGCCTTTCCAAGCCACCTCCAAGCCCAAGTGGCAACCATCTGCAGATCACTTTTGTAGCTCATACCAAGTAGCCCCAGGCAGGGCAAAGGCAGCACCAGAGCCACTCCCAAGAGGCCCTAGAACCAACACACCTGGTGACCAGCTTAAGACAACACCAAAGCATTTATCCAACCACCTCCATAAACACCCAACGGGCAGACTCAACAGGCATCAGAGCCCACTAGAGTGAATCCTGCTCCATAAGGTCAGCCCCTGCACAACAGCTCCTCCACTGTGCTCATGGCCAGTCCTCACAACCAATCAGCCCAAAGATCAATCCCTCCCACTAATTGCACCAATTGCAACCAAAGCTCACCTAAAACAGAAGGGCATGCACAACCCACACAAGAGACACACCTGGAGCACCTGGCTCAGGTGACCAGGGAAAATGAGCCACTGGGCCTCACAGGGAAACTACTACAAAGGCTAATTGGCCAAGACTGGGAGTTGTAAAAGATCTACCTAGTGCATAGAAATAAACACAGAGAGGCAGCCAAAATGGGGAGACAAAGAAACATGTCCCAAATAAAAGAACAGAACACAGCTCCAAAAAAAGAACTAAACAAAATGGAGATAAGCAATGTACCAGATGTGGAGTTCAAAACACTGGTTATAAGGATGGATGCTCAATAATCTCAGTGATAACTTCAAAAGACAGAAAATATAAAAATGGAGATAGAAACATAAAAAAAGAACCAATCAGAAAAGAAAAATAACTGAAATAAAGAACACATTAGCATGAATCAAGAGTATATTAGATGAAGCAGAGGATTGAATCAGCGATTTAGAAGTAGCATAAAACAATCAGAACAGCAACAAGAAAAAAGAATCCTCCCCCCCCAAAAAAGAAAAAAATGAAGATAGTTTAAGGGGCCTCTGGGACAACATCAAGCATAACATTTGTATCATGTGGGTACCAGAAAGAGAATATAAAGAGCAAGGAACTGAAAACCTATTTGAAGAAATGACAGAACACTTCTCTAACCTGGAGTACAAAATAGACATAAAGCACAGAGTCCCAAACAAGATGAACCCAAAAAGGCCCACACCAAAGCACATCATAATTTAAATGCCAAAGGCTAAAAACAAGGAGAGAATCTTAAAAGCAGCAAGAGAAAAGCAATCAGTTACTTATAAAGGAGCCCCATAAGACTGTCAGCTGATTTCTCAAGAGAAACTGTGCAAGCCAGAGGGATTAACAGGAAATATTCAAGTGATCAAAAGCAAGGATCTACAACCAAGGTGACTCTACCTAGTAAAGCTGTCATTTAGAATTGAAGGACAAATAAAGAACTTCCCAGACAAGAGAAGGCTAAAGGAATTCATCACTACCAAACCAACATTATAAATGTTAGAGAGACAACTTTTAAAACAATGAAAACACACATGAAACTTACTGGATTTCATTAACCAATGTCATCATCATCATATATATATATATATATATATATATATGAATAACCAAATGGCAATGACTATCTATCAATAATTACTTTAAATGTAAATAAATTAAATGTTCTAATTAAAACACATGGGGGTGGTTGAATGGATAAGAAAACAAAACCCTTACATATGCTGCTCACAAGAGACTCACTTCAGATCAAAAGACATACACAGACTGAAAGTAAAGGGATGAAAAGAGATATTTCATGAAAATAGAAATGGGTAAAAAAAAAGCTGAGGTAGCTATACTTATACCAGACAAAAAAGACTTTAAAACAAAGGCTATAACAAGAGATAAAGAATGACCCAGTAATCCCATTACCTCATTAACTGTCATCTCGACAGCTTTATTTTCCTACTTTGAAAGTGATTTTTGTTATCATATGTAATTGTCTCTGGAGAACATGCTTTTATTTCTGCCAAAGTAGACAAATTATATTAAACAGAATGTATTATCAATCACATGCTGCTAGTTGAGAAAAAAAGATGACAGTGGTGAAGGGCAGATGCCAGTTTCCTGGAGGCCTTCCCTGTTTCTCTCCCCTCATGCGCCTTGCGTGGGGGTCTTCAGAATGGAGCGTCTCCTGTTCCTGGACATCCGGGAGAAGACTCGCAGTTGACAGGTGTGAGAAACACAGCAACTGCCTATATTTGTTGATTTCTTAAAACCCTTAAACCCAAAGTGCCTAATCTCAAAGCTAAAATTTCTAGAGAAAGGAAGTCAAAACCCTGAACACTGCTTTTTAATCATTTCTAAATAAATATTCCTGCATATCTCTTAAGATATGTAGCAGTTCTGTAGTATTACTTAATACAATTCGTTCAGCATATAAGGCATTTGGAGATATTTAGAGAGGAAGGTTTCAGTTAACTTTGCTTTGACTTAAGTAAATGTGGGTGAGCCACTTCCTTCAGCTAATGGAGTAAGATTATAAAAGATTAATGAAGGTTGCATTTAGCAGAAAAGATGCGAATTTAGATGCTGTACAATTCAGTTACTTAATTCTCTTTAAAAACAAATACAGAAGTAAAAGAAGGAGAATTACTGTAGACATGGTACTGTATTTTCCACTCTGGTCACTTAAAATTGACAATCTGTAACACCCTTACTTACATCTGCTAATGTCATCTCAAACTACAGCTCCATCTCACTTAGACTACAGCAATAGCAAAAACTTGCAGTTCCCCAAATGCCATGCTATTTCACGCCCCATACTCTGCACATGCTTGTCCCTCTGCCCAGAATACTGGTGAACTTCTTCCTCTGTAGATCATACAGTCTCCCCCATACTGCCTTCTCCACAGCCTCAAAAAGGCAGAGCTGGGGACTCACCACAACACTGTGGCATTTACAAGAGTCACTTTTCTTTTCTGTTTTTTTTTTTTAAATAAATATAACAAGTAACTAGGTCTTATCTCTGTGTTCCTATTATTCAACGCAGTGCTTGACACATAATTTCTAATTATCTAGATTCCCTAAATGATTATGAAAAGTTAATTGATTTGAATGTACTGTATTACCCTTTGTCATATTTTAAAATAATCTTTAATAAACAATTTTGTTAAAGGAAATGCAGCTGATTTGTTACTAATACCACTGAAATACCAGTATTTTCATATGTGAAATAAAATTTTATATTTACTTAAGACAATAAGAGCATAGTTTTAATATCAAATAACTATGGTTCTCTAAAACTATAATTATATGTACTTGAACTTCACTGCATTTCCTTAAAATTATTCTGAAATTAAACTTTCCACTGACAGACTGTTCTTTCACTCGTTACTTTATCTCCGATATTCTGATTTAAGTAAATTATGGCTGACAATTTCAGACCCTTGTACTGTTATATTGCTCATTTTAGAATTCACACTTTGAGCTTTTTTACCTAATATTTTATTCAATAATTGTGCACCAATACAGACATATTATTCTCAAACCAAAAAGTCCAAAGCATGATGGGTGGCTTTAATAGCACAGTAGCTAATCTATGACATATTTGTGTTGTTTTTATTCTTATTCTTTTTCATAATTTAATCGATTTCATAATTTAATTGATTTCTTCTATATTAATGTTTTAGGACTTCTTTATGTCTTAGTTTTGATAATTTGTAAGTTCTTGGCTTGATCAGAAGTAATGTAAACACCTATCGTCTTCAAAAGATAGTTTCCTGTTTTCCACTCCAGATGCTAATCCTATAGCTCTGAGATACGAGGTACAACCACATGAAGCTCCTG